>JAYKKI010000033.1:16200000-16905000 GCA_039881145.1 Druceiella hillmani
TTGGCCTTCGTCACTGAATATTATAGCTATCATTACAACAAAAAATATTAATCGTACAGACACAGCCTCGTTACGCATTTTTAATATTTTTTATTTTAATTTGATCACTTTTCAACTGTATCAAATATGTTAATTCACTTTATTAAAGCTGAAAGGCAATATTATTTGCAATTTAATCTGCCAACATATATCGTAGGACAGGTACAAAAGGTTTCTTATAAAAATTCTACGAAAATTACAAACATACTTACAATTGTTAATCTACAAAAACAATAACATTTATCCTTGTCATTTTTAGATTTGCTTCTAATCTTCCCGCCTCATTTCAGAACAAACATAAATAGCGATCGCTGATTGGCTAGTACGAGCATTCTAAACGGAAGTGTAATCTTGTTTTCTTGTCCCTGACAGATTTAAGTAAATTATTTATAGCTCATAGAACTAGTGAAGAACAGACATGACATTATTTATTAGAACATTTTTATTATCCTGAAATTGAAGAGGATATGATGCCATTTTCTTTATTTACTGCAATTATCCTATGATATATAAACCTTTGAAAGTCGAATATTTAGGCACAAATAAGTCTGTTACTTACAAGCAGAATTCACACTACGAGGATTAATTACAGGCAGAATACATACTTGGGCATATATATAAATTTACATCTACAAACATTAATATTACTTTTCATCATGTAAATATATTGCTTTATATGCCTGTAACAGGATACAATTATTATGAATATCTCAAAAACTATGAAATTTAGAATCATCACTATTTGATTGATGAATGAAAATTGTGGGTAAACTCCTAGTAATGCTGTTTTTTCATAATTTTCACTTAAGTTGTTTATCTTACATAAATATTCTAAAATAAATATTTTGGAACTCTTATTCGCTCTTTCAATAGATACGAAGAAATGAAAAAAATATTTGTGTATTTTATTTACCACTTCTATAATTTTCATATGAATATTTTTGAGTACCGCGCCAAAAAAGTTTTTACATCAAACGATGTTTCGAAAAAGAAAAAACCAGCTGATAGACAGACGAGCATACGAGTGGTCATATAAGGAATCTATTTTTTTTCTTTTAAGGTAAAGGTCTCTAAAAAGAGATTTTGCTTATTTTAACCAATTGGCTATAACATAACATCCACAAACAAGCACACGGTAGCATCGGTAAAAATGGATACATAATAGATCAGTAGAAACACAATACATAATTTAGCATGAGCCATAACCAAATAAATCGGAAACTAATTTTTACAGAACCTGTATCACTTGCCAGATTCTGTGAATCACATTTTAAGTGCATTTACCATTGGGGAAAACTATTTTAGTTTTAGTCTTGGTTCTTGTTCACAATGTAAGTTACATAGATGGAATTAAAATCATTGAGATTATTTATTGGAATGTTGATGACAACATCTAAAAAAAACAGCTAAAATGTGTCTGATACCTTTGGATGCACATTAAAATTGTTGGCGACACTAAAAACACACATTTGGGTAGTTGCTTTACCTGCTTTGTTATATCCTTCACATCTACAAAAAGAAGTGGGCACCATGGATAACAATGGATCATGGTACACAAAAGATTAGTAGAAATGTATAATCTAGTATTAGACATATATAAATAAAAATGGTACTGGAAATTAATGTCCACAATACTGTCCAGGAATCTATTGTACTTACACAGAAGTGCATTGTCTTAATATTGGTAATAAAGACCAAACAATATTTTCCTAATTCTCCGCTCTAAGGGTCTTAGTAACTTGTAGATAATATGTAAATCTTATTTTCTTTTTATCTCCACGTTTTTATTTAAACAGCATTGAAATATGAGACATATAATTACAAATTATAAAAAGAACTAAAACGAATAATCACCTCCGAACATGCGTTTGTAAACTCTTCTTTGTAAAAGTCTTATATTCACACAGGTGACATTGATATTTCTTGTCACCCGTATGCTTCTTGTTATGGTTCATAAGCTCTACCCGTGTTACGAAAGTCGACCCACACGTTTCACAGCTGTAGTTTCTGATATTGTAATGCCTGTTCATGTGCCCTTCTAATGTTGTACGGGACTTCAGCCCCTTGTTGCAAATTGTACAAGTATACTTCTTCTCATCCATGTGTACGAATCTATGCAGCTTATACGTATCTTTATATTTAAATTGTTTTCCGCACTCAGCGCAAGTAAAATACATTTTATCGCTGTGCGTTTTTTTATGACAACTCAGGCTGCCAGGTTGAGAGAAAGATTTGTCGCAGACATCACATTTATAAGGTCTTTCGCCGCTGTGTCGCCGCATGTGGTAGACTAGACTTTGACTGTGTGGCGTGGAGTAATCGCATTCAGTACAGTGAAATCTACGTTCAGCTCCATGGCCTGTAACTCGACCAGTATGCGTACGTTCTATGTGCATAGATTTGATATGTTTTTCTAGAGACATTTTAGATTTTAATGGTTTCTTGCATTGTTCACAGATAAATGTACTTTCATTCAAAGTTTGATTATTGTATTGTGGTAGAGTTTCTTCATTGGGCTTGTTATATTTTTTACCATTCAATATGTTTAAACGGACGTCTAATACTTCTATTACGTCCGTTCTATCTTTATGCCTTGTTTTAATATGTTTTATTAAAGAAGCTTCTGACTTTAAAGATTTTGAGCAAAACTTACAAAGAAAGGGTTTTGCTTTTTTTTCAGTTTTTATATTACCATTGATCACACATGTTTTATCATCAGTATCATTTTGCATGTCATCATCTAGCATGCTACATTCATCTTCAATCTTAATATTTCCTCCATCTTTTATAGGTTGTGATAATTCTGGAGCATAATCTGAACTATTACTACTGTCTACTGAAACGCATTCATTTATTGGCAGATTTTTATCAATACCATTTTTATTGGATACAATTTGTATTAATCTGTCTTTTCTGGTTTCATTTAAGGGTTTTTTACTTTCGTTTAAAGCATTTGGCACAATACTGGCATAATATTGTTGTAAAATTGCAGCCGAATCTTCACATTTAATTCTAAAGTTATTTGCGTACATAAATTCGTCATAACAAAGTTTGCATATGATACTTGGCAATCCATCTTCCACACTTATTGTGATACGTGCACAGAGCATAAGCGATTCATAAATTGATTCTGAATCGTTAATATTTGCGAATAGGGACAACGATTCTTCGACATTTTCTGATAAACATATTCGACATATAGAGTTTAATTTCTGTAAAGGTACTTGGAGGATTGGAGGGATAATTTGGTCTGTTTTCATTTTCGTAATCAAATTTAAATCTTACGAATAAAATTAGTCTCAGTTTTTTTCATTTATAAAAAAATGTTATTTAGTTTAATTTGAATTATTACAGTACAAGAATAAACATTTGTCAACAACTAACTGTCAAGTTTTCTTTACAGAATTGTTGTCAATCAACTGTCAATTTTGTTTATAGTCCTGAGCATAGATTAAAGTATATCTGTGGTTCTGAGCACAGCCTGAGATTTATCAGTTTTATTAGAATATGAAGAATACTTTCATCGCTTAAACAGCAGGCGAGCTATAAACTTAGTTTAGGTATTACAGTACAAAACATAACACATAATTTGCATTGAAACTATCTTCGTAAGAAGGCTTTTTGTTCATTCCAAACATGTAATTCTTTACTCCTAAGCTAATTATCAAAAAAATATTTAGATATATGGTCTGAGCAAATACTCGTACTATATCATAATACTTTATCTCAGTTCAGGCTCGACAACGGAAAAAATATGTTATTATTAAAAATAAGCAAGACTATAAAGAATCGGTGCAAATGGTAATATATTTATAAAAATAGGGTCAATAATAAATATTAAGACACGCAATAACTGAAAGCATAAAGTACAA
This sequence comes from Druceiella hillmani, assembly GCA_039881145.1. Taxonomy (NCBI): domain Eukaryota; kingdom Metazoa; phylum Arthropoda; class Insecta; order Lepidoptera; family Hepialidae; genus Druceiella; species Druceiella hillmani. The sequence continues at coordinate 16,203,912 of JAYKKI010000033.1, forward strand.
ATGAAACAGATAATAGTTAATAAAAATAGGAAATATATGATCTTTTGGTATGAGTTTTGAAAATCGTATAGCTTTTAAAAATCATTTATTTCTATTATATATTGTATTTATGTCTTGACTTATGATAAACCATTAAGTAGAAAATTAAGGGCTTACGTTGATTTTTTTAACTTAGACCTAATCTATAAGCAAATAAGCCTTTAAAAATGGCTTCAAACACATACACTTAGTAAGTATAGATTGTTTTTTAAAATTATTAAATAGTAAAAGAATTTGCTGATCACATTGCCTCAGATAAAATGTATACGGGATTCATTAATTTTGAAGTCTTTCCACCTTAATTAAAATATTAAAGAATCAATTTTTTCACCGAATTTTCATTCTTTTAAAGATATATCCTAATTTTATTCAATACATCATCTATTTTTATTACGTAGATAAAAAAAAGACTTTTTACGAAACATTATAAATAAAATTATTCATTACTCACTACAATTTCGAAGAAGGCTGTACCCATTAATAAATAAAGTTGCACTCTTTATACTCTTTTTTTACATAAATTTATTACTGGACACTGCTGAATGGAATATACTGGTAAGATAACCAATGGAAGCCATAGATACTATATGTTCTGTGATAGAAGCATTCAAGAAAAAAAATGAAATACCTATGCTTTATGCCACAATAATTGTCAATGTTGTTTACAACAGAAATGTCTAATGTTTTATTTATTGTAGATAATTTTATATGACATTTCAACTGATTAACGTTTATTTGCGATGAATTGTATTTTTGTTAATTCATGTAACTTATGAATAATGTCATCGCACACGAAACAAATGGACATGTCATTCAGTAATAGTCAATTCGATTCGGCGAATATCTCCTTGGAAAATCTTAGAATAATGCTAAGTAATGAAAAGTATTCGGAAATATGTCGTGTTTGCCTAAGAAGCACGAGTAACGTTACTTCTCTCTTTGATTACGACTCTGATAACGTTACCATCGCCGAGCGAATAACCAATTTCTCACTCGTCGATATCGAAGCCAATGATTATATGCCTCAGGTGATATGTGCTGGATGTAGGAGTGACCTGGACATAGTTTTGGAATTTAAGAAACGTTGCGAACATTCACACGATTTATTAAAACGACTTAAAAATAATATTTTCATTGACGACGCGGTACCTGCTACAGGCGAAGTCGAAATAAAGAAGGAAGAAATTTCTAACGACTATGAATTCGACCACGTTAATGATGAAGATGACTTTGACTCTAGGGAGTTTAAAACAGAAGAAGATAATTATGAAGAAAGCTTAAAATTATGCATTAAAAATCAAAATAATCAATATTGTTGCAAAATTTGTAAAAAACTATATAAAGATAAGAAAAGGTTTCAACGTCACTCTAAAACAGCACATATTCGTGATAAAGCAGAGAGGGAAAGTTATACTATAACAGGGACTGGAAAAGACAGAGTGTTTCATTGTATGCAATGTGAGTATTCATCTCTGAGAAAGAAACATGTCGAAGTACATTATCGAAGACACACTGGCGATCAGCCGCACGCCTGCGATCTATGCCCTGCTAGATATAACCAGTTGTCTACTCTCATTCGTCACAAACAAACGCAACATTCAGATGAAACCCCATATTCTTGTGAACACTGCCCAAAATTATTCAAACTTCAAAGCGCTTTAAAACGACACTCTGTTGTTCATAATACAGAGCTGCCTTACAAATGTGAAGTTTGTAAGAAAGGTTTCAAGTGGAAACATGTTAGGGACGATCATGCGAAGAGACATGAGCCGGAACGTACGCTGAATTGTGAAGTGTGTGGGGGTCTTTTCATTTCTCGGGTCGACTTGCTCAATCACAGACAAATACACTTAACAGATCGGACATACAGTTGTAACTCTTGTAATTTTACTACACATGTGAAAACTTATCTTAAACGACATATATGGACCCATACTGGTGTCGGAAGATGCGCTTGTAAGATTTGCGGAAAAGTTTTTAGTAAAAAAGGGAACCTCACAGCTCATCAGGCCGTTCATACAGATCTTCGACAGTTTCAGTGTGACCTTTGTGATAAGAAATACAAGCAAAGGGCTGTACTTAAAAGACATATGATGCTACATCATGGTGTAGATCGAACTGATGATATTCCTAATAGAAATTTTGTAATACATAAAAGTAGTGATAATATGCAGACTAGTTTATTAAATAATATTATTAGCGGACAAACTGACAGAAGCGAGGTTAATTTAACTGACGCTAAAACAGAACAAATTTTAGATAATAACTTAAAAAATACTGATTAAATATAATTATTTTAATTCTAGTTAATTTATTTTTATTTCCACAATCCTTTCCAACACATTTATCATCATGGAGAGTTGGTCTTCATGGGATATCTCATGTGGTATAATGAATTTCTTGTATTGTTTATAGCTTTGTTTCATGGAATTGTTCACAGCACTGAACAAGACTTGCTAGAAAAATTTGATTCAAGTTAGGACACAGGAGCAATTGAGTTGCGACACAGTAGCTTAAATGTGCCATCTATTGAATTGTAGTACAAAATTTGAACTATTAAGTAAAAATATATCCCAAAGGAATCATGTTGTTTTGAGTTTAAAAGTAACCTACATGTTAATTGGAATCATGAACCGTTTATGTGAGACCTAGCAATAAATATTCAAACAAACATTGTGATATCAGCATTCCATGTGAGCTACCAGTAAAAGTCTATGTGTAACTTTGATAACATATGTGTTACTATGCCACGTGATACATAATTGTGTTAAATTTAGTAGCGATTCATTGCTTGTTTATAGAATTACTAGATAAAAAACAAACGCAGACATTTTCACATTCATTTAGATTTTAAAATTATTTATGTAATGCAGCTTAAAAAAAATTTAACAATTGTCAACTGCTCTAACTATATATCGCAATCAAGTGGACAGCAAGTAAACAAAATGAGGTAAAACTATTGCTTATATCTTTCTTTTCTTAAACACACTATTGAATGTTTTCACAGCACAAGTGAAGAGTGGGAAATGTATTTAATTGTGTATATATAATGTTATAAGATAAAATATATTAGTGAATATTATTTTATGTATTTATTACTACTGAATTTGAATAAAAATAGCAAATAAGAACAAATTTGTTATTTATTTCTATTCAAATTCAATGGTAAAAAATATATTATTTTCTATTGCTGTTCAAATTCAGTATCAAGCTTTATGCAATTTAAGTGATGTTCACAATTTGTAGTAAGGGTAATAAAAAATATATTCAAATTTTGGAAATCTAACGCTTTGGTAGTAATATAGAAGATACTCGTTTTCAATTTTTCATTTGTTTTTCATAAATTGGTGTGGCAATTTAAATATTGTGTGAGAGACATTGAGAGAAACATGAGAATATTTTCTTTTCATAATTTTAGGCAGTCTGCACTGAGGTGTTCCTTTTGAAGAGTTACCTACAAAAGTTTTTGTTTTGAAAAAAGTTTGACAGCAATGCTCTCGTACTAGAATTCTACTTCATCGCTGCGCATCTGCATACTGAGCCAGATAATTGACCTAATATTTGACAACGTTAGATGTAGAAGTTATGGGTCAGCTGCTATATAACCCTGACATAGAACCAAGCGATTTCTGTTTAATTAAAAAATTAAATTATAAACTTGTTAGTTGCTTCCACTTTTGATATTTTAAAAACTTTCAGTGGTTATTTATCGTAAATGTATTTCTGCTTTGTTACCACATTGTAACAGATTATTAAAGGCTAATCTACATACAGTACTACCTGAATGAATTGGGAGCAAGTTTTGTTCCTGATAACACTGGTCAACACTAGTCATGCCACACAAACTTTGATAGCTAATACTATCAATAATGTATATATAATGTTATAGCTAAATACACTCGTTATTAAATTGCAATTGCAAACTATTTACCTGTGATTTGATTAAATTTTTGTGATTTATTAATTGCGTTAACATGTCGAGAAAGTGTAGTAACGATCCTAAATCTTTTTGTTACGTTTGTGGTGAATTGACTTTCCAAAAACAAAGACAAAATTTCACAAAATTTGTTTTGGAGAGTTATCACTGGTATTTTGGTTTCTCTCTGTCCCATCAAGACAATGACAAATGTGAAGAATTTAACTGATTGGAAGAAAGGGTCCCATCATATGCTCTTTGCTATTTACTCATAATTTGGAATGAACCGATCTCCTGGTTTCGGACTGCTATTTTGGTCTTACTGACATAAATAGTATAAATTTCAAGAAAAAAAAACACAGATATTTACCCTAATTTACCTTCAGCTATAAGACCAGTCCTTCATAGTGAAAATTTGCCTATACCAGTTGCATCTGCGTCTGTTGATATTAACAATTCACAACACTCCACTTCAAGGCAATATGTTGATGAAGACGATGACTCTGAGTTTGAAGAAATTCTAACCAAGCCACACTTGATAATGAAACGATACCTAAACAATTTGGTTCGGGATTTAAATTTGTCCAAAAAGCACACAGAACTATTATGTCATGATTAAAAGGATGGAATTTGCTACTTGGTGTATTGTAATGATATAAATGGGATTATGAAGATTTTGGAAATCGATTTTGATCCCTCCCAGTGGCCTTTAATTATTGACTTTTCTAAAACAAGTCTAAGGGCAGTTTTACTGCATAACGAAAATATACTTCCTTCTGTACCTCTGGCCCATGCTGTTAATATGAAACAAACTTATAAAAACCATGAAATTATTACTTGAAAAAGTCAAGTACGGTATATAATCTTTCAAATCTGTGGCAATATAAAAGTTCTTGCCCTATTACACGGACTTCAGCTGGGTTATACCAAATTTTGCCGCTTTTTATGTGAATGGGACAGTTGAGACAGAACAAACCACTATCATAAAAAATTATGGGTGACGCGTGCATCCTTAATTCCTGGACAAAAAAATGTGAAGTATGGTAAATACTTGTAGAGCCATCTGAAGTAATTCTACCACTATTGCATATCAAATCAGGATTGATCAACAATTTTGAGTGGATTTTTGTATTTAAAGAAAAATTCCACAAAATAAGTAATGTAAAGATAAAAGAGGATATATTCGTAGAATTTTAAATTAGGGATTTAATAGAAGATCCGGCATTCGAAGAAAAATTTAACAATTTAGAAAAACCAGCATGGCAATCTTTTAAGTATGTTGTTGCAAATTTTTTGAGTAATCATAAGATTGACAGTGACAGAGAGTTGGTTAGCGAGTTATTGTTGGCTTATCAAACATTGGGTTGCAACGTGTCACTCAAGATTCATTTTTTAGACTCATACCTGGATTTTTTTCTGAGAATTTGGGGGCTGTGAGTGATAAGCACGGAGAAAGGTTCCATCAACACATTTGAAAGATGAAAAAACGTTACTAGGGCAAATGGAGTTCAAGTATGTTGGCAGATTACTGCTGGACAATCAAATGGGACCAATCAGGAGCTAAATTTGCTAGACAATTTTAGACCGTAACTTCATAATAAAACTTTTTACATTGTTGGTTTAGGAGCTCATTGTTTTTTGAAATATTTTAAATTGTTTAAGAGAATAAAATTATTTGCTAACAGATGTCTGTTTTTACTGACAACCACCTATTATAGTAAAAAAATTAAAAAAGTCTGTGTGGCACAACAAAGTTAAAATTTTGTTGGCCAGTGTAATATAAAATATTAAATATACAGTTAAGTTTTTAGCAGGGTAATTATGTTCAGTTGGGGGTAATGCTAATAAAATATATTAAAAACAAAAATAAATATAGACTAAATGAAAACATTCTAATAAATACTGTACTTACAGGAATAAACAGGTGTGTGATAAAATACTGTGACACTATACAGTATAAAAGTTCCATACAAAAACAAAATATTTCTTGATCTTTTTTCTTTTAGAGTTGAATGCCGTTTTTTGACCAATTTAATTAATGAAACTGTGCACTCGCTAAAACCGTGCAGATTTATAATTTTTTTATTGTACTTATCCCTGCTATCGACATCAATGTGTGTGCTTGATTGATGTTCATTTAATTGGTGATAGAATGTTACCAACAGATGGATGGATTGAAATGAAAGGACTGGGAATATACAATTGCAGTTGTTAGTATAATTTCTATGCATGCCAGCTATAATAGATATAGGAGTTATGTTTGTATAACTTGATTGCTCATTAAGTTTTTCCTTTATTGTACAAAGAGGATATGTTATCAATAATTATAAAATTCATATTTCCGACTAGCAATTTTTATGGGTTTTATTATATTATATAAAACCTATCACAAGTTTCTATGGAAAATAACATCCAATTCTGTGATTTACATAAAATAAAGAATTCAAGGAAATTAAAAGTTTAATTGCATACTAATTTCCCAAGTAAGCAAATGTCTATACATCCGCTATCATCGTGCTTTAGTTTTGAATTTTGGCCGTTATTCATATCGCAGGAAAGCTTCCTTATAGGCGCTTAATGAGTTTTTAATATTATTTATATGCGTGGGTTTCATGAGGTTTTGATGGTCTGTATATTCTATATCTGACGTGATGTTTGTAATGTTACTTAAAAATGGCATGTTCCAAAATAAAATTAAACTAACTTTTTATCAACAAAACCCTCTTACAGCAGCACACTTTTATTTTTATACATTTACTGACATTTTAAATCTAATAAAGTATAATACAATTTTTCCAAATGTTTAAAATGGGCTGCATATTTTTTAGAATATCTCTTATCCTTCTTTTTATATTTTTGTCTCGATTATTTAAAATATCTTATGAAAGGCTTGAGAAGGTTGTTTGTCTTACTGTTAAAATATCAAATATGAACTGGTGAATGAAATAAATATTTACAAGTTTTTCAACAACAGGCACTTTTATCTTTCGTCTTTGGCTACTCTCTCATTGTATTTTACTATCTTATTTTAGGCTCTGAATGAAGAAAATCAACAATGACAAAAATAGTACTGAAAATATAAATGTGTATTTTTGTTTATTTGTTAACCTAATAACTCTGCAATTAAGTAACGAGTAACCAATTGCCACCAAATTTGGTGTGCATATAGTTCATGAGGCGTTGTAATACATAGGCTGTTATCTGTGGATTTGCTTGAGTGGTATACTAAAACCGTGAATATTTTGTTTGTTTTTCTTTCTTACTGTTTCAATGCCAATCGAGCAGAATACATTTTCATATTTATGGCTATTCACTAACAAAAAATATTTTAGGGAACAATGTGTATAAATAGGGTCGGCTTGTGAAACATTTTTGTGTTGTTCATATGGTCGAGTGTTTATTCTCATTTGATTTGTAGATGCTGCATAATTGATATTTTTCAAAACTGTGAAGGCTCTAATGTAATTTATATAATGAAATAGAATGTTTCTCAATCAAATTATAAATATTTGCAAAAATACTTATGGAATTTGTTTTCTGTGATGTTACTTATGCCTTTTTGTTGGATTAGATATGAACTATGTTTCTCAAATTATTATATTTCAAAATGTATGTGTGTTAGTTCAACTTATATCGTTGAATACATTTTTTATTTCAGGCATTACCTGTCATGATATTTATAACCAATTATTGTGGTTTTTAAATTATTCATGGGTGAAGTCGATAATTAATCCATGTTGGAATTTATAGGGTGTTTCATTGGCGACAGCTTATTTACTGGGGGTGTACAGAAGTCTATTTTGATATTGTTTTTGTATTGATTTTGCTCAATTTTGTGTTGAGTACGAGCACGACTGAAGAACACATTCCTGACATATTCGAAAATTTCAGTCTTAGAACCTAAACCTAATAATTCGTTGTTTTTATAATTATTGGTTTATTTAAAAAGATCGTATTACACGTTAACAGTTTCGCTATTAATTCATATTAAATTATAATTTCAAAATTAGAAATAACGAGGAGGAAGGAATTAAATGAAGTGCTGTAATTAAAGATCACCTGTTGGTGTCCAAGCTGGGAACGAAAGAAAAAATTATATAATACTAATTAATATATTTGGTCTGTGAATTACTGAAACAAATGGAAAACTATAGAGGAGAGCGGTATTTAGATAAATTGTGTTTGAGAGGGATTTGATTTTTTGGAAGCTGACCGTGAGGAGAGGATGAGGCTTAAAATACTAAAAGGAATCATTATTAACAAACCTGGAAAGAAGGGTTAGTTTTGGGAATATGAGAAGGGAGGAGAATCTAACTGCTTCCAAAAGAAATCGATCAGCTAGGTATTAACGACGGAGTGATAGAGGAGGATCAAAACATTCTACTGGTAGGGCATTAATGGGACTGGATTTCATCGCACCCGCTACGATTCTCAGAGCTTGAGACTGAATACGAATAAATTTGGTGGCATTCGATTTAGAAATAGGATCAAAGAGGAATGAGTAAAAATCCAGATGACTGCGAATGAGGAAATTGTACGTAAGTTTTAGAGTGGTAGGGTGAGAACCCCACCATACTCCAGAAATAGCACGAAAAATATTCATGTTAGCTTGGCATTGGGTAATTACATGCTCAATGTTAATGTTCCAGGATAATTTCGAATCCAGGGCATACCAAGGAATTTAGTACTGAAGAGGATAGGGATCTTTGAAAAGTTGAAAGAGATGGAAACAGGTGAAATTATTCTTTTTCTAGTAAAAACCGTTAAAGAACTCTTGGACCGTGAGAATTTACCCATTGGCTCAAGTTAAAAAGGGCAGAATTTAAAGCATTTTCTGCAACCGCAATTGAATAAAAGTAAATCATCAGCGTACTGCAGTATACGACAAAATGGATTGACAGAATATATGTTGAAGAGGATAGAACTTAGGACTGAGATCCTCAAGAGCCATGGGACGGGAGGATGGAGAATGTATAAAGAGATGATAGTGATATCCATGATCCTCGCGGCAACAATGTTGAATTGAGAACCGTGAGATTCAAAGTGCACCTGGGAGAAAGGAAATGAATTGTCAAGCAGCAGGGTGGACCCACCCTGACCAACCGCTCTGTCATCACTTACGCATGAATAGCCTCGGATCCTAAAGCGGTATCCAGGTTTCAGCCATGTTTCCGAGATAGCAGCTACGGATGGAGAGTACTTGACAAGAAGGTGGCGAAGATCTGCTTTATTAGAAATAGCGCTACAGCTATTCCACTGCAAGATCCTCGCCATCGTTGGCGGAATCATTGAAATTTATTAAACTTAGAGATTCAAGTAATGAAGAGGCAATGTTGGTCAGTATTTGATTGGAAGATGTTAGAATATTGACTAACGTGGTCAAAAGAAGTTGAATGATAGGCGGAGTAGAAAAACTATTAACTGGCGATTGAAGATTAAACCCGCAGCCATATTATGGTTGTGGGATTCTGAAGTCTGATCAAACCTGTTTTAGGGTTGTACGAGCATAGACCTGAGAGGGAGGTAACGAAAGACGGGAACGAATTTTAGAGGGTAATGTTTTTTGTAAGATAAATTAGTTGGACGAGAAGGAGTCAATGAAAATGATGTTTTCACAAGACGAGATGAAGAATCAGCAGTAACCGAGGCATACGATCTTCTTACAGAAGGAACCATTTTAGCGGCTTCGACATAGCAATATCTTTTCCAGACATTTCAAATTTGATTATCTTTTGTCTTTCGAATTCAGGACAATTTCTGTCCGTAGCATCATGGTTTTCGCTACAAGAAATGCATTTCGCTTTGTCAACAGTCAGAGGGCAATTCTTTCCGAGATGGCTTTCAACACATCGGAAGTAACGTTCGGAAGAACGGCATTTCTCGGCTACATAGCCAAACCTTTGCTGTAGGTAAATCACTGAATCGTAGGATATTCGTATTTGTACAAGGGTAGTGATGAGTATGCTATAAAAATACGTTGGGATCTGACTTGACCATCAAAAGTGATGACCATCGTCTCTGAATGAAAGTATTGTGGATCAATATTTTTTTTAAAAATGAACTTTTTTAACTTTACCATAATCCTCAGGAACTTTAACTGAAAGTAAAACCTCTTTATCTGAACAGTCTTTTGGAACATTGCAAAGAATGCCCATTCGAGTAACATTAAATGATGGGATGAATAGTTTATATTGTGATATAGATGACTTACAAAAGAGTGATTTACAAATCGATTGGCAGAATCTGTAGAAGAGAACTGCATCGAAATCCTGTTTCATCCAATTTGTTTAACCTCATCCCGAGTTATACCATCAATGTGAAATTGTTTTAGGGCACAACCGAATTTGATTGCATGAAGCGAGAAACCGGAATTTGGTTGGGGTTCTTTCCTTTGGACGTGAACAATGAAAGATTCAAGGTCGTTAGCAACATACAAGCGGCCTTCAATATGATTAGGAGGGATGGATGGTGATGGGAAAGTAGGGAATGGGGAGGGGAAGAATTACCTATTGAGGTATTGGGGAAAATTTCAGGGCGAGGAGTCTTCCTGGGCACAGAATCTTCAGCTTCTGAGCAATAAGAATCGGAGTTAGGTTTTGATTATTTTGGCTTACCTTTTTTTATTTTCGAGTTTTACATTTCAAATCAGTTTCGTAATCCATGGTTGTAACGAAAGTAGCCGGGGATGATGGTTCAATAAAAGCATTATTATGACAAGACGGGGGCGCGTCCGGGCGCTTAGGGGGAATGTTAGGATCCATTTGATCTAGAGAATACAAGACCCACGGTTCGACACAAATATAATATAAAAGAAAAACTTGCCAGAACAGAAGATTGATTTTGCACAATTTATACAATAAAACTTTATAAATATTTAAAGCAATGAAATGAACAGAGTATTCAGTAAATATAATCAAATCGTCAGTAACCAAAACGCCAACACACTTTCTTTGACATTTCACTTTTATTCTTATTCTAAGCATATATCTAAGTTTTCCATAAAAGCAATTGATTCTTTCTCAAGAGATTATAGTTTATTACAGAGTTGTAATTTTCTTGACGTTTATCAACGTTAAATTTCTTAACAAATTAATTGATTCAAGTTTTCCAAATTTTCTTTTACAGACATATTGAATGCGTTCTTCTTTGGTTTATTTTTTCCAAAATGATAAGTTTACTTATTCTTTGATAGAATTGGATCGGGTCAAAACCGTTTCCTTTTTGATTCAAATTAATAAAAAAACATTTTTTTTAATAAATAAATATTTTTCGGAAATGTAATTTTGAAACAAAATAAATGTAATTTTGGAAATAAATAAAAAATAAAAGAATATAGGTAAAAAATAACGAACGTGTAAATTTTAGGACTCAATCGCGATTATTTTATTAAGTGATTTGAAAAATGTTCCCATACAAAAGTGCAATTTTCCAAGAAAGTGTAAGTTATAAGTTATCGACTTAAATTGCCCTTCTCAGTAACACTAAACACTGAATTTGCACATACCATGAGGAATTGATATAAAAAAAACAAACCCAAAAAATAAAAATATGAAAATGCCCAAAAAGATCGGCGTAAAGAGAGGTTATGAAATTTATGTTAACTTCTTATTTAGTTTTTGTTTCATTGTATAGTTTATTCTTTTGTTAACAAGCAACAATGACAAATATCCGAAATATGATTTAATCAGTGTTGCATAGCCTTTTTTCCACACTTGACATTGGCAAAGGTTCTCTCTGGAGAGAACGAACGCTATATAATCAAAGATAAAGATAAAGATAATTTATGTTTGACAACAAACTGACAGGCGTTTCTCCATAGAAAGTGTATATTTCAAATAAATTTTGTATAATGTAATAATCAAGTACGAGGTCTAATTTTTTAAGAACGTCGTTTTTTATGTATATTCTTTCATTTAAACCAAAAAACCGGGAAATTCGCATTTTCGCTAAACCAGACTTATATCGTAATTTTTACCCTTATTTTGCTTCACTTTCTGTGCTGCAAATTAATAGCTGATAGAAATGTTGGTAATATCTAATAAACTCGATTAAAAAAAGACAAAGAATTTTTGCGTCGTTTGCGTTAGGCCAATTATATTTGGAATATGCCCAAATATTTTTTGGAAATTCGGCTTTTAGACATTAAAATTATACATATTATGAATTAATATGTATAATTACATACATATTATATAATAAAATTCGTGTTACATTTCATTAATTACTAAACTTTATTTGATTACAACCTATTTGACGAATTCTTAAGTTCAAAAGCAGACCAAATAATTGAGGATCTTTAAATTACTCGACATTAAGATTGATCGGTTAATAACTATTCTAACCCTTTAAACAATAATAAAAAAGTTATTAAAGTCGCTTTGGCATTATAATTTCTTTACATACTGTGTTTTAGTGTTTCACTTATATGTATTTTACGAATTCTAGGAACAGTTATGTACATATTTTGAATTTGATCAGCCCTAGTAATATGTTTGACATCACAGCAGTACAAGCCCTTTTGGTCAGGTGAAACAAAAACCACAAAAGATTATTTTGCAATGAATATCTCATACTATTTGAGGTAAACAAACTAACATGTCATTAAAAGAGACCGAGTATAATTCAACGAATGTGCCACTGGAAAATCTCAAAATTATGTTAGATAATCAAAAGTTTTCAGAAATATGTCGCATTTGTTTGAAAACAGCCAGTAATGTCACGTCTCTCTTTGGTTACTGTTGTGATAATGTAATCATTGCTGAGAGGATATCTGATGTTGCACTCATAAATATTAAAATGGACGATTGTTTGCCTCAAGTGATATGTGCTGGATGTCAAAGTGACTTGAATTTGGCGTTTGAATTTAAGAAACGTTGTATAGATTCACACAACTTGTTAAAACAATTTAAAAATAATATATTCATTGATGTTGCGGGATCTGTCATCAACGATGTAGTTGTAAAAAAAGAATATTCAAACAATTCTGATTTCAATAGAATCAACGATGATGATGAGACAGATGCCACAGAACTTAAAGCAGAATCAGGTTGTTACAGAGAAAGAACAATAAAACATATTAAAAATGCAAATAAACAATATTGTTGCAGTATTTGTAAAAAAATATATAAAGATAAGAATAGATTTCGCATTCACGCTAAAACGGCACATACTCATGATGAAGAAGAGAGGGAATGTTATTCTATTACTGGTACAGGAAAGGAAAGAGTATTCCATTGTATGCGATGTGAATATTCTTCTATGAAAAAAAAGCAAGTTGAAGTGCATTACTTGCGGCACACAGGTGCTCAACCTCACACTTGCGACTTGTGTCCTGCTAAGTACAGACAGATGTCAAGTCTTATTCGTCACAAACAAACACACTCAACGGAAACTCCATACGCCTGTGAACACTGCCCAAAGCAGTTTAAACACCGGTATGCTTTAAAACAACATTCGGTAACACACAAGACAGAGCTACATTATAAATGTGATATCTGCAAGAAAGCCTTCAAGTGGAAGCACATACTGAATGACCACATTATGAGACATGAAACAGAACGTACATTAAATTGTGAAGTTTGTGGTATTCTTTTTAATTCACGTGTGGATTTAAACAGGCATAAGCAGATACACTTAACCGACCGGACGTACAGTTGTAACTCTTGTAATTTTACCACTCATGTAAAGAGGTACTTAAATCGTCATATAATGACGCATACTGGTGTTCAGAGGTGTGCGTGTAAGATTTGTGGTAAGATTTTTAGCAAGAAAGGAAACCTGACTGCTCATCAGGTCGTTCATTCAGATGTGAGGCAGTTTCACTGTGATTTATGCGATAAGAAATACAAACACAAAGCTGTGTTGAAGAGTCATATGCAGTTACATCATGGTGTTGAAAGAAATCATGATGTTTCCTACAGAACTAGTATAGTGAATAAGAACGGAGACAACATGGAAACTATTAGAAACTCTTTAGAAAATAATAAAGATAAAGTTTCAGATAACAATTTGAAAAATACAAAGGAAATAAATATTTGAATACAAGTTTATTTGACTTTTATTTCTATATTATTTTCGTGAGTTCTGCTGTTGTAACATTCCAAAAAATTCTCGTAAATAAAGTGATAAAAGAAAAAAATTTGAAAATAACATTGAAAAAAAATAAAATTGTGGTAGAACAGAAATCCTTCATTATATGTAAAAGGTATAATTAAATTGGTGTAGCAATCTAGCTTTTATGGATTTTGGAGACGAATATCTTGTAAAAAAAACTAAAAAATGATATATATATTATATATATCATTTTTTAGTTTTTATAATTACCTTACAATAGTCACTGAATTACTATACAATACTTAACCCTTGCATTATTATTGATATATATATATATTTCAATAATAATGCAAGGGTTAAGTATTGTATAGTAATTCAGTGACTATTGTAAGGTTTTTTCTTATAAAACTATAAGGGCTTAAGTCAAAAAATGTTATGTATTTTATTTTCATCTTGTAAATATTTTCGAGAAGATTATGAAAAATTGCTCTCGTTATGCCAATTAATACTACATATATCCTGTGAAAACCAGACAATTCTATTATAATATGAAGCATCAAATTATACACATTAAATTTTGATCTAGCTAAAATTATTCTTATATATGGAAGCTAGGTGATGACGTTCATATGCCTATGTAACTCTGTTCCTGTATCTGTAAGTTTTTTGTTTATATTCTACAAGCATTCTATTTAAAATATTTAAAAATTAAAATCAGTATTACTAATCAGTATTAAACATTTTAGTTTATAAATATTAGGTGCACATTTCTAGTCTTTGTTGTATATGGAATTTTCTTACTCCATTTATTGAAAAACACGTGTGTAATGTACACTAAGTACTATTCTCAATAAGTTAGACTGATATTTAAAATGTATTTTCAAAGACCTTTGAAATACATCACATAATTCTTTTTCTAATATATTTTCTTTGTTATAGGTATACATTTTGTATGAGTTGATACTTTTGCTACTTTACTCGAAATCTATTGCGACCTCACAAAGCACAACAAATTTTTAAAAATGAAGCTTTGGTTAACTGGAAGAGATTGACTTTCAAATGTCAAATACATTCGACATGAAATAAAAATGTGTAAATTTATAGAATTTAATATATCTTTATATATAAAAATTTTTCTTTAAAGAAGCAAAGCTAAATATAGTATTGAAAAGTTGTAAAGAAAAATTATTTCTAACTTTTACATTATACAATTCCAATAAAATTGTCATTGGATACTTGGGTCACATCTCATACATTGTTGTCTATACTTATAGACTTTAAATAAATGATTTATTATTTAAATAGTTATTTACTGGATTTATTTTCAGTTAATAGATAAACCACTGGAAACTCTCAACCTCTCGCTAGTTAATGAGTTCTTCTATCCATGGCAGTTCTTTAGCTTATCAATTATTAAAGTTTAAAAATTATTAAATTTATTAAAGGTCCCAACATTGTTCTAAGCATATATTAAATATTTTCATAATTTAAACCATAACAATTATTTGGGGAATGCTGGGAGAAAATATGTAAAATTTGGTTATTGCCCCTTTTTTTCCAAAATATTAATATCAACTTTGGAAATATTTGTAATAACATTTTATTATAATATTGACAATAACGAGGAATTAATATAAAAAAAATTAATTCTTCATACTGGGAAAGAACAAAAAAGGATCCTTATTAGAGGGACTGTACAAGAACCTATTAACGCCATCTGGTGACTAAATAATAAACTTTTGGTTACCTCTTGGTCTAACTTTTGGTCTCCTTATAATGTACACATTTTAAATATTTAAAGTTATTTTTAATGCCTAAATATGGGATAGTGTGCTGTATAAAAACATTTTAATAATTCATAAAAACAGTACAGTGTTTAGTTTTTCAAAAGTCGTGTCCCATATTTACTTGTAACATATTTCTTTACATACAATGACTTTTATTATTTTATCCTTTTTTTACCTTTACTGTCTATAAAATGCTACACTGAAAAGTTCTTATTTCTGTAGTTTTCAAGAGACTTCTATGTATTTTGATTGAATGTATTGATTTTGTACGTGAAAAAAATGATAGCTATGTAACCAAAACTTCATTAATTTGTCACCATATGGTGCTGACATCATCTTGCATAGTTCCTATAGACGTTGTGATAGACAGATAGATATGACAATATTGTAAGGACGCTATGGAATCCTAAAAAGAGCACAATAGTGATGGTATAAGGTGAGAAAGTCAGGCAAAATGACTATTTGAAATACTTTAAAAATATAAGTTGCCTTGATTTTATTTCGTACGTGTGAAAGAAATTAAATAACAAATATTCATATTTTTAATGTATAATTTTACATTTGGTTTCTTGATTTTAAGATAGGATGATGAAATTTAAATAAAAAATATATATTAGTAAAAGCATATATTCCGTGTATGTGATGCATACCTAGTTATAATTATTAGTTATATTAAACTAAAGAATATATATTAAAACAATGTCTGAGAAATATATAAATAAAAAGTCCCACCTAAAGGCGTTTCCGCACTGTGCCCGATCTATTTAAATACAGATCTAGAAAATTTGGACCAAATGCGGATACTACTTACGCACAGAGCGATGTAGTAGTCATAATATTTGTATGAGGTTGTGGTTGTGCACTAGATCCAAATTCCGTCATCCGTGATATTGACGGATCAGAACCATGTCCAAATAGTTCGGCGCATCAGCGGAGCAGGCGGTGGAGTGGAGGAACGCGACCCGATAACTAATTAAAAATAAATTGTTAATACGAAACTGAGTTTATTTACCTTAATGTGACTGCAAGCATTTCTTCTGGCAGTATACATTGTCTATAATTTGTGTCTTGTTGCAAAATGTATATTTTATGTGATCAAAAATGAAGAAAAATAAAAAATGTAGAAAGCTCCATTTAAATGTCAGTTCAGCAAGAGAGGGTGTATCTAGAATTCTTTATTTCTTCTTCGTCTTCGTACTTACAACAGCAGTGCCAGAAGTTGACACCGATCGAAAGGACACATAATCAACGACGCAAGTGCTCTGCGTATGAATGACGTCTGATGGACAATATCGGATCGGAGATCTGATTTAGTGTGTAAGCAGTATCCGAATTCAGTCAGAGTTTTCAAGATCTGTATTTTCACGCTTCAGTGTGTGAGTGCTCATATAAATACTATGGTTGCTTCGGTATTCTATTTGCCAATATTCTGCTTCGAAATGGAGATCCATGGATGACGAAGAGAAATCAGATAATGGAATTCGGATCTAGAGCACAACGTCTCATACAAATAGTACTACTGCTACTTCACACCGATATTTCTCGAATTCGGATCGTACGCAGTGCGCAAACACTCTAAAAGTTAATGACAACTTATAAGTATCTTTAGTTAAATCCCAGAAGCAATTTTGTGCTTTAAATGACATCGGATAATCCAGATAATGCGAGATCAAAACTTATACAATTACTTACACAATATATAAGCCTAAGTCTGTCTGCAGTTTGTAAATTTTTTTATTCTCTAAAATAGAGTTGAAATAAAAAAAGAGGAGGTTAACACTTAAAATTTATTTACCAAATATTCGTTAATAAAAGTGTACAATAATTAATCCTATTAATATTTGCTTCAATCATCAGGCATATTTAACCTTTGCTGCGTCAGGAATGTTATGTCCAACATAGCCTCTGGGTCGAGTAAGTCACGCACGTTTTCATACTTGATACTCTCTTCGAAGGCGTAGAGGATGGATGTGTCGTAGAGCATCATCTTGGAAGCTACAAGGGCTGAGATGCAGTTCTTTATTCTGGCCATTACTTCACGTTCGTGCCTGGATATTTTCTGTGAAAAAATGCCATCCGATATAGATATATCTAAAACTTAGCTTTTTATTAAAGCTTTAATATTATTACAAAATTTACATATTTGGGTATATTTCTAATTATTACATCTATTTGCATTAACACGTTGACTACCAAGGTACATTTTAACTTTCTGTTCATGTAAGCCAACTTTGCTTTTCTGGCCTCTTCCCTAAGGCTATCAATTCATTTTACACTGATATATTATGAATTTAATCATAGCTGCACAATTACGAGAAGTAAAAAAAATATGACTCTACCTCATAGTTGGCAGTTAACATGAAAAAAGTACAGAAAAAGTACAACTTAGTGATATTTTAGTAACAACTGACGGTATTTTAATTATTGACAAATGAGAATTTTACCAATATATCCTTTTTGTGAAAAACATGGAGAATGTGCTAGAAAACAGTGGTAGATTTAACGCCAGAGAGTAAACGAGTGACGTGAATACAGTAGAAAAGTTTTTGTTGTGTTCTGTCATTTGCCAGATCAAGTTCGGATTTGTTTGTAATTTTTGATGTACTACTGATCTTTTGTTTGATTTTTAGGACATGTTCTCTATACTTTGTTATTGTTTTATAATTAGTAATTTAATAAATTACCTTCAATTATTTAAAGAATTCCCTTCTTTACAATATTCATAATCGTTTAGCGTAGTGGTATTCAGCTCTCGACATAACATTTCCCGAGTAGATGATTACTAGTGTGTCGAGAGGACTGAATACATACTAGTGTCAGCAACATTGAAATTAGAATTTGTTAGCCATCACATGCTTGGGGTCGGGCAGGCAACTTTAGACCACTAAAATTCACCTTTATAAGTTATATATATTTACTTAAAATTTATATATAGTATTTACTTAAAATTTATATTTTGTTAATGCGAATATCCATAATGCATTATTGAAATATTCTAAGTTTCATAGATCACAGGGCTTGAAGAATGCTGGTAGACTGTGAGAAGATACAGATGTTGACTGATTATTTCCAGGCTTCGAAGTGATAATTATCACCAATAAATTTTTGATAATTATTAAGATAAATATGGGTCGATAATTATCTTGATAAAGATAATCGAAAATATTTAATTTGTCACTTCAATTTTTTAGTAATAGTGGCGTTTCGTATCTATCAAACTGTCTGTCATTCCTCATTTGTATTGGTTATTGATGTAACTGTCAGTCATTCTTCATATCGATCTGAGGTCTAAAGTTTTATTTTGAATTCCGAATTTTCAGATTCAGACAATCCTCGAACAGTTGAAGCAGTTGATGAGGATCAAGATAATATACTACTCATTAATTTTAATTAATTAATATGGAATTCGATTTTTTATAAGTTATTAATTGCTAAATCATGGCCAAAATAAATAAATGATTACCTTGGATGTTAAATATTTATAATATATTACTAAAGTACTTGCTTCTAACGTAAAAGTTCATTATAATACTAGCCAAGTATCTTGATAATTTTATCTTGATAATTTCGAACCCTGATTTCGCCGGATTTAGCCCCATATGACTTCTTCCTGTTTCTTGATTATTTCACATTACGGCACCATTTGCGTTTAGTTTAACAATAAGTTTTATTAAAACATGTAAAATGAAATTGAATACAATTTGATTTTAAAATAGTTTAGTTTCTGCTGATTAATTAACATGTGAAAAAATTTTGTTATTTAATTTTATTGAAAGTAATTATGATGGTACCTCTTCTAAGTTCTGCGTAAAGCCACCATCAACAGCCTTTTCCTCTCCTGATGTGCTTTCTTTTGTAGGACTAATCCAGATGAAGCCATTATTGCCAAGGATGATGGAGACGCCACATGGAAGATTGTGAAAATGGTTCTTTCGTCGCCGGATTAAAGACGGGAACACACGAACTAATATTCCTTGTGACAGCTGAGAAAGTTAATTAATGATTTTAATATGTTATTATATCATTAATTAACTATCTATATTAAGATGTACATAAACACATCTTGACCATAAATATTTTTATCAAGTTTTTGTTTAGTTTTGTAGCGTATTACTGAGAATCTTCAATGTTTTTATATTAAACATTTTTTGCATTGATGGAGTCAACGGAGACACATTTATGAAAAATGATATCTTCGATCATTTGAAAAATATTGGATTTTCAAAGTTGCAGCCAAAAATGGTGACATATAAACCATTTCTGGTTCAATGGTACCAAAAATTGATTACATGTTACTAATTTTGGCTGGAACTTTGTTTACGCTATAATATTTGCATTTCCAAAGTACATGAGGCCAGGATTAAACTGACAGTTTGAGCTATAAGTTGAATTACTGTGACAGTCGAGACAATTTTTATACATATAGTTCTTAAACTCCGTTAATGTCTATAAAATTTTTGAACTTAGTAATAACAGATTTATAGAATTTTTTAACTTAGGAATTCAGAAAAATTCTGCGAATTGCACCTGGAGAGTAGGTTACATTACTGTTATAAATTTTTCGCTACTTTAATGGTGTCCGATGTAACCAAATTCGTTCTTATTGTGAAAATGATAATAATCGAAATTTGAGTCCGTTTGGAAATATTTGATTAGGACAAAAGTAAGCCTAGATAGTAGTCGCAACCCAAGCATTACTCTGAATCAAGTTCCATTCAAATCAGTCCAGTAGTTTTTGCATTATTTTCTAGCGAACAGACAAACTAGTGAACAAACAAAAACACCTTGGGAAACATTAGATCTTGTCAAAATTTAAATAATAATTTACTTGGGTTCCTGTTAAATAATATTCAATATTTTGTACATTCCCCTTATAATTTTACATAAATTATGTATATATACAAATGTATGCGCATACTGTGTAAACACACACACATTTATTTATGTACGATATTCCAAGAGTTCCTCGAAACGACTCTGTAGACAGCCTAGAGTGAATATATATCTTCTGTATAAAAACTAGTCGGAATTTGTCATTTAAATGAACTGCTTAAAAGGAATCGGTAAATTTTTTTCTGTTAAGTTGGTAGAACTTTCTTTAATTACCAAGCCAAACTTGAGCACGATCTGTCAATTAGTGTGTTTACAGTAGCTGTTGTAATGGGTCGACCTCAAAGTTGCTCTGCGAATTTTATTATGGATAAATTATTTGAATAAAGAGTTTGCCTTAAATCTTGTGTTTCAAATGAAATTTCTTGTGCCGAATCATCAAAAATGTTAA
Source organism: Druceiella hillmani (assembly GCA_039881145.1). Classification (NCBI taxonomy): domain Eukaryota; kingdom Metazoa; phylum Arthropoda; class Insecta; order Lepidoptera; family Hepialidae; genus Druceiella; species Druceiella hillmani. The sequence continues at coordinate 16,224,988 of JAYKKI010000033.1, forward strand.
AAAAGGCCTATAGTGACTCGACTAAGTTGAAAACACAGGCATACGAGTGGTACAAATCATTCAAAGAGGGGTATGAAGTGGTCGAAGATTTACCTTATCCCGGACAGCCTTCAGTGTCTGCTACTGACGATAACATTCAAAAATCAAACAATTAGTACTTGAAAATTGTCAGTTCAGTATTGGAGAGTTGAACATTGATAAAATGACTGTTCATGGAAAATTAACCAATGTTTTGCGCATGAGAGAGGGCACTCGTTGGATTTTGCATGATGATAATGCGTCTCCTCACAAAGCAACTATTGTGAGCGATTACACAGTTACTAAAAATACTTTCTGATGCTAATAATACACGTCTCGTCACGGCAAAACTGATCATTAAACATGTATTTCCCACTATTCATTCAATACTTAGTATTATATCTCAAGGTTGAAATAATTGTTCTAGCTGACCTTTTATTATACTGTTGACTATCCTTGGAAATTCATTGTCAGAGGCGGTAAGGTCAGGGTTGTACAGGAGATACAATAATAACTTATCTTCAGCAGTGCCATGTAAGATTTACACCACTGTGACACTTTATACAAACAAATTTTCAACAACTTTCTGTTTTATTAGCAGTAAACAGAAAGTTTGTTCCTTTTTTTTTCTTTGATTTTGGTACAGACATTTGGATGGAGGTTTTTGAAGTCATCAACTAATTTATATAAAACAGATTTTAGTGTATCATTTATCTATTAGTTTTCTGTTTATTCGAGTTTGTCCTAGTAATTATGTCTTTATCACTAAATGAAAAAAACCACCATTTCCTATTTAATTGGCTTACATTTTCAAGCTATATTTTAATCCTGGGTACCAGTTACTATTAAAATAAATTAAAGCAATTTTTTTTCTTTCATACGTTTCAAACACAAGTGCACCATTACTAATAATGTAACCTTTAAAGGCCACTTTCATACGTTTCAAACACAAGTGCACCATTACTAATAATTTAACCTTTAAAGGCCACTTTCATACGTTTCAAACACAAGTGCACCATTACTAATAATGTAACCTTTAAAGGCCACTTTCATACGTTTCAAACACAAGTGCAACATTACTAATAATGTAACCTTTAAAGGCCACTTTCATACGTTTCAAACACAAGTGCAACATTACTAATAATGTAACCTTTAAAGGCCACTTTCATACGTGTTAAATACAAGTGCAACATTACTAATAATGTAACCTTTAAAGGCCACTTTCATACGTTTCAAACACAAGTGCAACATTACTGATAATGTAACCTTTAAAGGCCACTTTCATACGTTTCAAACACAAGTGCAACATTACTAATAATGTAACCTTTAAAGGCCACTTTCATACGTTTTAAATACAAGTGCACCATTACTAAAAATGTAACCTTTAAAGGCCACTTTCCATATTAAGTGTACGAAGTTACAATTCTTTTTATCTTTGATAAAAAGATTTGTAAAGCAATTTTTGTTTGTTTTTAACTGTAATAACAAATTTTTCACTATCTTTAATGGTGTTTGAAGTTAATGTGACACCTGGTTTTATTAGAACAAGGACCCTCAAATAAATTAAAATTCACTTTTTGGAATATTTTGTATAATGTGTATGTATAAGAGGGGACATTTTTAGTTCGCGGAATAGGGGTTAATAATTAACTTACTTATACCTTCATAAAAAAATGTTTTATCTTTGTTCGAAAACAAATTGGTAATAGAAAATAATCGTTGGGGGCCAGGTCAGGACTGTAGGGTGGGTGGATCCAAAATATGAAAGCCCACTTTATGTAAAGTGGCCAACGCAACACGAATCTTGTGAATGGGCATTTTATTGTGAAGAAGGAGGACGCTTTGCTTATTTTTCCGCTTCTTTTTTCTTTGATAAATTCTTTCAACTGCTTTATGATTAAAGCATAGTATTCTGCGGTTATTTAAATGCCTTTATCTTTATGATCTATTAAGAGAATCTCTTCTGAGTTCCAAAGACTGTCGCCATGATTTTTTCAGCCGACTGTGACACTTTGAACTTCTTGGGTAGTGGTGTGCCTTTTTTGTGACACTGCATAGAGTCCTGTTTTGACTCAGGATCACAACAATGAAGCCAAGTTTCAACCCCAGTAACAATTCCACTCAATAGTTCATTCGTGTCTTCACTACAGAGTTCCAAAAATATGCGAGAACACTCGACACTGTTGTTTTTGAGGCAGAGTAAGCACTATCGGCACCCAGGTTGCGCTGATCTTACTCATCTCGAGACGATCATGAAGAATTTTAAAAATGGTTGTATCCGACACTCCAACCATTTCTGGAGTTGTTTTGTTCGCTAGTCTAGCATCTTCTAATATTGATTTTTAAACGCTGATCAGCCGTCCGGGCTTTGGGCCATCTTCAAGTGAGTCCTGCTTTGTTTAAAGATACTGTGCCACTTATAAATCATGGTTTTACCCAGACAAGAGTTCTCTTCCAGTATGGTTTGAATTGAATTTCCTTGCTTGGGAACGAACTTTATAACAGCGCGGTGCTCGATTTTCTCCATATTTCTCACTTTTTCCTGATAGAGTTGCTTGGTCGATGATAGTTCAAGGACTAATGGCACAATTAAGATTAAATTTCCTATTTATACTAACAATGAGTCACTGAATTCTCATGAAAGTACCTCATTAATGACCTAATTACCAATTCCGCGAACGAAAGATGCACGCTCTTATACATATGTCGTAAAAACTAAATGCTTTTTTATGAAAATTAATTACATTCCAAAATTTTTCTGATACTCTTTGTTAATATGTAATAACTAAATTAATTTACAAATGACTTGTAGACCTTGGATATTTATGGAATTATAGATGAAGTTTGAAAAGCATAGTCAAAGTTTAAAACAGTTCGCTCTATTTGAGACATATTTTGTGGACAACTTTGTGTCATAAAAAATATTTGAATTAAAAGTATGACTGTAAAAATACCTTTCCATATTTCAAACTTCTAGTATGCAATGACAGCGATCCGTCTGAGAAAATATTCTGAACTTCAGCGCTGATAAGGTCACCTTCCTGCAGGTATCTTCTCATCATCTGTTCATCTTCAGCTGAACGTCGACGCTAAAAATAATATTGGTTTATTATGAAAAATATATGTTTTAAAGTTTATATAGGGATTCTGCAGGAAATACAAATATCCGTAAAAAGCTTCTACGGTGCTATTGGTAACAGAAATAAGACTTGTTGGTGACTTATCTGTCAATGTCGTTGCAATACACGTTTTTATGACAAAATGAAGTGAATAATACAACTAAATATAATTTTTAGTCAATATATATTGGTAAAATATGAAAAAGTACGACAAAAGGGAAAAACTAGATAAAGGAGGAAATATTACTAATATGACGATTTAATTGGCAAATAGATTATTTAAAATTTTACCAAAAAGTTTTTACTCTGAAATAGAGTAAAAATATTCACTTTAAAATACAGAATTTATTATGTATAACAGAAAATTATAATGTATAAAACCGGCTGACGGAGTGTCGGATATGCCCTTGATAAGATCCTATAGCCTAAAATTTAAAGACATAAAAAATTCAATTTATTTATACAATTGTAACATTTACACTTTCCAATTTTTTTATTTAAAAAAAAACCATTTCATACATACATACAAAATTTCAATTTTGTCAATACGAAGAGTTATCGTTGTCCTATATGAGCACAATATTTAAGAAGTGAAGCGAGAGGGGCCTTGATAACAATTTCGAAAGGAAATATCTCGAAACTGAAGTTTTAAAATTACGTTGATGAGATTGGTAAGGTTTACTTTCTTCTTTTTCTCTTATACTTTATATTTTATTTTATATCATTAACTTTTTTATACATCAAAATTTCATCCTAATAGGTGCAAAAATGAGAGAGTAATCATGTGGTGACAGACAGACAGACATGACAAAACTAGAATTATTCAGATGTAGTCAGAAACATTTTCTAATACCTATCATTTTCATTTATCTGTTTTTCATGGTGTAAACACACCGGCATTCAGGCATTTATAGATAAATAATGAATATTTTGGTTGTTAATTTCGTAGAAATTCATTACTCACAATTAATGAAACTAGCAAAAATCTTCTAATAGACCACCTGAACAAATTTTGCTAACAGCCCACCTGAAAATGTTGGAATACAACGAAACCTAAGTCGTGTCGTCTTAAAGAAAGTAGAAATAATACTACATCACGTAGGTTCCTTTAATTGGAGATAAATATTGGTTGATTGACATTTCATGTTTTGTATAAAAATGTTTGGGGCACTTTTATACTGCACACTAGACCATATTAGGAATTATAAATTATTAGAAGGAAGACTGTGGCAAAATTAATTTGAACAAAATCTATTTTCAACCAGAAACTCATAAAAATAGATAAATTTAAAATACATCATCAACTTACAAGTTCGCCACCTGGCAAGTTAACCGATGAGAGCTGCAGCACTGAGTCTAGCCTTGAATTGGTCTCGACTTTCCACCTGCGCTGCTGCACCTCTAGCACACGGCCGACAACCACATCTCCTATTTCTCCTACATATCGGCTCTTCAAGGGCCGCACGCAGATAAGTTTGTTAACCTTCTCCATGGTGCCTGCCACCGATGACTTGATGTAGTCATCCTCAGTATAGGTCCCGTGGCCACTGTTAATTTATAAAACATCTCATATAATTAATTGTGCATATTAGATTTAAGTGATTTCACTGTGAAAGACATTTATAAAGAGTTATTAATTGTGTCTTATTTATCCAGCAAGGAAATTGAATTTTATTCCTTTTATTTCCATTATATTTCTAATATAGGTTTCATTTAATAGCATGAAAATAAATAATATCTTATTATATTTGTTTCTTACAAAGAACACTATACAGAGAGTTGATTTAATCATCTGCAATATTCGAGACAAGTGTCGTATTTGTTTTATAAAATTTATAAATAGAGTTTCCTAAAGTTTTTCCACAAAAAAAATCATGAATTATTTTAACTTGCATTTATTCCAAAAACAACACGCTACATGGCCATTCTACATGGTATTTACGCACCAAGGGCGACGTGCGTATCTATAGTACCTACATTACAACTTAAAACTTAAAAATATTTCACTACATACATTCTTCTTTATATTTCCAAAACAATGCATCTGTTACTGTTTTATTAGGTTTCATTGTTTGTATCTCATTACAAAACCCGCATCTATAATAAAAAAGATATGTACTGTATAACAGTGTATTATTATTTACGACTCCCTGTCGTAAAACCAAAATAGTGTGATACTTGAAATTTCTTTGAAGTTAAACTCTTAAATGTTAGTATTGTTTTGACTTATTGTTAAGAAATTTGTGACTCAAGGCACAATTTACAACAAATTGTATACAAAAATCGTTTTATCTGGGTGGCCAAATACTTTTGAGCGAGAGTGTATAAACAACGAGTTCTCAACATTTTCTCCATTCTTCGCAGGCTTAGGACTAGCAAAACACCATACAGATAGGTTTGCAAATAAACCCTAAAAAATTTGGAATCAAATTATTTGTGCTAATTTTGTTTAATTCACATGTATTTTAACAAGTGTTCAAAATGTGCACCTCTTTGCAAAACATACAATTGAGCGACATACAATATTCTCGAACACACAATATCAACCTGGCATCTGGAACGACACTTAATGCAGTAATCGTTAGGTAGATTGTAAAATGGTTTCATGCGATAGTATTAGTTGATTTGGGTTTTCTTTGTATTTTGGTTGTATATCACGTGTCGGTTCTTCCCCTTAAATATTGGAAGTGAATAAGTCGCCTGTATATGTGTATGACTTATCTAAAGTTTCATTACTACTTTCTTAATTCCTATTGAAAACAGAGGACATATTGATTATTTCATAAAACGACGTAACATTAGTAATATTTGATTTTTAATTTATGATATTGTGTTGTAAGCCATACAGTATATAAAAAAAGAAGTATTAATGAAACTTTAGAAATAAAAAAATACTCATGAAAAAAAATTGTTGCCAAAACTGATTTTTGTTTAAACGACACTTATCTCTGCGGGTCAGCAACAATTTCCAATTATTCAAATTTATTATTATTCAAATTTTTAAAATTTGAAAAATACAAATTTATTATTCAAATTTTACATTTTACAATCTTAAATTTTATAATAATATAATTCTAACGTTTGTCTTAATTTTTATTCCGATGGTTTCAATAAAAAAATATGAAATAAAATTCCTTATATCTTTGATAACGCATCTATATCATATGAGCATTAGAGGTGTTGACATTACGTCATTTTTAAGCAATAATACTGTTTATGTAAGCCACTACGACCGCCGAGGATGGAGAGGGATTGAGGAGAGGAGGCAATTTGACAAGATTTATCTGTCGTATTTGTTTAATTCAGGTTTGTAGTGGCCATTTTGTATGATATTTTTCTTTAATCTAATTATCAAATTAACCATGTGCGTGTAGTGTATCTTGATAGCATGTTATAAGTAAATTATATTATTTTGTAGGTTTTTAGAATCGCAAATATCCTGTATTTAAACATCAAATACTAATATAACATTCAACTATAAAGTTTGTTTTTGTGATGAGTACAACAAATGTAAGTTTTTCATTTACCTCCACGGCTTGATTTTAATATATATATATATATATATATTAGATCAATTTCAGACTTTGCGTACTTATTATGAAAGTATTTAATTAGATTTCAGATTTTGTGTATTTGTTGTGAAAGTATATAATTAGATTTCAGACTTTGTGTATTTATTGTGAAAATATTTAATTAGATATGTGTAAAATTTGATAAAAATCTGGAAACACAATTTATTATTTAAAAATAAAAATGTAATAGAAATATGTTTTTCTGTAATAAAAGTACAAGTACATATAGAGAAAATGGCAAAATTATATAGAAATTTTAATTTAAATTTTATCGAGACTAATATCATAAATTAAAATCATGCAATTTCCTGGTCATATTATTTAATTTTTAGGATAGTATTTTCTGGCGAAAAGCAACATTTTATCATATTTCTAAGCAAATATTCTATGAAAGATTAATTCTTATCGGACATATTCAACATTTATTTCATATTTTATAACATTTTATTAAGTAAAATTTTTGTCTCATGTATTAAATGTTCATGTATGGTAGTAGCTTCCTTAAAATCTATAGACTTATTTTTGTTTTTTTGTGCAATCCTTTATATACAGTATTCTGAAATAAATTTAGGGTTTTATGGTAGATAGTAAATTAATGGCTCAGATATGATATTTCATCTATGCATTTGGAATTTGCTTATGATCAAGAATGGGTGTAATAAAAAATTATTTCACTTCAGTTATTTAAGGGGTGCCATAAAAAGTGTATGACAAAACAAACAGCACACTACCAACTATGATCAGCCGATGAAGTTGGTTTGTTGGTCTTAGGTCACTTAATACCTAATTGTGACTCTCATTATATTGGAACATAAAAAACAGGCTAAGTGCTCCTTACAAAAGATAACATTTACTGCTTTGAATTTATTAATTTGGATATTTTCAAAAGATACCTAATTTACTAAAAGAAACCTTGGTATAAGCTCAGTATAACAAAAATGTAAATTTCTATGTTTTTTTTTGTAGTTACTGGGTGAATAAACATAAAAAATGACATAGTCAAAGAAATTAGGGCTCGGACAGGATTATGTTATAAAAAAAAATTGATTTGAAAAATGTGCCTTCTATGAAGAAATGGCTGTTAATTGGCAGTCAAACATAAATTTTATAACCTCTTTTCATGCGAGATTTTTTTGGGCATTTTTATTTTTAACGTTTGTTTTTTATATTGATTCATCTTTGTATTTGCAAATTCTGAATTTAATATTACTAAGAATGGTAGTTAAGTCGAAAAAGTTATACTTCCTTGACAAAGTGCACTTTTGTATGGGAGCTTTTTTAATAAAATAATGGGGACCGAACTTTACTTTTGGTTAATACTTCGTTTCTTATCTATATTCTTTAATTCAAAACAAAAAAAATAGGGAATTCACATTTTCGCTAAACTAAATTTGTTCTGAGACCTTTTTCCTTTATTGGATTTTTTTGTTTAATTTTTTTACATTTGTTTTTCAATATTAAGAATTTAATGATAAAATAAACTTTTCTTAACTTTATTAACTGAAAAAATATAATAAGTGATTAGTTGCAAATGTAATTAATAATATAATATTTTTTTAATAACTTTTTTGAAATTAAGTCCCGATTGAGCTTTGTAACTAAATAAAATGTTGTGCCATATAAGTTTTCATTGAATTAATAATAAAAAGGGGGAATATTTTATTTTTAATAAAGTGCAATCGTTTCATAAAGTTTTATTCCGCTATATTCCATTTAGTTTTATAGTGTTCCCACAGGCATAATCCTTTATATAAAGAATAACTTACCGCATGAAGTCTTGCAACCCAGTTATAACCTCTCCCGGCGTATAGAAACGAGGAACTTCTGTGGTCGACGCCACCGAATGATTTACGCGTTCGGACGCTAACCTTATTGATACGTGGGCGGACATTTTACTGAGAAAATGATGAACTTTTAATTGAGTTAGCGGTAACTAGAACATGAGTAATTTCATTAATTATTTACAGTTCCCGCAATTTATTCACACGTTTCTGTCAAAGTAACCCAAATAAATATTATTGACAACCGATAGACTGACAGCCCGCACGGCTATGACGGATAAACATAGAGTTGGTTTACTATTTATTTGTTTATGATCTAATGTTATTTCATGAAATTAAAAGTAAATTTCATTTAAATAAGTAGTTTAGAATAGGAAATAATTTATTGAAAATTAATATTAATGGAATACCGGTTAAAAGCTTATGTACTAAAAATATTAAAACATTAAATTCTCGTCAATATAATAAAAGATCATTCATATTGTTTGTAAAATAATATTGTGATTTCTGCCTTATAATTTATATTTTGCAATAGAAAAAAATAATCCAAGATGAAATTTGTTTAATTTAAAACTGTATTTTTTATCACTTCTGTAACTTTAATATTTATAATTATTATTACTATTACAAATAAGAATAATTGTATTTATGTGCGAACGATGGCCAACAAAATCTATTAGCGTCTTCACTACATAAAAATCAGCAGTAAAACTTTTAATTGCCGATAATAACGAAAGTACTTGTGCAACTTCTAGTGTGATACTGAATCTGCAGATGTCAGTTTTTATTTATAAATATAGCGCCCTCTTAATTTCGACTAATGAACCTTACGTTCCGAGATATTTTCATAGATGTAGCCACTGCAAAAATCGTAGGAAAAGAAATCAATTTAAAGAATAGCATAACTTGATAGTATTTCTCTTTTTTTATCTGCTTTAATTAAATTTAATAATTAAAAAAAATTAATATGCGTATACATAACGTATCATATAAATTTTTATGGTATTATATCTATAGTAGCATCACACGAACTATTTTCGTCCATAGTATGAGTTGATTACAATTTTTTATCAGATAAAATATTCAGAAAACGTGAAATGATATTTGCTGTTTAGGAAAAAAATCCTATAAACTTTGTCTCCCTACGCCCAGTTTACAAATGCAATAATTATAAGGAGCGAGAAAAAACATAGTTTTTAGTACATATTTGCATATTAATACTAACAATTTTGAATTTAATTACGCAGTTTATATAAGAGAGAAAAATACCTGCAAAATCGACTTCACTGTAGTATAAATGGCAGACTTCAAGAGACGTATAGAAGGGACTGTTTTCAGTGAACTTTTGGTTGTACTGGTGTCGTTTTTCGCGTGAAGTCCTCGTAGCGTACGTATTATAATTAATCAACATTATTTATAATGCCTAAATATGGTGTAGTTTTGTATAAAAGTGTTTGAATAATTTGTAATTTGTAATTAGTATTCCAACAATCATATTCACTCTTAACCTAACCTCTACATTCAATATCGTATACTATTTTCTGTAGATAAAATACTGGATCAATATTGACAAACATGTAAATAATTCTGATTTCCGTCGATTTCAAGCTACGTCTATGTCTTTTGACAAGGCCCCTTTAATGAATTAAAAGTATTTTTTCATGTAACTTTGTCTCAAAACTCATAACTTATCTGTATTTACGGCAGCTGGTATGTACATAATAAAGGAGAGTCTTCCAAGCCTAAATCATTTTTTAGATAATTGCAACAAAGCAAAAAGCTTACTCTATAATTTTTCGCAAGCTTGCTCTATTATTTATGGTCTGTCGTTGCCGATAGTTCATAGGGTTCTCCTATCATTTCTAACCGACAACAAATATTGATGAAATTTAACCGCGTATGGATTTGTTTTTTTTTATTTACTTTGTTTTTTTAATTTTTATTTAATTCATACACAGTTTCGGAAACATTACAGTTTTATATCTTTCGCGTTTCGATAACTGTAACAGGACAATTGCATAAATTCAGTAACATTACAATACATAACGATGACGCACTTCAGCAACTTTCCTCACGCTCGTCACAAACACGTCACACTTTGTTACAACCGCGATCAGGTGGTTGAACAATTGTATACTGTGGGAAAGTGAAGAATTTCGATATAAATATGTTCTAGATGCCGGTATAACAAAAATATGATGTCTACTCCAGCCAGGCAGTTGTCTGATACGAAGAGCGAGATATTCTCCAATAAATAGGGGTATAAAATATTTCTGTTTATTAATCGGAAAATAAATGTCCAACGCATGGTAAGCCAGCATACTCAAGAGAAATTCAGTAGAAAACATAAAAAGGCATTAACTATATCGTCTCACACACAAATATCGTAAGAACGTTTTTTGCACTTTTTGCATGCACCGATAAACTAAGGATATCAATGTTTGGAGTTTCATGTGAGTTCCATATAATAGAGCTGGTTTCTAACTTACTTCTTACTAAAGTCATGTATAATAGGTTAATTGAGGAAACACCTCAGAAATCTCTAGCATCACGCTAATTTTGAAAAAAAAACAGTATAGTATTTCGTTTTTCAATACTCCAATTTCATATCCACTCGTAACCTGACCTCAAAATTCTATCTAAAGTATATAGTTTTTTAAGATCCAAACCTTCTGAATAACGTTTTCGATACATCTGGTAAATGCCCACGAAAAGCCAGGTGCTAATGGAATTGAACTTCCAGAACAACTACTTCAATATGTCGGCCTAATAAAGTTCCACCAACTGTATAATTTATACTCGAGAGGAGCGCGTGCTCGACTATAACTCATCACAGAGCATTTGCTTTAATTAAGCCGCAGACCGCTTGTAAAGCTCCACTCGAGAATCTGCAGCAACTTTCAATTTGTTATACTTATAATAACTGAGAAAATCTTTATGTCATCCGCAAAAGACGGCTGTGAGGAGTTTTAACCACATTTTCGATATTATTTACCTGGATAGGGAACGGGAAAGACCCAAGATTCTAACCCTGGTTGACGCCTGATCGCGTGAAATAGGAATGAGATATGAAATTATCTACTTGTAAGTATTGCTTTCTGTCTGTAAGACACGAAGAGAAGAAATGTAAGATTCGAAGAGAAACCGGATTCTCCAAGGCCTTTTAATAGGATGCCTTTATACACAGGTTCGAAAGCTTTCTAGTTGTCCAAATACCCACCCTCGACTTGAAAACGATAGGAGACATAACATGCGAGATTCGTAATTGTCGAACGTCCATAACAAAATATATGTATCGTAGTATCAAAACGCGGTATAAAAATCTTATTTACTTGCGTTGTCGGCAGAGCTATTTGCATGTAAAATCGCTGTATGTAGTATTATAGAGACGCGCGAAAGAAATTAATATTACAATCGTTCATATTTGTCATTTTTAATTTCTTGAAAATATTTTTTAAAATAAGAAGACATTTTATCACGACACTGAATGTAATTAACATAAATAATTTTTTCGTCCCATTTTGAATTTCTTAAGTACGGGACCGATTATTTTCTAATTTTTATTGCGTGTTTTTTAACCTCTCTTTTTACTTTAAGACGTTAAGCTAGTTTTTTTCTTGCTGTATTAACAAACAATATTCATTTGCATATGTAACAAAAAAAATTGTAGACTAATTTGTACACACACTCCTATGCACGCATGTACACACACTAAAACGCACACACGCATAGGCGCGAGCGCACACATATACACATATTTAAATATAATGTATTTTAATACTCATTTGAATTAATAAAATGGTAAAATGTGACATAAAGTTTTTAAATAATTTTAACCTAAATAGTTTGTCTATTGGTTGTGGTCAGAATAAACATTTTAGAAATTTAACATGCCGGCCTTAATAATACTTCATATAAGCCAAGCCATGCACCATATAAATCGATGCAAATGTGAATCGTACTGCCGCAAGCAAACATTTATATGCGTCGATTTCCTGAAGTTGGTGGGTAAATTTATTCTGCTGGTAACACCGTGCGCGTAGGGTGGGGCGCTAGTAGGCGGAGCGCGGTGGAGGTGGAGAAGATTTTTGGCTTCACCACGACCGCGAAGAGATTTATGCGTATGCGCCTTCTGGATTACTTATATGCTAAGCTCGTCACAAATTTGAATTCTATAGCTCAAATAGACGCGGTGATGTAAAGCGAAATCGAATAATTTAGGGGGCGCAGAGAGGATCGTAATGTGTCGAAATTTAGTTTACTTAAGAAGCGGTTCCATCCTTAGGTACGGGCGTTAACAATTTCCCACGGTGAGGGATAGAAATCAGCCGCCAAGGCCATATTAAATATATGTTTTAAGAGTTCAAAGAAAATATCAGTGCATACTATGTGTAAGCTATGAAATTCTATTAATTATTTAGCTTGGAGAAAGCAAGCGTTAAGTTCTTATTAATAATTTGCGTGCCATCAAGGTTGGTCGTTATAATTTCCACTTTATTAGGATTCCGACCCTCAAGAAAAAATAAAAACGCAACCCTTTTAAGATTACTCGCGTGGTCTCTCAACATTTAAATTGTCAGAGCCGTTTGTAAATAAAAAATAGTTCGAGATAGAATGTTGAAATTTATTATGATACAAGTTTCCCATTCCGGTTTTGCCTGAGTAAAAACAGACCACAATTGAATTTTGTTTTGTTCGTTTTTTATATAATCATTATTCATAGTTGAGATTTTTCTAAAACTCTGAAAAAAGTGTTTCTTTTTTTTTGTGTCTGAGAATCTAAATATAAATTTTTATGTAACTTTAATTATTCTCTAATTATTTCTCTATATTTAATTATTTCGCAATTGTCATGCAAGTCTCCTTCCCCATTTTTATGCCTTAACACTTAGAAGAAAAGAGAAACATACATTAAAATTTATAGTATGTACACTCTAGAAATTTCGTGATAAGTCAGTCAGTGAGTGGTATTTGTCTTTTATTAAATATATAGATTAACTTGTGGAAGATATGGAAGAATACATTAGTGTTACTCATTTTGAGAGTGTCAAGACACCCTGGAAATGTGGTATTGAAGAAGAATGCTTGGAGTATCCTGGATTGAGTTTCGTGTATCCATACTCCAAGAACTCGGTATCAGTCAGCGTTTGATCAATATTGTAGAAACCTCCTGTAGCGACGTATCCAGTGGTGCATCACATATCTGCAACACACTTACCACGATGTCCGCGGCAATTCTGCCAAAATGATTACGCCTAAGAAGAAAAATAAATTAAACAGCTGTTCATCCCGGTTTTTCCCGGACAAAAATGGACCATGACCGTATTTTGTCTTATTAATTTTTTATATAATGATTATTTACCGTTAGAGGTTGTCCAAAAACATTGAAATAGGTGATAGTTCATTTCTATTTGAGAGTCAATTTTTCGTATATGTAGCTTTAATTATTTCAAAGGTTACTTGCAATCTTCCGTCTCCATTCTCATGTTTTTAGGATTGAGTTTCAGCAAATCCTAGAATAGAAGAGATACAAAAGTGCCAAATTTCAATTTCGTAGACTTTATAGTTCTCGAGATTTCGTAATAAGTCAGTCAGTAAGTGAGTGGTATTTATTATATGTATAAATCATTAAGCAGATTAACAATCCGCATGTAGCACAGTAATAAATACTGAAAAATATTAATATGGAAATTTTAGAGGGGGCAAATTACAAATGCGATTTTTCTTTTAATTTAGTGTATCGTGTAGAAGAGTCAGAGTATCGAAAATACAGTGAACTTCACAGTTTTCTAGAAATTCGCCATATATTTACGCTTGTCGACGACACACTAGTCAATGTATTTGAAAAATAATCTAATATTTACAAATAAATCAATAGATACACTACATACTCTTAAAAGTTTAAATATTTATATCTGCTGTCATATTTAATAAGTTTTATTTTTAAGCAGTTTTTGTCCGCGACTTTACCCACATTCACATTAGTTTCATTTCAACTGTTATATAATTTGGCGAGTCACATATTTTAAAGTTTTTCTGTAAATTATTTCCAAACATACTACCATGGAGAATACACGTGGCACCATCTGTTGGCGACCAGAGAAACGAAGTAACTAAAGTAAATTTTTTGTTGAGTACATTTAAATCTTTTTGTTCAGTTAATTGTTATTATATGATAAGAGTATTAAGCTGTTTTATAAGATTTAAAGAATTAAATAGATAATAATATTTTTTTATAATTAAATGGGATTAAAGTTATTGTTTACTTAGTGTCTAATATTCTGCTCGCCTTTTTGGTTTATTATGACGCATACAAGTGCTCGTATAGAATTTTAATGTATTTAACTCATTTTATGCCGTGGCTTCGCTCTCAGTTGACATGATATAATGAGCACATATCTCAGTGTTTTGGAAGTTAAGTTTTCAACGAACAGACAAAACGGAACAAAGAAATAGAGAAAAATTCTATATATTTTGGGTCACCATACGATTTGAAAAGTTTTTTCAAATATATCTCCAGTGTACAACACAACACCGACCGATGTAATATTATAAGAGTTATCGATTAGAATTAGCAGAAAGCTTGAAGACACGAGTGGGTTTCAAGTCTGCGCATTAGTAATCAGTTTTGAGCAGTGTTGCCAACTCCAATAAATCCAAGTCGCTAAGCTCAATATTAAAAGTCACTAGAAAGTCGCTAAAACGGATTTCATCTATTTCTACCAGGGGCTGAGTCATGTATTATATACATATATATATATATATATATATATATATATATATATATATATATATATATATATAATTTTAAGTGATAATTTAAGTGAGCGGCGAATATTTTTTTAAATAGCTCTCAATTTGCTCTATCAACAAATAAAACTAAATAACGTTTGCAATATTTAAAAAATTGTTGCATGGTAATCACTCCACTCCATAAGTCGTCAGATAAGTCGCTAAATTATGTTTGTCGTCAAAACTTTTTTTTGGTCGCTAAGACTTAAGCAAAAGTCGTCATTTCTAACGACAACGTCGCTAAATTGGCAACACTGGTTTTGAGTTTGTTTACCATTCGTGTGAGGTACTATGAATATGTATATTACACATTGAAAAAAGGGATAGTTTATCTAACTAAGTTACTATAGATACCTCTACTAACTCTCGTACTTAAATATCGTTATTTTTAAATAACGCACGCTTAATATTAAAGTGATTTCACTTGAAAAGAGTAAATTCAAGAAATTGTTAAAAAAATTGTTTCATATCTATGATTTCTTGTAGTTAATTTAAATTATTTAATTGTAAAGTATTGTCTCAATTATTATTTATTACTATTAGCATAAAAATGTTTGAGAATGTGAGTTTTTTAATATTGGATTTGTGGATTTTTTGGTAATAGTAATTCAGGGTCATTTTGAGTAAAATTGGTTTATTTTTAAATATATGAAATGTAAACAAATTTTTTAGACCTGACGCCGGAATGTCGCTTTACTTCGCGAATTTCGGGTAAACAACTCGAAATTGGCATGGTGAAACTTTCTCTTACTATAAAAATAATACATTTCTTTTGCTTTAAACATATATAATACTTGTGGGAGCGGTGATTTTCGCAACTTTAAATTTTTTCTTGGGACTGAAAATTAATTTCATTTGTCTTTATACTTGTATTCAGCGTTTCTCGTGTTTTCAATTTTAGTTATTGTAATAGAAAACTGAATTAAAATATTTCGAGACGATCATATTCAAGTGGTTAAGAAGAAGGAAAAAGTTGTATATGAAAGAAAAATAACTATCGCAGCGTATCAGGCCACATATAAATTAAGGTTCTTTACACAAAATATCAAACTATTCATATATTTTATAAATCCTTATTTCGTGTTCATAGATGTACAAGAAGGTCTATGGTAACTGAATGAGGATTCTGAGAGCTGGACATATTATTGCGATTCAACTTTTTAATTAAATATTGCAAAACGTACTTCAATAAATTATATTAATTTATCTTAAGTGTACTAGGAAGCTCAGTCCAGTCCTTGTCCAGTAGTTCCTATCTTCGTTATTTTCCCGCACTAAAGAGTTCCAAAATTAATGAAGTTGGTTACGTTTCACTTCAAAGCACTCATCAAAACCTATTTTCGGGATTTTTAAAAAAAATTAAAAAAAATATTTAAGCTGTTTAAACGCCGCCATTTTCGCTCGCCTTGCGTCATGCAAGGCAAGCGAAAATGGCGGCGTTACAAACTATGCCCTGCGTTTGTTAACTGTAGGTGTTCTCGTTAGTTTAAACATATTTTTAGCATGATAGCCGTTTAAATCATGGACGAAAGTAAAGCTCGTAACCTAGTTTATAAATATTCCATTTTGCCTAGATGCAAAAATACTATTAGAATTGTACCCGATAAAGTGTTTTTTCTTGCCCGAGAGATGCAAAAATACGAAAATACAGCATTTCCAACAAGTTGTTTGCATTGTTGTGATGATCACTTTAAGTAAATATCTTTAATCTGGATAGTTAGTATGATTTCAGGCAATCATAAGTGAGTTTTTTTTATTGAATATCAATCACGACTTTTGTTTTTTTTGTTTCATACGTTAAGAAAAAACTACATTGCCAAAATACATAAAAAGTGACTTGACTGAAATGTAATAAACTTGATTGAATGTAAATAACATTATACATAAATTAATGAAATACATACAGTATGCAGCCATATATTTAAAAAAAATATAGGTTATGTTTACTGCTCTCAACTTATGAGTGTATTTATGTATAAAAACCTACATAATTTATGATTACTAATCAATAATTACCTTGTAGCTTTCAGTCCTTTGACCACAACGGACGTAAAATTTGGATTTAAAGCAAAATATGACGTCATCATAAATGCATCTATTCTCGGCAGATTATCCAGTTATGTTTTCACAAAACAATTTTCAGTCATAGTTTTAGACGATTCTCAATCTCACTAGTATGTTAAAAATGCACTAGATATGTAAAATATAGCCGAAACACTATTTTTCCTTATTAAACACAACAAATACCACAAAAAATGTAAACGATACGAGCCGGTTGACATAGATTCTGACGTCACGTTAATTAATTTATGCGATTGATAAGGGATTAATTGAGAAAACAATGGTTTAGATATAATGCCCGATTGACAAATATTTGAACCAAATTTAAACTACATGTATATTCCCTATTATATATATTGTAAAGCGATCGTATCGAGGACGGAAATACTTAGGTATATCAAAATAACGAACAATTGTCTTTGTTGACCAAAAACACATTTCAATTATTGAAAACATTCCATAATAAAAAACAACTGTTCATGATAAAGGTTAAGTGTTACGTACTTCAATTTATATTTTTTCCTCTCTTGATAACCTAAAAGCAGTTTGGAAGATAATATTTATTTGAGGGTCTTGTATCCAAAAGTGCCATCCATGGTCTTGGCTAAAGACAATCCTGCGTCGTGGTATTCATGTATTAGTCAACTCGATAATTTAATAATAGCTCCCAATATATTTTATTGCGCACTCTTATCATATGTTAAAAGATGGAATGTAATCTTTAACTATGGAAACCAGTAAACCTTTAACTATGGAAACCCGGATTTTATTAACCAGTTCATTCCAGCAATTGACAAATTAATGTTTTATAGTTTTACATTTCAATACTACAACTTTTAATTACAGAATTAACTGCATTTATCGATACGTAACTGTTACAAAAATCAATTGTAGTCAAATACATGAGATGTAGCCATATGATGTACGATAAATTGTCGTACGGTGATATAATACACATTGATATGATATACGTCTAACAATTTCAGCTAGGATTTTTTTGAAAAAGTATATTGTTGATGGCAGTTAAGTTTTTTCAGACGCCATGAATGTTCCTAGGATGATAATGCAGTCTCCTTCTTTCTCATTAATTTCTTAAGGACGATGATATTCTTCAGAACCAAATACTAAACTAGAAAGCAGATTGGTTTGAAATTTGGGTTCGTAGGGTTTAATATTCTTTTAAAGTATGCATGGCACTTTCTCTATCCAGTTTCCCTAATTAGACTTCAGGCTATGCAGAGTTTAAATAGTTTGTACGGAGAAATAGTTTGTACGGAGCCCACACGACTAGGGGGCGCATCTACTATTAGCAGCGCCTGTGTAGATGGCCTGTAGATGGCGTAGTGTAGGTACCATTTTCGTCCATAGATGGAGTTATAATAGAATATTGAATTCATATGAATTAAATAATTAAAAAAAAATATTAAAAATACATTAATTAAAAGAAAATGTTAATTTTTCTAGGTTTTTATTAAAACTATTAAATGACACTAACATTTCAATAAACATGAGCATATACTGAATTTTTAAAATTATAGTATTTTCAATTATAATCTTTTCACTTACATTTTGGTAATGTGAACAATGCGAGTCCTGTTTTTTTCATCGTGGTGAGTTACAGTAGGGTACAATACAAGTTATTATGATGAGTGACACGATCACAAACTTGCAAGCACAAGACCAAAACGTAATTTATCAATATTTAAACTAATATAAAAAAATCTTAAGAAGTAGATATATTAAATAATACAAGACGGAGAAAATATACAGAAAATAAAAACACCAGAATTTCTCAGAGTACTTTTAGTCACCAAATTTTGTACGGATGAGTAAAACCATATAAGCAGACATGGGGAGCAAAAAGAATATAGACTATAGAGTATAGAGTAACGACATTTGGCGACACTAATATAAATTGAAAACATTTAGCGCCATCTGGTGTTTTTTGAGTGCACTTGCTTAATATCACACTTAGCGTTTAAAATTTTTGGACTGTATTTTCTGGGGTTGTGGTGTGATACGATGTATCGAACGGCTATTTCTTGGTAATTTTGAAGAAGTTAGCGAACAATTTTCGACCAGGGAATCACCTTTAACGCATTTGTTAATTATATTCTATAATGTTACAATTTAAAGCGTCGCACGGCAGGCTGAAAATCGACTTTCATAGGTTTAGGAATTTTAAATTTAAGGGTTGTTTTTTTGTTGCATACAGTTTTTGTTTATTTTTAATATACTCAAATACGTCACGCGAGTTAATTTAGCTTGGAAACGGACGACTTACATTTTTTATAACAATTTTTGTATGGAGCTGATTTATCACTTGTGCTGTAAGGAAAACCGACATATTCCTATAGAAGATCATAGTACTAATTATTCGTTTTCAAAGATAATTTTTCAGAACGTAAATATATTGCCTGCTATGTCATTCATAGGCGCGTATTTAGAAAACCTTTACTTGTGTATAAAACCTCCCATAAGTAGGCGTCACCCTCAAGATTGTAAGTCGACCGGAAGTACTCTATATGTTTCGATGATCATGAATAAGACTAACGCATGAATAAAAAAAAAACACGTTATAAAGAGCCATATCTTTGGCGTATAGCCTTACAGCAAATATAAGGCTATAGGCTTCAATATACGATATTAATTGATATCTTGAGCCATTTCTTAGAAAAAGGGCTTTGACAGACAGATGGACGGACGGACAATCAAGTGATGCTATAAGGGTTCCGTTTTTTGTTTCTTTTGAGAAACCGAACTTGAAACCTTTATAAGAATGAAAATGAAACATTTATAAGATCACGTACGTGGCCGTCGTTTATTTGTGTATCACAGCCATTTTTTTTTTCAGAAATCATTTGACGTAGAAGCGTTGCATAATGATAAAACACATTGACTTGGTATATTTTAATGGTATACACTCAAAAATTATTTATAGTTTGCCTCAAAAATATCATCTTCACTTAAGCAGTTGAAAAAAAAACGCCTTTTTAGAGAATACAAAGGAAAGCGAACAAGAGGTGAGCATATTATTAATAATAATATTGAGTCATTTTAAATATGGACAACATTAGTGTTAAAACAGTCTGACAGTTTATAAGTATTTCCATTTGTTACTTCTTCAATATGAAAACCATAGTGAATATTTTTTTATTTTTAAATAGACACTCGCTCTTCACCGCTATTCCATTATTAAAAATAGATATAAAAATAGTTACTTCCAAATTTTAGATGCGCTATTAATTTTACCTAAATAATAGTTGTTTTTTCAGTGTGAATTAACTTTGATCTAAATAATTTAGCGAACTTTGCTACTAATCACCTGGATTAAGTTTTTCAAGGATTTTTTTATAAACGTGCGGCACACTTGTTATCAATTATGAAATAAATATGGATAATACGATTTTCATTGCAGTTTATGGAAAATTTGTAAATAAAATTCAAAAGTCTATGAAAAATTTGTAACGCAAATACTTTCGACCAATTGATTTTTTTTTCAGTCCTGTCGTTTGGAAGTTTTTTAGCCGTTTTAATGAAATTATGATAAAAACATATTTAATTGCAAAGACAGAATGGCGTCTTTATCTTACATAATTAAATAACATGACGTATTGCCGATAAACTTACTGGTAAATGTAATGACGTAAGCATATTTCAATGCCTAGGTCATCAAATTAAACCGTACATATGGGGCATGTATCAAAAGAATTTACCGCCGATATTAACAAATCAATATAAAAGGAAGTCTCGTTATAACTGTTTGTTTATGCTAGTGCCGTAACAAATAGAATTAACGCTCGGTTTTATATCTACATGTTACGCATGATTACGCTCCTTAACGATCATTTCCGAGATCTATGAAGTCTACACCCTATGATGCCATAGCATCTCTCGCACTGTCCTTATTTCGGCACTGATTTATAATGAACGACTGCCTGTCTGTACATCTCTATATTGGACAACATCTACTATAGATATTTTAACATATCATCATTTATTTTTTTTCAATTTTAATAGGATTATGACAAAAGTCTCGGCTCTACTAGATAACAGACGAATATATGATGGACAACAAAAATACGTATCTGGGACAACTCTATGACTGATATGTAATGAACTATTGCCTGTCTGTACATCTCTATATTGGACAGCGTCTACTATAGATATTTTTACATATCACCATCTATTTTTTTTAAATAAATTTTAATAGGACTATAACAAATGTCTCGGCTCTATTAAATAACAGACGATACATGATGGACAACAAAAATACATATACGTGACAACTCTATGACTGATCTGTAATGAACGACGGCCTGTCTGTACGTCTCTATATTGGACAGCATCTACTATAGATATTTTAACATATCACCATTTGTTTCTTTTTAAAATAAATTTTAATAGGTTTATGACAAAAGTCTCGGCTCTATTAAATAACAGAAGGATATACATAGGAAATACATATCCGTGACAACTCTATGTAAAATAATGATTGCTATTAATATTATGTGTTTTAGACTTATTATAAATAAACTTCATATTTCATATCAAGGTTATCACACTAACATAACAATGAATAGGTTTGTTTATTTGTTTGTTTTTTAGAGATTCATACAAAAACTACTAATAAAAAAAGCTTATAGATTCTAAATTGTCTTAGGCGGTATACATTGTATATTTTTTGAGATATAGTTAGTGGTATCAACGTAGTTGGAGAAAAAGTCGATTATCTGGGCGTTTTCGTGACGAACGCAGGTAAAACTATTAAGGCGCGTGTCCATTGTGGTGAAAAATCTAGCTAGAGAAGCGACTATCAAGCTAGGGTGCTCTACCATTGCCTGTACATTGTAGAGTGTCTTTCCTCTAGTAGAGTAGTGGTAGAGAAGTGCTAAAGCAACTCTAGCTAGGTTATCTAAGAACCTATACGTACAATTGTTGAGATTTATTAATCTAGATATACTTTGTATCTAGAGAAGAGCGCAGCTATTGTTTCTTTTTTGTTTATTTTGGTTGCGAAATGAGTTCCTGGCGAAGAGAACTTGATGTCGCTCTGGCAGATTTAATTAAAAAAAAAGGAAAATAAAAAAAGGAAATTGTGGGTTTGGAAGTGGATATCCGAAAAAGACGAGGTGGGAGAACATGCAAAGTTATTAAAGAAACTAAGAGCCCAAGAGCGGTTTACCTATTCCACACTTAAGTCTAGCAACTTTGCTCTGATTTCTATTGACTTGCTTTTCACATTTTTTTATACTTTTCTAAAGAGCAGTTCCATAGTTCTGGACGGGCCTCTACTAATTCAATTTAAAAACTTTTTTCTTCCCACAAACAAAATTGACATTGTAAAATACCTTATCAAAACAATGTAGTCTAGAAATAAATAAAGCACTAGATAGAGAAAAAAATCAGTGAGCAAGTTGAATAGTGCAAGAGGGCGCAGAGAATGGTAAAGATACCGAGTACAATGCATATGGTCGGTCTAGCTAGACAGTCTACCAAGAGTCTAGAGTGACACTATCTAGAGAGCTATATTTGCTGTGTACATTATAGACTCAATATGGAAACCTCTAGTATCACTCTAGCTAGACCAACTGTAGGTTAGATACCTACAGTGTATCGGCCCCGTTATAGATACATGAATACTATATTTAGGGAAATTGTAGAATTTAAATTAAGATCCCTAGAAAAGTCTCACAAGATATTTATTTAGCGTAATGCGCTTAGTAGCCATTTTAAGCATCTTCGATAGATACAAATTAATCCTTCAGACTTTTTATTTTGGGTTAGCAGATTGAGGTTTTTGGAAGTAAACAAAAGCAAAAATATGATTTTGATAATGTCCGAGGTGATATATTCCCACATGAAGACGGGGAATGGAGGAAATAGCCACCTTGGTGCGGGACTATCACAAGTGCATCATTTCGCTGTACATTATTATATATTTGTTAATAAATATAATGTGCAAAACTACGTTCATGACAGAAAAAAATATTTATAAAAAAACTTAATCCAATAATCTAATTGCAACCCTACGAAATCGGGGTAGTAGTTTATAATGAATATACAAAAATCAATATTATTTCAAGATATTAGCTCAAAAAATTATCCCTAAAGTTTTAAAAATAAATATCACTGTCATTTGCGACTTTGCATTTCAAATACCAACATTTATTTCAGTGAATACCATATTTTAGAGAGAATATTATATATTACAAATATTTATATAAAATTACCAATATTTCGCATTAGCAAAACAGCATACCTACGTCGGTGAACGACCTGGAATCGCCTTAAGAGTTTCATCTGCCACTGTACAGAAGTTATGTAACATTGTTAACTCGAATGAAGTATTATTTTATGATTAGCAATTGAAAAATTGTCCTGAAAAATTGATCTGAAAATTGTAATTGTCTTATCTTCATTACAATTATATATTTTATGAAAGTGCGTTTTTTCCTTGGCTCTCCATCTCTTTATAGCCCACGCTCACAGCGCTACCTGGAGTTACTATTTTTATTCGTTTTTAATAATGTGATGTTCTATTTTGGTATAAATCATTGATTAAAACCAACATTTTTACAAAATTCATACAATGTTGCAAAAAATTTCTTCTACTTAAGATAACGTGAGCAAGTGCTATTGTTTTTACTACTCATACGTGTGTTATTACCACATGCCTGCTAAAATAAAAATGTAAAATTCGTCTCCTAGACCGAATGTACCATAAATACTAAATGATAATTCGGCGTCAATAAGAAACAACGTGAAGACAAAGTCATAGAACTATTTGATAACATAAGTACAAGTTATAACCCTCTACCTTTGATTAAACCCGAAGTTTAAAATTAAACCAAGATTAAAAACAAATCCTAACCTAACCACGTATAAGATAGTTACAAAAAACAGCAAGTATCAATAAAGAATCGCAATACGAATGCTTATTCCAAGATCGGCCTTTAATCGCCGCTTTCAAGAACTTACCGACTAATTTGACCGTTCGGTTGCTATGAAGAATGCCGACACGTCTTTATATCCGATAAGCAATTTAAACAAAACACTATTTAATTACATATATCACGCCGCGCGCGTACGGATCCATCTTGTAATTAAATTAGAACACAGCGTAGTGATGTGATTTGTTTACTCGACTCGATTCGATTGTGTTCGATTTAAGTGTCTTACTTAATATCGACATATAATTTAATTTACTTTCTCTGGATAAATTGGTAGTACTTAATTTTTAGGGGGATTTTGTTTTCCATGTTATATACAGGTGTTTGGTGTATTCAATTATTGTGACGTATGTGCAATTAGTTAAAGTCCCCGCCAAGTCGAAAAAGAATAAAAAGCTTATATCGTTAAGAACCTTTACTTAAATTTCTCATAATTAATAGATACTTATCTTTTCAGTCTTGCTTGGCGGGTTTGCCATTATTCATTGCAGATTTGGACATTGTCGAGAAATTCTAATTAAGATATTTCATCACGTTCGCACTATATGCCATTTTTGTTTTGACGTGAAACTTCTTTCCTTTTGGTCAGAGAGCGGTAACTTGCAAAAACCATATGTAACGAAATATGTTATGGCAAGATCGCTTATAACTTTGGAAGTATAGTACCTACCGGCATTATTTTATTACCATAATTTAGATACTCTAAATTATAATATAAAAATATGTCGCTGGCGTAAATGGCGCTGCAGTCACGTGCAGCACGACTTATTCGGAATTAAATTTACCATTGCTCGCTGTGTTTTATTAGTGATTACTCAGCAGTACATTCATCGATTCGAGCGGGAGTAGTCGCGTTTGACAGAGCTCACTACGTTATAATAGGTGTGATACATAAAACTCATCTTTACGTCAATTAGAAGTTCTAGATTTTTAAAAAAGTGTTGTTTTTTGTAGATATATGAAGACTACTCTATAATGGCCCTAACGCGCGCGGTACATAATGTACAACACTGGTATGCTCGAGTAGCAAGAGAGAGAGATTCCGGCCCTCGACGACCCGCTTTGACCTCGGCGGAACGTATTCGCCTCCGCAGATAACGTGTTAGACTTACTATATAGTACACACTCTCTAGTACGCTCAAGATGTTTCGCGTACTTCACTGCGGCTGCGTCCCTAATACAGCCTACCCGTTTTATATTGCCATTTTTCACAGTTTTATTGTTTTTCTGAAACAGTAAAACTGATTTTCATGACTAAAAGAAATAAATCATCATTTATCACAATCTGTTCCATTATTTAGGCATTTTTCCGTTAATTATAGTGTCATCATAACACATTTTAGGTCGTACCTTGGCTGTACCGTGTTCTCCGAATTTTCAATGTAAAACTAATAAAAACGATTTCCTTCGGAGAAAAACACTAGCTGCGATCAAAAGAAAGACAAGAAAGACAATATATGAGGAAAATCATTGAGATTGTTCCAGTAGATTAGATTGTAGCCTCGTTAATAGCGAATACAGAGCAAAAAAAGATTCAACACTTTAAAAATGCTATTTTCTAACCCTTTTTTCGTCTCTGTTCATTTAATTTTAGTGAATTTTTATATACTCCACAGTGTAACTTAAGTCTGTAGCTTGTGGTTTTATAACTATAAATATTTTGGGACTTCGCGGGGAGGAACATTACGTCATTTCTATACCGCTGGGTAAAAATGTCTAACAAATATTGAGCCTGCTCATACGAAACTTGTTTCGTTACCGGATTGCTTACTTGATGTTGCTGCTGGGTTCTAAATCAACTGTTGTGATAGACGTTGTAATGGATACTTTATGATATATGCTGCACACGATGTGCACGGTTGAGCTGGATTTGTAAATGGCTTTGAATGTCTGAATTGTGTAATTCGATTAATACTGGTTATTAATTGTGTAATTCGATTAATACTGGTTATTAAACTGAATTGTGTAATTCGATTAATACTGGTTATTAAACTCACGCGTAAAACATAAATGATTTATTAATTTCATTACATTATATATGCTTAAATAGTAATTTGGTTCAAAAGTTATTTACATAACTCTTGTTTTGAAACATATAATACCAATTGTTGATTAAAGTTTTAAAATATCTTATATAAAAAAAATCACCGTAAATTTAATAGCTTTATATTGAGATTAGGAGTATCAGTACAGATATAAAACAATAATATTACAAATAACGCTTTTTTTCTTGACATATAACGGCCTTCTATAATCAAGTCGACTGACTGGCGGCAGTTGTAGTAAATACATACCCATGTGACAAAACGCCACTTTCCCATTGGTTAACGTGAGTGGAATTCTGTAGGAAAGTGTACTGGAATTATCTGGAATTCTGTAGGAAAGTGACTGGTATTCTGTAGAATAGGAGGAGTGTGGAATTGCCTGGAATATACTGGAATTCTGTAATAGAGTCTTGTAGTGAAGTAATTTCCATTATGACGGCCCACAAAGTTGTCATTGCAACGCCTCGTAAGTAATCCTGTAGCGAAACAACCGTCGTGTGGAACGGGATTTAGTTCTGGAGTGTTTATTACGAAATTACTAACTAGGTTATATTAAGTTATGGTAGATTGTTTGAGGAATATTGGGAAAAACTGAAAGTGAAAGAAAACTACAGTATATTAAATAAATTTAAAAAATAGTAATTTATTGCAACTAGCTTAAATTCAGAATTTGACGACTTATTCAATATTACATTTACAATAATATTTCTCCCAAGTAATCAGGATTGCTTTTTATGTTTATGGAGGTTTTGTCTTTGGCTCTGAACAAAATTGTTCGGCACTCTATTATTTGGTAAGAATTAAAAAAAAATGTTTCCATTCGATTCTCGAACTTTGTCAAACCGTAATTCCCTCCCTAGTCAGAGATAACGGAGAGCAGAGTAGCATAGACTACCGACATCTGAGAAGTGGAAGGTTATCGGGCTCGCGGCAGGTACAAAGGGGACGATAACCCGTCGATTGCATATTCGTAGTTCGAACCGAGAGATGGCGCTCGCATGAATTAAATAAATAATTGTTTTATCTAATTGTGGACTTTGGTATGGAGTAACCGATCTGTGTATTGTTCGATGGACCAAGGCTAGAAGGATAAGTCAATTTTTATGAATAGTTTGCAATTTTGCGGACGTTGAGGATGTTTTCGGTTTTACGATAAAAGATAAATTTTGTCGTTTTAATTTAGTGATAATTTAAATTTAATTCAATAATTATATGATATTGTAAAAATTTAGTTGGCAAGGGTCTATTTTACTAAAAAAATTAGAGTTTGACGCTCAATGATGATATATAAATGGAAATACTTATATGAATGGAAAGTAACTCAAGACAGTGCTAATACGTAAAGTTATACATGAAGAGATAGAAAGTCAAAGAAAGTATATCAAAAACATATTTGTAACGAAGTCAATTCACTTGTCATGCGGACTGGAGAGGTTAATGGCATATATTTTTTACATAACGTCATTAATAATGTTTATTCTCATTGGCGATCAGTCATATTTCGTTGTGTGACGTCATTTGCCAGCTGCCTTAGATCGCAATTCTCTGTCAAAAAATATCAAAGATCTTTTGTCAAATATGAGGTGAATGTTTGTAATCTAAGATCATACAAATTTTATAATAGTTCCTTGATTAGATTGTGATACGTCTTGATTAAAAAACTGATTACAGCGTAATAGGTAAACTTTTACTATATTTTTCAACGTAGCATTTCTGTGATTAAAGATGTAATGTTATATGTTTAAAAAATAAAATGGCGACTTTGAAATTTTTCGTGGATAGACGCTATTAAATTGTTAATAAATGAATTTAAACCTAATAAAATTCTATACAATTGCTTAGATTTAATATAATGCTGATAAAATTCTGTCAATCGCAATAAATGTGGGAAAATCAAATCAAGATTGCGGAATAGGGTATTTGATTGATGTCAATATTTTTTGTAAAAATGTTTTAAAACTTTAGAGTATTTTTAAAAAAAACCTTATGATGAAAAAATAATGCATATAACAAACAATTAATCGAAGCTTCTAAATAGGGAAAAGTGTAAATTTTTTTCTTCTTTCAATTGAAAAAGTTATTATGAATTTAGTCTCCACTCTAAACGCAATATTTAACGAGATACTAAAGATATTTAATAAACTCCTTTACAATGAATGCTAAATAACTGACCAATGACGTCATAACCCAGTTGTGTTTTGTATGGGGCGTTTTCGCGCGAATCTAGGTACGATATATTTATTTTATCCGTTTTTAATATTATTACTTATTCCCTTTTAGTATTAAAAATATAGTCAAATATAACAATAGGGTTTCGAAAATATTTGGTTCTTGTAACACATTGAAGACTTGAATAACTTACCTCAGTAGTAAGGAAACAATGTTACCATTACAAGTATCTCTTACAATTATTAAATTTCTTAATTTTGTTTGGCCTGAATTAATTGAAGAAATTTTTGATAACATAAATATCTATCTATCCCTTCCATCCGTTCTTTGTCTTTGTATCCCATTTCCCTTTTTAAGTAAAACTAGAATTAACTCTTTCCCATTTAATGACGCTGCACAATCAAACAAATTAATAACCTCCATAGGTAAACAATATTGTTATATTTAGTTTAATAAACCAACTTTGCCAAAGAGGATGAACAAAACTTTCTACAAAGTCCGTAAAATTTATCTGCCAAAAACTATACTGTCAAACTCTAATTTTTTTAGTAAAATAGACCCTTGTCAACTAAATTTTTACCATATCATATAATTATTGAATTAAATTTAAATTACCGCTAAATTAAAACGACAAAATTTATCTTTTATCGTAAAATCGAAAACATCCTCAACGTCGCAAAATTGCAAACTATTCATAAAAATTGACTTATCCTTCTAGCCTTGTTCCATCGAACAAACAGTCTTAATGGGCTGCTGCTATATACTATCATAATTAAATCTTAAAAACGTATTTGATCTAAGAAATATTTGTGTATAATTGATCGTCTGTTATAATATTATTTTGACACGATAATTACGTGATCATGAGATGGAAATTCTTCTCAAATTTGTTTATATGTTTGGGGAAATAAGAAAAAGACGTTTCCCATGTTCAAGAGGAAGCAGAATATTCAAAATGATTAGGAAGAAATTATGATAATAAGATCATCAGAATAATTTTCGCCTATAAACGAAACATAATCAGGTTGCCTTCTACACATGTTTCTTATAGAAATCGGCATTTTGTTTCGTAATAATTGGTTCAATTCTTGATTCAATAAACTTTAATATATTTATGACATTTCCCTGCATAAAGTTTTTCTAAAATAATTGGTGTGGTTTCTCCAAAAAAAATTAATGTTTATTTAAACAAACCGATAGGAAAATTAGGTTTTTAAGGACAGTTATCTATTTCAGAATAATATTAATTAGAAAAAAAAAACATTTAAAACATTACTTTTACTATGAAAAATCTCTGATAGATACTTATCAACTAATATCACCAATCCCTACATAATAAGAATCAAAGATATATTTCGAAAATAAATTTTTAATATTGAAATCAATTATCTTTAATTAAATTAAACAGTAGCTTAATAACCTAATTAATAATTCAAAGAGACAAACGGTTACAAACGGTTAGTTAAATCCGTTTTCCTTTCATGGCTTTTCTTCATAGTACCTATTTTATGGTACTCTTGCAACAGCCGAAGTTTGGGATTATTGAAACAATATTACAATCTGTGTAAGGTATTTATCGTTTATGCATATACCAAATCGATTCATAATACGTAGCTAAAGATGATTTTTGGCTTAAAAGGGTGAATTCAAGTTAAGTCGGATAGAAAGTTTAGTAGAAAATACGACATATTTTTATGTACTGATTTGAAGGCATATTTAGTTCTAAGAATGAAGACCAGCGCAACCGATCGGCCCGCGAGACATTTTGCTTAATTCGAGTGTTGTAGCGCAGCTTTACCCCAACTTTTCAGTCTGAAGACAATATGGAGTTTATTTATTTAAGATTTATTTTACAAATATACCGTCAAAATGTGACAAACAATTTAAGTAATACTTGAATTTTTGTTAAAATGTTATGTTAGATTAAAAGTTGGATCAAAGTTTTCTTTCCGTTTTGACCGAAAACTGTATTTCTTTTCGGCAGAAATTGACGCACTGTCAAAAGTCTAAGGTACGGATGAAAATGCAAAAAATCACTGGGAAATTATCATGAACCAAATTTGACGGATATCAATGGTCCTATTCCTTGTAAACTTTTTATCGGTCGCGGCGTACGAACTTTGTAAGCGGCATTGAATTGGAAAACTGACTAAGTACTTGTAGTAAATCTGGTAATTCATTACCACATTTGCCTTGGTTCTTTTAAAAAAGGAGTTATACATTTGTACCGTCAATTTTCCTTTTATTATTTTTCTACTTCATTTTAATTTCATTACTTTTTTGAAGTGAAAATTTCTTTAGGCGCACCTGTGCACTTTGCGCATCAACGCACTTTTTTTGAGAATTGAACGAAACTGAGCTGTAGTGCTCGGGTTGATGACGTTGAGCCGACAGCTTCGGGTCGGTGACGCTGAATCGGGTAAACTCGGCTTTCTTCGGCATCGGCCAAGTGAATTACTTTTTTAGGCGCACAAGCGCAATATTTTAAAATATCAAGTGAACTATTTTTTTTGGTGGAACAAGCGCAATATTTTAAAATATCAAGTGAACTATTTTTTTTGGTGGAACAAGCGCAATATTTTAAAATATCAAGTGAACTACTTTTTTAGGTGTAACGAACGCAATATTTTAAAATATCAAGTGAACTACTTTTTTAGGTGCAACAAGCGCAATATTTTAAAATATCTAGTGAACTATTTTTTTAGGTGCAATAAGCGCAATATTTTAAAATATCAAGTGAACTACTTTTTTATGCGCAACAAGCGCAATAATTTAAAATATCAAATGAATTACTTATTAAATGAGTGACCTACTTTTTAAGGCTGCCCTTTGCGCACATTTTGATTAATATTTTAGTTGAGTATAATTTAATACAATACGCAAATGTTTTTGTATATAATCACTGTAATAATTCAAGTCTATGCAGTTAGTGTTAATAGTAATAGTTTATTTGAGGATAATTTAATATAATACGCATATGTTATTGTGTTTTAAAATAATAATCATGCCTTATAATTGTATCAATGTAATTAATATTATATATATATATATATATATATATATATATATATATATATATATATATATATATATATATTAAAATTATAAATTTTCATTTCCATAGGTTGGTCATAAGCACACACCAGAAAAATGTTTGTTCTATTCCATTCTAATCCAAACTGTGTTACATTACTTCACTCTAATACATTCTATCCTACATTTCAGTAGTCTACTTCTATTCAGTAGTCTTCTAAGTATCACCTTATGATGGGTGCACACATTAGTAGCGTGAAACGTGAGCTGACATTGTAAGGTATTGTAGGCTATTTTCTTGTATTCAAATGTGTAATGAAATATGGATTTATTTGGTATTTGTGATTAAAAGATGCATATATTATATTTACATAGTTTATTTGACAAATTAATGGTCCGCCATTTTATTTTTAGGCTGACTTTCTACTATAAACCAACCATCTGCTAAACCGTTTTCAATTCCATATGTATTGCATTATAAATTGTAATTTTTTTTAATAAACATGTTTAACATTAAATATGTTCATAGAAAATATATAGTCAAATAAGTGCTTAACTCTTGTAAAAAAAATACTGCCGTATACTTGTGTATAAAACATTGCAAGATAATACTAACACTTATTTGAAAATAAAATGTCACGGTATTTTTTTTTCTTTATCCTTATGGTCAAATATCCTGTAGGTGTGTAAGTATATTTTTTTATATAGCATCGATTTTCTGTTTTATTCACTACTTCTGTCCCGTTTAAGAATTTTTATAGAAAGACAGTCGAATATCGTCTATGTCAAATTGAAATTAAGAAAATTCAAATTGAAAAAGTTGTAATGTGTAAATATGGGTAGATTTTGTACGTGTCGGAATAGTGTATATTTTTGTAAAATGTTTTGTACCTCTGAAGTTTGTGTGATAGACAGTTAGGGTTGTCTATATTTTTCCTTTAAATGTTACAATTCACATTATTAAAATATCCGTGTAATATCAATCGTGTAATATAATTTTGAACATGATTTAGCACGACAGTTTATTAAATTAATATAGAGATTAGAGTACACAGTTTATTAATATCATGGGTGAAATGCAACAAGTTTTGTAAATAGTCTTTCCCCTGATTGAATATAGATTTGTGACAACCTGTTGCGATCACAGCTTTAACAGTGATTTTTTTCAGAAACTGTTGAGAATTTTCAAATATAACATTTTCCACAGTGTGATGCATAAAGTTACCTGCATCAATATTAGACAAATTATTTTTATAGTACACAGGGTATCATTACCCTGTGTATTATCATAACAGTAAATAATCTATAAAACTTGCCAACCAGTGGTGGGTCGCCCCACCCCCCCTCCGGGGGGGGGGGGGGAGTAATATAATCGTAAGGGGGGCCCAACGTGTTTGAACATTTGGACATTTTAAAGAAAAATCCATTTGCATTTTTAAATCAACTCAACAATTTTTTCGGTTGCATGAATGCACAATAGTCGCATTAATACAGTTTTATAATTTAATTGTATTTTGTTAATTTTAGGAGTGAATACCGAAGTTTTAGCTTATTTGATTGAGAAATAAATGTCTTGAAATTGGTGTATTTTTTTAAATGTAACAATGAAAGAAAATTAAATGAAGGACGTGAATATATTTTTTATAATCCTGGGAAGCTCAACGCAAAAAAGGTTGGGAATTCCTGATCTATCCTATAATTTGCGTTATTGTAATGTCTCTATGATTATCGTGCTAGACTTTTGGTTTTTATTTTAATATATGACGTAACCAAATTATCCTAACAATATTTGTAACAAAGTTTGATTTATAATATACGTTGTATTGTATCGTTGTATGTGTATATTATCTATTGTATAAATGTAATTATTATTATCACTTGTCAAATCGCTCAGGTAGACAGATGTCTGGGCTTGCTAGTTAATTCAGGTATATTCACATTTAAGTCAAATCTTGATGAAGCCATCACCGAGCCCTCCTGGAAGACACTCTTTTTGTACACACCTTTTCTTAATATTTGTAAAATGTCAAAAAAGGAATGGTCAAAACCGTATTCACATTGTATGGTAAAGGACATTTCTCATATTAAATAAAAAGTCCCAAAAACAATTTTTCGGATTAAAAAAAGTATATTTTCATGAAATTTTTCTTTTTGGTTAAAATGGGCTTTTCGTATTTACATCATTCGGTACTCACGATCCATCTGTCTCTAAAGAGCAGAACGGGCGAAGAATGCGCAGCGTAGGTGCTGAGTCGCCATAAATAATTTTTCTTCTGCCCTTTCTTCGACCCTGGCGACCGGGGCGTGACGTCTTTCGGGTGTGTCAGCGGCGAGAGGAAATTATTTTTAGTGCCTGCGTCTAACATTTGTCATCTACACTGACATATTTCTATGGAATTCAACATCGTATTCTTTGCAATGATGAGTATGACCAGTGAGCTTGTAGAAATCTTATGTCGTCGTATAAAGAAGGA
Source organism: Druceiella hillmani (assembly GCA_039881145.1). Taxonomy (NCBI): domain Eukaryota; kingdom Metazoa; phylum Arthropoda; class Insecta; order Lepidoptera; family Hepialidae; genus Druceiella; species Druceiella hillmani. The sequence continues at coordinate 16,259,005 of JAYKKI010000033.1, forward strand.
AAAATCGTTCGGTTTTTGGCTAAGATGGAAAATTACTTTAAATTGATTAAACATGAACCTCACCTGGATCTAGAAACACACTCAATTAGCTCTAGAAACAAACTCACGATCTGGAAATAGTCTCTACTTAATTAGCTCTAGCCTAACCTATCTCATTAACGTTGTTAGGAAATAAAAGGCTTTATTATTATTAATTAGCTCTAGAAATAAACTCACTCAATTAGCTCTAGAAACAAAGTCACTCAATTAACTCTAGAAACAAACTCATTCAATTAGCTCTAGAAACAAACTCACTCAATTTGCTCTAGAAACAAACTTACTCAATTAGCTCTAGAAACCATCTCACTCAATTTGCTCTAGAAACAAACTTACTCAATTAGCTCTAGAAACAAACACACTCAATTAGCTCTAGAAACAAACTCACTCAATTAGATCTAGAAACAAACTCACGAGCTCTAGAAATACGAAATTTGGAGAATAACTTCTTCCGATTCATAACGTTGCCTAACTTTCATCTAATTTACAAAGATTTTTCCAAAATTTTAAAAGGACGGAAAAAAGGAAATATGTTTTTCATAGATTTAATATGGGGCTAACAGATAACTGCTCTATCTAGAGAGCAATTGCTGATTCCATCAGACCACTGAAATGCAAGTTTCCATGGTAGTTTCAAATTTGCTTCCGGTAAGTTTTGACACGTCTCCCGTCACGTATTAACACGATGACTGCATCGAATACTTTCAAAAATCTCTTTACCAGTGGTTTTTGATTTGGAAAATGATGTGTCTGACTAAAATTTTGTTTTATTATCATAATATTTTATCTTGTTTTATCTAAACATTTAAATTTAAAATGGTTATATGAATTATGAGATATGAGCTACGCGGTTATAAGTTAAATGGAGCTACACTCAAAAGAATTTCATCTGTGTGGGATCTAGGTATAATCATCTCAAATTACACATTCGTATTATTGAAATCTGTCAGAAAGTCTACAGTGAATTAGGATTTCTCATAAGGCATTCGGACAATTTTCATGACATCGAACGTGTCTTGACTTTTATCAACACTTTAATTATGCATTAAAGTGTTGAACAAAGTCAAGACACGTTCACAAAGAATGTTAAAACGAATGCAATCATCTTATCTCGCCATGAAGCTACTTATATCATGTTGGAGAAAATAAATAAAAAGTTCATCAGGTTTTTGTGTTACAAAATGAATTTATATTATCATATAATGCATTTGTACGAGTAAAAAAAAACAAAACAGATGGTATTCCATAATCGGGTTATGCCCCTGTCCTTAGAATAATGAGTACTCCAGAAGGCGAGAATACGCGCGACGGTGAGTCCAAAAAAACTACACATAAAATGCGTAGTATCAAAACGCGGCTGCTGTACAATCTAAGACACAGCTATGAACGGTCATGTGGTTTGTATGTAACAACATCACTTAAAATGCCGGCTTATACTATTCTCATCTGCAAACATGTCACTGGACTATGCCATTTTAAAGTATCGAAATAGATTATTATTAGCAGAAGTGCGCCATTTTCGTTGGTGTTGTCACCTCTTAATAAATTGTTTACCCAAATTAAAACATTTTATGTGCTTGATACTGAAAAATGTAAAATTTAATTTGTTAAAAGATAGGGACGTGGGAGATGTCGTTGGGGAATTTGGTGTCACATTTGACATTTTTTATATTACAATATTGCATGTATAATCACTGTATTTAGGATTAGGGTGACGTGTGAAAGAAATAAATGTCACATTCATTAATTTTTGCTGTCTTTAATTTCCTGAAAATGCAAACGGATATTGTTTAAAATAAGTAGAAATTTGACGACGACATTGAATGCTAATTAATATAAAACAATTTTTCTTCCCATTTTGAATTTCTATAGTACGGGACCGATTATTTTCAAATTTTTATAGCGGGCTGTTTAATATCTCTTTTTACTTTGAGACACTATGCTAACAAAAAGAATTATTGGCAAAAGTACCAACATAATTTTGTAGATTAATGTGTACGCACACTCATACGCATGCACGCACACATACGTACATACACACGTACACACACATACACACGGGCGCACGCACGCTTACACATAATTGCGCGCTCCCGCACACACGTATTTAATGACAATGTATTGTAATACTCATTTTAATTAATAAAATGGTAAAATGTGACAAAGTGTTTAATAATTTTAACCTAAATTCTTCGACTATTGATTGTGGTTGGAAATTTTTAAAATTTAACATGGGGCCATAATAATTCTTAATACAAGCCAAACAATGCACCACATAAATTGATGCAAATATGTATCGTACTGCCACAAGCAGATATATTTACATACGTCGAATTTCTAGAGTTGGTGGGTAAAATTATTTTGTTGGTAACACTGTGTGAGTAGGGCGGGGTAGAAGGAATAGTAGAAGGAACGCGGTAGTAGAAGGAACGCGGTGGAGGGGGAGACGATTTTTGGCTTCAGGCGGCCGCCAAGAGATATGTGCGTATGCGTTTTCTGGATTATTATATGTTCTAAGCCCCTGTCATTTCATGACTAGGTATTCGATGTATTCTTGTTTATTGATAGGAGAGAAGAGCGAGAAAGATAGAGTTCAGAATCGAAATTAAAAAATTGATAGAAATGAAAAAAAGACTGAGGTGTAAATTAGTTCGTAGTGAATGTATATCGGAAGTATACGCCACTTCTGGGAACGAGGCAAGCGGAAAAGATAAAAAAGAAAAAAATAATTTAATAAATTTCTGGCGTGTGCTTATGATCACAATTCTATAGTGTGGTCATTTAGACAATAACATACGTAGATTATATTAAACTACTCTCAAATAAAATACTAATCAAAAAGTGTGTAAAAAGTGATTCACTTGATATTTCAAAATAGTGCTCTTGGTGCGCCCAAAAAGGAATTCACATGATATTTAATAATAGTGCGTTTGGTGCGCCTAAAAAATAGTTAACTTAATATATCAAAATAGTGCGTTTAGTGCGCCTAAAAAAGTAGTTCATTTGATATTTAATAATGGTGCGTTTGGTGCACCTAAAAATAGTTTACTTGATGTTACAAAATAGTGCGCCTGGTGCGCCCAAAAAAGTAATTCACTCGATATTTCATAATAGTGCGTTTGGTGCGCCTAAAAATAGTTCACTTAATATTTCAAAATAGTGCGTTTGGTGCGCCTAAAAAGTAATTCATATGATATTTCATAATAGCGCTTTTGGTGCGCCAAAAATAGTTCACTTAATATTTTAAAATAGTGCGTTTGGTGCGCCTAAAAAGTAATTCACTTGATATTTAATAATAGTGCGTTTGGTGCGCCTAAAAAATAGTTCACTTAATATTTTAAAGCAGTGCGCTTGGTGCGCCCAAAAAAGTAATTCACATGATATTTAATAATAGTGCGTTTGGTGCGCCTAAAAAGTAATTCACTTGATATTTAATAATAGTGCGTTTGGTGCGCCTAAAAAATAATTCACTTAATATTTTAAAGCAGTGCGCTTGGTGCGCCCAAAAAAGTAATTCACATGATATTTAATAATAGTGCGTTTGGTGCGCCTAAAAAATAGTTCACTTAATATTTTAAAGCAGTGCGCCTGGTGCGCCCAAAAAAGTAATTCACATGATATTTAATAATAGTGCGTTTGGTGCGCCTAAAAAGTAATTCACTTGATATTTAATAATAGTGCGTTTGGTGCGCCTAAAAAATAATTCACTTAATATTTTAAAGCAGTGCGCTTGGTGCGCCCAAAAAAGTAATTCACATGATATTTAATAATAGTGCGTTTGGTGCGCCTAAAAAGTAATTCACTTGATATTTAATAATAGTGCGTTTGGTGCGCCTAAAAAATAGTTCACTTAATATTTTAAAGCAGTGCGTTTGGTGCGCCTAAAAAATAGTTCACTTAATATTTTAAAGCAGTGCGCTTGGTGCGCCCAAAAAAGTAATTCACATGATATTTAATAATAGTGCGTTTGGTGCGCCTAAAAAGTAATTCACTTGATATTTAATAATAGTGCGTTTGGTGCGCCTAAAAAATAGTTCACTTAATATTTTAAAGCAGTGCGCTTGGTGCGCCCAAAAAAGTAATTCACATGATATTTAATAATAGTGCGTTTGGTGCGCCTAAAAAGTAATTCACTTGATATTTAATAATAGTGCGTTTGGTGCGCCTAAAAAATAGTTCACTTAATATTTTAAAGCAGTGCGCTTGGTGCGCCCAAAAAAGTAATTCACATGATATTTAATAATAGTGCGTTTGGTGCGCCTAAAAAGTAATTCACTTGATATTTAATAATAGTGCGTTTGGTGCGCCTAAAAAATAGTTCACTTAATATTTTAAAGCAGTGCGTTTGGTGCGCCTAAAAAATAGTTCACTTAATATTTTAAAGCAGTGCGCTTGGTGCGCCCAAAAAAGTAATTCACATGATATTTAATAATAGTGCGTTTGGTGCGCCTAAAAAGTAATTCACTTGATATTTAATAATAGTGCGTTTGGTGCGCCTAAAAAATAGTTCACTTAATATTTTAAAGCAGTGCGCTTGGTGCGCCCAAAAAAGTAATTCACATGATATTTAATAATAGTGCGTTTGGTGCGCCTAAAAAGTAATTCACTTGATATTTAATAATAGTGCGTTTGGTGCGCCTAAAAAATAGTTCACTTAATATTTTAAAGCAGTGCGCTTGGTGCGCCCAAAAAAGTAATTCACATGATATTTAATAATAGTGCGTTTGGTGCGCCTAAAAAGTAATTCACTTGATATTTAATAATAGTGCGTTTGGTGCGCCTAAAAAGTAATTCACTTGATATTTAATAATAGTGCGTTTGGTGCGCCTAAAAAATAGTTCACTTAATATTTTAAAGCAGTGCGCTTGGTGCGCCCAAAAAAGTAATTCACATGATATTTAATAATAGCGCGTTTGGTGCGTCTAAAAAGTAATTCACTTGATATTTAATAATAGTGCGTTTGGTGCGCCTAAAAAGTAATTCACTTGATATTTAATAATAGTGCGTTTGGTGCGCCTAAAAAATAATTCACTTAATATTTTAAAGCAGTGCGCTTGGTGCGCCCAAAAAAGTAATTCACATGATATTTAATAATAGTGCGTTTGGTGCGCCTAAAAAGTAATTCACTTGATATTTAATAATAGTGCGTTTGGTGCGCCTAAAAAATAGTTCACTTAATATTTTAAAGCAGTGCGCTTGGTGCGCCCAAAAAAGTAATTCACATGATATTTAATAATAGTGCGTTTGGTGCGCCTAAAAAGTAATTCACTTGATATTTAATAATAGTGCGTTTGGTGCGCCTAAAAAATAGTTCACTTAATATTTTAAAGCAGTGCGCTTGGTGCGCCCAAAAAAGTAATTCACATGATATTTAATAATAGTGCGTTTGGTGCGCCTAAAAAGTAATTCACTTGATATTTAATAATAGTGCGTTTGGTGCGCCTAAAAAATAGTTCACTTAATATTTTAAAGCAGTGCGCTTGGTGCGCCCAAAAAAGTAATTCACATGATATTTAATAATAGTGCGTTTGGTGCGCCTAAAAAGTAATTCACTTGATATTTAATAATAGTGCGTTTGGTGCGCCTAAAAAATAGTTCACTTAATATTTTAAAGCAGTGCGCTTGGTGCGCCCAAAAAAGTAATTCACATGATATTTAATAATAGTGCGTTTGGTGCGCCTAAAAAGTAATTCACTTGATATTTAATAATAGTGCGTTTGGTGCGCCTAAAAAGTAATTCACTTGATATTTAATAATAGTGCGTTTGGTGCGCCTAAAAAATAGTTCACTTAATATTTTAAAGCAGTGCGCTTGGTGCGCCCAAAAAAGTAATTCACATGATATTTAATAATAGTGCGTTTGGTGCGCCTAAAAAGTAATTCACTTGATATTTAATAATAGTGCGTTTGGTGCGCCTAAAAAGTAATTCACTTGATATTTAATAATAGTGCGTTTGGTGCGCCTAAAAAATAGTTCACTTAATATTTTAAAGCAGTGCGCTTGGTGCGCCCAAAAAAGTAATTCACATGATATTTAATAATAGTGCGTTTGGTGCGCCTAAAAAGTAATTCACTTGATATTTAATAATAGTGCGTTTGGTGCGCCTAAAAAGTAATTCACTTGATATTTAATAATAGTGCGTTTGGTGCGCCTAAAAAATAGTTCACTTAATATTTTAAAGCAGTGCGCTTGGTGCGCCCAAAAAAGTAATTCACATGATATTTAATAATAGTGCGTTTGGTGCGCCTAAAAAGTAATTCACTTGATATTTAATAATAGTGCGTTTGGTGCGCCTAAAAAATAGTTCACTTAATATTTTAAAGCAGTGCGCTTGGTGCGCCCAAAAAAGTAATTCACATGATATTTAATAATAGTGCGTTTGGTGCGCCTAAAAAGTAATTCACTTGATATTTAATAATAGTGCGTTTGGTGCGCCTAAAAAATAGTTCACTTAATATTTTAAAGCAGTGCGCTTGGTGCGCCCAAAAAAGTAATTCACATGATATTTAATAATAGTGCGTTTGGTGCGCCTAAAAAGTAATTCACTTGATATTTAATAATAGTGCGTTTGGTGCGCCTAAAAAATAGTTCACTTAATATTTTAAAGCAGTGCGCTTGGTGCGCCCAAAAAAGTAATTCACATGATATTTAATAATAGTGCGTTTGGTGCGCCTAAAAAGTAATTCACTTGATATTTAATAATAGTGCGTTTGGTGCGCCTAAAAAATAGTTCACTTAATATTTTAAAGCAGTGCGCTTGGTGCGCCCAAAAAAGTAATTCACATGATATTTAATAATAGTGCGTTTGGTGCGCCTAAAAAGTAATTCACTTGATATTTAATAATAGTGCGTTTGGTGCGCCTAAAAAATAGTTCACTTAATATTTTAAAGCAGTGCGCTTGGTGCGCCCAAAAAAGTAATTCACATGATATTTAATAATAGCGCGTTTGGTGCGCCTAAAAAGAGTTTATTTGATATTTTAAAATAGTGCACTTGGTGCGTTTAAAAAATAGTCGATGCCGAATGGAGCCGAGTTTATCCGATTCAGCATCATCGAGCCGATCATGGTGACTCAACGTCACCAACCCGCGCGTTACGATTTAATTTTGTTCACTGCTCTGAAAAAGTGCTCTGGTGCGTAAAGTGCGCAGATGTGCCTAAAAAAGTTTTCATTTCAATAAAATAACGCGCTTGGTGGCAAAACGCAGTTTTCACATTGTCCTTTCGTCCTTCTTCTATTTAAAATTGTGAAAACAGTCTGAATCTTTAGCCTCTTGGAATAAAATTCTCTGCCTATTTTCTATCTTTAGTTAAAAGAGACTCCTCTCTTCAGTTTCTCTCTTTGGTTGAAAGGCAATCTTCCCTTTAGTATTCTCTTTACTTAAAATAGAATCCTCTCTTCAGTTCCTCCCTTTAGCTGAAAGGCAATCTTCACTTTAGTATTCTCTTTACTTAAAATAGAATTCTCTCTTCAGTCGAAAGGCAATCTTCCCTTTAGTATTCCCTTTACTTAAAAAATAATCCTCTCTTTCATTCATTTCAACACATTATTGTTTTTATTGTTCTATTATTTCATATTATAGCGGTTTATAGGTCCAAATTTCAAAGCCAAAGTCTCCGAACAAAATGGATGTGATATACAAACCGACAGACGGACAGGCAGACAAATGGGCAGGACGAAATTATAAGGGTTCCGTTTTTTCCATTTGGCTACGGAACCCTAAAAACAAGTGCCCTAAACAATAAACAGTCTGAAGTACCAAAAAAGTAAATGTAAGTGGCAATTATAATATGAAAAAAATAAAATTTTTAGCAATTTTAGCGTCATATTAGACTGCGTTAAATATTAAGGACATATTTACAAAATCTGCCACTCGAGAACGGGTATTTACTGGGCGTAAAATCATTAATACACTCGTCGATGACGCTTGATTGTGTGCCACAAATTTATAGTTTATACTCAGTATCTTGATCGCTTACATTATATAACGAAAATGAAAATATGTGTCTTATATTTGTTTGGTAAGCATTTAGTTAATATTATAATAATACATATTAAAATTATGTCAATACAACAATAATAAATAACAGTATTATTCCAGGTTTAATTCGGATTTCATCTATTGACCAGATCAGCTAACCAGAATGGCTATTAGCATTGACTTTATCATCCACGTGCGGCTTTATCGAGGTATCAGTAGGTATTAACTGAAGGTGTTGATCGTTTTCAACCACCAACAACATAAGACAGAAGAATAGGACAATCGCAGGAGAAATATTTTTAGATTCATTTAAATCTTTCATACCATAAGCCTTAAGGAAACCACAAAGGCTTGAAACCTGCCTTCTCGTGATATTCGTATTAACGTACCTTAGTTATGCGTGAGGCAAATTAAAAAAAAAACAAAAAAGGCGTTATATGAATGCGTGAAAAAAAATATAAAGTTAATAAATATTAAAAAATGGAAAAGGTACTAATATTACTAAAGACATTACGTTTCCTTGCAACTTTTCTTTCAGACTAACACATATGTAATGTCGTATTCAACTCCCAAGTAAGCAGAGATTGCATAAAACCCTCGAAATGGCTTGCCTGATGAAGTGTGAAAATGTCTAATTAAAATTAAATATATCCACGCAAACATTAACTTCAAAAAGTTTTGCCGTATATTTGGTTTGTTTGTTGCAATCAAATCTTTTCATTGAATACTCACTTTAGTTAACGAAGCAATCATTAAGATTTTTTTTTTCATTTTTCAATAATAAATTGTGAGAAGAAATGGCTATAAACTTTAGAAGTGTCGGGGGTGATGATTTGAGAAACTTTTCTGATCATCTTTAATTTCTAACTTTCAAAATCTTAGCACTAATGGAATGTGATGAATGATCTCTTTTTTTATTTCATTGATCCCATATGTCACTGAACCACCAATTCTGGAAGCAAATAGTTTTGATAAAACATTTCTAAATGTGAATCCATGTTATTGTTGTAGAAATAATCGTTTTTCACAATAAATTAATACTTCAATTTATCAGTACCAGTCTAGACTACAAACGGGCAGACGTCGTGGCCAGTGATACGAAACGGACCTTGTACTTGATAAAACCACGGATGCTTTTTATCAATATTAATTTTACTATAATTGTATTGTTAAAACTCAATTTTTTGGTTATTTTTTTGGTTCATTCGGTTCTTCATTTGAAGTTAATTGATGGACGCTTTCTAACCCCGTCTGTGTACTGGCTGTATAGTGTAACTCTTAGAAAAATAAATTCATTGTCAATTAATAAACCGCGCTCCCAATATTGATATGTAAAAGTGTTGCTAACTTTTGAGTGCCATGTATTCATTGTTTCTTCCATGTTTTATTGATGGCATATAGTTGTAATCATGCCTGCATAAAATCTGTTTAACTAATGAAACACAATTCGTATTTACACCTCTGTTGCACACTTTGTTAAACCAAAAAGTTGTTAAAAACTTTCGCCTACAGTTTAACCAAAGTGGACTAGCACTTTGTTGGACTGTATTGCGCTCTAGATCTTGCACTGTTCAGGGGTCAATGCCAATTCTTTTTTGCTTTTTGTATACTTCATTAGCCATATCCGGTTTCTGATAGCTCTCACTGTGGTAAGAGTCTATTGATATGAGCTTCACTACTCTCTTTTTATTCCTTTGACATTTCTAGCGTCGTTAAGATTTTTACGAAATGTTTCTAATTTCCTTATTTCAGGACTAACGATTATTTCGAAAATAATTTTACTCACAAAAGATTGTAAACAGTCTGTATTAAAAGATACTATAGCAATTGCACATCAACCACCATAAAAACCTGGACAAGAAAAGTTAACTAATTTTCTTCCTATATTGCCAATGTGCGATTTAAATGTTTCTGTTAAATTCTACGTTTGTGAACTAAACAATTTGTTTTAGTATGATTAGTATTTATTCCCTAATAAAATGAATTCTTCTCACAAACCTTTAATATTCTAATTTTAAAGAAGTTAGTTATCATTCCAGAATAATAAACTAAGAAAAAAAATGGTCAAGATAATAAAGAACACACGAGTTAATTTTACTTACTAATATAACTTATTGGAATGCATAAGTGAAATGCTTGAAATAGTTGAATAAATGGAATGAAATCGAAACTAGTCATAATTGGATTGAGATTATTTTGAGTATCAATTATTGATTATATTGAATATATTTGGCGTTAATTTTGTAGAAATTCATTATTCACAATTAAATGAAACTACGTGATGTAGTATTATTTTTACTTTCTTTAAGTTCTTTACCACGAGCTAGGTTTCGTTGTATTACAACATCTTCACGTGGGCTCTTAGCAAAGATTCTGAATTGAGTATGAGAAGAATTAAAATATAACGCTTGAATGACTAGGATAGAGACACTTTAAAATTATAACGTGTTCACCCATTTATATAATATACGTAAGAAACTGTTAAACACGAGTTGAACCCGCACTACGAGGGTTCCGTATATATTTAGGCTATAAACATTTAAGGCTACGTAGCATTTCTATTAAACTATTTGCAAATATTCACTTTTCGTGAAGTAAATGTATTTAGTCGTTTCGAAAAAAGGGGGTAGTGTTAAATTTTCGTATATTTTTGGAATATATTAGCAAATGAACATTTAATAATTATAAAAAATTATTTGTGTATGATACCCATATACATAAAATTAATTCTAATGTGAATATTTTTTCCGTCTTTAATCCATATTTAAATATTATAAAAATTTAGTAAACATTACTAAAATTTAATTTGTTTGTCACAGCAAAGATTAAATTCACTCCATTCGATAGTAAGGTATTTTTATTCCAAAATGCCAGTTTTCAAAAAAACCGTTGAACTAAGCTTAAGTCTCTTTTTAAGACATTTAAGATGTTAATTACGAAGAGATTAAACATTAGTTAAATGTCTTTGATTACAATATTTAAATTTTTTCATCGTTTCATTAATTAGGATGAACGATTGGATATTTTGCTAATGAAAATATGTGAATACATGCCTACTTCTCATATTTTTTGCAAGAATTGAAATGTTTATTTGAAGAATGTCGGTTTAAAATTTCCGTCATAAAGAATTCAATTTATTGTAAAATTTTTGACAAACCCAAATACGATTATTTATGCAAAATCGTGATAATTTAGGCAAATTGTAATTAAAAAAAAATATTTATATTAAGTATTCGATTTATTTTACGATTTATCACGATAATGTATTAAAGAAATTGTGCGCGACAACTCCGACTCGCGACTGATGTTTACTCCTTAAGTACGATTGTCCTAGAATGTGTAAAATAGGTAACACTGTATATAAATATTAATATCAATATCACTAAATGTAAATGGAAAATTTAAAAAAAAATGCTGACAAAATAATTATTTTCAAGTAAAACTCAAACGAATAAGATGAAATTTATACAACAAAATTAAAAACATTTAGTAACGTCAGACTAAGAAGTTAAAATTAAAAGAGACTTTTTAATTTTGTAGTATAGAAGACACCAAATATTCACACATAATGACATTTAATTATTACATCTTGATATAAGCGAACGATAGGTGTCACACTATGGTGTCACACTCCGTCATTTATTCGCAATGACGGAAGAAAATGCCGTAAGAAAATGCCAATATGCGTGTCACACTCCATCATTGCGATTACGCCATAAGAAAATGCCAAAAAAAAATTAATATATCTCACTCTCAAGATGCGCAGAAATGTTGCGCGGAGACGCCACATAGTGGTGGTACACGTGTTTTAACTCTCTGAACTTCGAACGCTCAAAACTTCTGATTTTACTCTTTGAAAATTGCACCATAATAAAAGTAGCTCTAATTATTGTTAATAATTGCTCTAATAAATGCTCTCTTTGTTAAATGGTTCCAACGCTTACTTCTATGTTCCAACGCTTTGTTATTATTTCATAAAGGGTTTGAATCTTTTTTATAAACAATTGGTTTGCTTACTATATTGATGTTGATTAAAGGCTGCGTCGCTGTTTCACACATTGTCCAGATTAATTAATAAATCGAACGCCTTAGATTAATTAATCACATTCATTTATATCATACCGGTCTAATATTCTCATTTAAACCAGCGGGTATATATCAGACATATTCCTAATATAGCAAGCCTAATCTTTTTTTCGAATACAAAGTTAAAATTTGCATCTAAAATCATAATTGTCACGAAGGATCAATATAGCGTTATCTATATTGTTATGAAGATTTATATCGTACGTATGACGTTGCAGACGTTTCCGCGCCATCTATTGGTGAGTTAAATTACGTCAAATCGGTGACCAGCCCTTAAATTCAGTTTGCTTATTATTAAGCTTCAAGATGTCTTTACCATTCAAATTTGTCAGCTATTGGTTTGAGAAATCTGAAAAATACTAGTCTTATATGTATCGTTAGTATTCGTTTAAAACTATCAAATAAAATTATTTCGGTTGACACACATTACAAAAATTGATTTTATGTTCCAATATGCATTTCCAATACATTTTTTATAATACCGCTGAAAATAGTATTTAAACAAGATAACATTTTAGCAAAGTTTTTGATAGATGCGTGTACGTATCCAAGCGAAAGTGATACTTTTATCACTTCTGCATACGAAAAACAAATGATTCGAAATATAAAATGTAATTCTTGTATCAGTTTTTCTCTTATTTACGCACGCACAAATAGAATGATCGAGAGCGGAACAGACTTATTATATTTCTCATTCACTGCTACTTTCTCTCTCTCTCTTAATTAATGGTGATAGATATCCATTGCTGTATAGTACTTTAAAATGATTTAAATCGTTGATTGACACTTTATCACAACTTAATGCCACTATAGATGATCTAATCGAGAATTATAATATGTACATACATTTTTCTATTCTTGCTTTGCGCATCGGTAGAAAATCACCTAAACACTGTATTTGCATCATTTTTTTTAATTACTAACTTTTACTTTTTCGCAACATCTATTTCAGATACAAGTTGCATGTCTCCACGTCCAATGGTTTGAAAATTTCGAAATTTTCACCAAGAGACAAAGTAGTCTGAGTACAGAGATTCCATTTTTGTCCAACTAGGTGCATGACGTTTAAGAATAAGCAAACGAGTATTGTCTACTTCGGAGAACAGTTTCAATGTCAAATGATTCACCGCACGCTACGGTCGTCCATGCAACACACCTGAATCTTGCGTCAGAAAAGTGCCGGCATTAAAAACTTTTAAAAGATTTGTCAAAGGTTTCCTCTTTCAATTTTTCCTGTCGGCAATGTCTACTAACATAGATATTATTTTTTTCTCATTATTCTCAGTATTTTGGCTCGTAAATATTATGCAGAAGTTACTTTTGGTTTTGAATTGGAGGCGATTTTTGAGAGTAAAACAACAAGAAATGAAATTAAACGTAGTACCTTTGCCTCCGTCAAATCGGACAAGTACTGATGTAATACTTTTACAAGAATCAATTCGATGTTTGAGCCCCCTCCTCTCTCCATAACTGCGCTGCATTCACCATGGTCACATGCTGCTGATCAATATCAGGACTATCTGGGACATAGACATTCAGCCCTATGTTTTATCATTTACTTTACTTAACATATATGTTAGCCAACGCGTGTCAATAACGGTTGTCTTAAGGTTAGTTTTAAAAATCGACATGTTGTACGGCACTGGTGTTATTCTTGCCTTTATTTTTCGTTAAAGTGGGACGATTTGAGAGAAAAAAATAGCATCATTTAATTCCTCGAGCAGAAAGGAAAGGACGGAACTATTTCGTCGACGATGACCCTTCTGTACCTTATACATATATGGATGACAGGAGATGCATTTTTATAGGTTATTTTATTTTGGTTGTGCGTCGAGTAAGGTTTATTCATAATGTCACTTTTAACTTTGATCAGAAATTGTCGATTAGAAATTTTGTTATTTCGTTAAATAGTCGAAAGTATTTTACGAAATCATAGTTTGGTAACGTATATGCACCCGAAACATTCCTTCATTTTCGACTACGGATTTTATTGGCATTTCGGTAAATGCAAAATATTTGTGCAAAAAAACTTATGCAGTGATGTCTAAATAAGTTATGCAGTGATGTCTCTAGGATCTCAATTAACTTCAAAATATTTTTTTTAAAATGACTATAAAAATAAGTCGTCTTGTTTTTCGGTATGCTCAGTTAATTCTACTAGTAAGGCTAAATTTACGAAATTTTCTAAAGACATATAAATAAACTATAAAGTTAGCCGTAACGATCACTATTTTGGCTGCTTTTCCGTCGAGTGAAATAAAGCGCCATTTTAACATATGTAGTTGTCAAAATAAATGTTGCCTGATGTTAAAACATGCAAACATCTGCATAAAGGCTAATAATTATGTAACGTTTACGTTATTCACAAAGTAACATGACCCAACATAGGCTTTATTGTGCATTTGAAATAATTTCAAAAATTTACAACGTAATCACTTCTGAGCTCAGAGAAATTACAACATTTACCAGATATATATTTTAAAATACTGGTTATCCGCTGGCTCTAAGCATGCGAGTGGTGTAATTCTAATTGTATTGTGGCCTCATATATACATTTTGCCAAAATAGGAATATTTTGACACTTTTTCAAATTCACAGCCTCATATTTGATATTCACTTCGATTTTGTGTAAGGCCTTAGTTAATTTATAATAGATATTTTCTGTGTCTACATTTCTCAGATCGAATAATTAGTATCTTAGATTCAATCCCGTTTATGCCCACGTGTCGAACTCGTAAAGTCAAAAATCGGCGATTTACTTTACCCGCGTATAGTTATGTGAAACCACCATGAAAGTCGAGATAAGAGGGCAAACATCCAAGCTTTCTCTTTAAAATAAGTGCGTGCGTGCGTGCGTGCGTGCCTGTGTGCGTGCGTGCGTGCGTGCCTGCGTGCGTGCCTGCGTGCGTGCGTGCGTGCGTGAATTTATTAAAACAGGAATACATATTTTTGCAAAATACCAATACACAAAAAAAAAAAAAAATATATATATATATATATATATATATATATATATATATATATGTGTGTGTGTGTGTGTGTGTGTGTGTGTATACACACATATATAAATATTTTTTTGTGTATTGGTATTTTGCAAAAATATGTATTCTCGTTTCAAAAATGAAAACGACGACGCTTCATCAGATCAGTTAAGTAAATACAACAACCCGGAACACGCCTTCCGGCTAGTTAGGTGGCAACATCTAGACGAAATCCCTGTTGGCTTTTTAGCATTGTTATATAATAATTGTAAAGTATTAATTATTAACAGATTCATAAAACAAATTAGGTTTACGTTGCATGGGAGTACCTACCCAGGGGTTAAACGCATCATTCAATTCCCCGTAGCATAACAATGTTACCCTCATCAATTTCATCTATGTAGTAAACTCGGTTTTTAGCACTGGCTAATTACAGAATATTTCTTTGTCAAATTACAGAATATTTCGTTGTAAAATTACAGAATATTTCTTTGTCAAATTACAGAATATTTCTTTGTCAAATTACAGAATATTTCTTTGTCAAATTACAGAATATTTCTTTGTCAAATTACAGAATATTTCTTTGTCAAATTACAGAATATTTCGTTGTCAAATTACAGAAGATTTGCAGATTTTAAAGGAAAAAAAATTGATAAGAACGATATAGACTCGGTTCTACTTACTTTTTATGGCCAAAGAGTCACGGGACATTGCTCCATTTTTAGCTTTTTGATCTGATATGTATTTTTCAAAATATTACTTTTTATGCTGCCTGTTTGTTAGTTTCATTTTAATTCAAACACTATTAGATCCATATCGATGAAACCTGCACAGCTTGTTAACCAATTTTATTATGGACTATTTCTGATCAAGGTAATTCGCTCCTACTATAACGTATAGTTTGTTTCTGTAATAGGTTCGAGGTGCTTCCATGCGTTTTGTTGATAAACGTTAAAGATATATTTTTTTCGAAATTTATTCTTCACCAAATTATAAGACATATCGATTTCTAGTAACTTTGCTTTATGTAAGTCATATGTCAATAGAGAAAATATGCAGAATCATCATCACAAGGTCGAATATTTAAGCAAGATATACTGTAGTCAGAATGAGGACAGGTTATAAAAAAGACAGTAAAAATGGAGGAAATACTGTAGACAGAATTATAAAAGAGACAGTAAAAATGGTGCTACAAGAGATATAGTTTATTGCTTGACATAATTAACTGATATTAGAGGACCACGTGGCTTTCATGTATGTTAACATGAATAGAAATAGAGTCCTTTATTTCTTATATCTAGTTTTTATTACCCAATAAACTATATAAATTTACACTTTTAAGTGTTACGTTTGCTTGAATGATTTGGAATAAAATCGAAAGCGGCACAGTAGCATTATAGATCGTAATTTTTTATGAAAACCGACGCCACTACTGAATCCCTTTGATTGTTTTCAGATATAATTTTTTTCCATGAAATTGAAATAAATAGTTTACCCAAATTGTTGACAGGTGGCGTAAATAGCTACAAATCTTTGTCTTTTTTGTTATAGAACGTAGTACGCAGGATTTTGGAGAGATGGCGTTAGATTTGTATGACTCTTGTTTGTTCTATATTTATTGTTCGTATCTATACATTGCGGGAAAGAGGTAAGATATGATTGAACATAGCATTGTATAAAAAGAAGTTGTACCTCAATGAAGCTTACTTTGTTTTTTTGTTCTCAAAATATAAATAAATAAAAAAACAATTTGATTCTCGATAACTATTCTTTGAATATTATTTGAAATATCATGTCATATAATCATTACTAAAATATAATATAAAATACCTTACTATCAACGTTATGGAATATGCCAACCTCATTGAATAATGACAATAAGGCTTTCAAAATATCAAACACCTCATACGTTTCTAGTATGTTTACTCAATTATTGTGACAGATGTGAGGAATAACAATATGAGAAAAAAAAACAAATATATACAATATATCCCATAACCATACTTTATTATAAGTTAAATAAAAAATTAAGTAAAAATTCAGTTTAGCGAAAATATTTATTTCCCGCTTTTTTTGCTTCGAAAGAATATACATAAAAATGACGTATTTAAAAAATAAGGCTCGGACACTATTATTTTATTGTAAAAAAATGGATTTCAAAAATGCTCTTTCTATAATGAATCGGTTATCGATTATCTGTCAAACATAAATTTTATAACCTCACTTTATGTGATCCTCTTTGTGCATAATAGCATTTTTATTTTTTGGGTTTGTTTTTTTCTATTTCAATTCCATTTTGTATTTCAATTCAATTCTGAGTTTAATATTACTAAGAATGGCAATTAAGCCGAAAAACTTGTAGCTTAACTTCCATGACAAAGCGCACTTTTGTATGAGAACCTTTTAAATCACTTTTTTTAAATACAATAATCGCGATCGAGCCCTACTTTTGGTTAATAATTCGTTTTTTTCCTAGATTCTTTCATTTGAAACAAAGACATATAGGAAATTAACATTTTCGCTAAACTGAATTTGTTCCAAAAACAACTGAACTGTGTTGTTGTTTTTAGAATATACAATTAGCAAGTTGTAACAACCGTTCGTTCGTAACAACCGTCGTATAATAACAACAACATTTTTCGATAATGATATTGAAAATGAATCAATGAACCAAATTAAAACACAATTTTAAAGCAACAAAAAATATTCAAAAACAATATTAAAAACACAAACTGTCAAAACGTATATTTGCAAAACACTGCAGCCATCTTGTGCTGCGCTATTCACGTATCACGCGATTTTATCTATCCATCTGGCAACTTTTTTCTATTATTAGTTTCACCCACTGAGTTTAATCTTTATACTTTTGGGTCTATATAATCTAATTAATAGACATAATTTAAAAAATAATGTTCTTGAAATTGAAATTATGTAGATTATTAATTTATTACAACTTACAGTAAATAAAAATATGATTTTAGAAATGTATTAGCAGGAAATATAAACACAAAATAATCGATAGCAACTTCTAGGGAAGTAACTACTCAAATATTCCACGTAATTGTTATAAAACAGAATCTTAGAAAAGAGGAAAATGCACACGATACTTTTTCCTGTTATTAAATTCTACTAAGAAGTTTAAATCTACATAACTATCGCAGTTTTTTAACATTTTTTACTCAATTTAATACACAGAATAACCTTTATGAATAATAGAGACGTTCTTTGTTATAGCCTATATATACATATATATATATATATATATATATATATATATATATATATATATATTTATACATATATGTTATTATATTATTCTACACTATGTGTATCGAAATAAGTATATTTAAAGCATGTTTCCTATAAAACTTAATTTTCTTCGTCGGTGTTGTGTTCAGAAACGGTTGAATATTTTCAGATGGTTCCTAAACATTTTCTACTCTGTTTGATGCAAAGAATCACTTGTATGTATAATATACGCGTTCTTGCTTATATACAACTATATGGTTCCAGGTAGATCTCAGCAGAACATTTGGTAATAGTTTAATCGCATATTTAAATCGATCGATCACTATCTTTGTTATCAAAAGCACTGTTTTTTTTAATCCGTCTTTCTCTCCTTCTCATTGTTAAGAAGTATGATCATCACGATACAAATATTTTACTACTCTTCTTTGTACTTCTATAGTTATCAGATATATTATTCAGAGATATGCTTGCGACAGGAGCTGTGTCCCTGTTGATGGTATTTTAAAGAAGTGGTAATTAGCCATTCCAGTATCTTCGCACGATGTTTTCTAAATATCGAGCTAATTGAAATATATTTACGACATAATTAAACCTATAATATCAGCGATTATCGATAACATCATGTAGATAACAGTGCGTTTAATAAGATAGTTTATTTTACTTTCGGATTTTAAGATGTGATGTCTTAAAAACTTCATTGGTTTAATAGTTTATGCACACATCGTGCATAAACAGACAGACAAATATTCCAAAAACGGTCCATTTTTTCTCTATAGTTTATTTGTAAGCCGATGAAGTCGCCTTTTTCGAAAATGTTTTAACTTGTAAACTTTCTTATCTTATTATATTTATGATATCCCTACTCTTAGCATTATTAAATATCATTATAATTATTTGTTTTTTTTTCAACAAACAAACGAACGGAAAACAAAGGTTTGTTTTCCGTTCATTCCTTATAGTCAGAGACAATAGACGACTTCGAATATTTTATGATTATATCAAACTATCACAATATGCGTTGACTATATTTAGAAATAAATTTCGGTAATATTATTAATTTGATGTGTTTTCGAAAGAAAATTAGAACATGCTATATGAAAATTTGTACTGAATTTTGTGGGGACATAAAAGTTCTTATTACAAAGCAACACATTGCTTATTACGATTATTTAATTTTCCAAAAGAAATGAAAATGTTTAAAAAAAACTCTTTTTATTTATTCCCACTAGTAACACTAGGTATACTTTTTACAATAGTAACGTTTGATATTAGTTGTAGTTTAATCGATAAAGTTAATTAATTACATATTATTAGTGAATAAAACATATAAAGCACGATTTACTCAACTAACATAACTAATTTTTACTTAAATGCGCAAAAAAATAGTATTACAATTATATTTAGGTATTTGTTAAATATAATGTTAAAATGTCAGTTGTTGTCAAACGTTAACCTATTTGTAAGTATATTTTTGTGGTTCATATATTTATTTTATAACTTTAAGTCTACATAATATGACTTTCCAGGTTCAAAAACTATGAAATATAACGGAATTATTCGAAAAAGAGCAATTTAGTTTTTATAATGTGTCAGTGGCATTATAAATATATATACTATTTGAATAGCCTTATCATTAAGATTTAGTAGCTATTTTGATAAAAAAAAACAATAAGATTTAACTGTGGCGGGTCATGGTCGCTAGTTTGTAGACGTAGAATACGTCAGTATGGCGATATGGTGAATAGGAACCGTACAAGGATATTTGTTCATTTTGGTGGCGTGATGCCTTAACTGAGGCGCCTTACTAAATCCGTTGATGCTCAGCATCGAATATTTTGGTCTTTTTGCAATCCCCTTCTCGATCTTTTTTTTTCTATTAATGTTTTCTATAATTCTTCTGGTGTTTATTATATATATTTTAGACATATTTTAATTTTGGAGAAATTTCCACAAATGTAAGGGTGTTATCTAAATAAGTATTTGATATTATTGTAGTCTGTTTGATTGTTGTTTTATTTGTAATTTATTTAATAAATTAAAACAAAACAAACAAAACAAATGACATCTCGAACATTGTACTCGCTTAACGAAAGCCAAAATAAATTAATTTGCTTTGCTTCACACATTTTCATACACATTCAATTTTGCATCACGACTGTATTAGCCAATGCCATCAAAGCAGTTAAAACCTTTGTTTAATACTTTATTGAATGCAATATAGTTTACGCATCCATTAATAATAGCTTTCATATTATTAACTTTCTTGTGATCAAGGTTATTTGTGACATTCACGAATTAAGTGTGACATTCAAAAACTTCGAAACATAAGACGTATTCTGCGTCAAAAAGGAAGTTAATTTCGGGCTATAAAAAACTTACTCAGATGTGAATTTTTGAACCAACCCATAGGTTCCCCTTCGCTGGTCTCTTGCGCTTCTTCCGACAAAATTAGGAATGTAGCTTTAAATAACTAGGTAGAATTGTTAATTATTTCTACTTCTTCCTCTGTTTATTTACAATTTTTAGTGTATTAGGTTGACAATTGTTGTTACAAGATCAACATTACTTTTTTTATATTTCTGTATTGAATATTGTGTAAAAAAGGCATGCACTGTTATAAAAATATTTGATTATTTGAATAGCCTTATAATTAAAAATCGATTCAGTGGCTATATACCTATTATAATCAAAGAAGGATTAACCTCACCGTGATGCATTTACCTCTGTTTTGTCGTTCTAGACATTGGTTGAACAGTCTCGTAAGATATCGTGTCTGCTAGTCAAGATACTATAGGTTACGAAAATTAGTCTTTTGCAAATTTCTCACTTTTTATACCTCGCATCTCGTAAGAAGTTGAATGAAGCTTGTAGAACATAAATTTCTCTAGAAGTCTGGTTATACAGGTTTTCTGTATGACCAATTTTATTATTGTTCGCGAGATATAGTGAGGAAAGTGTGCGACAGTTTATAGGATATACACTATGTAATCTGCAGTCAGTTGGATAGTAACGCTTTGCAAAGTTAATTGTATAATAAAAATATTATTATTATTAAAGATAAAATAATTGTTTATTTATAAAAATATTTATACATACAACATAAAGCAAAATTACATATATTGTTATTTCTTAAAATTAAATAATTTAAATACATTATTAATAATTGAAATTTTACTGCACTATAAAGTTTTCATACGTATTAAACATTGAATTTTTCTATAATTTGTACTATTTATAATAATTTCTTACTTTAATAACAATATTTTTATCATAGAATTAATTTTTTTAAGTGTCCTATGTATCTGTACCTCTATAAACTGCGAACAGTTTACAGTGTTAGCGGGCTATATCTCGAAAAGAGTTTCTTACAAAAAAAAATGTGTGTGGCTTTGGTCATTTTTTGTAGTTTGGTCATGACATTTGGTCTTTGGTTTGTAGAGAATTTTATGCTCTATAAGTTTTATTTATTCTTTAACTACGGGCGAGGTAGGAAACAACCAGCTAATTGCAAAAAAAAATTATGAACTTTGACCTTTCTTTTTCACTTGGTCTGACTAGCGGACATGAAATATTACGAGATTTTTCAACCCATCCTTAAAGCGTGAAAACAAAGGTTTCTGCAATTGTTCAAGTTTCGTCTTTTCACTCTGAGCTTTAGCCTTTATTTCGCCTTATTTGGATGTACTGATATTGCTTGAAACAATGAGGATGAAAGCTATCCCATCTCCTTGTCATAGACATTCATTCGACTTTAAAAATCGCCCTATAGCTATAGATCGCGTCGCATAGACAATGGAATCAGTAAGCTGATGACAGTATAAAATAGAATATAGATACTTTCAAAGATTTACGGCTGTCTTATTTGATCCATATAGCCTCCTTGTACTGTTAGTAAGTGTCAAATAAATTGTAGAAAATTGTCTATTGTAGACATATCTTGAAATGTCTACGAGTTCTTTAAGATTTTATTTTTATTTATTCCTTACGTCTATTGAAATCGTGTCTCCATATATCTAGTTGAGTTGAGTCAGTTTACCTATATGCCTGTCACTGCCACTTTATTTCTAGGTATTAGACGTGAAGTTTGGCATTCACTCAAAATAGTAAAAAAAATAAGTTTTTTTAAACGACCTTTGGCTCATGTCAATTGTTTATGCTAATAGATAATGAAATTTTGATCTTTAATTACACAAAATCAGACCTTGAAGCCTAATACACATGTGTAAATAACTGCATATGGTATCCAAAGTAACAATAACGTTTAGCTTGTTTGACACGCGAACGTTCCATAAACAATGCGTTATAATTTTATCAAACTCTACCTCCAAAACGCAATGGGAGCGAGTTGCGTAGCTTTGTCGATGGCGACCCATAAACAATTGTTAATAGACCTTTTATGGTGGTCCGTGTCGGCTGATCAATGCCATTACTTCTTTAATTCCTCATCACGCATGCACGAGGATAGCGCTCTCGGCGAGTGCGAAAACGCGTGTGGAATAATTCGAGGTTGGAGGTTCGATTGCGATCTGGAACTCGTAATTCATTGTCTCCTGATGACGTAGGAAAGTCAGGGTGACCAGCGCGTTGTTTATTCTTTGCCTAATGCCGCAGTGCTTTAGTCGTGTTGCATATGAAAAGTAACAGCATGGATTTGAGAATGGGCTCGATAATTGTTTGGCTATTTGTTATGATACCAAAATCCTCTGAAGAATTTCTTTAAATTTTGTCGTAATAAAAGTTTCAATCAAACTGGACGGTTTGACAATGTTAGAGAAATGGTTGACATATAACAGTTAACTTTTTAAAACAAAAAATACTCTATACTGGCGTTACCGTAGTGGGGTTCGAAGAAAGCAATTTTCAAGGGATTATGAAATTTGCATAAATGCAAGTAGAGTTCTTCCAATATTTCATGCAGTCACGCTATTTACGAGGATAGTGAATGAGGACTTTGAATGTCCATAGATCTGGCCATTTGTAATAATATAGTAAAAAATAAATTTAAATTCCGAAAATCGAATTCCTTGGTAATTCTTTGAGGTATTTGAATTTATTATTTGTTTTGAAAAATTAGTGGCAAATTAAAAATTAGAGAGTTCTCGTTCGATGATTTTTTTATGACTGTGTTGTGGTCTCAATTATCGATAATGTTACTGCCTAACGAAATGCTACGTATAAAAAGTGAGAAACTTGCAAAAGATGGATTTTCGTGACTTTTGGTATCTTGACTAGCGGACACGATATCTTATGAGACAGTTCAGCCAATGTCCAGAACGATAAAAAGAGATTTGTGCATTATTATGAGTTGAATCCTTATTTGATGATCTGTTTTATAAGGCTATTCAAATAGTACATTTTTTTATAATAATACATGCCTTTTTCTCTCCGGCATCCAAGATAGAAACATACAAAAAAGTAAAAAGGTTGCTCTTGTAACAATAATTGCGTTATACGTCAACCTAATACATTAAAAATTGTCAACAAACAGAGGAACAAGTAGAAATAATCAACAATTCTCCCTAGTTACTTAAAGCTACATTCCTAATTTTATTAGAAGTGTAAGAGACCAGTGAAGACGAAAGCTGTACAATCAACGATTGGTTCAAAAATTCACATTTGACTAAGTTTTCTACAACCCGAAGTTAACTTCCTTCTTGATGCAGATTGGCATTTTGTGATGAAACCCCCGCTACTGTTTACAACTGAATACGGTAGTTGACTCATTCTAAATTTTGATATTTTTCGTATAATAATCTGAAATATAAATTAATTAAAAACCAGTCTTGAAAAAAATTCAAAAATTGATTGAAAAATAAGCTAGTTGTAGGCTTCTAAATTTGAAGATACGGATAGAGTTGGGTATATCCCTGTCTCTTTTCCTCTCGTAGAATATAATGTGCAATATTAAAAATGACCTCACAACACAGTATTGCCATCCTTCTCTAAAGGTTAAATTTAAAGTTTTATAATTCGGTCAATTTTTAAGATTATTAAAAAAAATTTTCACTCTTCATCAGTTTGTACCTTGCAATTATGATTAATGAAATAAAAAAAGTTAGTCAAATACCCAATTAATAGTTCAAGCGTGGTCGCGTCAATCTCAGTGTCGATCTGCGTTGAGGAAAGTTTCTCAACTGGAGATAATCTCAACATTGTGGGGTTCACTATAAAGTCTGACAAAAGAGTAACCTGTCAACACATTCGGAAAAACTTAGGCATTGGTATGAGTCAAGTATACAAAATTCTACATGAACATTTAGGAAGCTTTATGCTAGGTGAGATCCAAAACACCATCGCGATGATTGGTATCGTGAATTCGTCGGAGGTCGCTCAAAAGCTGTACTGGACGTTGTTATGGATGACGAAAGCAAGTGTACTATCATGAACCTGATACCAAGAGGCAGTCTCTGCACAGTGGATAAAAGGTGAAGTGAGGTGAGCGCCTACAAAGGCGAATACAGGACGAAGTGCTGGAAAAAAGATGGTCGCACCGTTCTGGGGACGGGCGAGTTATTATGTAAAGATTGTTTGGACTGTTACCGCAGATTAGTATTCCAGCAATTGTAAACCTGTAATTTTGGAAAAGTTTGAGAGCAACGTCCTTGCAATAGACTCCTCCTTCATCACGACAATACCTCTGCACACTCAATGCGATGACCCACTAAATATTTGACAAGGTCGAGTGTATAAATTATGAATCGTCTGGTTACATTTCCATAAACCTGCCATAGGTTTATGGAAATGTAACTTATGTAGTATCCCCCATACAGCCAAGACTTTGCAACATGCGAATTCTTTTTATTTACAAGAATAAAAGATGAAATGCGAGGAATACGATTCCTGGATGCTCAAGAAGTGGTGTTTCCGAAAACACCTTGGAAGAGATGTGCAAGCAAGAGTGGGCTGCTACTTATCTGTGGTTTCATCGAATGAAATGAAACATAGAGTGTTTAGGAGACTATTTAATGTGGATCTAAAATTAATTATTTTCTTTTACATTTTAAAGTGATACTGGAGAAGATCACGCTAACTGATGATTTTATAGTTATATTGAGACCTTCCGAGAACGAAATTCTAAAATGAACTGACTGGTTTCTGTTTCTAAAGGCTTACGTTTAAGAGAGAAACATTAATACGGTATCACATTCAAATATAGAAGCCGATCTATTTATAGACTTAACTTTTTAAAATAATGAGAAAAAATTGCCAGTTTTACGCATAATATTTTTTCCTTTTTTATGTTAAGTACTTATAATACTTTTTGTTACGTCTAAAGTATCAACGATTTTAGTTTCATTATATTTACCTCGATTAGTATATAAAGACTACGAAAGTGTTCTTGATGACGTGCGAAGCAGTAACCAAATCGGAGGATGCATTCGGAAAGTATGTGTGAGAAAATATACAAAAATATCATAAAAATGTAGAAAACTTCTTCCATATTTGAAGTCTATTAGACAGGCTGTATAATTTTTTTTCCATATTTGAAGTGGATTAGAAAATTAAAGGAATAGCAGAATAAGTTTTACCAGAATCCCCGGAGCTAGGGGATCAAAGCTATGGATATCTGAAATGAAATGATCTGTTTTATCGAAGAAAATTCTAACGTCAAGGGGCCCATTACCCATAAAGTATGTTAATTATTTCTTGACTTCTAATTAATCAATCTGTTGCTAATAGACTCTAAAATTTTCTCGTTACCCCAATCCATATCGAAATCATACATTGTATAACCTAATTTGGGTCGACACGTCTATTACGCTCTACGTCCGTGCGCCGACTGAAGTGTGGCCGCGCAAGCGAAGTTCATCACGTAAAAATCCTTTGATGTGCGAGAGTTTACCGATAGCGTAGCGAAGTGTCTTCGGCGTCGCCTGGAATGCCGAAGTCTTTGCGAAGACTTGGCCACATACATTGCAATAACGCGAATATTCGGGTTATCGCGATGAGTGTGGCCTAGGCATTAGGGTAACCTTGAATATAAAGCTAAAAATGATGTTTCCTTTAGGTTAGATTAAAAAGGAGTCATCTTAGGAAATTCCTAGTTAAGAGACGATTTAAGTGACTCGTGAAAATGGTCATTAATTGGCTTGAAGTACGTTTAAGCCTATATAACATAGAATACAAACATCAACATACTTTATTTAGATTGTAGAATCGTGGGTTTCGTTGTCAAACTATGGATTCTTGTAATATCCGTTCTATCACTCTGTTTTCACAATTTTAGTTCTATTTTCATCACATTTTGTAGGCTAATACTTCAATAGATATGACAATTAGTATGCAATAAATTTAATAAAGATGTCAAATTTTTACGCGCGTCATAAAGTGGAGTCACCGGACAGGTCTTTTAATTGTTTTTTTTTTAAATTTTGGAGCCATTTTACGTACTATAAAGCTTCAAAGTGGTTTGTGGCTAGTGACTTCAAAATCCTAATTTTATAATCGATGAAAAAAAATGTGAAAAGAATCTCGAAAACAGTGCTTAGAGTTACGGTGGTTTAAAATTGTTTCGCCCATGTTGTATTCATAACTTTGTTTCATTGAACGACTATGGAAATCTATTTTTGGGTTTTCCGATACTTACTTGATCTGTTCTTCTTTTTCATACAGCTTTTTTAGGTGACAGCGAGCAAATTTAAAAGTATCTGGAGCTTCTTTGTAAATCTGGAGCTATTACCCGTAAATTTGGAGCTAAATATAATGGATTGTTAGTATTATTTAATATTTTGTAAAGGTTGCGGAAAATATATAGACTACAGTGTCTACTTACCTGTTCCATTGAGTTGTTATTTGTTATCAGAAACGTGAATAGATTTTCTGGGGGCGCAAATATACTGTACAAAAACATTTTAAAGGACATTTAATTTAGTTAGGCAATATTTACTAAGATCCAGATCTTCTGAGATTCAGATTCAGATAAGTTATTAGAAGTATTTAACACAGATGAACTTTGCTTTTGTTTTAGCATGAACTTTCGAAATCATTTTAGAAAGGTATTCTGGTGAAGTTTCGTCGGCCAACATCGTTTAACTTGAGCTGATAAGTAAAATTTAGGTTAATTAGCACATCCAGGTATTTAGAGTATAAGAAAAGTAATCATAGTGATTTTTAAAGTCAGTCAAAGACAGTTAGGGATTTGCTAGGACTGATTAATAGACCTCGTTATTAAGACCATTTACTGATCAAATAGTGATCCGCATTGTTGTTAACAATGCTAGTTGAAATATATTTGATTTGAGTGTGCTTAAATTTGTGAATATTCTGCGTATAAATTATGGTTACTAATAATTTTTTACAATGCTGTCAATAATATGTATGGAAAAAGCAATGGAGAGAGAACTCCTCCTTGCGGTATTAAATCACCCCACTTAATAGGAGTATCAGAACGTTCAAGACATTGTATATGAACGTGACGATAAGACTTAAACCAATTTATAACACTTCCTGGCATTTTTTTACTCAAAATATAATGGTTACCCTCTGGCGAGTTGTAATTCTGAGCGGGCAACAGCGGCGTGTGGCGCGAGCGGAGCGCGGCCGCGGTCGATTCATCGGCGGCACTTGGCGCTTTGATGTGCGCCGCCATTACGGTGACCATCATTCCGACTCGCTGATGCGGGAAAATATTTATAACATACATACGTTTCGTAGTCTGTCTTACGAAATGTAGTCTTAGATTAGTTTACCTTGGTGTAATTTAACTATTTTTTTATTTTAGAAAGCAATAAAATATGACTAAATCTAGAATAAGAATACGTTTTTTGTCATCGTTGTTGAACATTTTGAACTCTGTCACACACTCCGTAAGTTAAACAAAATGAAATTTAAGACTTCTGCCTATTCTCATGAATTAGTCGTGGAATTGTACAGGATCATACCAACATTTTTTTCGGATTAATGGCTCTAAAACTTTTTCAATATTTTAACTATTGGTCTGATATTTTGAGAACGGGCCTTCAATCAAATAAGCGCCGATTTGAATTTCGTCTGTGCAAATACTAAGATTATATAATTTTTACATTACGAAAAGTGTCCTATTGAATAACACCCGTTAGCCTGCCTGCAGTTAGCTCTTCGCAAACGCCAGAGGATGGAGTGTGCGGATTGGGTAGAGCAAATAGACCTGATGTCCACTTTACCATAACCAGACGATTATTTATGTTTATATCACGGAGAGCTGTTTTTGAGACATTCCACACATATTTACACCACAAAGAGATATTTTTTGAAACACTTGACTTTCCTAAAACTACCTCTACATTTTGTTTAGTAATTTTATTTTTTGAAATTGATCGGATAATTTTTTATATTATCTCGAATTAACAAACAAGCAAACTTCGTTTTTTTATTACATTAGTTGAGATATATCGCAAATAGGTTTTTTATGAATTTTAAAACATTGTCATATTAATATATTTTTGTGCGACAACTTTTTCCAGCACATTTGTATTAAATATAAAATACATGCAACTTCACTTGCTGCTACAATAAAACCCAAAACTTTCGGTCGAGAATAAAATAAGAAATTATAAAAGATGTTAAACAAACTTACGGCTTTCAAATGTAGTAGGTAAATAGACATTTAACAAATAAAATTGTTTCAAAATGATGTACAGGGGAGAATTGACAGTGCACTACGGTATATTTTAAAAAATGACCGATATATTTAATCAGTCTCCAAAGTGATAAAAATCTGCAACCAACTGCACCAAGTGACTGAAGAGTCACGAAAACTTTGAAATGGAAGCGGTTCTCAATGTGGTGGATATGCGACGACGTTTCGAGAGAACTAAACCTTCTATTAAAATGTATAAAAAAATAATTATATTACATTTATTTATTTATTTTATTTAATCATAATCGAGTATTCTCGAAAGTGGACAGTTAATGAAATATACGTCACGGCATAATGAAGTATCCCGTTACGGATCAGTTGGTAATAATTTGTGCTGGCGAACTCTAACGCATTGTGCCGATCTTTGCGGCTTTAATGGCTTTTTGGGATTTTTAGCTACAAAATAAGACAATTATAATCAGAAAATTTTTCTTGAACTTCAGTTTGTTCCCGAGATAGACAATTTCAACGTCAACTGAAGGGTTAAATATAGTGCACTGCACCTATAAAGGAATCGCGCGCGGAACCCCGATGCACGCGACTATTTACTGTCCCGTAAAACCGCAATACACGGTCACTCTACAGCCGCCGATGACGCGATCGTGCGGTCGCCAAGTTTGCTCATTTCCTTCGGCTCAAAAATAACTTTTGTTTTAATTACAATACATTAATGTACACAGTTATAATGTTCGAACGACATCGCCCTC
The DNA here is from genome assembly GCA_039881145.1 of Druceiella hillmani. NCBI lineage: Eukaryota > Metazoa > Arthropoda > Insecta > Lepidoptera > Hepialidae > Druceiella > Druceiella hillmani. The sequence continues at coordinate 16,288,664 of JAYKKI010000033.1, forward strand.
GCCCACATCAGTCGCCACTCTCTCGCCTTACTCATGTCGACTTTACAAATAGATTACTTACGTACACATGTATCGGTCGCAACTATTTGTGAGCGTCTGTTCACTTGTATCCAAGTCCGCGGACGTCAGATTGTCTGCCGCGTGCGTACGTCAAGTTGTCTCTGATACCTGTCAAGTTGACTTGTTGGCTGTTGCTAGGACCGTTCTGACAATTAGCCCGGTGCGTCATTCGCCGTTGGCGATATTTTTTGTGACTGTAAGTCGCCCGTATTGCGAATAATGAGATATGTCGTGTAAAGTCGCATTGACACGAGGTGAAATATGATATAAGATTGTCCGGTGACAGAGGCTCGCAGCGGGGACGCGAGTTACGAAATTAAGATTGATAGAATGTGAGTCGTTGACTTCTGCGCATTTCAGCAATATACTAGGATTAAATGAGATCATATTCGATTTCTCTACGCTCTGGTCTGTAACGTATTGAAATCGTCTAACAGAAAATAAATCTAGAATCATAAAGTTCGAGTGTCAGTTTGACATTCGAGTGTCTGTATGAAATGTCACTTTGACACTTGAATTAAATAATTATACAATAATATTCTTTTAAATATGGAAGCAAATAAGGTTTTAAAATACGGTCGCTTTATGCCATAGACTATAGGAAAAAAATCATATTCAACGGTATTTTTTTCATTTCAAGATAGAATAGGTGTATCAGTTTAAAAATAATTTTTTATATAAAATTTTATACTCAAAGTAATTGAAATACTTTTTCCACAACTATTCTAATATTGGACTTATGACATTTAAAATATATATTTAATGTCTTATTTTATATTATATGTCACGGGTAAGAGATAAGCAATGATAGTGGTGTACCTAATCTTATTTCGTCAAACTTCTAGATTAATTCTCTCGATTCTTTCAAAACATTTTTTTTTGGATAGCATCACGTACCAGATATTTTTTTACTTTTCACATGAGGTTGGGAGAAATTATTGAAGAAGTTTGAGTATGCCTGAAACAGAAATTGGCATAGGATGGTAATATAGGACTGTGATATAGAATAGGAAGATCAGTTATATTCCTAGAAAAAATTAAGATAACGTTTAAGATTCAAGTTCAACTAGAGATAACGCAAAAACTTGGATTTTTCTGAATCCATGATGACATCATCTTCCAATTTGTATATTTATTTTTAAAAATTATTTTTCGATATACGCCATAGATATAAAGCCTATTTAATTCGTTTTCTCATCGTGACCATAGATATAAAGCCTATTTAATCCTTTTTCATAGTTTGCTCATCGTGGCCTAGGAAAGGAACTGTTAATAATGCTTATGGGTGTACCAGAGTTGTAAGAATTCCTATTTTGTAGCCTGATGGAATGTTCCAGTCTTCTAAAATCTTTTTATGAAAATATAATAGTGGGTAGTTAAAAGTTTGAAAAAAAAAATAATCCGAGTCTAGGCATTCATTATGTGTATATATTTTTTTATTTTATATAAACTTCTTTCGAAAAAAATTTTGGATTTTTGGATTTCGGATTTTGTTGCCCATGAAGTCGTACTAGGGAAGCTGGAGCAACTGCCTCGTTTGTCCCATATTGGCTATGCCCATACATGTTAAGAAGAGAGTGAGGTTAAATGCGTATTTACTGGAAGTTTAAATGTAAAATAGTCTAGTTCAATAAACTGTTCAACGAACAATTAGAAATGCTGCAATATAATATTGAAAATATCTTTCTGATATATTATAAGTTACGAAGTTGACAAATGTTGGAAAACTATAAAAAATATCTAAAAAAATTAACTTAACTAATATTATAAATGTGAAAGTATTTTGTTTGTATGTTTGTTTGTTTGTTATTTAAAAATTTTGCGACCGAGCAATAAATCGCTACCAAATTTGTAATGCGCATATTCGTTTGGCGGTGTAGCATAAGAGCTATTAATGGCTACTCCGCTCTTCAGGAATACTAAATTACCGCGAAGTGTTTACATGTTTACTTAAAATTTAATTAAATTCTAATTCTAAACTGAGGTAATTAAGAGTTATTTTTTAAACTTATAAATAACATAATTCTTGTAGGATGAACCTGGATGTTTTTAACCAGTTATAAAAATTTAGTTACAAAACTTGTTAGTAGATGGCGCAACATGTAGATTGTTAATGTATATAATGTGTATAGGAGCTTTAAATTTGCATGTAAGCCACGTTGTCTTAATCGAAAATGCACGCGAACAAATTCGCGGTCAAGAGTTCATCTTAGTAAGTTATCTACATAACTCATCATACATTTATTTATTCCTTTAATATTATATAAAAAAAACGAGTGTGCTTTAGACCACACGACTGAAGTAAAACTTCAAATTCACATAATATGAATTTTAAAATGAATTTACAATTTTATTCACTTTAAACATAGATATTTGATGTATTGAACAAAATAACAATTTATAAAATTGTTCAAGAACGAAATAAAATTACAAAATAATAAAAAAATCACCGTTCGCGTAACGCTAGCAAACTCGCATATATATATTTCATGCACTGGTTATGAGAGGAAGAGAGAAAGAAAATGTGCGCGCACTGCTCTCTCTTGCTCCTACAGTGTGATACAGACAATAGGCTTGCACTGTATCTTAGATATACGAAACATAACTGGCTATGAGAGAAAGAGAGAAAGAAAATGTGTGCTCGCACCTCCCTCTCTTGTCCCTACAGTAATATACGAAACGTAACTCTCTCTCTTTCTGTATTCACTAACTTATATCTCCCTCTCAACTTCCGTTCGCCTCACCCGATCACACTTTTTGTAACGCTCTTGTCACGCATTCACCAGCTTACTCCCCGAGTCAAGCGTGCGTAAAGAAGTTTTACTTCAAAAATTAGTCACGTTTGAGATAGTTTTATAGAAAATCTCTCCGGTTATTGGAGAATATCTATTTAATTTACTTTGACAATGATTGAAATGTGGTATTGCGTTGTTCCATTCGATAGCTTAAAGGTAGCTACACAGGCTAGGGTGTATCTGACAGGTTTACTTGTACAGTTGAACTGTGCAGTTAAACCGGAGCTTGTAAGTTACATATTTCATCACAGTTGTGCAACGTACACACTCCGGTTTACCTGTAGAGTAAAACTGTACAGGCAAACCTGTCAGTGACATCCTAACGTGTATGGCTACCTTAAGGAAATGGTTGCTGGAAAGTTTGCATATGTATCTGAGGCAACATATAGTCCGAACGACTTTTGGAAATGCTCGCTTTGGATCCATTATATAGTGATAGTAGCGTTCTCGAATTTAGCTTAACTCGCAAACTGATTATGCACAGGATCGCATTTAAATTAGTGCCAGTCTGTGTAAATATTATGGAGGGAAAAATGTAAAAAAAATGAATTGAGTTATTGTTTCGAAGGTATTCGAATATGAATAATTTTCGAATATTAATATATTTCGAATATTAATAAATATACATGACTTTTCGTCCATTTTGTAAGTTCTCCATAAAATGATGCACAGAAATTGAAGAATTCGAACGGCGGCTTATAAAATACAAGTAAAACTGAGATTGCGAAGCCATTTTTTTGAAAATTTGTTAGAGAGCTTTTCAGAGAATCACAAGACGATTTTCGAAATTATTTGCCGATAAGATCGTGGCACAACTTCCACAATAAATTTTTTTCAAAACGACAAGAATGAAAGAATGGAATTTTTTAAAATTTTTTTAGAAATATGTTATGATATTGAAAGATGACTCAACCTTTGTACATTTTCACGTACAAAGGTTGTGTCATCTTTAAAAAAATCTCTTCTCAAAGCAAATACTCTGTGAATTATATATATATATATGTATATATTCACGAAGAAATATTTGCTTTTCATTTCAACAATTATCATTTGATTGCAATCGACGGGGCAATTATACTGGTGAGATTTAATTTTATTCTGCAAACTTTTGTTCACAGTAATTGGTTTTTATTGATACGAACCTAAAATAGTTTGAAAAATAAAAACAAAATCATCGGTTCTTCAGATATCTCAATTCATGTACAGAGACAGCAAATTAAAATGACACAATTAACATAATCTTAATAACATAATCTTAAGTTAATATAAAAGCTTTATCAAACATGCATTACTTTAAATAACTATTACACATTTTAATCAATTTTTTTTTTCCTATAATATCACATTAGAACTCCAATTTAATTACAATTGTTGATTCAGTAGAGAAAAGATCCATAACGATTATTTTGCGAAAATACGTTGCTCTGGATGTCAAGCATTTTAAAGCATTATTCATGAGACCTAATTCCATATTTCTCTTAACAATCTTCAATAAAATAAACATAAAAGTAACGTTTGTCTCAGTGCAAATATCAGAAGCAAAGCATTTCAGCAACGTGCAACAACGCAATCTGTAATTGCTGTTCCTGGCTTATTTTAGTCTTGAGTCAATAACTAGCTACTTTATTTTCTAATTGACTGTAAACTCTGTTATTACTTAGTCACAAAAGCTAATGCTGCTACGACATAAACCTGTTTTACGTAAATGCATACATTTGTATAATTTTGGAATTTGCGCACGTAGATACATTTCTTCAACGCAAATTGTCGTACGTAAGTACTTCGAAATAAATGTTAATTACTTTTTCAGAGTGACACCATATTTCTGATTCTTAGAAATGGATTCATATCTTGCGGTAACTCGTTTTCCTTGATCTCATTAGAGGTATAAAGGTAGGATTGATCGATGTCTGTCAGACATGATATCTATTGAGTTAATTAGGTTTTTAATTAAAAAACCTAACTAACTCAATAGAATCGTGAATCGTTAACGTTTGAATTGTTAAAGTTTTAAAATTATGCACATTGATACTTTTCTTCTTAATATTATAAATGAAAATATAAGACAAAAATTGTTCTTTCTTCTTTAAACATTTTCTACCTCTGTGAAGGCCTCTTTCAATTTATACCGCCTCACATAGCGACACATTGTTTCATGGCTTTCCTTGTGGGCACTTTTCACCCCACGGTTTCCATTCCACGAGAATGCTGTTTGCATCACGAGTCCTGCTTTCTGGCGACGTGGCTAGAAAAGTAATTCAAGAGATGGAAGAGAAAATTAATTCGGTTTAATGTAAACCTACGTCTTTATTAAATGGAACAATTTGCTGTTACTAAGGGGCTATTACAAGTCTCTACTGCTCCATCTGCAATAGCTAATGAATGATCTAATTCCCAAAAAGCATTGAACTCGAGATTTTAGGGGTCTTGTATTCATTAGTTACTGACTTTCGCATGTTCAATTTCCAGATATCGTAATTTATTGGTTCTTACCGTTAATGTTAGTCAGGAAAAACCTCTCAGTCATTCGTCCATAGAGATAGTCTAGTAGCGATTCCATTATATATAGAAATCACAATATTTATGTATTTTATCCCACTCTTTGTATATGCCATGCGAATAATGGTCTATGGAGTAGCAAAATGTTATGAACACAAGTAATCTAACGGTAATTGACGTTTGACAGAGGTCTTCTGTTCACGTAGTCTTACGTTTGGAAATGTTTATTATTGATTGGGAACGTGTGAAGATGCTGGATTTGAAATATTTATGGAATTTACTGGAAACATTGTGAATGTGCTGGATTGGAAACATATATGGGATTGATCGGAAATGTTATGAACATTCTGGATTGGAAATGTTTTCGAAATTGACTGGAAACGTTGTAAAGCTGCTGGATTGGAAACGTTTGTTGAATTAATTAGAAATGTTGCGAATGTACAGGATTGGAAACGTTTATAGAATTTAGTGGAAATAATGTGAACGTGTTGGATTAGAGACGTTTATGGAATTGATTGAAAATGTTGTGCACGTGCTGTATGTGAAACGTTGTGAATGTACTGGAACGGAAATGTTTGTGGTATTTATTGCAAATATTTCGAACGTGCTGGATTGGAAACGTTGTGGATTGGAACTCTACATTTAGTATTTGATGAAAATTTCAAAACAAGATATTAACACATCACTAATCCTTACCCACCTGTCTGACATCAAGAATACTTGGAACCAACTTATGTTTTATGTTTTTTCTTTAAGTAAATAAGTTTCTTTGTTGATAATACAGAAACAAAATTGATGGCAACATTGATCAAATGATTTTCAATTCTCGCGGTTATTTTGTCGAAAATTTAAAAAAAACAACTATATCTAACAATAAAAATTAAAATCTGTTTACAAAAACAGAAGGGGTATCCCATTTATCTTCGAAATCATGAAAGAGAAAAAAATGTATTTATCCGAATCCATGTATTTAAACTGAAACTATTTTATTGTGAATGATTTCAAAATTATTTTGTTTTTAATTTGAATGTAAAAATTATTTTGTTTTTAATTTATTTGAAAAATGATTTTTAAGTTACAGAAATAGTAAAAAGAGCTATTTCATGCCTATTGCTCAAATGTTAATACTAATGCCCTTGAATATCACAGTTAGCGTTATAGAAATAATTACATAAATTGCTCGATAGGTGGCTTTAGTATAGCGTCGTATGTTGATGAAACTCTATGGAATTAATTATCTATCCATTATTTAAAAAAAAATTCACTTCAAAGTAAGTAAAAATTTTAAATATTTAGAACAACTTTTACAACTCAACAAATTTATAATTTTTTTAAATACCAAGAGAAGGTCAAAAAAAATAGTATGCAAAGTATGGTTCGTATCATTTCGAGTAAGACCTTCGAAAACATATTGAACTAAGTATCAAATTTATGGAAATAAGATAGTCACAAAAATATGTGGTTTCTTGTATATTTATTTAAGAATAATACGAAAAAATGTCAAAATGTTATAACTACCTAAATGTATTCCTAGTTACATAAATTGTATTTTAAGCGCGCATTTTAAATTTACACCGGAGACAAGGCGACTATGCTTTTTACCGGTATCAATTTTGTAATTGTAAAATGTTAATTATATTGATAGTACCAATTGCTAAAATTTGTTTGCCATTTGACATAAACCGTCATACGGTTTACCATCAATGCACCTTTTATGTTTTAAGAAAAATATTAGCTTCTATACGAAAAAATTAAAAACATTTATTTAATTTTAAATAGAATTTATTACAGATGCTTTCGCCATATTCATATTAACCATTTATTATTACTTTAAACGACCATTTTTAGTAACTTCGACTGACTTATGACAAATGTTTACTTTAAGTAAATTGTTAGTTTAGTAATAAATTGGGTATTTGACTAATTTTTTTTAAAATATTGAATATATTTGGCGTTAATTTTGTAGAAATTCATTATTAACAATTAAATGAAACTACGTGATGTAGTATTATTTCTACTTTCTTTAATTTCTTTACCACGACCTAGGTTTCGTTGTCTTACATCTTCAGGTGGGATATTAGCAAAGATATTAGCAGTGGGATAGCGGTGAAAAAAAATAAAAAACAAAGATATACATAACAAAGATATTAGCATTTTATATAACAAAGATATTAGATAACAAAGATATTAGCAATGGGCTAGGGGGGAATAGCGGTGGGATATTAGCAATCTTTGTTAATATCCCACCTGAAGATGTTGTAAGACAACGAAACCTAGGTCGTGGTAAAGAAATTAAAGAAAGTAGAAATAATACTACATCACGTAGTTTCATTTAATTGTAAATTTTTTTTATTTCATTGATCATAAATTCAAGGTACAATCTGATAAAAAGTGAAGTGAATTTTTTTTTTAAATCTTAAAAATTGACCGAGTTATAAAAGTTTAAATTTAATCTTTAGACAAGGACGGGAATACTGTGTTGTGAGGTCATTTTTAATATTGCACATTATATCCTACGAGGGAAAAGAGACAGGGATATACCCAACTCTATATGTATCTTCAAATTTAGAACCTTATAACTGGCTTATTTTTCTATCAATTTTTGAATTTTTTTCAAGACTGGTTTCACAATATTGTACGAAAAATATCAAAATTTAGAACACTATATTGTTAGTTTAATTATTAAATAATGTAAACAATTTTATGGGATCTTGAACTAAGTCTATTTATATTGACTCGTTGTACGGGTAAGCATGCCCGTACAGGAGCAATGTAACACTAGAGGTGAGGCACTGCACTTTATGTGGTCCAAGGTCGCGCTGGCGCAGCCGCCGCGCCGCTAAGTCTCGGGCGCTCCGCCCCCGGCGTCTCACATCCTTGCCGCTGAACACTCAACACGTTATAGATACAATCAGACACGATCTACTTACATTAGTTGCAGACATGATCAATATTGGAGATAAATATGTAGATTGTTTCTGTGTTGCAGTGATCGAGTTAGACAATGCTAATGGAAAATTGGTGTAAACATAAATTTGTTGTGAGCCATGAAATAAATGCACTCTAAAAAATTAAGTTAAATATAGCTTTTTAATACTATTAGGGGGTTTCAACTGGTTGCATTAAAAATATAACAATACAGTGAAGCGTATAGCCATGTGAAAAACAATAGTATATCGATCAATGGAAGTGTAGGATATCCTTTCCGGTTTGTATTTTATATTCGTAGTTCAAAATTAGAACGATGTAATTACCGTCAGTAAAATGTTGCCATTCGGTAGAAAATTTTGCGAAAATTTGCGAGAACGAGGAATAATTTAATAAAAACAGATGTTTCTTAACGGCTAACAATTCTGTTGGTAGAAAAGAAAGACAATAGAAATAAAGGTTAAGGACTAAAATCTCAGGCTGCGAAATTTTTATTAAAGAAAAGCTTTATTGCGGGAGAAATATTTATCGAAGGGCACAACAAAGCTTCCATGCTTTTAGAAGATTCGAAGTTAGGAAGTACGAAAAAAAGTTTTGAATGTTACGGCGTGGTGACCGATTTCCAAAAGTGTCACAGCGCAAGGATTTACGAGATTTAACAATTTTAAGAGATATTTTACAAATTTCACGTACTTGTTTATCTCAGTTAGTACTTTGCGGTTATCTCTGACGCATGATAATATTATTTAGAATTTTTGAAGTAAAACTTCTTTACGCACGCTTGACTTGGGGTGTAAGCTGGTGAATGCGTGACGAGAGCGTTACGAAAAGTGTGATCGGGCGAGGCGAACGGAAGTTAAGAGGGAGATATAAGTTAGTGAAGACAGAAAGAGAGAGAGTTACGTTTCGTATATTACTGTAGGGACAAGAGAGAGAGGTGCGAGCACACATTTTCTTTCTCTCTTTCTCTCATAGCCAGTTATGTTTCGTATATCTAAAACAACAGTGCCAGCCTATTGTCTGTTTCACACTGTAGGAGCAAGAGAGAGCAGTGCGCGCGTACATTTTATAACCAGTGCATGAAATATATATATATATATATATATATATATATATATATATATATATATATGCGAGTTTGCTAGCGTTACGCGAACGGTGATTTTTTGATTATTTTGTAATTTCATTGCGTTCGTGAACAATTTTACAAATTATTATTTTGTTCAATACATTAAATATTCTACGTTTAAAGTGAATAAAATTGTAAATTCATTTTAAAGTTCATATTTTGGGAATTTGAAGTTTTACTTCAGTCGTGTGGTCTAAAGCACACTCGTTTTTTTTAACCAGCTCCCTCACTATTAAATTAGAAATATTTTTTCTTCATTCTCAGTATGCAGGACGACAGGCGAGCCCCACACTTGACTGTTGCTGGATTGGAGGATTCGACGTACACCAGATCTATGTCAATGTTGACTATGAACTCAGGAGAGAATTCGCTGGGTCGATTACCAATGAATACTTCTCGCCAGCGTGAGACAATTCCTTTATTAATTAATTTAGAACTTTTAAAGTTTACTACTACCTAAACTAGAACTGTAGCGAACTACAAAGTGAATTAGAAGTTGAATTCGAAGTCGAATCGATGAACTGACCGATGAAGATTTAGCAGTTGTGACATCTCTTATATGCCGCCATGTGATCCCTTTGTGCGGCCGCTGGTTGTCATGACAAGGATTATGAACCGACGGCCACCCGTTCATCGCGTTGCTTATTGAGTATGTCCGGAATACTCAGTGTAGCTAACACAAGCATATTTAAAATACTTGCAAAGTACGAGTATAACTCGATCGACACTACGATTCTTCCGTACACATTTAGGCTCACATAAACATTTAAGGGTGCTAGTAAACTATTTACAAACAATATTATTTCTCATTCCTTTTAATTTAGTTTTTTGTACTATTATTATTAATACTTTCTAAATATAAAAAAACGATTTAACTGGTAGGATATGGAGACACGTAACTCTAACGAAAATGATCATTTTAAAGATTAATATTTCCGAAACGAATCCCTGTAATATCTAGGACAGGTACCCTAATCAATTCTTTTGAAACGCTTTTATTTCATATTTTTGACGTCCAAGTTCACCTTTATAGCACTAGTTGTCTGCGACTAATTGTCTGCGAGTTTATGAAAGTAAGAATTTATTGTTATTGTGAATTTTTTTGTTGAAAAATGGGATTTTAACTGAACTCTGTCAAATAACAAACCGATTGTGTATAGTTTTTATCAAATGGCTCACTTTTTATAATTTCTGGTATAGTTTCCTTTGTAACTAAATACTCACTAACAAGTTACATACGCTCGCCTGAAAAATGCGTTAAATGGTTAAAATGCAATTATCAGCTGCAGAAATTGGAGAAGTAATTTGAATCACGTTCTTCCCTTTAATAAGGATTTTGTTTCACCATAATTCCCACAGCGCAGGACTAATTCTGAACTTTTTGAGGATCCTAACAATGAACACACTGAGAGGACGGGTTTACTGACATTTTGTCTTGATCTTTTGTCAATTGGGTTATAATCAGTAACAGTTATAGGTTCCCTATTTCATACAACTCCTTCTAATTCGCAGTATGCGATCAGATCGGCAGTAATTTGTATACATACATATTGATTTTCCTCCGGTGAGAAAAAGGCTGAAACACTGAACGTACTTCACCCAATTATGGAAGTAAAACTGTCATTTTCATTTCCAGGAAGGAACTTAAATGCATGGATTGCATATTTTGGAAAAGAAAAAAATATATGCCGAGCAAATTAATGCACGGATGTGCCACTTTACATGGAAAATGAAAATCTCTATTAAGAGGGAGGGGAAAACGTTGAGTAAGCTTGATGTGCTGGAATCAACGATAAAGTGGAACAAGGAAGGCAATCTATAATTAGACCCCTTGTTGTTCTTGAATCTAAAGTTAGGAAAAACAATTTTTTTTCAGTTATAAGTAAGTTGTAGAAGTGGATAACATTGACGTTTTTTAATTTGTATTAAAAGATGGTGAGATTAGCTTCTTTGCTGGTTATAAAAGATGGTTAATAAAAATTAAAAATAAAGAAAGATATTTTTAAACTGATTTATATCAATTCCCATATCAGTTATACCATACCAATTTTTTAGCGGTCGTATTCATGTATCCTGTTGCTTACATTAGTTTTTCAAAATTTTCTCAGTAATTACAATTTATCAACATTTTTCCCAGCATTAGAAAAGAGTGAAAATGCCCTCTAGAAAGACAAAGAAAAAAAAACTAGGTTCCAACTCATTTTCAAATTTTTATTTTTATTTTTGTTGTTATTTTTTAAATTGAATGCGGGCAAATAAACAGGTTCAATAAAAACTGAATACTTATTAAAAAAAACAAAAACCGGATAACAAAAGTCTCTATTCTTATTAGAAAAATATCACCGTAAAAATAATGCACTGTTATTTATATGATAATGTCCAGTTCATAAGTTGATTACACTAGATGTTATTATACTTAATTACAGATAAATTGTACACATAAAAAACGAAAAAAAAATATGGCTCCCTAGTAGCAAGCTGCAATGAGAGAGATAGAGAGCACAAAAAAGCACGTATTTTATTTACGATACGAGACAGAGGTATTGAAGATGAGACAAATTACTTCAACCTTTGATGATCACTTTTAGAGTGTTAACGACATATCAGTGTAACATAACGTCATTTATTAACACTTGCTTTTCGTCCCTTGCAACGTTAAATTTTATTTATCTTTTTAGTTATTCTATCATTGAAAAAATTCTGTTACTTTAAATTTTCAAAGATGTCGGTGCATATTTTAAAGAAGACAAGCAGTAATCAGCGAATTGTCTACGTAAAAAAACTATTTTTAACGGAATTTGATATTCCATTGTGGTATTGAGCTATTATTACAGTCGTACAGTGAGAATACAAAACTTATAATTTACTAAAAGGATATTAATAAATGAAAATTGGATGAGGCGGAAGTTTGCAGTAAGCGCAGACGTCCGTTAACGACGTGTGCTCTCATGCGTGTGCCCGTTCGTGTAGGCCTAGCTCACGACGTGTGTGCATCCTCCTTCACCGACAACCCGTGGGTGAGAACCTACTGTTAGATCCATTGATCAGTGAGCGCATTGTTGAAGTATGGAACTTAGCGGAATGTTATTTATTTGCAGTTCTATATGCACGATGTAGGGTATGTAATGTGTAATGACATTAGTAATTAAACCTTTATTTTGTTTAGCAGTGTGGCACTTTGTACTGATATTTCACAAAAATATATGTTAATAAGTTTTGTTTTTGTTTATAGTTTGTGTTGTTTAACTGAAACCCATATCATGAGGGGCCTGGAATAAAAATATAATTCGTTATGTTGGAGCATGAGTTACATTGAATTTATGATGATAACTTTACATACTCTATATCGTTTTTCGGGTGTTAACTTATCACTCAGCCAAAATTTTATTAAAATAGGTTTAACCGTTTATCCGCGAAGACATAACAAATAGATAATGAGGCAAAATAATTTTCGCATTTCATCAGTGTGAACTTATTTTGAAAACTTCGATTGGGTTTCGGTATTTCGAATGTTTTAATTTGATATAGGACTTAAAATTTTTCATTTTATATCGACCTAAATATGTGGCATCTAGAATCACACCATTTAGCTTTAATTTTATATACCAAGTGTTATTGGCGAAGTTAAATCGAATCTAATAATAGCATATGTAACAGAATTTGGTTCAATACTTATGATCTACGAGTGAATAAAGAACGGACATACATATGTAGGCTGTATTTTTCCTTAGTCCTCTCATAATTTTGAACATAGAAAGTTTTAGGCGAATGTGAAAAAAATGCATCCGTTTCCGAAATAATCGCTTCCAAATTTCGAATAAAAATCAATTTTTTATCATAAAGTCATTTAAATACCTTTATTACGTAAAAACTCACAGAAAAAAGTTTGAGAAAAGAATGGGCCAAATCTCCCTGTAAAAAATTTCTTAAGGAATAATTACACTAATATAAAATAGGTGTAATGAGTCGTGGGACACTCGACGGAAGCGAAGCTTCTTACACGTCGCATATAAAATTCAATATTTGAATTATTAATTAATATAATATAATATCGATACAGTAATAAACAATATACATTTTTACAATAAAATCACTTAAAAAAACATAAAGAGGTTAAGTATACGGAATAACGGCCCGCGTGAAAAAATGTCTTCTTTTTCCTACTACATACGCATGCGTGTGTACAACACGCATTCGTATATAGTATGTAGTGTACAACACGCATGTGTAAGTAATTATACACACCCACACGTATATACATTTAAGGAGAACCAAGGTGGGAGGGAGGCAGCGCGCTGCTTATTGCTTTTTGTCTCTCTTTTACTCCATCTCATTCAATCATATGGGCCACAATACGCGCTGCTCAGCGTTTCATTACTACGTTCATGAGCGTTTCATTGCTACGTTCGATCGTGATGTTTCACTTTTTCTCAGTAGGTTCCCATCCCAAACGTCCGTTAAGAAGCTTCGCTTGCATAAAGATTTTAGTTTTGTTTATTTGTTTGTTTGTTTTTAGGGATTAACTGAAATACTAACAAAAAGAAAAATCTAACTAACAAAAGCATAGCTAATATGATGGCTTATAACTCCCAAATTACAATAGGCTATATAGTACGTACATATCTTGTATAATTGTTGAGTAATGATTGATAATATCAACGTAGTCGGAAAAAAACGTCATTAGTTTCGGCGCTTTCATGACGAACGCTGACAGAATTATTACAGATATACAAATATGAGGAAATTATACGTACGGGGTAAAAGAAGATTTAAAAAAAAATGTAAAGAAATGATTACGGCAGTATTTACCTTTCTTTTATACATAAATACTATCAGATAGATAAGTCACGATAGTTGTATTTAAGTTAAAAAGAAGAACGGGGCGGTATTATACTTTTGTTAATTAAAATAAAACGCAGGACTACGTTTATGAAAGAAAAAATACGTAACAAAAAATCTTAATCAAATAACTTTTTTCTACCCATACGGAATCTTAGCATGGGTCGTTTTAGAGAGAAAGGCACTTAAAAATATTAAGAAATATTTTAGACCCTAGTTTTCCTTAATATCTACTTTTTCGAAGCCGGCGCGTGTCGCTAAAATATATATAGCGAGAGGTCAAAAATATAAACCTCCTCTGGGCTTTGCTGCGATCCCTACTTTATTCAGTTAATATGAAATCACACTATGAAATGACACGATATATAGATATAATTGAATAAAACGGAGACGAGGATTTTTGGGCTGTACTCTAAGTTTCAATATTCAAAACCAAAGCCAAAATAGTATTATATGGAAGCATCGCCACTGAAGGAGATAGAAGTAAATTATGCGTGGATATCTCGTTCGCTCGTTGACTCGGTGTTGATAATCTACATAATTTAGTATACGATTGCGGCTGTATCGTCCTATAAAATACGAGATAAGAGGAGACTCGGCGGCTGCAGGCGACCGCAGGCGCCGCGACCTCGCGACAGTGCGCACTGTCAGGGCCGAGAGCTGCGGTTCTGACACCGGCAAGGGTCGGCTGAGACGTCGCTTACACGAGATAAGGTTAGCCAAGTTGAATTGTTGTCATTGTTAAAGTATCTTTCGAGTACGTCGTTAAATAAATATTGTATAAAGTTTCCATGTCAGATATAGTTTACATATCAGAAAAGAAATAATGCTATGCGCCGTTTTGGGTTCAGTAGCCTCAGCCAGGAATACTTATAATTTCGTCACGTCTCTCCATCTGCAGCCCACCGCCGGATTATTTCCTAATTTATACATTTATTGAGATGAAAGACGACAGGCAAATCCTTATAGTGTTGGGCTCAGGTGTTAGTAGATTAAAAATGGCATGAACGTTTCTTTTAATAAGTATTTTCAGCGAAAACATGATGCATGTTGTACCATTTAGATTTTCCGATTATTTTATTTAAAAAAAAGGGTTACATTAAAAATGACGAAATTTTGTCAGAGCGAAAAGTATCCTAGTCCTAGATTGGCACTGTGTCTTGTTGGCAAGTATCCTAGTCCAAGACTGTCGTTCGCGCTATGGCCCTAATGGTTCGTCGTCAGTTGACCTTTACTTGCCTCGTTGAGTTCACATTCCGGAAAATAAAGTACAGTCACGCAAAAAGTGTTACATAGAAAACACAGGAAAATTTTAAACGTATATTGTTCTATGAAAAGAAAAGCTGATAACGGAGAAATCAATAATTTAAAACAATGTATGAAACGAACCATAGTGGCAACGCATACTCCCGAGGCCATTCTGAGACGTACTGGAAAATATGCAAAAGATTCTGAATTTCTCACTATTTTTCGAACTATTGGTAAAAACAAACGGATTAAATAAAAATTCATAACAGAAGTGCATATTATCTATAAAGGCGTCACCAAAAGGGCTGATAAAGGTGTCATCAAAAATACTATGGAGAAAAAGCTTCCTACTATAAGGAAACTGCGAAAAAAATTACAACATTATCTAAATTTTCGAGGATCTGAAGCCAGCGTTAGGCGAATTATAAAAGATTTAGATTTACAATGGAAAAAGACCGAAAATAATCTACAATTACTAATTGAAACACCAAATATTAGAATTAAAAGAACTAATATCTGCAAAAACTTAAAGAATACAGAGAAGGAACAGTTGTCGCGTAAGTCATTGACCAACCGAAAAAGAGAGGCAGGTCAAGTTATGACTAGTTTACTAACAAAATTTGGCCTCTCGAGACTATGAATTGGCTATCGAAAACTGAGAAATTTTTATTAAGGTCAATTCCCATATCAGTTATACCATACCAATTTTTTAGCGGTCGTATTCATGTATCCTGTTGCTTACATTAGTTTTTCAAAATTTTCTCAGTAATTACAATTTATCAACATTTTTCCCAGCATTAGAAAAGAGTCAAAATGCCCTCTAGAAAGACAAAGAAAAAAAAACTAGGTTCCAACTCATTTTCAAATTTTTATTTTTATTTTTGTTGTTATTTTTTAAATTGAATGTGGGCAAACAAAAAGGTTCAATAAAAACTGAATGCTTATTAAAAAAAAACAAAAACCGGATTACAAAAGTCTTTCGATACTCTACTCTATTCTATTCTTATTAGAAAAACATCACCGTAAAAATAATGCACGGTTATTTATATGATAACGTCCAGTTCATAAATTGATTACACTAGAAGTTATTATACTTAATTACAGATAAATAAGGGAGGTAAGGAACAAAGGGCAAAATACATAGTACATACACATAAATTAATCTTAAAAAATGAAAAATGTTTTATTTACGGACTCTATCGTTGTCATTGACGATATCATTAGAAATGTATTCAAACTTGTTTTGTAATAATTTTTTTGACATTGCATCATCTTCGCAATATATTTGTAATACATATGCGCCTTGAGCTCTAACTTTTTAACCACTTATGTTAGATATATAAAAAGAAACAAGATACTAGTGCAAGACTTCAGTGCTAAATTATTTCGGTCAATTTTATTAATCATTTAAAAATATATTATGGACTGTCCAAGTATTTAGTCCCATATAGATAAATGTGGGTATAAATGTGGCTTTTCTTTTTATTTGCGTCATGTAAATTTTTTTAACTTACATTTATTAGTTAGATTTTAACTAAGATTTTGAGAGCAGTGAAATAATTTTGCAAAATGTTGGGCAAAATACTGTCATAAAATTATAACGAAAGGATTATTTGACGCAAACGCAGCTATGGAGACTGTTTATGGCAACTATTCTCCATGATTTACAATAATAAAAGAACTAGTCTAAGTTACCTAACTGGGGATATAGGCGACCAAATCTTTTGTCTTAGACCTAGGTAATAAAGTTAGTGAAAAGTAATATCAACATTAGTAAACATAATTTTTTAATAAAAACAAACGTTTAGTTTAATTACCAACCCAAATATGTAAGGAACCCTCGTAAAGCGAGTTCTACTCACACATAACAGGTCTATTTTTAAATTATTTGAGAGTGAATAACTTTTTGAAGATGTTCCACTACAATCGATTGTTAGTGTGTGAATATTTCGAACGACGTCATCTCTGACGGCGTATTTCAGTTTATTTATATCAAATTTACGTCGATAATGGTCGTAAACGTTTCCAACGCGT
The DNA here is from genome assembly GCA_039881145.1 of Druceiella hillmani. Classification (NCBI taxonomy): domain Eukaryota; kingdom Metazoa; phylum Arthropoda; class Insecta; order Lepidoptera; family Hepialidae; genus Druceiella; species Druceiella hillmani. Next base: position 16,306,196 of record JAYKKI010000033.1, read on the forward strand.
GGTTTTTTACGCGCACTTTTTTTAAAGGAAAAAAAGAATGGAATTCTACGTCAATGATGTACATACATAAATGTACATCATTGACGTAGAATTCCATTCTTAGATATATATATATATATATATATATATATATATATATATATGTGTATATATATATATATATATATATATATATATATATATATATATAAATGTACATCATTGACTTAGAATTTCATTCTTACATACACGTACTTACATCTATATAAATATTAGGCTTTTGTAAAAATGGTTTTGTTAAAGCCAGCTTCTACGGGTTCTTAAGTTCAAAATAGACGATTAAAATCTATGTCAATGATTAAGCGTTTAACGCTGCACAAACAACGAATGTCGTGAGTTCTCAATGAAGCTATTCACAACGCGAGGCGGCAGATTTTATTCAGAATTAAATATTGATCTCTACCTTGTATCGTGCGAGTATTACTTGGGAGAAAGAAAAATATATAATGCTAATAATTCGGCGTTTTCCGTAAGTTTTTTTTCATGGATGTTTTCTTTATTATAATTAAACGGATAAATAAAATTATGATTGAGAAAATTTTGAAAATAAAAAATATTTTTGAATTGAAACTTCTTTGGGCGCGATGAGAGTAGAATGTCAAGCTCGAATTTCGTACAACGTTTTTATGTTAAGTTTTTATACAACGCTTAGTTGTAAAGTCTGAATGTAATGAACCTATCGCAGAAAATAGGTACTTAGTTAACAATCGAGAGAAATAGATGATTCCGATAGAATAAGACAAGAACTAAGATAACAAACGCGATTCGGATTAAAAGTCTAGCCTATTTGTTATTTCGGTTAAATATTCTTTAAGGCACTTGCAATTTAGTTATTGGTACTCACGCAGCAAGAAACACTCGGGCTGAAGAACTGATGGGTAGAAATTGGCGAAGTAGTAAATTTAAAGTCCAAACTTAGATATTAATTATATTAACGCCGTCCAAGAGTACCTTATTACGAGAGATGAACTCTTCGCGAGCGAAGGTGGTAGGTTGTAAGCGGACGGTGTGGAGACAATATTTTTTTTTATCTTTGTAGGAATATTATTAAAACAGGTTTAGATTATTCTAAAATAGACAATCTACAGAACAATGTCACAAATAGGACCTTTTTGATATTTTCGCGGTGGGATCTTCCAAATGGACAACCAGCAGGTTTTACTTACTAGTCGGCATCAAATGGTATTTTGCTGTTACAGAAGATAATCTTTGACTTTTAACCTAACAAATCCTTAGTTTGTTAAACGTATCACTTGTATTTACTCTGGTTCATTCTCAGAAGTATCAGTCCTCTCAAGTACGCATTTTCAAATCCGTAAGAAGTGCTACACGCAAACTGATTTTACTTAGTATTATCAGTTAATTCTTACAAATCACATGTCAAACTGCACTTTAGCCGATATGTTTAGGGTTCATTACCTAAAGAGAAAAAGTGGAATCTTACAATATCGCTTATGTCTCCATCCATCTGCTTGCCTGTAACAGCCAAGGATACAGAAACGGTTTGAGCTACAACCTTAAAATTTGGTATAGCGTTAAAGAATACTAATCTGTATATATTTCAGTAGTTTACATTCAAGACATTTTAAAGAGGGCTTATTATTAAGTATTCGCCATTTTTTTTCAATTTCATATGTCGGTTGGACACGCCATTCATCAGGATCTCAAAGACATTGTTTTTGTAATTTTAAGTTGCATATCTCCAGAGATATGCTGTAATTTATGCCAAAAATACGTTGTTCCTACCTTCTTTTCGAAAAGACTGAACCCGAAATTATGATATTTTCAATAGGTTCCTAGAGGTTTAGTTAAAACTCATAAGAAAATTATAGTGATATTTCCAGACCTCATCATTTTTGAGAAACTCTAAAGTTTGTTACTCTCTATATGCATCTATAATACAAATACAAATAATATAATTCCAGACCTTATCGTTTTTGAGAAACTCTAAATTTGATTACTCTCTATATGTCTCTATAATACAAATACAAATATACTAATAATATAATTCCAGACCTCATAATATTTTGAGAAACTCTCTAAATTTGATTACTCTCTATATGCTGCTATAATACAAATAATAATAATATAATTCCAGACCTCATCATTTTTGAGACACTCTCCAAATTTTATTACTCTCTATATGCCTCTGTAATACAAATACAAATAATAATAATATAATTCCAGACCTCATCATTTTTGAGACACTCTCTAAATTTGATTACTCTCTATATGCCTTTATAATACAAATACAAATACTAATAATATAATTCCAGATCTCATCATTTTTGAGAAACTCTCTAAATTTGATTACTCTCTATATTCTTCTATAATACAAATACAAATAATAATAATATCATTCCAGACTTCATCATTTTTGAGACCCTCTAAATTTGATTACTCTCTATATGCTTCTATAATACAAATAATAATAATATCATTCCAGACTTCATCATTTTTGAGACACTCTAAATTTTATTACTCTCTATATGCCTCTATAATACAAATACAAATAATATAATTCTAGACCTCACCGTTTTTCCAGAACATCTATATTTTGTCACTATATACCTCTTACAGATATATGTACTAGGTAATACATTCACGTGGTGGAAGTAATGCCTGTTATTGGTAGGTAATCGTTTGAGAGAAATACTATATACACTTAAATATTTTTACTTTTATATACTATCCGTATATACTTAGGTACCTATAAGGTATAAGTTCCGTATATACTTAGGTATAAGGTATAAGTTCCGTATATACTTAGGTATAAGGTATAAGTTCCGTATATACTTAGGTATAAGGTATAAGTTCCGTATATACTTAGGTATAAGGTATAAGTTCCGTATATACTTTAGGTATAAGTATATACGGAATTCTCGGGTGCGTGTTCTGCTTATACTTAACATATACTTCTAAATTCGAAAACACTTAATCAATTCAAAAGTTTATTAGTTTATTATAACGAATAATAGAATGCGTAGTAAGGTGAACGTGTCGGCACAGATAATGGCAAACACATGTCTAGACACAACAGCGCGGCGCCGTTTCATCAGACCGACACAACAGATTTGGCTTCCACTGGCGCAGGTGTTATCAGCTGAAGTTGAACGGTCTGCGCCGCCCCGGGCGACCTTGCGCGCTATCGTCCTTATCGCCGGCCCACAATTAGCCAGAGTCGACAATTTGCTGTGTGTCACTAAACAATCAGTTTGTCGCGGAGAGAGCTCCGTTTTGAGCGATAATGGTAAAACTGTTTGTGCTAGGGTCAAACTTAAGAGGCGACGTTGTCAGAGTATGCTTATTTTCATCGCAATAATAAAGAGCCAAAATGACAAATAAAGATGTGACAGTTTCTAAGCTAACAACTACTGGAGTTTCATTGAAAACCATGCAGTAATTCTCCAATTATAAAGAAATAAACGCGCGCAAAGACCAACATGTCTAAAACTATATTTTCTTATTTGGTTTCGGATCTCTATTTCCTTATTTGGGTTTCGCATTCTTTTATAGGTTTTATTTCTAAAACTGATAAAGATATTTTACTGTAAAATAAAGAGGTGTCTCAGTGTGAGGCCGGAGTATCTTTAAAAATATATATTTACTTACAAAAAAGAATATTCATTTTCAATTAAACAAGAACTTGTCACGACGAAAGCCAGAACGGAATATCTCACCATCATTTTATACTCTATACGTAAAATAGACAAAGATTGCACTTGAATAAAATGCATTAATATTAACATTTACAGATTCACCAAAAACTTGCGTTCACACGTTTCACATTAATTTTTGTAGACACATGTTTCACATTAATTTTTGTAGATACATGTTTCACATTATTTTTTGTAAACCATAGCAATACGCGTAACGTGACATTATTACTTTCATAGAACAAAAAACTTTCTTGTTTGAATCTGATGCAGTTTTGTTGCTTTTTAAGTGAAGTGGATATTCCGGTGAACATAACTGGCACGACTATTTTACTCCACTTTGGTCGTACGTAGTCTTTGTTTCCAGATAACGGATATTTCGGTGATCATTAGCACGACTATTTTACACCTCTTTGCTTGTAGACTTTGTTTCCAGATAACGGATATTCCGGTGATCATAATTAGCACGACTATTTTACACCTCTTTGCTCGTAGTCTTTGTTTCCAGATAACGGATATTTCGGTGATCATAACTAGGACGACTATTTTATACCTCTTTGCTCGTAGTCTTTGTTTCCAGTTAACGGATATTCCGTTGATTATAACTAGCACGATTATTTTACACCTTTTTGCTCGTAGTCTTTGTTTCCAGATAACGGATATTTCGGTGATCATAACTAGGACGACTATTTTACACCACTTTGGTCGTAATCTTCGTTCCAGTTTCCATTACTCGTATTAAAAAAAATAATATGGAGTCAGAAAAATATGAAATTTGCGTTTTTTAAAGACATTAGTAGAAACAGTTGTAGCGTATTTTTAGCAAATTAAAAGCAGCTAAGGAAACTGATGAAACTGTGAGTTTACATGTAGTGAATGAGCGAATGGTACAATGGTCACTTCATCAATGGTGGGGATTTCTCTCTTGAAGATCGAGTGCGTTCAGACAGCAGAACAACACTAGATCTCATTCTGTAAAATTAACAATTGGTAAGATTGGATGGATGGTAATACTGAATGGATAGTAAGATTGGATGGATGGTAAGATTACATGGATTGTAAGATTGCGATGGAATTTGGCGATATCGAGCTATTACCTCATCGAGCGTTTAATCCGAATCTAACTCAGGTTGACCACTAATTATTTAGCTCTATGGTGCCATATTTACGTGGGAAAAAGTCACATTTATTTATTTCTTGAAAACTCTATACTCAACTTACAGATTTACCCAAAGCGCGGATATATGGAAGACGATAAGAACAAATGGCTATAAAATAATCATAATTAAGACAGATAAATAGTAACAATAGCGAATAAGACAGAAACATACAGGAATTGGAATAAATATCCTCTAGTAATCAATCCCGAACTACTAAGCAACTCCATAACACAATTTCTGAAGCGATCAATGGAGCAGAAAAAAATATGTAGATTGGGTGCATCCCCAATACTGCGTTGAGTAATGCGAGTGCATGAAAGACAGGTGAACCCTATATGATACTAGTGTGCGCTCTAGGCAGGCAAAATAAATTATGACATTGACCTCTCATGTAGCAGCCTGAAACATTAAGCGCCTAATAATAATGTCTCCGATATCAGGAAATAGGTACATATATACGGAAAAGTTGAAAATGCTGTGAACCCAAAGAATGGTGTTATAGGGGCCCAACCAACTTGCTAATCACTAGATTAAGACAGGAAAATATGATAGATTATTCTTTGAGCATCAAAGATTTTATTTTATGTAAAACAATGTAATAATGAAAAATGATATTAAACACCGACATTATTAATGACATGTTCTTTGTAATTTTAAGTATTTTAAAGACACCCTTTCACGATTTTACTGTGATGGAAAGGGAGGCGCGCTTACCATTCGAATACCTTTTAATCCTTTGTAATCAGTTGTCAATTTGGTTTATGAACCACTCCAAAATTTGAAAATTTTCAAATTTCTTTGGTGTTTAAACCTCTTCACATTGCTATTAAAGTCCTCATTTGTAAATGTCGTTCAAAAAACAAATGACAAAGAAAAATGTACTTTCCAAATTTGGACTTAATATTTTTTTGCGTCCTCTAGTAAAAGATTTTATTTTTAAAAGCTAAATAAATATTATCTCCAATCAAAACATTTCATGACAGCAATCTTCTTGAAAGAAGAGGTTGAAGCCTAGAACTGATTGAAAATCATAATATTTACAGAAATATAGATAATATATTTACAGATAATATTTACAGAAATTAAACTCATCTGACTCATTTGGTGACGTTAGGTAATTATACTTCTAGAGAAAGATTTAAAAAAGAAACAGATTAAATTAAAAAAAATTAGTTTTAATATTTCGCGTGCAAGAGAAATCGCCAGCGAATAGCTCTTTTCTTTTTTTTGAAACCGGTTAACAATATTATAGAAACACACAGATGAAGCTATAAACACACAAATGTAATCAACAGCATAATGTAATTTAATAGAATAAAGACTTATTCAGCTTTACAGAATTGTTTTTTTTTAATATTTGCTGATGAAGGATAAAAAAGAAACGTTCAAAAGCCGCCGTCCAACGACATCGGAGTCCTGATTCTAATTGGCTGAAATATCTATATCAGTGGCATTTAAAGCAGACAAACATGACGCAACGTACAGACACTCGAACCGTTTGATTGATATGCGCAAATATTATGTAGCTCTGTCGCGACTGCCTGATGAAGTGTTTTGTTTTGTTGACAAATTCTCGGTACCACTAATGGTTCGGCGCCGTGTTAGATGACCCCGGCGCTATCGGCCAACAACGCGATTTGCGTATGATTCGAATTTTTTGGTGAATTTGTGGAACTTCATCTGTGGTAGGATTCGCGATTTTTGAATTTTTTATTCTATTTATTATTATCAATTCTTGATTTATTAAAAATTATATATAAAAATTAATATTAAATAAGATTATTAATATTAAAAATATATGCGCATTTATGGAGATACTTTTTTTCGTTTTGTATTACGATTATAAATTTTATTTTTTTCTTGCTTTTCCCGATTGTAACTCGCTGAATGGCTTGTTTTTCATGTTCTAAAAAATAACAGCTTCCCTAAAAGTTATATTCTATTTCTTGAACACCGTGCCCATTTCCCACGCTTTGTAGATACGCTCGAGGCCGCATTTCTTTTTAGATGGCAATAAAAATTTGGAATAAACATAGTATAAATATAAATTAGGTTAAGTTTGTGGATGAACTAAACTGATCCAATGGTTTCAAGTGGCGGCAGTACAAAATTAAAAAAAGATGACCAAAGTTCACCTTATGTCGAAAGTACGCGTCTCATTAAAACTAAATTTTAAAATATTACAAATATTGCCTAGAATGGTTTGTCCTTTTATTAGAACTGTATTTCAGTCTGCACATGGCTTAATGTACATTCTGGTACATGGTATATTTACTTTACTAGTTTATAGGTGAATTTTGCAAAATACTGTGTAAATAGTAATAAAGTATAAATAAAAAAATACTTTCTGCTTGATCCACCTTTTTCACTAGCACCTACCATCACGGTTTTTATTTTTTATTATATGTCATTTTAGACTAAGGCAAACCTGAAGCCTTTGACGGCTCATAACCTCCAAACTCATTCCAACTTGTTACCTGAATAACGATTGGATACCAAAGGAAATATTTTTTGTCATCCACTTTCGGCAGCAGTCACAGTTCAAAAACATCATATGAATTGTTGGTTTATTGGAATTGTAAACGTAATAAGGTGATCGAAGGATATTATCGTTCGTCCCCAAACTTATTTATGCGGTTAATTAGAATACCGTCGACCTTAAAAGAAATTTGAGAATTTAAATCTGGCAAAAAATTTCCGGTCAAAAATGCTTTAAATTAAGAGTATTTCTTTTATCGGAGTATTTGTTGGAGTACATCTTTATCATTGGTTCACTTGCTTTAACACGGCTAAAATTCCACCACTTTTACTCTGGTTATTTCGGCTAATCTCAAGATTTATTGACCAGCTCGATCTGAATAACGATAATATCATACACCAAGTAATTATTTCTGAAATCTTTATGCCTTAAATTGCTGTAAAACATGGATTAAACCCAAGTTTTTTGGGATTATTTTAAAAAAGGTTGGATGAATTTTGATCAAATTTTCAATGTTTTATAAGGCGTTTGTTTTTAAGTTACATAGCTGTACAATGTAGTATTGATATTGAGAAATGAGATACCGCTACTTATATCGAGCTGAATAAAGGCAGCGCTCGAAATATCGGAGATCACTATAAAATGCTGGTGCATGCATGCGATGTATAAAATAGCGGGAAGTTTCTTGTTTTCACTCAAAAATTTACAACAAAAAGCGACATTAATACCGACAGATATGAGTTGTCAGTATGACAAAGTAACATTTTGAATAAAACTAGGACGAGGCGCAACTTTCTACTGACTTGCAGAGGGTTATTTCCTGTAACAATGGAGACGTGTAACTCGAGTAAACATAACTCTTAAGTGCGACCAGCAGAAGCTCATACAATATTGGGTCCAAGTGTTGCAAGAACAAAAAAATTTGTCAAGCACGAGTAGAAACCGCACTACGAGAGTTCTGTACACATTTCTTAATTAATATCTATTCTGACGATCTTTTCTATTTTTTGGATAAGGAATACGCGCAAGAACTGTTATTTTTATTGAAATTCTTTCACTATATAAAGCTGATTGATACTTCAGAAACATGGAAAAAATAGTTCTAACACAAAACGGCGTTGCCTTTGCTTAGTCGCGTAACAAACATAAATACCATTAAGTTACGCCAGATTTGGCGTATCTTAATTCAGATATTCTGGAATCTGGCTAAATATCTATTACTCACCCTCTTTAGTAAACGGCGAAGTTTTCTAAAACGCTTTGAAATCCGATTACGAAATTAATATTGACAGACAAAATTGTCTGCAATTTCTTTCAATTATCAAAACAAATTTAATCTTAAAAAAACTTATTTGTCTATCTATCTGTCAGTCATTCTATCTATACGAATGGATTTAATTCGAAAAGTAGGTACTAAAACTACTGACATTGATTATGTACAATTATAGACATTATTAGTGTTGAAACCAATTTATTTTTTTTTCTGAGATTCCCGCATCTAAACATATTGAAGGCTATGTAATATTTATAATCGAACTATTTCAAAATATTATTTTTTTACAATATATATATAAATATATATATATATATATATATATATATATATATATATATATATATATATATATATATATATACTTTCAAAAACAAACTAATTATAAAAATATGTAATTCCACGTGAAATTTGAAATCATTGATTTTTGGATTTTTCCACTTACTTGTGCTACAAGACCCCCTATTATGTCGACTTTCAAGACTGCAGGTCGGCTAGAACGTCACTACAGGTGACCTTCAAGTCGTATATATTGATATCAGTGATTACAACTAATGTATGAATAAAAAAGTACGCCTTAAAGGGTCCATATCTTTTAATTATGTGACCCAAACGTAATTGGGACATTTTTACAGCAATACAAGGCTATAGGCCTCAATAAACGATATTAATTTCAACTTTATATTTCAAGCCCTTTCTGAGAAAAATGTCTGAAAGATATACGGGCAAACAACCAATTGGTACTATAAGAGTATCGTTTTTTTGACGTTCTTAAGTGAGAAAATGAAAAAATAAGCCCCTTAAAAGTTTCATTCAAATCGTCAATCAGAGAAATGAGAAATCTAGTATTTTTATTTATAAAATGCCAAGTTATTTTTCATAATAGGTTATAAATGCTTATAAATCGACAAATATTTGTAAATCAATGGATGTCCATTGAAACCACCGTATAGGGTTGTAACATACTAATCGATGAAACTGGCAGGTTCGAAAGTTCGTCGAAAAAATTAGGTAAAATTGAAAAAAAAAGCGAAAGTTGACAATATAGAACAAATGTATTGACATTCATTTGTAATTGATAAGTTTTGTTTAATTATTTTGACAATGGCTAAACATGAAAAGAAAGTAAACGGTACTAATTATTTATTGATAATCGTTTCTAAAAAGTGATTAAAAGTCGTTAGATTCTATGGGTTATTTTTATTTCCTATTAATAATTCTTGATATATTAAAATTATAGCAATCCACGTTTATAAATAAAGCTTTTGTTGTTTTGTATTTTGGTTACAAATTGTATTTTATTTTCTGCTCCTTTCGATTGTCAATCGCTGAATTCTTTGCGTTTTATTTATTCAAAGAAATACATGCTTCTTTAAAAATTGTATTCCCATTGGCCCATTTTCGCTGGTATCATTTAAAAAAAATTCTTTTTTTTTTCGAACATATAGACATAGATAATTTCATGCGATGGCCAAATAGCCGAGAGATTGCCTCAATGATATTACGAACGTGAACTATTGAAGCCTCGTTTTAGATAAATACAGGGAATAGCAAGGTCAACTTTTTTGCATTTTAATTGTCTATAAATTACTTTGATATGTATAGAAAAAAGTTTATTTCCTACTTTTAGAATACAGGTATTTTTAATCCCTAGATAAGTCTGGAGGCTCTCGGGAAATTACCAAATAAATTAAAATATTAATCTACGGGTCATATTGACCCACCTCAACGTTAGTGCAACAAATTTCCACTACAATAACACCAGGGTAAATCAAAGAATACTCATAAATAATACTCATAATCCGATTTGGATAAATAATTATATAATATACTTAGAATCGCTTTATTCTTAGTCTTTATTTTTAATGTAAATTTCATAAAATATGATATGTTTTATAAATAACATTTTTACTAAGTATTGTATAATACTTAGTAAAAAATGTTATAAACTCTTCAAGAAAAATTGTTTAAAACTTGGCTTCTTTTAGAGTCTAACTCTAAAAGAATATATTGAAAAATACATATATAAAACCCGCAAAAAAATTGTATCAAATTTGCTATTTAAATTTCTGTTTTTTGCTTGTTTTCTATGTTTCTAAAAAACGACTACGATAGTCCGTTGTTTTCCTGTTAAGGGGCATAACTTATATACAAAATAAAGAGTAACTATTCAAAACAACGTTTAGTATACGTTTCCTTTCAACTAAATAAAGCGAAACAGTTAAAAATTAACTTCCGGTCAAGTGCACTAATCTCCGGTTTTATTCCTAAATTGATAGTGTTAATAAATGTCGAGTTAATTAATTACGATTTAGCAGGTGATACATGTTTTAATTAAATACTTTGAATCCAGCGCGTCAATTGTGTAGTGCCAATAAATATTCTAAAAAAAATAAAAAACAAAGAAAGTAAAAAAGCTAACGACCTCTGCTGGATGGAATCGACCTCGATATGACACTCCCTCACTGCTGCCAACCCCGCCTCTGAAGGTCATAAATAATATTAAATAAATCAATCCACTTTCACAGCGTTTGACATCGCCAACAAACCGACATGGCGGCACCTACACAGAATTTATCTTCATAAATTGACTCACGAAGCAATCACGTTTGTTTAAATACCAGAACACGCTATTATGTCACCGCTAGCTAACGTACACGTTGCCAGTTATTAAAATGTTCAATTTAATTAGCTAAATGTTTGTAATTACGATCGACATGTAAAACTTATTGCATGTATGTATATATATATAGGGAATGCGGTTCGATTGTACCACAAAGCAGTAGTAAGAATTATTGTGCGAGTCATGTCGATACCCTAATCGCGTTTGATATTAATCGCAAAGTCGATTAATTTGTTTCTTTTTGCTCGACATTGTTATCAAATATCAAGTTGCAAAACATGCGTGTTTACGCCTGACGTTTAAAGTTTAATTTATAAATATGGTACAATTTAAATATTATCTCTCACAAAGCTATTTAAGATAGGTGTTCTAATACTTGTATCTTGCATTAGGAAAGTTTTAGAATTGCTATTTTTTCTGCAGGTAAATGTCAGTTTGACTTTTTTTAAAACTTTTTTCAATTTAAAACTTAACTCAAATACGTCACTAAATCTGAAGTTTTAAGTTAAAGTTATGGAATTGGAATTTTTTCTGCTGGTAAACTGTCAGTTTGACGTTTAGGAAGAACTTTTTAAAACATGGAACTTAATACAAATATGTGACTAAATATGAAGTGTTTAGTTTTATTCATAAAGTAGTCATACCTGTGAGCCATGTTAAAATTTGGAATTAAATTATAAAAGTACATTTTTTCTATTAATTACATATTTTTAGTAAATGTCATGTTTTAACATTGATAAGTTAAATTAGGTTATAATAAAAAAAATTACAATTCATTTAAATGATTACAGTCTGTCATATCTACTGTACAGATGTTATTAAATTGGTATGGCAACAACAGCAGAATAAGGCGATTATAATCAATATTTTTTCGTATCTCATGTTGTTTTCGAGATCCAATATTTCAACACGTTGTGGTAATGTTAGGTTAAGAAATCTGAAGAGCACCCGAATTCGGCTATAAACATTGAGAGCAATACTGAATATTATTTTATTTCGCAAAAAGAAAAATCGACAATACTACCAGTATCAATATTCAGTATTTTCCTTAAGTTTTGTTTACATGGAGGTTCTGTCTATGATAATGAAACGTTTAAATGTAATTATCATTAAACAATTTTGAATTTATAAAAATAAGTTTTGTTATTAAAAATTAAATTATTTCTCCACAATAATGACCCAAATAAAACATGTTATAGATTATTTTCGTCTTATATTTTCAGAAGCACCTGTGTATTTTACTGGCTGACATGCGGTTTCATTCACTCGAAAGGAAAAAGATACAAGTAATTTAACAATAATGTTCTTTTATTTAAAATATCGAGTTTTATATAAATTATAAAACTATGGATGACTCAGTAGTTTGAGATGAGAGAATCGAAGAAATGGTATGAAAAGGCGGCAATATAAGTATCATATACAATATAACTATAATATAAGTATCATATGTAATATAAGTATAATGTAAATATCATATGCAATATAAGTATAATATAAATATCATATGCCATATAAGTATAATATAAATATCATATGCAATATAAGTATAATATAAGTATCATATGCAATATAAGTATAATATAAATATCATATGCAATATAAGTATAATATAAGTATCATATGCCGACGTAATGCTAATATGTTTTTATTACATATAGTAGAACAATTAAGTAAACATGTGTTCACGCTATTACTTATGTTCACGCTTTTAATTAAGAAAAAAAAATAAGTGTATACTTTTATGTTCATGACAATGATACTAAACATATGCATGTCAAAATATCATAAGATCGGTTCAGTAGTTGGGGCGTAAAAATGAAATAAATAAACAAACAGACTAATTTCGCACTTATAATATTAATTATGACGTTAGAATAGTTAGAATACAGTATTACTCGAGTTAACAAGAGATTGGTCTTAAAGCGACAAGTTCGATATACATATTAGAGTTCATTAATGTTTATAAATAAATAATGAACAAGGGCATAAAGTTAGCTGAAACATTGCCAAAATGCTTAAGGGTAACAAAATAAAATATATTCTAACGACTGGAAACTTAAAAAAAACTAATTTTACTTATTAAACAGTATTAGTTAATGATTCTTCTTCTTACTTGATGTCAATTTTCTAATCATGAACTGCAATTTTCTAATCATGAACATGTCAATTTTTTAATCAGAGCCGTTTGATAGCCATAATTTTTTACCAAAGGGCTGCGTATAATAAACGTAGTAAATGGTTACTAAGTACGTAAACAAGAAAAGTGCTCGATTTTATTGCAAGAAGGTGAGACTTTTTTATCTGAATGTTTGGAATTACGTGAAACATTTGTTCTTTAAGGTAATAATGCTTTTCAATAGATTCCATCACTATTTGGAAATGTCAATCGTCATTAGTGTTGCCAGGTCCAATATAGTAGATTCCAGATTTTAAAAAAAGCGAAACTTAAGTATTTAAATCATGATTTCCGAAAAAATATAACAATTTTCATTTCACAAACTGGCGTAAAATATTTATTATTTTTGTTGTAGCGCATTATACTAAATATATTCCATGAATTGTACCATCTGTCTTGCAAGCCTGCTTGGTATCATAAACTATAAATGTTAAGCTTATTCTTGTTCAGTTGGTGAATTACCTTGAGGCCTCATCTAAGCTATACGTGATTTTGGTAAATAACAAGAAAAAATATATTTTCTCTTGTTCGCTCAGTCTTCTTTCCACGGTCCGACAATAGCAAACAGTTCTACTACTTACACATACCTTTGTTCGAAATGTAACCCACACACCTTCCCACCTCAACGCATCAATACGCACGACATTGTTTGTTCGACGTAACCAATCACTTCTTGAAGCGCTAATAAAGTTGAAATATGCCCACACCGACATCGCGCGGCGCCTCCTACACGCGCGCCGTAACCGACGCACACAAGCGCACACGAACGATTAATAACACTCACCACAGAAACAAACCCATCCGGGGCGTCATGCGCCGTAGTGGTGTGACTATATCGACGAAATATTAAAATGACGTATCGATTTGATTGATTTGTGTTATTATTTATATACACATTAAAACATCTGTATATTTTTAACATTTAATTCTTTAAAACTGCGGCTCATGGTTTAATATCCATGTATCTTTTTGGCTTATAATTTGAAAAATAGATATTACGAGTGTCAGAACTAATGGACATGGCATGTTAATGAATTTATTTCGTTGTAGTCCGGCTACATTTCAAAATATTTTAATACTACTTTATTTTAAAAAATAAACTTAAACTCTGTTATGTGATTAAATTTTATTAACAATTTATTTATCCCTACTTTCGAAATTCTAGAATTGGAATTCTTCTGCTGGTAAACTTTCAGTTTGACGTTCTGTAAGAACTTTTTTTTTCAATATGGAACTTAATTCAAATATATGACTAAATCCGTAAGAACTTTTTTAAATATGGAACTTAATTCAAATATATGAAAAAAACAAATTAAATTAAACATTTTTATTAATCATGTTTTTTTCTAATTTAAGAGCTTATTATCTATTAGCCGATAATATATAAAAAGAATAAAAACCTACTTAGCTAATACAAATATGTTTGATTAATTTTTATAAATATTTATGAATATTCTAAATTCAAGAACGGACGAAGCGCGTACTTCCCATTACATAAATATTGACATCTATATTTGTAATGTTAGTTATTGCGTAATATTGATTTATTCTTACAAATCTCAAATAAAATATAAATGTTGTCTCTATTGCGACAATTAAGTAAAACCTTAGTGAACGCGATTTACAGTGATAAAAATATTAATTAATTTTATGAATATATTTTACAGTATACACGGTGTCCGGGAATAAGTGTTGGATAAAGAAAGACGTTATTCCTTGGTTGAAAAATAGCTGATTGTCGTTAAAATAAAATTTAAAACATGACTTTTTGTTCAGAAAATTGAAAATAATATTCATAATTATTTGTCATATTCTTCGTACACACGATACTTGCGCACATTAATCAGCGCCGCTCAGGGGAATAACCCGCGAACAGCTGCGAAGATATCCAGCTGTCCGGGTAAGCAGCGAACTCCAGGCAAGTATTGTGTTAAAAAGAGTTATGTGTAATATTTTTTGCTCTACATTAGAAACATTTTTTATATGTTTTATTTAAACGATAATTTATTCCTTTATAGACAAAGAATAACGTCTTTCCTTTTTCCGACACATATCCTCGGACACCATGTATATGTTCTACTTATACAAATGTTAATTATTCAAAAACTCCACGCAACTATATTTTCTTTCATGGATATTACTGACCATTGTCAGTTCAAACTATCGTTGATTTCCAGCGAGGTATTGTTTGCTACCAAATAAATCTGTAATCGATATCGATAAAATGCAGTGGAGATTTTTACATCACGATGTCACACGTGGGCTCAAGTATTATGCCGGTCGACCCATACTAACACACACATACACTAACGCATAAGCGCTCTCACACAGCGCACACATAGCAACGGTATTCCGAGAAGCGTAGGCCTGGCGCACAGGGGCGAGGGGTGAAGGGGAGAGGGGCGCTTGCTGGCGCTAGGCCCCGCCAGACAAGTCGACGACGCCAGTCCGGTTCGCGCGTTAGGGTTGTACATATCCGATCGTGGTAAACCTTATTAATTTGAATTACCATTGATTTATTTCTATTGTACCTATACCTTTATGTCACTCATTGGAGGATTTAGCAGCGACCGCAAAACGCCAAACTGAATTCGTGTTTTCTTTTATGGGATCGTTAATCTTCAGTTTTCCCTACTATTTAATGAAAATATACTTATACAGTTGGAAAGTTTCTCTAACGTTACATAAAAAGAACGAAAATGTAAAAACTGAAACAAATAGCTGGATTTAAATAATTGTAAGCTATTATAAGACTAAGATTGAAGAAATAATTAAATCTAAAGTAGGTTAAATGTAAAGAATAACATATCCTTTAAATAAACAAGAAAATATCCTCGTTAAGGCATAAAATAGAACATTTTTAGTTTGTACGCTCTTAAGTTACTATTCGCAACTGTATTCAATAAAACGCTTTCCTTAGATTTGAAGCCATCAAAAAAATAAAAAGATTAATAAATGAGCTCAAAAAACGTAAATTAAAGTCTGTCGCGGTTTTTCAGTTGCTGAAGAAATGAATGGAGTTCGTGGATTTAGTTGAAACTATGCGTCTCATGCTCATAGAGGTATATATATATACTGAAAGTACAAAAATACGAACCTGCTGGTGGCAGTTTATTGTTGAGTATTTAAAACTAAGAAGTAGATCTTAGACTGAAAGATCTCCTCCTTAGTTTTAAATACTCAACAATAAACTACTCTCTTAGAGATCTTAGAGTTTTATTGGTATTTGAAATATGTATAAAGCAGAATTATTGCTAGATTACTGGAGAATTATTGTTAGATTGTTGCAGAATTATTGATTAGAATACATCCACCTAGTAAGCCATAGGAAGTTAATATGGTAAGAAAGCATTAATGCTAAGGGGTCCAAATAACTTTTTGAGTAACAAAATAAGTAAATTTAATATTAAATACCTTTCACAAGCACTATCTTGAACAAATTAATTTTTCCTTTAGATTTTTCTAATTAACGCATTATCTTATACCATTTGTATGGCTTGTTGACAGAGAGAGAATATATTTTTTTGTAGCTGACAACCCTATTCAGGCCGACCACTTGTTGTGCAACGGATTCTACGTCGCCCGTGATATACGTACCTGCCTGTCCACATTCACGCGTTCTCTTTAAATATATTATGTATAATACACACGCACACATTAAAAATAAATGTATGTCGTTTGAATGGTATTTATTGGCTTTTTCCTCTTTGTTTTTCAATCTATCCGGTTCGCGTTTTCATGGAGTAAATTGGTTTATCTATGGTTTCACTGGTGTAAGGTTTCGCTGCTTTAGTGTATGGTATGACATTAAGGCACGAATCAATTTTTGATTAGTTGCCAACATTCGTTTCGGATTACATTTGCTTCTTAGCTTGTTATAATAAACTATCATATGATGGTTTCGTTGTGGTTTGATATTTATTAAATATTAAATTTAATTACTTTTTCCTTTTTTTGCTTTAATTAATTGTCACCTGAAATGTAGATTATGAGAAGGAGTTTTTTTGGCAGCTGTGAATAATTCGTAATTGGCCTGTTAATTGTTATTATTTTAATGTATTTTTCTGTTATCTGTTTACCTACTTATTATGTTTTAGTATAATTTCTGGTACAAGCACATTTTATCGATATTAAAAATTTAAACTAAGGAATACACATAAAAACAATGTATTTAACAAAAGGTAATTGCCGCTCATTGAAATCGATTTTAAAAGTGCTTTTACTGTTAGAAAATGTAATTTCAAAGGTTTTATAATTTTTTTTTATTTCACTTATTCATGTTTTATAGGTTTTTAAGGTTTCACTTTATCAATGCATGTCCGAATTTGCATATCAAATGTTTAGTGATACAAAGAATTACAATTAAATTGAAAATTATAATGAGTAATTCATTGCAGAAAACGCAATTTATGGCACGCAACACAATGTTTAGTGCGAAATTTGTTACATTAAATAAGTAAAAAAGTGAAAAATGCAATTTCAGCATATCATTATACTTTTAGATAGATATGGCAATTTCTTGCGATTCAACTATACATTGAAAGAGTACATGGCAAAATAAATAAATATATGGTATATTATCAGGTTTTGTACAAGTCGCTCGCTTGTCAAAAATCGTTTTAGGTTTTGGTCACAAAGTAAAGACCACAAAGATTTGGCCACAAAGTTACAGGCAAAAGCTGCCAATGTGGCCGGAAGTGTCGAAGTCGAAAATCAAATTTCATTTGTACTCTATGGCAATGTCTTACGAATAAGTCTATGACTCAAGCGCGGCTAAGTCTTACTAAAGTTAGTAGTGAAGTCAGTGTAAAGATATTTGCGTTAAGTCCGGTTAGCAAATGGCGCCACTGCATTCATTTACATACAATTGCGTAAACATATTGATCAGTAGAATGTAAGTGTTACCATAATGACAATTACAAACAAATGACATTTATTTAAATGAAGTTGACTTACTTTAAGGCAGGTTTATTCAATGTTTGTTAATTTATCATTTTTGCAATTATTAAAAAAAAAACACTTTAATGTGCATATTAAGGTATAAAAAGTATATACATATTTTTTCACGCATTTTCAAATTTTTTTTCAAGATTTCGTGAAAATGTTATCTATCTATATAATTTGAGATATATTTCTATATATCAAATTAAGTTCGTTTTGCATTTTCTGCCGTCTTATTGTCGGCGGAGTATGTAAATTAATAATAAGGTCAGATACATATTTGCACAAAATGTTGGGTTAATATCTCTCTTTCCAGTAAAATATCAGGTCTTAAAAGACGCCTTTTGTGATGCTTATTACCAAAGGGCATATATCTATTATACAAAGAAAATGTTAAATTATCAAAATTAATCAAGAAACTTTGAAACTGTGGGCTTTAGATCTTTGAAACTTTTTAGAATTGGAATAAAAAGGTTAAGGTAATGCACGGTAAAAACAAGTCCCAAAAAATTGTTAGATAGAAAGTTATATTTCATATTAAGCTTATGATTTTATGTTCTCATACCAACGGTTATTGTTTTAATGTATTTTTGATGAATAATGCACACTTTTGTAATAAAAATATTATCAGTATTAAGTAGTTAATCAAAGATATGGACTTGCCAATGGCAAGTCGATATCTTGGGTTAACTTCTCATTCAATTGACGAGCAAACATTCTAAACATATTGGCAGCTCTGCTCCATTAATCATAATGTGACAAAACACAGCTCGTGTAGAAAAATGTCGCTACTTGAACGTTTTTAAGTGCTTGAAGGACGCTAGTGGCTCGCCTTTCATTAGCTTTCTCCTTATCTCCCGTCGCTTATCAGTCGCGATTATTTTATTTGTACATCGGTACCAGGTACCGGGCACGAACGCAGTGCTCTATTGCCTCGTGCCTCGTGACAGATCGGTGATAAATTAAAATCGTGTTGACATTCACTTAACGATTGTCTTTTTACGAAACCACAAGCAAGCATTGTCACCTGATTTTATTCACGTGAAAATTCGTTCTGCACAGATTCGGATCGGACCAAATCACCAAGTACGGTTACGTATGTCGTCGTAACTAGGCTGTTATCACACGTGGTAACATAGCTGCAGACGTTTTAAATATATCGCAATCCGAATTTAAACAAATAAAATAACGAATATAAAGAAATTGTGGTTAAAATATTTTTTCGTTGTGATCTGCTAATTTAGATCAGTCAGTGCTACGCCGAAAATATCAGGTCTAGTTTAATCTAAAGTTATAAATGAATCGTAAGGAGATTAAAAAAATAAAAACCTCTGTGGTTTGAGAAGCAAAACGTTTTTCAGCAGCTAAATAAATAATTTTCAGATCGGTCGACTAATACGCTGTATATTAGTATAGTTTAAGATGGACCAGGATTGCTTAGTATAGTTTAATATGGACCAGGATTGCTTAGTATAGTTTAATATGGACCAGGATTCCAAACTGTAGCTTGCGACGTAATTAAGCCACACAAAATTCGCTGAAGAATATGAAAATATGTCTAGTCGCATAGTCACAGAAAATATTGCGAATGAATGCAGTTACATTATTGAATAATACACGATAGCTGTTCGTAGTGAAATTTTGATAGTAATGACTGCGCATAGAAGGAAATTTTATGTTTAAAGAATGAAACTAACGAATGAAAGTAGACTCTAATAAAATTATGTTATATGAAATTATGTTATATAGAAAATTATATTATATAGAAAATTATGTTATATAGAAAGTAGTCTAAAAGTGGTTTTAAAAATTGAAGAATGTTTCTTATCTACGATATGACTATCATTTTATATAGACGCTTTTCTTGACTCCGTCTCTTTCAGGATAATTTCAGTTCTTTTTATATGGGTATAATAAAAATATCTTCAACTAACCGTTATTTCAGACGTTTGTCCGGCGGCTAGTAGTTGCTTCGCTCTCATATCCCTAAGTCCTGGTTGGAGGTTAAAGGAGTTTTATAGGGGATCAGAATATCAATATAGTCAAAACATGGGCTATATACTTATATATTTCCATGTACGACTAGACAATCTGTTAAAATGTACAGGCGTGACGAGTATTATATGAGAATTTCTCAAGGTTTTTCTTACGCCGCATACTTGTACTACTAGCACCATCTATAAACAATAATTTAGCATGATCCAAATTAAATTGGATAAAAACTTTGGGAAAAAAAGACTTTTTTCTTTTTCGCAACTTTGATCATTTTTATATTTTCAATTGTGTTCTCTTAAAATCCTTTAAAAACCTCATATCACTACTTACAGCGGAAGTAATCAAGTTTTTTAATTAGCCTCGCTTGCGTTCATCAATAGGTCTTCGAATGTTCCCACAATTTTATCATAATTTAGATTAAAAACCTGATCGATAGGGCGGAGCGTGAAGATCTCATAAGACATGATAGGATTAAATAATAGGGAAGTGTCAGGAATCGAAATTATACATAAACGCAATTTGAGATCTTTATATTATGTTTGTATCTATATTATAGCTCGAAATCAGGTTTGGATTTTTTTATCTATGGATGGAAGTGATCTCATTTAAGGAACTTCCAGAGGTTTTTCAAAGAGATCTAGATATGTCTGCGGTCTTTAGCCGATTATGGGCCCTAGGAGCGGTTCTGTAGTACTGATATGGCCGTGGGCGAACCTACGTGTGATTTTTTTGTTTGGCAACTTACAACCTTGACTTTGAGTTCGATATTACGCTCCTTCGACAAAACAAACCTATATAAATACCAACGAACATCAATCAAACAATTGGCCTTTGCCCGTCAGTCCATACCGAGTCACTCGCTCTATCGATGACTCCAAACATTATCGCTACGAAAAAAAAAACGACAGGCGGCCGCATATCCCACGACATTTTTTTGTCGTGCTCGAGCCAATACGCGTCGCGCGTTTCGAATATTTTTTTAAGCGCTTCAAAGCCGCGCCGACTCTAGTCAACAAGTGTTCGGCTCCGCGCTGGCTGCCCGGCCCTCCGTTGTTGACTTTAGAGCTCGTCGCACACCGGCTCGTTTTATCTTATTAGCTCTCGATATTAGCCCCGTATAAGGTCCGCTCACGTTGTTGGCTATTCATATTCGTGCTGAACTGATTTAAGCCGATGGCTTTTAATAACCATCTATAATATGATGTCGATGATTAGTATTCCTCCCACATAAGCTTTGTTTAAGTTGTTGGCTCTTATTTTGTTCTGAGCTCATATAATGATGTGTTAGCCTTTCAGGACAGTGTAGGCAGACTAAAGCTGTAAATCTGTAGCATACATTCTATTCATACATATCTATGTACATAAATTGCATACATATCAATTTCAAATGTCGATATTCAACCCTCGTTGATTATTTTAATACATATATAATATATGTGAAGTACAAGAGAGAATTTTGTAGATAGTTGGGTGGAATACGGTAGTTGACTCATTCTAAATTTTGATATGTTTTATACAATATACATGTCCATGAGGCGATAATGTTAGCCCAAAATCACAAGAAGCAATTTATACCTTTAAAGAGATTAAAAACTAGGAAGATCACTGATTCCGTCTAAGTAACGGGCGCCAGCGCCACGTTGCTCTCCGTCCGTTCGTTTACCCAAATTAGTAATGAATCGGTATGAAACAGTCTTTATCAGAAAGGCATCGATAAATGAGAAAAACGGTGTATTTCCATAACGCTTTCCAATAGCACGCGTCACACTAACACTGGCCAGCACCGACCACATCGGAGTGTAAAGCCGCCCCAAACCGGAAGCGACGCGCGCGCAGCGGAAGGCACGCCGCGCCGCCGCCATTTTATAACGCCACCGCCGCCGCTGGCATTAACCGTCACGGGCCCAGCGCGCGCGGCGCTCTTATAAATCGGGCGGTTATTATTTATTGTGTATACTCAGCCGATGCACGCACGATACATGTTAAACGAATCGCGCCATTGTGTTGCGTGTTATGTATTTATTTATTCCAAGTCACTATGGTGTGAACATTATAGCTACAGAGATGGAGATGAAGGGTTAGTAACTATGTGACGTCATGTCGTACGATCCGGACCTTCCATACGTATTTCATTTAAATATACCCGATACGTATCGATTTTC
This sequence comes from Druceiella hillmani, assembly GCA_039881145.1. NCBI lineage: Eukaryota > Metazoa > Arthropoda > Insecta > Lepidoptera > Hepialidae > Druceiella > Druceiella hillmani. The sequence goes on from JAYKKI010000033.1 coordinate 16,328,700, forward strand.
TAGAATATCGATTAGGTATGTTTCGACGTATCGATATTTTCAATTCATACATGGCCATTCGATATGCGTCGACATTATCGTATTGCTTGAGAAAAAAAAGAATCTTTTGAGCTATCAACTTTTTGGAGATTTAATGTAAGTATGATTCGTTGTAAACGTCGATGTTGTAAATGAATTCATTATGTCGACAAAGTTTACTGTTATTTATATAATTTCCGTTATAAATTAAACTAGTATTGATCGTGTACTCGTAGTATAAGATGATGTAACCAAATTTCTTTATACGAACAGAGGCCTATCTTCGTTTAGATTATGAAGGTACATAATAATTTTTATTTATAATATTATTGTGTGGCTTTATCGATATTTATATCGATACTATTACCCTAGCTTTGTTTATCAAAGTTCGTTTTATTTCAACTTAATTATTGCTATTCTTTCCTTTGAACAATATATATGTTAATTCTGTCTTTCTGTCACACCACCGCTGCACCGCCAATAAACCAGTGTCTCTGAACGTCTATTTTCTTTATCTCTAAATACGCTTTTAGAGCGCCGCAATGGGTTAAATCCAGAAGGTCTTTTTAAATTTTTATTTTATCCCAAATTGATGTTATTTTAGAATAGCGATATCAACAGGCAATTCTAATGTTTTTTTTAATATAAACAAAAATCCTAGGCATGCAAATTTTTTTATTTCATATATACCCCTAACAGAATTATAGAAAATACCGAAAGTATCGATATAAAACAATGCGATACTATCGTGTATCCATACAATGAATTGCGATATGCTTCGATACGATACAAGAAAAATTTTGTACATCTCTAATGTCTTTGATGTTATTACAGACCTACAATAAAAATTTTTGAAATATTATATTAATTAAGAACGAAGAAAAAGAATTTAATGTGTTAATTTATATATTTAGAAACATAGATAAGATACATAGGTATTTTTTCACGTAAAAATAGGCAATGGAAAACTTTGGGATTTAGAAAATTAATAGAAACTGAACAAACGTCTCCTCAGGGAGACATCCTCACGGAGGCACTGCTATTTTTAAGGCATTGCTGGTTTCAGGGTAAGAATAGCATCGACTCCAAAAATCTCTAACAGTAGCAGAATTTTGCAAATTGATTTATATTCGGAAACGATATTGTAACGCAAAAGTTTCATCAGAGTGTCGATATTTTTATAGTTTTATATTCTTTCAGCAGATTTCATGTTCAATGGTGATTTGAAGCCAATTCAATGTTTTTGTTAAAAGCTTTTACTCAGCTTGTGGTATACTATGTTATCTAGAATGTTACGAAATCACGATGAATTTAATGTTCACTCATTTATTTAAATCTAAGTACCATTTGGAATGTTTAATGAAGGTGAATACATGCATATGTACCTACATATATACAGACCTACATATATACATATATACAGACAAGAATTAATCCACACATACATATCTACAAACATATCAATAACATTTTCCTCTTTCGGATTCACCGTAATTAGTACTGCCTTTGTATCCATATGCACATTTATGTATAACTGCACATACTTTTATTTTAGTTGCTTCATGCCTTTGTATGTACCTATTTGACCCTGTTCATTTTTGTTTACGTCAAAACATGTCAAACTAGCAGAAACTCTACAAGTTTACTCCTCCTCCTAAAGAGTTTTGTTAGCATCTTTCTGCTCTGTCATCAAGGACTCGTCAAGCAAGCCAAACAAGCCCAAAGTCGATGAATCTACTCCTGACCATTGAAGAGTTTCTGTGATTGTCTTCCAGCTCTGTCTTCCAATTCTTGTTACTACGGGCCGTTACTTGTATTAAAATGACTATGTAAGACAAGTGAAATGATATTTATTACTCCTCACTATTGAGGAGCTTCTATGCGCATATTCTGGCTTAATATTCAGGCCACAATTTGACCAATTAATTCCTCAAGACAAGGTAAACGAGTCCAAACTCGATAAATGTTTACCTCACTATTGAAGAGTTCGATCACCACCTTCCGGCACCATCATCAAGCCACAACAACCATCTGTGACTAAAGTATTTTTAAAGCTATGAACAAAAGAGTTCAAACTCGGTCTCAAATTTCTGTACTCTTATCCCTTGAGAAAGTTCTCGGCATATCAGAGACCATCATAAGACCGTGATGTGCTGAAGACGTAACAAATTTGAAATCATCATGGAAATCGGTCAACTCGTCTCCGAATTAAGTTGCATCCACACGTGTCAAATTGAGGCCCTACACATTTTTTAAAAAATCTGTCATTTAAATATAATTCGCATCAGAACACGAAATAAACTGGAGCTTTTCTGTCGATTTCGACGCTTGAGTTCTGTGTTAGAAGTATACGAATCTCTTGTGGGCTGGATTTTGTTTTGCATATTGAAAATAGAGAAACAATAGAGCAATAAGAAGTAATTGATGATTGTATTATATTATTTCAATTATAATGTGCACATAGATTAATAAATTTTATCTCTGGCGAGTTATTGAGAGCTGATTACAGGTGACTCTTACATCCGGCGGATTTTGGAGAGCTGACTATACTACACAATCGGAAAATCGATTAGGCAGTTACCGATTAGGCAGTCACTATAAATAAAAAGATAAATGAAATAAATTTTGGATTGAATTAAAAAAAAATCACGCTCCATAAACAAACGCTAGCTCTGTGAAAAGAAATCGAAAAAATTATTTAGGTATTACAATTTCTGCGTTAGAATAAATTTCTTCCAGCAGATCATACGTCGGTAAAATAAAAAAAAACGCTAAAATGACTTTTGCTTTTTTTTAAATATCGAATAAGAGTTTTATGTACTGAACGTTTTATATATTATATTGTAGATCTATTTAAATATTTTATAACCAGTTGTTTTTTGCGACTATGTCTGTATAAGTATTCAAAATATTGTCGAAGATAATAGTTAACCAAAATTTCGTATCTAGGTGCCTCAAATCCCGGTGCTACCGACTTTCTGGTGCTAGAATGAATAAACTGCTGGATAAGCTCACTCTTGGCACGTTAAACTGATCGTGTGAGGAGTAATCCTCTGTCACGTCTAGACTAGCTAACTTTTATGCCTGTTTCTGAGACTTCTAAATTTTCATAGTGAAGTAGATCGTGAGAGGAATTATGAGCGTATGAATTTAAAGGGAAAATTGGAGACTACTAAGGTATGTACACTGTGGTATGAATGTGGTATGCACTAGATGGTATGAGCACTGACTTCTCTCGTGATATGGTCAATATTATACCCCATATAATATTGGGATTTCTTTTCACGTTTTAAGGGCTGGGATTTTGCTAAATTTCTAGTTTCAGTGATTAATGATATAAAAATAATGATTAAATCTACAACAATACTTACCTCTTCTCATCCTCTTAATATTTTGAATGAATTCCTGTTTCCAATGGTTGAATCAGACCGTTGAAATGTTAGTAAATTAACCAGATTAAATTTTTAAATAGTATTCAGAATAAAATTTCAGACACATAGATTTCTTTTTTATGTAGAATATATGATTTTTGCTACTTGCAACACTGAAGGAAAAACAAAGAAGATAACATTTAATAATTTCAAAAATAGAATGCTTTATTTTTTTCTTTAGAGTCCAAGAGAGAAACTTCAAAGGTCTTTTAGAATATCCTTCCCGAAGAGGCGTATCATATGTTTAGAGTGAACTTAAAATTGTAATTTTTTTGCTGACTGTCATACAAAAATAAATAAAATACCATAATTTTGTGTCATCTATCGATGTTAGTGAGTTCTAAAATACTCCTCAAATTATTTGTCAGGCGTAATACATCACACTATAGACAGATTAACTTGTGATACATATTAAACAGTTCGAGACATTGTCCGGTGTATATCGATTGTTACGCAACTTTCTTGATATTGTATGCGACGTTGGCACAGCGTTTACACTATCCCCGTCACCTTGCCTTCGTGCGTACCTGGGATCACGGCTGCGTTAAGTAACCTGTCGATTCCTTGAATTTAAAACTACAGTCATTAATTCAATCAATACACCTGTCGATAAAGTCTGTCCGACAATTGTCTGTACTATAAACTAAACTAAACTGTTGGAACCAGAAACGTGGACGCATAGAGAAGCCATCAATTACCTGTATTCAGCAGTAACCTGAACAAAAATTAATAACTTTATTTTGGTTCCGTCAGGTGATCTGTCCTAATTTTTCTTATATGATGCGCTGTCTTTTATTGTTCTTTGTTGCTTTGTCTCCAAATTCGACGTATTATTGCAACAATTACATATTTTATGAATATTTCTTTACTTTCAATTTGTATAAAATAGAATGCTCACGCGTATTGGTTATTTCAAAATCACCACCCTACCCACAATTTTCTAGATTGAATTTCTTGGCAGAATTTTATACCAGAAAAAAGTATCGTGTCTAATTTCCTGTTTTTAGAGATTCCATATTATTACAATGACTTCGAACGATCTGGAAGTTACTGTCCTTCGTTTGTAGCTTATAAATGTAAAAATTATTTTTTTTATTTGTTATAACTTATCCTATATTACGTAGTTTAAAATCCGTGGGTGAATTTAATAATAAAAAAAGTTGCCAAATGGATAAATAAAGTTGTGCGGTGAATGAGAAGCCCAGCACAAGACGCGGGAATAAATATTTTGACAGTTCGCGTTTTAAATCACAGATCATGTTGAGAATATTATTTTATTTGGTAAATTTTGTTTTAATTTATGAAAATATTGTTAAAAAAATACTGATCGAGCAACAATCACATTACTCAACTTTAATCGTCAATATTTATTTATCCCTAGGATAGATACTAAGATTTTTATTTTAATATATTGAATGAATACAACAAAATAAAACAAGTTTCATCGTTGTACAACTACTTTTTATATGATACTTGCTTGGTGTGACCATTCTCCTTTATAATTTAAAAAAAAAAATTAAATCTTTATTGTGTAAAATTCTAATTTTGTTGCAAAATGGGCTATTGTTTACTCCAACACATGCATTTTGATATAATATATTGGAAATCTGGAATCTTCGAGAATTTTGTGAACTTCCTGCCATATACCGGCCGGTTCAAAGAAAACACTGGCAGGTTTGACGCCGACGGGTATATAAACCGAGCATATTACTCGACTATGAGTAAGTCGTTCGCCAGTCAGAGTTCAAATTTTGATTCTTCTATAACTTTTGATAGGTAATTTTTGTGACATTGCTTTCCATGTTGCTTATGTTCTAAATTACTTTTTGTTTTTTTTTACTATTATTTAGTTATTTAAGAAAATGCCAGTTACAGTCCCACAACTAATCACAATGCTATCATAATGAATTTTAAATAATCACGACTATTTTCTAATATTATCTGTCAATTAGATAAAAGTGAACATATACTTATTTAAAAAAACTATCTCGTGTTGTTTTTTTTATTTTATTTAAATTTATTTTTTTTAAATGTTTGCGACAATAAATTGCCATTAATAAATTAAATAGTTCGAAAAATATATTTTATGATAAAAAATCAACCGAATGTGTGTTGCAACAACGTATTTCATCACGCATATTACTTATATGCGTATTGCAAAACTGTTGTAGGAATTCGTAATCGTCTTTGTCTCTTAAAATTCTTAATGCAATTTAATCGACATCTTTTCAGGCTTTATTTACATTACTACATTACAACTACATTACAGGCTTCATTACAAGCTCAAATCAAATGTTAGTAACATTAGATTTTGCCAGAGTGGCAAGATAATTAGAAGATTGATGAAAATTAGAAAACAAATTGCATTTTATATTAAAGCTAAATATTTTACAAGTGAGGATTAAAAGTGAAAAATAGAACCTCAATTTCATTTCAAAACAGCGACATAACTATATTCCTAAGGTGCGCGAAAAAAATTGTTTGCATCTATTTTACATATATTCTTTTAATATACTTTGTACATACAAAATTCCATGTCCAAATTGTATAAAACTGTAAAGCTGTTTAGAGACGAACGCACGGACGGATGATTCCAAAAATAACTTTGATTTGTAACAATAGTATAAAATTACACGTGTGCAAAACAAACGTGAGTTACCTTGGCTTCGGTTAAGAAGATGCATGTTTTGTTATTTATACATGTTTTATTATCATCAGCTAAGAAAGTTACAATAAATAATTAAATAAAAAACTTAATTATAGCAGGTTCATTTCGAGTAGCCAAGTAATCAATAACCGCCAGATATTTAATGTACTCGTATGTGAACATAATCCTTTCATAGACCCTGAAATCAATATATAAATTTATATATAGGGTAATTGCAGTATAGATAGATACCTCACTGTTATATATGTCGCGATTTTGAAAAACCTAATTAAAAAAAAACTATAGACTAGAAATTGGACTAAGTAGAATGAGTACCTCCTTTGTACTTCAGTGCTGCGCGAGAAGTCGCGAGAGGCGCATGTGTTTTGTCCGCGCGTGCAATTAAATCCCGCGGAACAGTACTAAGAGTCGTCAAAAGTTTACCCGTAATTACTTACTGAAAATTCTAACTTTGTTGTATTTAGTTGTTTACACAAAACCACAAAGTGCCTGAATTAACGGGATTTAGGTATTATCTCTATACTCTTATTTCGTTTTTATTAAAGAGGGCTTATATTTTTAACTTAAAGGATACTTACTCCAAGTTTGCAGAAGATAGATGCTCTTAGGGGCAATTCTAGTTATAGAGTTTTTGTTTATGGCTGCGCTATGATAACAACAGTTGCCACGGATAAATTAAAAAAGATTGATATTTATTATCGCGCGACTAACTCATCAACATGAATTTATTAACGCCATAGAGTTTGCTTACTGAAACACGGTTGTTGAAATAATTAAATGGACGTACATGTTCAGCAGAAAGTCAGGAGCAACCCATAGTTGCAATGGGTCGTTTTTACTGAACTTAAAATGTTTAGAATATTATTAAGATAAGGGCCAATTTAAAAAGTGGAGCAACTATCCTGGAATTACTCTATACAAATATGCCAAAAGTGTCTCTAAAACTGGCTCTCGAAAAATAAAATAATTGTTGAAAGAAAAGAATGTACGTCTTGTAGAATCTGATCAGCAAGTGTCACAAAATGAAATTTAAATCTGCTATTTCTTGTATAAACTCGTACTCTTCCATATATAATACAAATTTAAGAACTTTCATAGTTACAACTCGGTACCTCTTTTTATACATGCTTTTTTACGCCTCACTTTTGGGCCCGTATTATCCAATATTTAATGGGTATACAAACTTTCATATTACTTATAGATGTTTATAATTGTTTTATTTGCATTTAAAAATAAATATGGGTACACATTTATCATAAGGTCAAATAAATATGATAAATAAAACACAAAACTTTAGTAGAAATATATTGCTATGTAAAAAATTATTTAAAAATAGTCTTCGTATTGCCATGAGCTATGGTAACTACATGTCATTGGCAGTTTTTGCCAATGTAAATAAATCCGATTATAATATGGTATAAAAAAAATTAATAAGACATTCAGTTTATGATCTGTGATTACCTACTTTATTATCTATGGTCACTGCGCGGACGTCAGAAGTTAGCAGTCAGATTATGATTTTAACGACTATTAATTTTGTAGAAATATTGCAAATAACAAAACATGTTTCCAACCTAAATACGAGACAATAATTAACAAGTCAAGCATATCAAAACGATGTCAATCGACAAGTATATATATGTCGAATTATCCAACTATTTATTCGATACAATGCGCCTCCTAACGCCGGACTTGCGCTTTCTAGAACATTCAGTTTGTTTACGCGCCCTCCTTATATCACTCACTTTATCAAACCTCAGCTCATTCCTCGGTCTAATTATATTTCTAATTGCACTTCTGCTTATCATGTAGTCAGCCCGCCTCCACCAATTCAATCGACGCATCAAACAATAATTCACAATGTCAACGTCGGAGTACAACTTGTACAAATAAGATTTATTGACGTTTTCCGGCAACTTGAAGTGCCGTTGCCGGGAGCTCCGCGAGAACGCCGATCTATAAATATCGACGAGAATGCCCAGTTCAAAATTTAACAATTTATTTTTATAACTGTCGGTGAAGGTCCATGTTTCGCAGCCGTGGGTCAATATTGGCCGCACGAAAGTTTTGTACATCAAAATTTTCGTCGCGGCGGGAAGATGCTCGTTCTCCATGAGTTCGCGGTTAACTTCACACCAATCGGCTGCCATCTGCAATTTCGAATTTAATTCGAGATCCATATTGGTCTTGAGTAGTCGTATTCCGCTCAGTTCTTCTATTTTTTTCATTATTTCATCGATTTTGTCACTCTTAAATATAAAATTGTAGTCGTCCATTTATATTTTTAATGTTTGTATACTTAAAGCGTAACGTTTATGTAAACGACGTTATAGATACTATAAAAATTTGTGTCAAAGTGACATTTTCACTTTCCATTTTTAAATTTAAAGACAATGGGACTGGTACAAAGTGTATTAAAAATAAATGTGTTTGATTTTAGGAAAGAACTATAACACTATTGATGCACCATTTGTATCATGTAACTTGATTTATATATATATATATATATATATATATATATATATATATATATATATATATATAAATGGATACAAACTATACTTGACGTTTCACGACGTCAAGTAATAAAATTTAGATTCGGATTTGGTTGAAATAGATTAGTTTATTGGATATATTATTTTTTTTAAACAAATAAATTATTTTTATCAGCCCTTCGAATCAAATGTGCCCAAAGAAAGGGATTTTTGGAAAACGTCAACCATTCGCCGCTTCTAAGTCCGAGTGGTAAGGTATCCTTATTCACTTCATCGTACCACGTAACTCTACCATGGCTTCGTTTTATTCGACTACGCCTCATTGCGGAATATCTATTCTTAGCGATAAACCTCCTTAAACAATTCTCTTCAGCAGCTACGTGACCGGCCCATTTAAGACGTTCTATTTTGATATAATGAATAATGTTGCTGAAGTCGTACAGTCTGTAAAGATCTTTTCCTCTCGGTTTTCTGTTAGATTTCGATCCGGATTTGTAAATTAATCTCAGCACTTTACGTTCATAGTTAAGCAGTTTACGTTCAAGTGATTTTGTCAGAGTCCAAACTTCGCAGCCGTACGTCAGAATTGGCCTCATCAAATTATTGTAAATAAGCATTTTGAATTTGATAGGCAGCCTCGGTGTTGTCATTAAATTCTCGTTGTCGCGATACCATAGAGCCGTGCAACGTATCCTTCTGGCTATTTCGGCCGGCATGTCGGCCACTGTGACAGCTATGCTGCCGTGGAAGTATTTGAGGCTCTCGACGAAGTCGAATCTTTTCTCAGTCATTTCAGTGTCATAATGTGTTAAATTCCGGAGTATGTAAAATTTTGTAATTAAACGAAAGCTCTATTGGTTTAGTTGTCAATTTAATGGTTTGACACTTCTATTTATTTATCTATACGGCTGTTGCCTTTGAGCCAGTGGGACCTATGTGCCAGTATGGGCTGATAACCGATAGACGGTTCATAATTTTTTTCTATATATGATAATATGAATAAAAAATGTATACATACTTACTTAGATGTTCTTAAAAATATAAGAACATAAGAAAATACTATCGTTATATTGATTAAAAGTCGACATCGTATTGCTATATAGGAAGGAACTACTGGGTCTAATTAAAAAAGTATCGAAGGTCGATTCGAGGTATAAAAAGGACATAAAACTGCGGGAAAAGACACAACAGACATTAAGATAGTACACATAGACTAAACAATATTACATAAACGACGAACACTCGAGTTACAATAATGGATATGGAGAGTATACAAACGCAGCAAAAGCAGATAAGCCGTGCGTTGAGCATTTTACTTAGAAAGTATTTTAAATTCACTCTAAACAGCACAAAATTATTTTAGTTTTTCGCGTTTTTTACAAAATCTTCGATTTGAATTAAATAGTTTTTGCTTCATACTACTAATGAATTTGAATGCATGGCCTTGTGTTTTAAATTGTGTAAATTAACGTATATATGTTTCATGTCTTTTTGAGGTTCCATACGAAAGGGACAAAAAACGTAGTTCTATGGTGAGACTTCAGTGTCCATCCATTTGCCTACGTGTAACAATTGTTTTTCTAAGACACTACATGTGCTACTGACTTGAAAATATCACAGTTACATAATGTATTTGCCCACAGACAGGGTCTTTTTTTTAGGGATGAGGGAGTGAGGAGGTCACGAATTGAGGTCGTAATGGGTGAAGAATTTTATTTTCTTTAACCGGATATTATTTTCAGCTTTTTACAAAAATCAATTTTCATTTTACGAATAGTTCTAGCGTACATTGTGTTTTCTATATAAGGAAAACGGTACCCTTCCCAAAGTAACCAAAAATTTTAAATTATTTACATAAAAATGATGTATTGATTGATTTTAAAATTAACAATGACAAAAATGTATGGAACCCTAGATTTGAAACCCCACTTGGACATGTTTTTTCCCCTTTCTTTGCCTACAAATTCTCTTCTTATGAGAATCAATTCTTATTTAGTCTGCTTGTTTTCTCTTTGTCACAGAACGGAGAATTTTATGGAATTCTCCTTTCATTAAAAATTCATCGTGTTCCTCGATATGCACTGCACAGTTCCTCGAACTAAGTTGGAATGATTCAACAGTCGTGTTTCTTCAAATAAAAATGGTCGCGTTTTTTCAAATAAACAAAGTCGGATAAAGTAATAATCAATTAGGCCTTAACATTTTGGAAGTTCTTTAAAATTTTCTGTAATTTTAAAATATGTAAAGAAATACGGAATTGTAAATTTGCACTGTATAGAGATAATTTTTTTTTAATTGTCAATTTTTTCCTTAAAGTAAACCGTATTGCCGCATGTGTTTTTCCCTGAACATCTCATTTATAGTGAGTGTTCTTTTCTAATTAAGATGATTCACTTCCGCGTATAGTTGTTACCGTTACTCATATTGCTAAGTACCGGAAACAGCACGGCAAGGACAGCGATTTTATTTGAAAAACTATCTGCGTACAATAAATTCTTCTTCAATGAATATATTGATTGAATAATCGTGCCATAAACAACAAAATTATTAAAAAAAACAAAAATACAAATAATATCATTCTTATTTATCATCAATACTTTAGTAGTAATTTCAACAAACCAACAAAAATTGTGAACCATCATGGGACGCCTGGCAGATGTGAAACGTGTTTTTTTTATATATTTTAATATTGAAATATTTTTATTTCAACGGATAGGAAACGAAAAAACAAATATTCTTATAGTTGTTAATAATAAAATATTAATTTAATTGAAATATTTCTTAACAATCTATTGAAAATGTATTTTTAAGTTTATAATACTGTTAGCCGACAAGATGCGAAGCTGACCGAATTAGGTCGGAAAGAGTCGACAAAACACGAAGCTGCCAGAATAGCACGTCGCGACGTACCATCAGAATGTTTCCAAATGCGCCATTAGATGTTTCACATCGATATTTGAATAATTTGGTGATAATAATTTTTTACATTTGATTAGCGTTTTCCCTTTATCGTTTTAATCGGGGTTCGCTATTTAATTTAAGTGATTAAGTCGGTTGCTGGTTTTTATTTAAGCGTTTAATTTTTTCTTGACTTGCAGACTATGTAGAAAACCAGATCCTTTTTGGGCTAGATTTCCTAAAACGACTATTATTTCATAACGACAATGGCGATCAACTGCCTTATGAACATCTCCAAGCACGACTAGTTTATAATTACATTATTATGGTGTGAGATTGATGATCACCCATGCATTCGCCGACCGATGCGAGCGTTGATTAAGGTAGTGTCGTGTCAACCACGTTGGGAACGAAATTCGCTGAATTTTTATATACAATTAAATGAAACTACGTGATGTAGTATTATTTCTACATTCTTTAAGTTCTTTACCACAACCTAGGTTTCGTTGTATTACAACATCTTCAGGTGGGATATTAGCAAAGAATCAAAGAGAAGAAGAATTTTTATATATTATTGAAATTATACTTTTATTGAAATTATACTTTTATTGAAATTATACTTTTATTGAAATTATACTTTTTTATTATATAATATCCCACCTGAAGATGTTGTAATACAACGAAACCTAGGTCGGGGTAAAGAAATTTAAAAAAGTTGAATAATTGTGAATAATGAATTTCTACATAATTAACGCCAAATATACTCAATATTATACTTTTAGTAAAATTCGCTTTCAAAAACTGTATAATTAACTTTTACTCACAATTCACTTATAATTTTATTTAAAAAACCATCGAGCGATTTGTCTAAAAACTATGTCAATATAAAATTATGTTATATTAATATTTTGATTAAAAAAGAAGATATTTACGGTTTAGTTTTGGTAAAAATCCCTCTCAAAAATTGTACAATCAACATTACAGGTACATACAAAAATAGTAATTTCACCACACTTAATTTTATTTAAAAAACGTGTCGAGCGATTTGTGTAAAAAACTAAGTCAATGTAAAATTATGTTATATTAATTTATTGAAAAAAAAAACAGTGAGCCGTCACGGGACGCCTGGCAGATGTGAAACATCGTGTTCGTACAAGTAATATGTATAAAAGACAAGATTATTACAGGAACTAAATATAGCATAATGAAAAAATAAAGTATTACGAATTTCTTACAGAAAATGGTGACTTTATTTAATAAACATTTATTTACAATTAATACAAAAATAATAAAGCACAGGTTATATGTACCGTAATAAACGACAGCGTCGAACTGAGTGAGAAGGGGGTCGCGTAGTCGGTTGCGCATGGCGACACGTCGCCATATCGTACACTCTACTACATATAGACTTACAGACCTTAGTATAGCGTGGCGACCCGTCGCCACGGCAGACGTCGCCACGCCAACGACCCGGTTTATACCTGCGCCTATAGATGTTTCACATCAATAAAGATATTTACGGTTTAGTTTTGGTAAAAATCAATCTCTAAATTGGACAATTAACATTACGGGGAATGTAGTAATTTCATCAAACATAATTTTTTTTTAAAACGCGTCGAGTGATTTCTCCGAAAAACTAAGTCAATGTAAAATGACGTTATATTAAAATTTTGAGAGATTTTGAGAGACCGTTATTTTTGGTAGAAATCGCTCTCAAAAATAGTACAATTAACATCACTGGAAAAGTAGGTATTTCACCACACTTCATTTTATTTAAAAAAACGTAAAAATTATTTTTTTTTTGCAAACTGTTAAAGTTATATTATAGTAACAGTTTGGAAAACAAACAAAAATAATTTTCAATATATTTTTAATAATAATTTTTAGATCTTATCGTCACATACGTCACGTCACATATCTGAAATTCTTTGATAGAGTAAAATTAATGAGTACAACTCAGCTATGACCTCCTTAATAATTTCCTTCAATAAAAACAATTATGTATTATTTAGAATTTTTATTACACTTGTTATAATTAATTATTTATTATAGTAATTCTAATGCTACAAATTATTAGACGTGTCACTCTACGGAGTAAATTTGACTTTTTGCTGACATGGTTAATTTACTCAGAACATAATTTTTCATTTCTTTGTATTTAAAAAATAGCTTTCTGTTAACACACATTACATTAATGCAAAATTAGGAGTAGGTCAAACAATTGCAGAAAGACGCGATAAACTGAAAGACATATGGAAATCTACCGAAGTGAGACCAGAAATATTTTGTTTTTATCGTAATCACGTCAGAAATATAAAGCATAATAAATCACTGCGCAGCCATATTTGTTTTTCACTTCACACCACTTAATCTGATAAAAAAATTAGATAATGTTTTTTAATAAGCTAATATTAGGTAAATTAAATTATCAAGTTGCTTTTTGTTATTCCACGAACCCGATTCATATGCGTTTATGTAAGTAAATAAGATTAACCATAACAGTTACTAACGCAAAATATTTAGCAGCAAGCAAAATTATTTTGACTTGATACCTGACCTTGCCGTTCTGCATGTGGGTTTATTACATCATTATTCATGATTATTATATGCAATAATAGCATTCGTTTGAAGAATTTTAATCGGAATCGAAGAATATTTAGGTAAATAATGTCAGACGTTTTATTAATTCATGTAGATTAGTCTATAAAATATATCAGACCATTTAAATTCAACTGTGCAAAAATAGAACAGTCGTTTTTTCCTCAGGTGATGATTTTTTATTTATTTTGTATTAATATTTACTAAATTTATAAATTCTACTAGCTGGCCCATTAGACGTTGTTCTGCTCTTTGAAACACAGCGCAATCGATCGGGTCCAGATTTTGTGATTATCTTTTTTGGCACTAAACCTTGTGGTATGAGTCATTTTGATCCATAAATAAACATTTTTTAATAACATTACTACAGCGCCTCCTATCGAAACCTGTTATAGCTATGAACCATCGTCTTGACAAAACATCGGTCGGTCAAATCGTTCAGAAATTACACGATCATTAAAAGATGTACCAACGACTATATTGTATATTAAGATTTTTATTTTGGGAAAATTGTGTGTTTCTTTCATTATTTCTAAGGTTTTGTACCTCAGAAGGAAATAAAATTATAGTTTAAAAAACAATGAATATTAATAAAAATATGAATAAAAAATTAAAAAATAATATTGGAATATAAAGATTTTGATTTAGAGTAACAGGTGTTTCACAACTTGGTATAACTTAATTTTTTTTTCATAAGCCTAAAATAAGAATAAAGTGATTGATTTTTATGTCGTTCTTTCTTAGGAACTAAATGATTAATCCTAAAATGGGTTTGTTGGCAATAGATAAAAGTAATCTTATGTTGATGGTCAATTGAATTTTATATTTTAATAATTTGTAAATAAACGTAGGAAATCTATTATTCAATGGACATGTAAAAATGAAATGATTTAGATCGCTTTTTCCAAGCCCACAATCGCAAATTGGAGATTCTCTGACACGCAGTCTAGCCAAATGGGAAGGAATAGGACAATGACCCAAACGCTTGCGAGATACCACAGAGGATTCCATTCGCGATAAAGTAAATGTTGAGAACCAAGGTTTTGTGGGTATAAAAGATTGGATCTGGAAATATCCCGTACCCGTAATCTGGGATGATCTTTCCCATGCCAGTCAGATGTCATTCAGAAACGAGTCATGGAAAGGAGATCTTCAATGAAATTAATAGTGAAACATAATTAAACTTAATTTTAAAATTAATTTGACAACCGTGTGGATCACCATTATATTGGCTTTCCATTGTAAGTCAATCTTTTGCCAGACCATTTTCAATTATCGCACTTCAAGTTTCTCAAAGTACTACAAAATTCGATATTATTTTAAAATTACATTTAATTATTTTAAAAATTTAAATGAATATTCAGAATTCACATGTATATAATTAATCGTTAAATTTATTAAAACAATCTAAATACAGTTTAATAATAAATAGGAATGAATATGCTGAAAATTTATTTTAATTTAGTAATTTTTAGTATTTAATCATTTATATTTATAATCATTTACATAATGCAAATAAATAGATACCGAATAATATATTTGGAACCGTCTGGCAGATGATTGGCTTAAAATAGAAAATAAAACGGTGGACTACTTATCTGTCAAACAAACTATGTAAACATATGTTTAGTGAGCAACTTCAGGGCGTCGATATTTGTTCCGTCGTTCCAACTTCATTCTGTATTTTTAAAATTTCATTTACTTCATTTTTTTTAAAACGAGGCTAAAGAAGTATAACCTCAAAAAAATAAAAATAGGGTTACTATAATAGAAGTTAACCTAAACATAGCAATGATTCAAAATCTCATAGTCTGAATAATTCCCAATATTTATACGCCTGTGAAAGATTTACTGAACAATATATTAACGTGTTGAAAAACAGTATTAATATTTGTAAATAGTTTAACAGAAATATCATGTGTGCATAAACTTTTATATGTAATTACGTTATGTGAAGCCGTTATATGAAGACGAATTTAACTATAGTTTTTATCTAATATAAATTTCGATCTACAACAATTTATGTGACTTTTTGAGGGTTCCGTATCCAAAGGGTACCAACTAGTAATAGGGTCCCTATTACTAAGCCTCCGCCATCCGGCTGTCTGTCTGTAACAGGGCTATATCTTTTGAACCGTAATAGCACGACAATAAAAAAGTTAGTAAGTCAGATCCTAAGGGGAGTCCCCATACAAGAAATCGTAAATAATTGCATTTTTTATTAATTCAAAATACATTAAATAAATGTATTTTTTCGACAATTTTGTTCTTGTGTTATACAAAGGCATCAAACATACTCTACTGATAAAGGTATATTACAGGAAGGAACATGATACAATAGAGGTAATTAGCAATTAATTTACAGATGTTTACGTATCACGTATTGCTGTGGCATCTAACTTGTTATTTATCAAAGAATTAATATTGTACGGGGTACGGAACCGTTCGTGTGCGAGTCCGACTCGCACTTGGCCGCTATAAAAATATACTCTAATGCGGATACGATTTTCAAATAACTTTTCTAACAATAAGACACATATAAAGAGTAAATATTTACAACTGATCGAAGGCTAATTCTAGGTAAATTGATTATAATTAATTCATTTTGTTTAATAAACGCAATAATGCGTAACAAATTGTAGGTACAGTTGGTATTCGTGCTGAATTATAGTTTCTACGTCTGTTTCACTTACGATTGATGAATTGCAAATCTGAAAAGTTTTATGTAGTTTCATTAATTGTTATACTTTTCTCACCAAACCTCGAGTTCTATTAGTTTGGATCTAAAATACTGATTCCACATTCGAGTTTTTGCACGTCGTTGATATATATACATATATATATATATATATATATATATATATATATATATATATATATATATATATTGGTTTGTTTATTAGTCATTTTTTAATTAGATTGTTTATGTGTCATTATAGTTATGTTTTTGGAGTACTGATAATGGCGATTGAAGTGAAAGAAATGATTTAGAAACAAACGCAGTTTATTAGCACAAACGGTAATTTCAATATTGAAGTGAAACTTCTTTGGGCACGATGAGAGTAAAACGTCAAGTTCAAATTTAATGCAACGTTTTGTTCCATGAAACCGTTGCATTTTTGACTTTGACGTTTAATCATAACGTCTAATTGTAATGAATCTATCGCAAGTAAGAAGGAAAAACAACAACAACAAGGTACTCAGTTAACAACCGAGAGAGATAGATGAACACGATAGAATATGACAAGGAGTGTATGCATGCGCGAAATCAACCAAAAATAGCGTTCACTGTTGCTATCAGCTGTTTTGTGGTTTGAGTGTGTCAAAAGTAAACTGTCAAAATTTTGCCGATTTATTTTTTGGTTAATTTATAGAATAGAAATAAAAATGCCATATTTAACAAAAATGTAAGTCGCTTCCCATTGTTTCATAATGAAAAAAATTATTTAAAAAGTCTTTTCCACAGAAACTGCATTTTCGCAAAGAACTGCCTGTTGTAAATTTTTATTTTCTCTTTGTGATACTAACGTCTGAATATGTATACACAAACATGATTTTTATAAAACAAACAAAATATTTTTATAAAACAAAAAAAACAAACAAAAACCCAAAAATACAAAAAAATTAAAACGCAAAAAGGATTGCGTTACAAGAGGTTATAAATTGGATATTTGACATACAGTTGACAGCTGTTTCTTCATAATAAGAACTCTTGACAAATTGACTTTTTAATAGAATAATCACGAAAGACTAATATTTTTTTATAAAGCGTATTGTTTCTAAAATATATTCTTTCATTTTGCAATAAAAGAGTGAAATTCCCATTGGTGTAAAATTACATTTATACCATGCTTTATGAAATGGTGACACAAAAATAAATATGAATACCTCGATCAAATTATAAAGACTACGAGCAATTTTACTTATTCCACTTATAGTCATGATTTTGGAGGCACCATTATTTTCGATGTAATCAACTAATTGGTCATAGGATAATGAAGGTTTAGTTATCACCATTTTTACTGCAAAGCTAAAGGCGGAAGCTAAAGGTGGCTGTTGATAAAGTGGCGCAGAAGGTGGCTATTGACATCCAACGGGCTAAATGGTGCGATCGCAAACCGAAATCCGCTCGTAAATGTTAACATCGTCTACAACTTTGGCGAAGTGGCGAGAGGCAATCAATTTCCAAACTATTCAAAGTGGTTACTGATGAATAGTTCAACGCTCTAAATGGCGTGATCATCAGGCACTTTTCCTGCCATTTCCACCTGGGTTGTCTCAGGGCCCCTCCAGGGACCCGTAACATCCCCCCTCGTACAAAAGATCTAGAAGATATCTTAATAGTGTCCCGTATCTACAATCACAGCGCTTCCACCCAAATTGGTTAAGTACTATCCCTACTCAGTGTCAAAATCATCTACCATTTCGGCCAAATTGCGTGGTATGATGGATTTTCAAACAGTTGAAAATTGTATCGCTCCGCGCTAAACTGCGCGATGGACGTATAGAGCACACATTATATATTAAATAAATAGTCAATTGAACCTATTGAGCGAGAGAGGTAGAACGATCCTTGTCGCCTTGCCTTAGTTATTTTTTTAATTACTTGACAAATGTAATTTTTCATATTTTAGTTTATAGACACAGTTAAAAATACCCACACATATGGCAAGAAATGTCGTGCAACGCGGTGGGCTGATGTGAATATAATCGATATTATCCGTACATCCATTTGGACCAGCGCCAAACGGACGCGCTCCGAATGGCGCGTCCGTCAATAGCCATCTTAAGAAAAATATGGTGTTGTGATGACGGTTTATGTACATAATGTCTATATGTTTATAGATTTTCACAATTGAAAATAACTAATTTTTATAAAGAATCGTGTTGTTTATGGTAATATTGAATAGATTGAATTTGCCAAAATATAAAAAAGATAGTAAACTATTGATTTCAGGAATCATTTAATAATGTGTTTAGATAGAGTAAATATACCATAGTATTATTTTTGTAATGAATTTCAATTCTGAATGCGATCATATAAATCAAAATTTCTGAATCAGCAAGTTTGACCTTAGAAAATATGGTTAACACTTCTGAACACACGTCACGTCTCAACGGCATGAACCCTTGAACGACGGTGATATTTTCAAATATTCATGCTTCTCTATATTATCCTGAATAGCCCTTGGTAGGAAAATTATCCTATTATATTCAAAAACTCTTCTACTTATGACCTCCGGTTGCGTTTTTGAAAACTTCCTTGCCCTGTTCTATTTATCCCATATTTGTTTTTTTCGGTTCTATTCGCACAGAAGTTGTGACGTACACCGCTTGTATGATTAATAATTCGATTTGATCATCTTTCTGACTAAGTGAGCGTCATGCTCATCAAAGTCGCTGCCATTTTCTTGCCATACAGAGTGATTCACGAAAATCTGAGTCCAAGGGCAAGCAAGCTTCACAGATATAAATATAGGTCTGCGCTAATGTTTTGTACCCGAATCCGAAACCATCTAATAGAACTCTACTTATAAGCGAATAGACAGACGTTGGGTTTTGTTTTCCACCTTCCAATAAGTCACACCTTCTGAACGTCATTTACTATCCAAGCCGTAAAACTTCAGGATTAACTGAATTCTCATATCAATGTTATAAAATGTCATCTGAAAATGTGCTTTCTCCCTAAGCCTTCAAATGTCAACTGAAACTGTCCTACCTCCCTAATCCCTTCAAATGTCAATTGAAACTGTCCTACCTCCCTAATCCCTTCAAATGTCTATTGAAAATATCCTACACCAATAATCCCTTCAAATGTTAAAAAAAATTAGAAAAAAGAAAAAAAACGTTCGAAATAGCAGATAGAAGTAAGTACGGTTAATACAAATGACACAATTTTAAATAAATATCTGGTATCTTTCTTTGGAAACAATTAAAAGAGCTGGTATCATTTCATGATTGTGTACTGTTACATCTATGGATGACGTCAGCAAGTTAAATTCATCATATAGTGTTTCTATTGAAATATCATCGGTCAAACTTAATATAGTGACAGTATTCTCAATTGTTTTGAAATTAACTTCCTTCGTCAAGTTCGTGAAGTCCAGTTTAGTGAAAATGTTTACATTTGCAAAATCATAACCTCATTTAATTTACGTTTTACAATCATTGATAGTGTTAATCATTCCTGAATTAATCAATTTATTCAGAAGCTGTATGGTCTGGTACCCAAAGTAACTATCACTTAATCTTTGGTTTAATCTTGTGCGGAAAAGGCATAATACCTCGTGAATTTCTGTGCTTGTTATTTCACTTTCCTGAGACTCTTTCATAAATGTACCAAAAGGACTCATTACATTCTGGACAAAATGCAGATATACTAGAGCTTTATTCTCTTCTTCTAAGTGGAAAATATCTTCAATACTTTTTGGCCATATTTCTGGCTTAACAGAGTACTGTTTTCAAGCTGACCAAACTTTAATTACTCTCTCAACGCTAGGAAATAGAGGCATAAATGTTGTCTGAACTTATCACAACAGTCCAACCCATTCCATTTTCGTTGTTTCTACTAGCTCAGCACGTCATTTAGCAGAGTGCGAAAAATGGCATTTTCAAAATAATGGTCTCTATGTCGATATATAATCTATTACAAGCAAAACTTGTATTATGCAAGATTTAAACTGCACAGTTAGCTTTGATGTTTTTTTTGTTTTTGGTAAGAAAAATTCGTATAAACAGAATGATTTGAACCCACGTTAATATTTGCGTTATCAGCATCATACAACGTTATAAGTCAAATAGGCAAATTATGATTGTCCAATGTTGCACAAAGTATTTTTATTATTTAATCAGCCGTTTCACTCTCCACAAAATTTACTAGTTTGTTTTGCAAGCCCTTTTTGACAATCTGACGCATATCGGACACATTTTTCTGTTTCTCTTATTACTTGCATCCAAAACAATCGAAAAATATAAATCTTCTTTTAAATTTTGTATAGCATCCTTCAAAGGTTCTTTGGCCAATACTCTACATACTAAATCTTTACTTTTCGGTTTACCACATTTAACATTCTGTATTTACTATTTTAGAATCGGCGTACATGAGGGGAATAGCTTTTGGAAGCTATCCGTACTATTGTGGCCTAAATAATGTATAACAGCTACCGACTGAAGCTTACTCTACGTTTTACCACCTTTAACATTCTGTATCTACTATTTTAGAATCGGCGTACATGAGGGGAATAGCTTTTGGAAGCAACCCTATTACTAGTTGTACTATGGTAGCTTAAATAATGTATAACAGTATGATAAACACAACAAATTTCAGTAGCTAATGTTATATATGCGTTGTCAAAATCAGATGTAGAATTACCTGGTATTGTGAAATAGTGTGTCCAATTTTTGCAGCGCATGAGCTAGCTATTTTCATGTGAGAGCTCGTTTGTGAGTGCTTTACGATATCAGTTAGTCTTCTGTGAGAAATATTCCAATTTTTTTTTACATCCCAAAATACTTTGCTTCCTAGGTTTATGTTTAGTTTATGCTTTCCTAGGTTTAACTTTCTTGAGTACCATGTTTTCCAAAACCAAACTGCCCGAATCAAAATTATACAAAACTTATTAAAAATAAATAAACGCAGAAGCAAGTTTTTTGCTGAATAATTAGCAGTAAAGTTACGTTAGTAAGTTACGCAGTGCACAACAAAGAATAATTTGTTACAAAATGGACTGTGCGAGATGCGACATGTAGCAGATGAAGTGAACGTTCTGTGAGAGAAAAGCAAGATAGACATATAGTGATTAATTGTGTGCGGGAGTGAGAGAAATGCCCATCGCTCCCTTGCAACACCTACTGGTATTACAGGCCTTTGTAGTAGTAGTAAATGTTGCCCCTTGTCCCTCTGACTGCTCGGTACGATTGTCAACTTTTACGCGCTCTTCGCGCGCTAATTATTACTACAGCTGGGCATGAGCGCGGGACATCTGGCGTTCCGCTCGGGGTTTAATAATTTAGTCTTTAAAAGCGGGATGTGTCGCCAAAAGCGGATGTACCAAAGTTTATTGCCAAAGCAATATGTGTACTTTTTATTAATAAGTTTAGCTGCCATTTTGACAAATTCAATCTATTATCCAAATCCGGTACAAAAATTAATTTGGAAGAAAATTAATTGAATAGGACTGAGATTCCCTTGAATATTTATTTCTTGTTCGAGAGAAATTGAATACTGTATGTTGCACAACATTTCTTAGTATTTCTTGTTCAACTTAGTCACGATAATTATGACTGTGCAGGAGGCCACGAGCAAGCTTAGACATGTTTTGCTTTATCATCAAGTGCGTACATTCGAGTTGATTACAACAAACAAGGAAACATAATGGTCTTTATTAATTTCATTACCGCAGAATTGTCTATAATTTTGCGTCACAACTCTTTGATAGCTGCAACAATGATAAATCCATCCATCTATTCTGACATTTTTCTTTCGCTTCTATAATTTTCAGAAAATCCTCCACTTTCATAAATATTTCTATGCTTTAACAGTTTTCCCAGTTTTTGTTTCAGCTTTTATTCAGATGGTTTTAAAAAGCTGTGTGATATGAGCTGTAAATATAATCTGTGGTACGACCGATCTTTCTGAAATCCGAAAAATTTCGGCAGATCGGATTTATATATTTCTGTTTTGATTAATCCCCGAATTTTGTGACCGCTCCTTTGAATTGAATCTATTCTAAATTTTGGGTTTTCTTCAAGTCGGCTGACATTTTCGAGAATAAAATTTATTAACATATGAATATAATCTAAATTACGAGCCTTTATTATGCTAGGGGCATTTTTATATTGTGTTAAAACAAAGGACTAAGCAATATACATTGCCTGTGATTCTCTCGCTCTGCTTTTTCCGAACATAAACCCGATAAATGTGACTTACATTTATATTTGTCATTTCTCTTTTGAATTAGAAGATACAGACTCTGGTCATTCTGATTCATCATTATTATTGGTAGAACGACTATACGACACAATTAATAAAGCAAAACGCAGCAGATTACAGGAAAAAATTTCACCACATTTAGCCACA
This sequence comes from Druceiella hillmani, assembly GCA_039881145.1. Taxonomy (NCBI): domain Eukaryota; kingdom Metazoa; phylum Arthropoda; class Insecta; order Lepidoptera; family Hepialidae; genus Druceiella; species Druceiella hillmani. The sequence continues at coordinate 16,351,887 of JAYKKI010000033.1, forward strand.
CTTTATTTTATTTAAAAAAAAAACGCAAGAATAATTGTTTTTTAGAAACCGTTAAAATGACGTTGTAATAACAGTTTGGAAAACAAAAGAAATTTCAATAAAAATTTGTATACAATTTTTGGATCTTACTGTCACGGTAACCACCTAAAGGTTATTATATTTTTTATGTTTCCTCAATTATTTTAAGTTATAAAAATACTTTTCTTATATAAATTTAAACCTAGTTAGGGTTAAATATTAGCTAGCATTTAACCTAATCTTCAGATCAAGGATCTTATATCAGTTTGTACATCATAATGTATTATTTTTTTAAGCCCTCGATTCACGATTAAATTTAAAGAAGCTAAGAAACCTACGTACACTGACGGTTGACTTATTGCTACGGGAGCATTATCTTACAGCAAACCACAATACGACAAGTGAGTAATTTTAGAACAGTACTACAGATTATAAAGAATGATACGGGATATTCAAATTTTGATGCATTTTAGAAAAAAGTGAATACAAAACCACTAACTAGAAATATATAAGTTCTCAAAAATTGCCATTTGGCTGGCAAGAAATTTAGTCAATAAATTTTGTATCTTGATAGAGCTACGTAATGGAGAAATTTTATTTAAATGTGAAACAAAATCTCCATACAATTTTTTGTAGACCACTGTTCGACGCTAACCATCATTGTGTCTTTTCATAGTTTTCAAATATGGTGGATGATGAACGTAATGAGAGAAAATATTGAATCATCACACGTAAATCGAGACTCAAAAGTCTGTTGCTATTTGTTATAAAAGTAACTCAAATAAAAGTTTGTAGTTAATATTAAGAGACAAATCTTAATCAATGTTTTAACATATTTTGATTTGTCTTGGGTCACTTTATATCATCTACTCTTAAAATGGAATAATGACGTATTTTTTATATATATAGATATATAATGCTTACTAAAAGAAAAAAAAATTAAAAATGTTAATGTTAAATCATCACACTTAATTCGGAAATCAAAGTTAGTTGCTATCTGTAATAAAAGTTTGTTGTCAATATTAAGACACAAATCTTAATCACTGTTTTAACCTTTTTTAATTTGTTTTTGGGTCATTTCATATCATTTACTCTTCAAATGGAACAATGAGGTATTTTTATATATATAGCAACATAATGCTTATCAAACCAAAAGAAAATAAAATTAAAAAAATGTTAATATTAAATCATCACACGTAATTCTGAAATCAAAGTTTTGTTGCTGTCTGCTTTAAAAGTATCTGTAATAAAATATTATTGTCAATATCAAGAGACAAATCTTAATCACTATTTTAACCTTTTTTAATTTGTTTTGGGTCATTTCATATCATTTACTCTTCAAATGGAATAATAAGGTATTTTTATATATATCAATATAATGCTTATTAAACTAAAAGAAAAAAAAATTGGAAAAATATTCCTCCCCGGCGGGGAATCGAACCCCGGTCTCCCGCGTGACAGGCGGGGATACTTACCACTATACTACCGAGGATTATGAATAACGAGCCAAATATACAATAAATATTATTTTATCATACACAGTGTTTCGTGTTTTTATCTTATCGGACAACGTGGGTTACGGAGATACGTATTATTTTATAGAAATATTAAACATTTTAGTTTTAAATTTTACTATTTCATTTTATTTTTACCAACACTTCATACCTCACCGAAGCGGGACACAGAGATGATAAAGTGCTATATTGATCGATTCTATTTAGCTTCACCAAGATATACGGATATATGCACTGATGTTGTTTTATATAAAGCTCAATTGTCAATTGCGCTCTAAAAGAGGTCCTCAAAAGACAAATTAATTGCCTCGCTTTGTCTTCATTACAACTATCTCTTTTATAAACGTGCTTTCTTTAGCCTCTCCTCTCTTTCTTCATAGCGTTTGTTTATAAGACATTTTATTTTTTGTTCGTTTTGTAAGAGTATAACGTATCTATTTAATATAATGACTTCGGCCTATTCCCATTTTGTTTTTAAAGTTCCGTAGCCAAAGTTCTGTCAAATACGGAACCCTTTTGATTTCATCGTATCCGTAAGCTGTAACCTATTTTACTCAGAGACTATTAGCACTATATCTAAGTAAGATGAAATTTAGAGGGTAGACGTTTTCTATGAACCGATATACAAAGGAATAATGGAATTGTGAAAAAATAATAATATGAGGGGTGTCCATCCATCCAGTACACATAGGCGTATGGGCTATCTTTAGATAGGTCTAAAAAATTATATAAAGTTTGCAAAATAGCTTTTTATTTAAGTCAATAGTTGGTGAGATAAGCGCTTCTAAACGATTAAAAATTGTGTACTCCCCCTCTCTTTCTTTTCAACTAACGTGAGTAAAACATTAAAAGAAATTAACGTAGTAGAACTTAAAATAAACTTTCAACTAGAATTGATCTGAATAAGATAAAGTGTGTGGTTTTTGAGGTATGGGATATTATCGGTACCGGCCACAGCAATAACTTTATTTTTCAGTGTCTGAGAAATACAAAAAATAAGTTTAATATTGTACGGTAATACCTTCATGTGCGACACGCCCTTGATCGCCCTTGGCCGGTTTTTAAAACTTGATTTTTATGATTTTAGTATTCCATACCAAAATTGATTAAAATTGGAACCCTTATACTTTATATCTATCCTTCCGTCTACACATTTGTCACAATGTACCTACATCCTGGTCTGTCTGGCCGCAACCATGTTGACGGACCTCGTCATACATCTGACACTTGTTTTTAGAAAATGGGCCCAGACGTTACAGAGATAAAATATTTTTGTTTTAAATCTGATATTTTTTAGAATATAAAAAAGAACATTTCAGCAATTGGCAATCAGGAAAGAGAAAAATATAGAATCAAGATTTGTAACCATAATACGAAACAAAAAGCTATCTGCATTATTATATTTTTAAATATAATAAAGCAGATAGCTTTTTTCCGCACATATTATATTTTTAAAATATTAAGAATTATTAATTGGAAATAAATATAATAACAAAAATTGAGCAGGATACGTAATAATTTTTTAGAAAGCATTACAAAAAATAATCAATGCCTCTTGCTTTCTTTAACGTGTAGCCATTGCCTAAATTAATTAAAAATAAATTGTTAATAAGCATTGACATTGGTTCTATTGTTGTCAAAATGAATAGCTTTTTTCCTTTTATCGAGGTTTACGTAATTTTTTCGACGATCCTGTCGTGCCAGTGAGCATCATGGATTAATATGGCACATCAGTGGATGGAGGATACAACAAGATACAATTTGCACTTTGTTTTATCTCGTTAATTCAAAGAATCCCGTAGAAATTACAATCTATTATGAAAAACAACCTAACTTTCCATAAAAATACAAAATTTCTCTTTTGTCTGATTGACAAAACTTGTTTGATAAAGTTTTGATAAAACTTTTAACGAGCTTATTTTTTTAATTTTCTCTATATAATAGTCTCATTTTCATTCTTCTAACACCTCGGCCCAATACTATATGGACTTTTGTTGGTCTCCTTTATTAAATTTAAAACGTACACACGATGATATGCGACGTGTGTATTAAGTTCACTATACTGAGTTTTACTAATACGTGTTAAATATTAATTCTGAGAAATTGCCTGTTCAACAATTTCGAAGAACTCTATTGTAATTTAAATTCATGGAGTTATGAGTAATTACTCAACAAACAATTATATTTTACTCAGATATAATTTCTTTTTGTCGGGAAGTGAAAATGTAATCACACGTTCTGCCAAAATCAACAACACGATACCTTTACTTATCCTCTGGAGTGGACAATACTTCTTGTATTTTTCTTTGTGCGCGGTATGATTTTTGTCATTTAAATTCGAAAATAATTGAGTGAAAACCGAAGGCTATAGATCCGATTCAGGTCCCGACGTTCGGGATCCCTCGAGGCCCGATTCCTCTGTCTGTAGCTGATCCAACAAACCCCTTAATATCTGTGATAGTCTATTTTCTCAAAGACTGTAAGATAGAAATTTGAAGTGCGTTTCAAACATAGATAAAACAGATATAAGAGGAAATTAAAAGAAGTAAAAAATGTTAATGGATTTTTGGGGAGGATCTTTTTTGCTTTTGTTTTTAATGGGATATGACATGAAAGCTGCTAAAATGGAAAATCCAAAATAAAACATCTATTTACATATAAAACTTGCCTCCAAGAAAATGAAACAACAATAGCAAGTCATTGTTTCATCCCTTTACATCTTAAAGCTATAAAAAAATAAGAAAAATCTGAGAAAAACTAGGGCGACCTGGTCTTCTGTGAACGAATACACTCGTAATGCGAATTCGACGCGCAATTTGATGTCTTTTTTCTTACCTGCATTACCTCTAGATCTCTGCTGATTATAGGTAATGGTTATCGTTCAGCTATGGACAATAGCATTTCAAGGCGCACATTGTTACCTTGGAGGGACTCGCTGTTACCTATAAGGATAATGCTGGGACCTATAAGGAGCCCCCCCCCCTCATAGGAAAAAAACGATTGTAATGAGGAAAAAAGCAATTGTAATGAGGAAAAAAGCGATTGTAATGAGGAAAAAAAGCGATTTTTTTCCCTTTCCTCTCAATGATGAGAACTCTCACAGTATATTTGTTTTTACTTTCTTTCTGGTATTTTATTCTTTAAATTGATTGTTCTTTTAATTTCCGTTCTGTTTAAAATATTTATATCTTCCACTTCAAAATGGTTGAGGAAAAAAAAACTATTTTTTGTGTCTTTTTTGCTGAACATAATTCACCTTCATGCTTATTTAAAATGAATAATGTAATAACGATTCACAAAATCTTTCAACTTTGTTATGAATATAAAAAACAAAATATCTAAATCGAACGAGCATTTTTGGAGAAAACGATTTAAATTAGTCAAAAAATATGGTTTGGAGAAAAATTTATTTCTTTGAAGAATTGCTTTTTGACGTTATTCAAATTTTTGTTTTTCTTTGTTTATTACAATTATGACTTTTAACGACGTCACAAATATTTAGAGGCAATAATGACGTTGTCATTAAATGGGTTGCGATTTTATCATTATTTTTGTCACTTTTCGTACGTCTCAAATTGTGTTTCCATTGTTTTTATTGTGTTTTCGTTGTTTTATTGTGATTTCGTTATGTTTTAGTTGTTTACTATGATTTCGTTGTTTTATTGTGATTTAGCGTCTCAGATTGTGTATTTGATTAGCGTCTCAAATTGTGTTTCTATTGTTTTTATTATGTTTTCGTTGTTTTATTGTGATTTCGTTATGTTTTCGTTGTTTTTCTATGATTTCGTTGTTTTATTGTGATTCAGCGTCTCAGATTGTGTTTTTGTTGTTTCTTATTCGTTTATATCGAGTTTGAATTTAATTCAAAAGATTATTATTTATCTATTTATTTATACTGAATTGTGGACATCTTAGAGTTGTATGTGCCCATAATGATAAGATAATTGATAAAGTCAATGACAATAATACATATAAATACTTCAAGGCTCTCACTATCACAAAGAAATTACACTGTGGTGTAAGCGCGACCAGGCGCTTGAGCAATTATACCAGGGAAAATGAGAAATTGCCATGTAATTCTGTTCTAGATGCCGGTATTGCAGAGATGATGGCTACGATAGTACAGGAACTTATCAAGAGGTTGCGTGAGAGTTTTTTGAACAAAATAACAAATATTTTTTATTTAACAATCAGAAAAAACAATTGTATCAATGAACTTTTTTACCTATTCTGCAAAGTATGATAGTCCAGGGTGCCCTGGAGAAAATCTGTACGAAGTAAAAAGGGAATTAGTTATACCGTATTTTGTACAGATATCGAAGGACCATTTGTGGATACGTTCAATCGTCAGGTTAAATTTAGTTCCACGGGGGCTTCTAGTAATTGAACTGGTGTTTAATTTAATTTTCGCACTAATGTAAGTAGTAAATCAATAGAGTAAAATATTCGGAAGACGCTGGCATTACGAAACACATTTCCAAGCTTCCTGATTGACTTTTTCTCTATGGATGACCATGACATTAAGGCTCGAATCGAATTTAACTTCCAGCTCGATTACCTCAATAAGTCCCACCTGTGCACTAATACTTCAGAGGAGCGCAAGCCCGATCTTAAGTTCATCACAGACCATTTGCTCCAGTTGAGTTGCAAACAACTCTTAACGGTCCACTCCAGAACGGCATTAATATTATACCCTGCTGCATCGGCATATATAAAATCTTCATATATTATATGACATTATGTCACCTAATACCGACATTACGTCACACAATGCGGTAAAAATTTTAACAAATGTCGATATATTAATCTTGTTGTTGAGTAGAATTTAAATTTTGTTGTATTTATTCTTAACAGAAGAGTTATTTATTATTTTACGTATTTAAAAAAAAGAAATCAATTATCGTCTAGATGTATATATCTGACATCTATAAATGACTGGATATTTACAAATCGAAAAAGCCACAGTAGAAAATGTGCCGCAATTTTTAAACTAGAACCGTACCGCTACTGTATCCGTTTTAACAAAGTTTGAGAAATTAGGAACATATGGCGTTTATTTTCTCATTTTGTAATAGAACGTAATGCGAACAATAGCAAATAGATCGTGTTAATTTCTTACAGCACAATTTGCTTCTTCTATAGGAAAATATGACATATGAAATCATACGAAATTTATCTAAATTATGCAATGATATTGCATTTTATTATTGACTAACTCTGCCCGTGGTTTCAGGCATTTATAATTATCTTTATGATGCTACTCTTTACCTTGCGGTTACTAAACGGCTTCATTCCGTTCATCAAACAACATCGATCGTCGGGGCCGGGAATATATCGACGGGAATCCTCGGGATAACTAGTTAATAAATAATTCAATCTTTTTATATATTGTACCGTTTAAGTAGTATTCACCGTCTTCTGTTACATTTTTTTGCCACTACTTTGCCGCTACGAATCATAACGTAATGATATGGAGCAGGAGTTCCCAACCAGGGGCGCGCGCCTCCCAAGGGGGACATAGAGAGAGGTCAAGGGGGGCGGAAAGCGTTTGCATTTTAGAAAGAAAAAACAAAAAATATACAAACAACATTAACAAATAACATTACAATGTAATGTTTAATTTACATGCATAAAATTAATGAAATTAAATATCATATTCACTATTATTACCACAAACTTGCGAAAAATGTGACGTTTTGGTGTACATTTTTTGTTGAGAAATCAGTTTGAGTGTCTAAAATTGTTGTGTCTCACTGTTAAAAGGTAAGTTTGTGTATTTACAAACTTCAGTTACCGTTTTTATTTAATTTACTAAATCAAAGGGGGGCATGAACAAGTAAAGGGAGTAAATTCCGGGGAGCCTCAACAAAAAAAAGGTTGGATAACCCTGATATAAAGCATACAGCTTTTCTCAAAGTATGTGCTTTCTAAAATAGAGAACTATTGTAATCAGGCGTGTATAGATTTGAAACCAAGGGTGCAGTAGACTGGCATGAATGAAGAAATAAACAAACATTTCCGCTTTATGTATTAATATAGATTAAATTATAAATATACATACATATATATATATAATATTTTAATTCCTCTTTGGAAGACGTAGTTGTTAAGATGTAGTTAGACGTGTTAAGACATAGTTCTATTTGAAAATCATTTGAAGAAACAATACCTAGGTATATAATAATTGTAAGAATGAATGTTTTGTAAAAGAGTGGAAAATAATAACCATAATAATAAAAATAATAAAATTTATTTAGAATACAGAACTGTAATACAAATACTGTCACAACTTAGTATGCAATAAAGAAAACATAAAAGACATAAGGGTTGGGGTTTGGGAGATGTAGGCCATTTTCAAACGACCTTTGAAAATGTTGATCGAGGGAAAGTTATCGATGTAAGGATCGAGCTGATTCCAGAGTTTTAAGGTCTGGTCTTAAATGATTTTTCGTAGATGGCAAATCTGTATTTATACGCTTTTTTTTGTTTTTCTCCGTACGAAAAAAAATAACACCCCACAACTTTTTAAAACAATCGAGTAACGAAATATTCTTTTAAACACTAGAATGTTTGCATTGGCTAGTAGAATATATCTACATTAATAGTGTTTCAAAATATAGTAGTCGCGTTTTAGGATCGCCTAGTCCTTAAAACAATTTCAATCTCCGTGCTGTAAATTTTTTGTAGAACTTGCCAGTTTACCGACGTGTACTTAGTTACAATGAAATAAAAGAAAATGAAGCCATAAGAACAAAATCTCTACCGCCTTTCGGATTAGGCGTAGAAACTAAATAGTTACGGGCACCTGGAAAGACTATATTTTAGGTTAATACTAACCAAAGGAATAGTGCCAACGCTAAATACCGGTTTAAGCTAACAATTTAGAAGATGGAAATAAAAAAAGTTATTACAATAAAAAACCAACCAATTGCTACGTACCTACACAAGCCAAGTGTTCCGTACGTTTCTAGGTGAGGGAACAAATGCAATTTAGTCTTATCAGCTAGGTAATTTTTAAGTACTGCATATCGCCATCCACATGCACACGTGAATGTAATTAATGGATTGTTTGAAATTTTTTTTATCACAATCATAGTAGCCAGGTCACACGGCGACTAGTCTTTGCCTCTACAATATTAATGAGCAAGTAGCAATGAATATGAGTTTTCTCGTTCACTATTGTTTATGTTAACGTTACATAAAACTTGACCCATATTAATTATAAATACTGGATCGCTTATAACAAAAAAAGTGAGCCGTCACGGGATGCCTGGCAGATGTGAAACATCGTGTACGTACAAGTAATATGCATAAAAGACAAGATTATTACAGGAACTAAATATAGCATAATGAAAAAATAAAGTATTACGAATTTCTTACAGAAATGGTGACTTTATTTAATAAACATTTGTTTACAATTAATACAAAAATAATAAAGTATAGGTTATGTGTACCGTAGTAAACAACAGCGTCGAACTGAGTGAGGAGGGGGTCGCGTAGTCGGTCGCATGGCGACAAGTCGCCATACCGTTCACTCTACTACATATAGACTATATATATATACCTTAGTATAGCGTAGCGACCCGTCGCCACGGTAAGCGTCGCCACGCCAACGATCCGGTTTATACCTGCCCCTATAGATGTTTCACATCAAAAAGAAAGACAAATTTAAAAAAACAGCTTTGTGAAATAATGCCAGGGCAAAATATGATAAGTTAAGGCAAGACGAAAAATGGTAAATCATGGTCCCATCCCTTTACATCTTAAAGTTATGAAAAACAAGAAAAATCTTGGAAAATTGGGGCGATCTGGTCTTCAGTGACAGTAAACTATCAGTAGCGAATATACATACGATAAGGAACACTTGTAAGGCGAGTATATATAGCACATATGGCAGTGATATTAACCACGACCAGTAGCTGTTGAAGGCGCTTTTAGAGGTTCTAAATTATGGGTCTCTGTAGTATGTTGACTCTGAAAGGAGATTAGGAAAATGCAATCATACCGAGATGTACTATGGAAGTAACGCCATCTATCAGTGAGCACTGAAGCTGAGTAATTAAATTAATATAATAATAAAGTATTTTGTGTATATTTCAATTTTCTACTCAGTCCCTCGTCGATATTCGTAGACTGTAATATACTTCATCTATTTTGTAATTGTAGTGAATCACTAGTTTCTTCTGAAAATTTTAGTATTTTTTATCCCGTTATATTTATAATACATATCTAAGTTTTTAAATTGGAAGTTTTTACACCGTGAGATCACAATGATATCAACAGATTTTTTTTTTCAATTTAGTAACTTCTAAATGCATACTATTTTCCAAACAGTTGTTCAGAAAACATTTTCAATGTACAGATATAGCAGCGTTACAATTTCATAATAGGACCAGTACACGTACTCAAAAATAATTTAAAAAAAAAACAAAATTACGAGGGCCCTAACATTTAAAAAATGCATACCGATTTTCAAATAAGTAGAATTTTTTTAATTAATATTAATTTTCAATTAGATAATACGTTCTTGAAATAGTTAAAAAAATTTCGAATCGTTAGTTGCAATGTAAACTAAGAAATAAATTAAAAGACAAGAATTTAAAAAAATACTTTTTTGCTTCAGACTTTCAAACAGTACTTTCGACACAATTTTTCGCGAATATTTTTAACGTATAGATAAATCTTAATTTCAACATTAAAATAATATACGTCTATTTCTATTTGAAATGCCAAAAAAAAGCAAATCGTCTTCAACAATTTTAAGTGATTTCCATATAGCAGAATTTAAAATTATAGCATAAAACATTTTTTAATGTAATAAAAACACAAGTTTTATAATACTGAAACTATGTTTTCTATTTTTTTTAAATATTACGTGCAATTTTCTTTTATCGTTGTATTTTAAGAAAATAATACAACTCGATGACATAGCAACAACACGTAAGCCTCGTGCTCTCCGTCATTCAAAATGACTGTCTTTTATGTGCTAACCATTTCCCAATAATCTTATATCTCTATTACGATACTTTTGCCACCTTACTTCGCATACATTCACTGCGCACCCACATAACAACGCTATCAACATCCTGCCGTTTGATTATTTTAGTCACATCATTCTAAACGCGCGTTCATAATATCCACTTACACGTTTCCGGCATTCCTCTTTACCCTCCTTTCCCCTCGGCGAAAGGGACGTTGCACCTGGCGTCCACTGTTCGCGGAATGCCTAGTGGCGTGTTTTGTTTACGTCTTTGTGTTCGAGGAACAAATGAGTCACGCACCGCGCGGCCCTGAGATGACAATGAAGAGAGAAAAACAGTGATAGTTAGCTGTGTAAGCAGTATCTGGAGATGCAGTGGGATGATGAATACGTAGCAGAAAGAGAAATGTGTCAGTTGTCAAAATTGGCAAAAAAACATTAAAATAATGCTCCCTGTCATTACTTCTTAAAACAACTTTAGTTTAAACAGACTCGATCAAATCGGTATCTGTGAAAATATTAGGTTGGCTAGTAAGTTTTTAGCCACAACTTCGGGGCTTTTCTAGAAAGGTTTTCGAAAATTCTAGATTTTACTGTAGTGTATAAATAGGTCAAAGTGCAGTCAGTTGACAACAGTCAGCGCCGAAGCTTTAAGTGAATTACATGAAGATAATGGATTTAAATCGACATCAAATATGAATTCTATTACTTTATGAATTTCGTATAGGTCACGATGCAAAGACTGCCACAAATAATATAAGTCATGCCATCGGCGAGTCCACGGTGTCCTACTCGACGTCAAAGATTTGGTTCAGAAAGTATAGAAATGAGGACTACGATCTTGAGGGAGAACCCCGTACCGGACGTCCTGTTAAATTGGACGTTGAACGATTACGAAGCCTAATTGAGGAGGATACTCGACTGACGACTTGTCAATTGGCAGATGAGCTACACTGTAATCATGGCACCACAAAAACACATTTGCACAAGTTGGGAAAAGTTTCAAAATACGGTGTTTGGATATCCCACGAGTTGTCATCGTATCACCTTCAGTGCAAAGTTGATACTTATCAACAGTTATTGACATTGAAATGTAACTTCGACTGGCTAATTCAGTTAGTAACTGGCGAGGAGAAGTGGGTTACATACGTTAACCATATACGCAAACGTCAATGGCTGGGTGTCGGAGAAACAGGAGTTTCAGTATATGAAAAGGTGATGCTCAGCTGCTGTTGGAATGTCAAGGACATTATTCATTGGAAGTTGCTTCCCGAGGGATTTACAATTAATGCAGATATTTATTGTGAACAATTGGCCGATAAGCTAAGAAATTGAGTGGTCAACAGGATTGAGTTTATTTTCTACATGATAATGCTAGACCACATGCTGCAAAACATACTCGTGATAAATTAGAGGAGGTCGGCTGGGTTCTACTCACTCATCCACCATATCCGCACGTCACGCCCTCTGATTACAATTTATTCAGGCTTCTATGTGAAAAAATTCGACGTTAAAGAAGATCCCCAAAACGACCTCGCACAGTTTTTTGAATCGGTCACCGGAATTTTACAAGAAAGGCATGTTGTCACTACCAACTAGATGACGACAAGTAGTAGATAATAATGGTGCATACTTGAATTAAATATAGTGTAACATATAAATTGTTTAATAAAAATTGTTGACAGCAACTCGGGGTTAAAAACTTATTAGCCAACCCAATATTTTAATACTAGCGGTACCTTGCAATTTCGTCTTCATATGAAGTTTCGAAATGCAAGTGGAGTGATTTAAATGCTTTTATTTTATGCTCTTATATTAGACACAAATAATGAGTTTAGTTTAAATCCCGAGCGGGTCGACTTGCGCTCCCTCTCCCCTATTCCTCTGCCCGCTCTTGCTTGTTCTGCAGTCCACCGCTGCTCATCATTCTTATGGTGGAGATTTTGTTTAATTTTCTCCGTGTCATAATTTCGTCGTCTTTTGTCATCATAATTTCGGAAGCGTTTGAGATATCACGATGAACCAAAAACTAAATTCGTCACAGGTTTACTGTCTAAAATCTGTGCAAAATTCATGTCAATTGCTTCAGCAGTTTTTGAGTTAAATCCGTTCGTACAGACAGAAAAACAGGCAGACAGACGATACATTTTTGTTAAACATTTCATTCGTTGCAGTAATCGAAAATGCAGGTGGAAAAATATTAAAATTTAAAAATTCAAAAATGGTGACCATACACTTAAAATTTATTAAAACCACTTAGTTTCGTGTAACGTAACTTAGTTTGCTTGCCATTACAATTATATTTATAGTTCTCTTGGTCCCATAAAAAGTCGAAAAGAAAGTAAGACTATTAAAAAAAATGACTGAAAAACATTTATATCGTCACTAAACGGTATAGTGTATCTCGTTTACTAAAATAAAAGGTTGCATATAGCATTAGTAATGTAAAAAGGTTATATAATAAGTCAAATTTATGGTTACTTCATCAATAAAATTTATAAAATGTGACCGCAAGAGACTCTAAATATGAACGCGGCATTACTCACAAGATGGTAACATGAGTAGTGTTGCCAAATGTTTCGATTTGCGCGGGAAATTCCAATTTTTAGAGATGTCACAATTTGTCCAGTCTAGGCTTTACGCGAGATGAGTAAGCCAGAGTAGCATTAAAAATATTGCTCCTATTAAACACAATAAGCAAGTCGAATGCTTTAGCTTGTAAAAGTAAACATTAGTAGCTAAAATACTCTAATATTACGGATGTTTCAAAGCGATACGACTAAGAATTAAATGGAGGAAATCAAAATTTAGCATATTACAGTGTATAAATACTTACCTGATTGATTAGTACTTAAGTACTGTCGAATAATTACTAGTAACACGATTATGTTGTAACTGTGTAACACAAATGAATATTTCTTTTATCCGAAAATCAGTAGTCTCTAATTCTAAACCATTTTTCTCAGAAATGGCTTGAGGTACCAACTTGATATCTCAATATTGATACGATTGACCTATTGATATCTTGATACGATTGATACATTGATACGATTTATATTAAAATGATATATTGTACGATTGATATCTTGATACCATTTATATTACGATGATATATTTTACGATTGATATATTGACATCTTGATACGATTTTATATTAGGATGATATATTATACAGTTGATATATTGATATCTTGATACGATTTATATTACGATGATTTATTTTACGTTTGATATATTGATATCTTGATACGATTGATATATTTATTTTATTTGATTTGAATCGGGTTTTTTCGCGGTAATTATCTATTTAATGAGTAAACCTAGATATTATAAACTAAGTACTCACTATGTCCGTATAATATCTAGGTTTACTCATTAAATAGATAATTACCGTGAAAAAACCCGATTCAAATCAAATAAAATATGTGTTCGAATCGCGAAAGTTTAAAAAAGTCGATTGATATATTGATACGATTTGTATTACGATGATTTATTGTACGATTGATATCTCAATATTGACGTTTTTTGATTCATGCAACAAAAAATATGGTCCTTTAAATCATATTTTTGTATATTTATACAAAATAGTCTTACTCGCCGATCACCAAAACTTATAGAGTACTTCAAGTTGACCTACAATATTGAAAGTCGTCATAATGGGAGATCTTATAGCACAAGAAAAGGGTAATGTCCAAAAATCAAGGGTTATTAATTTTATGTGGAATTATACATTTTTATAATTAGTTTGCTTTACGCACGTGAAAAATGTACCAGGTAATTTATTTAACTTGGGAAAACTAATATTTGTAAATGGTTTAATTAGAAATATATTTACCCTTACCTAAATGTTTATGTATAGTGCTTAAAAGTGTTTGGAATCCTCGTAGTGCCAGTTCTATTTGCGCTTGGCAGGTTTTTTTAGTCACCAATCCAGATTTTCTGCAAATTGAATCTGGCTACACTAAACGCGAGTGACTTAAGACTACCTTCGCTTCTATTATGTTAAGCCACGAGCATTAAACGAATTGCACCATTTTAAATGTGTTTTCCTCCGCTGGGTCACGTAACAATAAACCGGCCCTTGTTTGCCACTGGGCCCTTATTGTCTACAATGTTTTATTGTGACAAACCTTCTTGTGGGTTATAGAAAAAACAGACTCCAAACCGCATGTTTGTGTGATAGATAGTTTGAATAGTAATAAAAATTTGTAAATATGTACTCATTCTTTTCTTATCCCTTTTGGGGTAGAATTTTAAAGTGTTCTTGAATTTTCTACGTAATGAAATAAATGTACTCGGTAAGTTTCTTTGTTTTGCACCATTAGCTAGGGCTCTAAGTTAACTTATCTCAGTTACCCAGTCAGTTAGTAAGTTAGGTTTAGTTTCTAGGGTTACGTGCCATAAAAAAAATGTGACCCTTATAAGATTACTTCGTATCTCTCCGTCTGTCTGTCATAAGTGTTTTTCTTCGATACTGTTTGACGTAGAAACTTGAAATTTGGCGTATTAACCCTTATAGGTAAAATCTCTAATTTTAGCTCTCTTTATTTTAATGATGTTGTGGGGTATATATGAAAGTGTGGAGTATATATGATAGTGTGGGGTATATATGATAATGTGGGGGTATATATGATAGTGTAGGGCATATATGATAGTGTGGGGTATATATGATAGAGTGAGGTATATATGATAGTGTGGGATACATATGATAGAGTGGGATATATATGATAGTGTGGGGGTATATATGATAGTGAGGGGGCATAATTGTATTAGCTAACTTTAACCTTATTAACCGCCATATTTGTATTAGCTAACTTTAAATATCCGTATAATAATGGCGACTAGGCGAGAGAGTAAATAAAGGTTATTAACAATTTTTAGTTTTGTAAATGATGTGGGATGTCACTTTATAGGGCTCGTTACGAGAAATAGGAAAGTATTTTTTGATAATTTCAAATTGTATATTTTAAAAAATTTATTCGAAAGTTGGGCTATCTTCCCTTATTTCTGATTTACTGAACCAAACATTTAGATAAAATAATGTTGAAAAAAGATTAGGGAAAGACTACAGAAATTATGCGATAAGTTGGGAAAAATTAATTTTTTTAAATAATTTGATAGAAATACTAAGTGCACTTTGATGTCCATATGTGCCTAAATATGTACGAAATCCCGTAGTGCGAGTTTTACTCGAACTTGACTACTTTATATATACTGAGGAATGCTGACCAACAACTAACAACTACAAATATAGCTGAACAATATGCGCAAGTATCGTGTGTAGGAAAAATAATTATGAATATTATTTTAAATTTTCTGAAAAAAAAAGTCAGTTTTCAAATTTTATTTTAACGACAATCAACTGTTTTTCAGTCAAGGAATAACGTCTTTTTTGTCCGATACATATTCCCAGACATCGCGTGTATATAATAGCCAAGTGCGTATATATATATATATATATATGTATATATATATATATATATATATATATATATATGTATACATATATATATATATATAGATATGTTATTTTTCGTACGTTTAAGAAAAGTGGCAAGAAATTTTATAAAATACTAGCTGTTAGCTGTTGCTCAGGTGGTATTTAAGCAGATTGCCTCGTCTGTTTCTTCGTCCCATGCACGCACATCCGCTAGAGTCGCCCGCCCGATTGAGATAAGTAGGTACCCCGTAAATATACGTAAGGATAAATTATTACCTCTATGACTACTAAACTATAAATGATCAAGTACATGTATAATTTCAAGTAACTTTTGTAGCTAAATACATTTACTTGCAAGAAGTAAAATTTATTTATATAAGGATTCAATAATTTGTCACTTTTGTGTCAAATTATCGAATTGTCAATTTTGTGTTACTTTTTGGCAATAGGTATACGTAATCGTAAACTGTTCCTATAGTATTTGCAGCGCTATTAGTTTTTCACGCGGGGGCATATTTGTTTTAGCAAATATGTTCACTATTTTGTTTCTATAAATTATAATTTAATAATATAGCTTACCTTTTAATCTAGGATATGTTATCCATATGCAAAATTTCATTGAAATCTGTTAAGCCATTTAATTGTGAAAGAAATACAAAGAAAGAATTGTACAGAAATGGTTTCACCTTCATTATATTGGTAGGTATTTGTGATCAACAGATAGTGGTAGCAAACAAATATTATTTTTATAAGAATATCGGATAATAATATTCAAATATGAATATCGGCTATATGAAAAATTGTTATATAAATATTTATTAATAGATACGAATGATTACAAAACCAGCCAAGTGCATGTTAGACTTGCATTAACTTAGGGAGCCATAGCCATCGTGTTTGGTAGATGATTACACGGTTAGTACCACGTGGAAGCGAGTTTGGTGGCACTGTAAAACGCTTTGAAGACTCAAATCTCGCGTAGAAGAGGTCGTAACAGAAACGATTTCTAGGCATTTTTGATTCAATTTTAAGAAGAGATGATAATGAAATACTTCTAGATCGTTTAATGAAACTAGCCCTAATATAGTACTTCTAGATCGTTTAATGAATTTAGCCCTCCCTAATGGAACTGCTAATTTTTCTTCCTCATATTCAATATATTTAAAAAAAATAACGTAATTTTTGTGTTCCATGACAAATTTAGGAACAGACCATATTAAGAGTAAAGCTAACAAAATTTTTCTCATGGGTATTTTCAGTGTGCGAGTGCTCATTCCTTTCATTAGAATAAATTTTACTTCTAATTACCCTTAACATAATTTAATATAAGGTTACCGAGTCTAAGGTTACCGTCTAGGATTAATGGTATAGACAATATAAACAGGCGTATTTAAGTAACAATAAAAACGACCAAGTGGGTGTCTGAACAAGCGTAACATAGATTTCCGTAGTTGTCAACATATCCTGATGTTGTTAATTCAAATTAACATCAATTACAATTAAATACAAATTACAAATATCAATATTTTATACAAACCAACAGTTGACAAAATTATAATGGACAGATCACATGTTCTCTCTTTTAAAACTGACGTTTGAAGCTTACTAGCTCAAAAATTAGAAACGAAACCGCTGTTATGCCTTGAAAGACCTATTCAATGATACTAAACATGATGGGTTGCGTTACTCAATATTTTTCTTAATTTGTTACATGTTATTTGATATTTTCATATGAAATATCTACATGCAAAAAGAGGATGTATCAAAATATCCCCTACGACCAATGACGACGAAACATACGTTACTAGAAGGGATGTTAAGAAGGGTGACATCAATTCTGCTTTGTATTTAACAACATTTTCAATAAAAGAGATATATAATAACGATGATTTTCTGTGATTAACGGTTTTTAGATATAATTAAGTTTGATTTTGTTATAGCTATAACTTTTTTTCTATCGCGATTTGAGAGTGACCGCCACAGTGATAAATTACAGTCATGAAAAGGGCATTCTACCGGCATGGTCGATGGTGGTCCCATACATTTCTGCCTATCCACTTTCCGTGCACATAGCCTCACGCTGTAGAAACTGTGAGAGTTCTCTCCAATATTACTCCACTCCATAGGGTCCGTGGTAAAATCACTTTTTATTCTCAAATTCGATTGACGGAAGAGGGGAAAATAATTTTTGTTCCCCTGTGTTCTACATGTTTCAAAACAATATATATTTATTTCGAGGAATTCACATAATTCAACTACGTCTTTTTTTCTAAAATTGCATCATGGTTAGTCCTAAGCTGAAATAATTATAACGTTGTGATATACAAATGGACAAACGGACAGAGAGACATGAAATTGATATTTGGTCACGGAAACGTAAAAAATATTTTTTCTTTGACTATGGTAACATTAACCTTTAGATATAGCATTCGCCAAAATATTGACATTTAGAGCATACTCCAATAAGAATGCGAATATTTGTTACAAAGTTATAGAATTCAACTGTCATGACGTAATGGTGCAATCGAGAAGCGAAATTTTTATTTTAAAAATGTGGTCACTCGATTTATTTCGGCTTCAAAAAACGTGTCAAAAAATCTAGAGTTGTCATGACTCAAAAGGATGGATTGCCTTAATCAGCGCAATCCATATTTTGTTGCTTCTTTATTTAATATCCGCAATCTTCACTCCATCATATTACCGAGACGCACTATTGGGCAACACTTGGAGCTGAACCGCATTTTACTAATACCTCAAAATGTGACAGAATTATATTGTGAACATTCTATACTATGAAATTATATCTTCAATTTGACCCAAGTAAGGGTGACCATCCCAGAGTATCTATCTATAAAAGCCATCTCAAATTATATAGATTGCCTGGATTATCTTCCAGATTCTTGTAGATTCTCTTCCATACTTAGTGTCTTTCTACCATACCATCATTGTTTTCAAACTTAAATTTTTTTCAAAGGGGACCGGCAAAAATACTTCCGGCGTTATAGAAATAAAATATAATTAAAAAAAAGCAATTGACATTCAGGAACGGACAAAAATAAATTACAATTTGTGATCATAATCCAAAACAAAAAAATCTATCTTCATAAAGGCACATATTAAAAATTTAATATATCAATCATTTTTATTACGAAATAAAAATCGTAACAAAAATCTAATAAAGAACATAAGAATTTTTTGAAGCGATGACAAAAATAATGAATGTCGTTTGGTTTTAAAATGTGTGGAGCCATTGCCCAGAGAAATTAAATATAAACTGGTAACATCGATCTATTGTTGTCAAAATGAATTTTGTTTTCATTTCATATGATTTTGTCGTGGCTTTCTTTGACGATTCGTTACACTTGTGAATTTCATGGATATACAGAACTTAACAGAACACAAACCATTATGAAAATACCCTAACTTATCATAAAAAAGTTCAGGATATTTTATTTATCTGATTGACAATTTAAATTAAACTTTGAAAGGTTTATTTATATGTAAGAGTGTAATTTATAACAGCTCGGCTCAAATTTTTATGGTCATTCGCTGGTCTTCTTTCCATACAGTGAACACTTTATAAGCCAAACAATATGCCACGACTCCTTTTACCACTAAAATAGGATTACAGATATTAACCTCTGACACAAACTCAAGTATATTTCGCGCTTTTGTAACGTGAGAGTGGGGCTTTGCGTAGTTTACGCCGCTCCGTAATCATTAAAACTTTATGAGCCCAACAATATAAATAGTTTATAAGCTCAACAATAAAATATAACAATAACATAACAAATCTCGCGTTTCACGACAAAGTATGTGTAGCATGGTTATACCTTTGTTCTTTCTAAATGCAACTTTTTCCTTTTAGTTATGTTTTATCCTTATCGTCCACAAAGGAATTACATGCGTAGTTGTTCTTGATCGCCTAAAATTTTCTGCAGATTTAATAGAATGCATTCAATGAGATCACTCCATCGACATGATATTCTTTCACGAGAGCGTCACAGATATTTCTCACGGAGATAAGTTTGTGTTCGTCAAGGCTGTCCACTTTGCTGCATACCAGGTGTTCGATGTAGATTGTGGCAGTCCATTAGTAAATTTCCGATAGAAGTTTATGTCACAGCTTCATAGCACTCGTAAAGAACGGAATGCTTATTTTATGCTTTTGTTGTCTTTTTTTTGAGCAAAATCTTGTGAATATGCGATTCGTGTTTCGACTTAAAACAAAGGTTTTAAGTGAAGGTAAATACTCGTTATTATATAGATTCGATTCTTATGTTTATCTAATGTTATTTTGTGTATGCGAACATTAGGATTGTAAGATGATGTCTAGATTCTAAGGAGATGTCATGCGTCAAGTAAAACTCTTTAGTCTCTGCGCGTCAACTCCACTCTGGCTTTCCCGTGGTGGAATCTGTTACGTTGAGCGAATATACCGAGATTGCGGTCTCTATCCCAGTGGGAAATAAACTCAATAAAGGGACGTCAGGAGGATCAAGTAAGGTTAATAGCAGCTTTTTGATCTAGAGATTGCTATAAAGGGCACTGTCCCTTTCTACTCAGGGCTTGCAGCGGACCCCTCACAAAGGGTAGCGCCCAAATTCCATGTTAGATGGACTATTTCTCATCCGCCAAGAAGCCTCGGACAAGTCAGTAGGTTAGCCCTTCAGGAATGTGCAAGTAATGGTATAAACTAAAGAAAACCTACGCCCTAATGGTAAAAAAGAGCTAAGAAGACGAGAAATAACTTTTGATGTGAAACTTCTTTTGTATTAATAAATGAAACCTCGAGATGAAACCGAGAACGATTACATTTTCATTTCAGTGACATTTATAAACTTTCCCACGTGATCTGTTGGATCCAAAGAGTGACATTTGTATTCACAAATTCTGCAAAATACTGGCCAAGGGATAAAATATAACACATTTATACGAAAAATTAATAGATTTTTCCGGGTTTGTTCATTCTAGATATCGTGGAAAATTATTATAATTCGCAATAGCGTTCCCACATTTTTTTCTATAGCGCTTCAAGCCATTAAAAAAATAGTCGGAAACTTTGCTAGAAAAATGCCCACCTACCGCCGCCTTCAGTTGTTACTCACCTCAATATTGCCAAACTGATTTGTACGCGGTTGAGAGGATCTTACAGTGTACCGTATGAGAGAAGTAATGGAAACAAAATATTGAAAGAAAAATAATACTTATTTATTGAGCATGATAGAATTCAAATATTATCTTTATACATATAAATATCTTCAATGAAAACGATAGTTTGCGGTGTCTGTTGAAATATCACGCAGATATAAAATACTTGCGATTGCTAAACAGTAATATTTAAATAGCCTTTTGTAAATAATAAAATTATGGTCTATTGTTATTGCTGCATAATTAGTTATGTCAATAAATTCTATGTTATGGCTGTAAATGTGATAGTTGCAAGCGCGCCACATAAAAACGCGACCATTGTCACTGCTTGTGCATTTTAATTGACTAACGTTTTAATTGCGCTTAATAAAGTAAAGTGAAATTAATATAAAATTTAACTTCTGCAATGATATCCATAGACAAAACACTATTATTTTTTTTAAATTATGTTATAGATTGTTTTATTGGCAAGAAGAACGGTTTTGCTAAAAACTAATTAATTGATAGCATAATGACAACTTCTTTCATAAACAAGGATGTAATTTTAGTTCTGAAAATAAAATACTTTTGAAACCAAGTCTGACGGATTTTAGACTCATAGACGGTTTGATAAAAACAGCTAATATTTAATACAGTTACTGTTAATGACGTAGCTGCCAATAATAGGGTTGCTTAAGTTACGATATAACCGAATAAGTACATATCACAATATGTATAACATTATGTTTCGTAGTTTTCATTATCTTCTGATATAGTTAATACAAATTAACCGAAAAAATTTTAATTGAAATTTCCAATCAACACTACATCTACAATTTTTTTAAGACTTTTACAAACACACTGTTAGCTGTAGACAAAATTAGCAGGGGCCACTGATACGTACCCTCATCTCATAGTGAGATTGGGAAGGGATGCTTAAGTTACGATATAACCGACCAAGTACTTATCAGAATATGTACATTATGATCCCTAGTTTTCTTTATCTTCTGATATGGTTAATAAATATTAACCGACATCATTTTAATTTAAATTTCCAATCAACACTACATCTACAATTTTTTTAAGACTTTTACAAACACACTGTTAGCTGTAGACAAAATTATTAGGAGCCACTGATACGTACGCTCATCTCATAGTGACTGTTATTGCGCAAAAGGAGCTTAAAATATTTATGTTTCAAATGTTTTTAAATAACTGTAATGCTTTAAAAGACCTATTCAATGATATTACACAAAGTGGGATGCGAGACGCACTAATTTTTTTTCTAATTTATTGCATATTATTTCAAGTTTCCTTTAGAAATAAATAATTGCATAATTTGGTAAAAATAGCTGTGGCGAGCTGATAGATGGACGAACATGACCAAATTATAGGAGTACCTAGTTTCAGTGGGCGACTTTAAAATTTGGATGTTTTAGGAACGCCTACGACCAGGTCGTAAATAAGTTGTATGTGGAGCAATGTAGAAACAAACTACCATTACGTATTAAATATTTTGTTTTATTTGCAAATAGTGATATAACAAGTCTTACGTAAATAATATTGGATTAATATCATTTGTTGGATTAATATCATTGGATTAATATCATTTGATTAATATCATAGTTGCATGACAATTCGTTTTCCAAATACGGGTGCATTAATACAAACTAGCGTGACGCGTGCGAAGTCTTCGCATTATTTATTCCATTATGAAGCTCAGATGACAGATCAAACAAATATTTTACTAAAATTGACATATAGAGGCGCAAGTATCAAAAGCATTGAGCTAAAGCGCCACTTTATTTATACGTGAGTGGATTTGAAATTAAACATTTTACCGACCGTCAATCATATTGACGTTGAGCCGTTAGATGGCAGCATTGCTGTTTTGTGTATATAATTTTAATAATTAATTAATTTGTAAAAACAATAGCAGTAATAATTTTTTTAGTTGTGGATGCCGATAGAGCAAGCAATTATCTATAAAATGATATATAATTTATGTGGATTAGTTGTGAGGTTTTTTCTAAAAAGGGAGTGTAACATCTTAACCTTAGCGTATTAATATATATGATGATGATGATGATGATAATGATGATGATACATTACCTGATATAAACTAAAATATCGCCATGTATATATTTCAACGAATACAAGTAATCAACAAGTTTGGAATCATTTTTAAAACGAATTTCGATAGGTAGACAATTATTTTGTGAATTAATATAGCAAGTCAGTGTCTATAGGTTTTTGTAAATAAACAAATAACATAATTATGATCAACAACATATTCTTGTATATCATTCCATTCTTGAATGCTATTTTTAAATTTATCATATATTGAGTTTATTTCTGATTGTACTTGTAGCAGTAGCTATATATATGTGTGTGTGTGTGTGTATAATACGGTGTGGAAACAGTAGATATACACTGTGTGGTATTTGTGAAAAAATAAGACAAATTCTATGTGCGTTCTGTGAAAATAGAAGATATATACTCTATGGTATTTGTGAGAAAATAAAACAAATATTATGTGCAGTCTGTGGAAATAGAAAACATATACTGTATGCAATCTGCGACAAGTAGACATGGAGAGAAACCGAGTTGGTTTCAGAGTATTTGCTTTGAAGGTCCAGTAGTGAAACAGAGAACTCTTATAGCGTTGTCATGTTCGTACATACATTCGTTCGTCAATCCATCTATCATCTTAGTACAGCTTGCATACACTGTGGCTTCTAGAGTTTTAAATCCTGTATGACAATTCAAAATTATGACAATTAGAAATTATGACAAAAGAAATTATGACAATTAGACGTGATATTCTTTCATTTATCATCCTCTTAAAGATATTTCATGACCCAGAGGAAAACACAAACACAAAAAGAAAATTTAGGTGGAAGAAGATCTTAAAAAAATACGAATTTCAACTTAGAAAAGAAAAGTAGCCAACAGAAAATAGCTCTAAAAGTTAGAGAAGAAAACCCCTTTTAGATATAGTCTGATCTGTACCTGAGGTTTCGAGGCACAGGACATGGTTAAGGTTGCCATACGTAAAATCGCTTTTTCCGAGACATTTCTGCTATAGGGTGCAGACATAGTACTTAGATAAAGTTATAAGTAAAACCTCATTAAAATTACACTATACTTTATTTACTAATTTACACTATACTATAAAAATGAACATCCTATAACTAGAAAAATAATAAATTTTATCCAATAAAAGGTTTGTTTCAACTCAACGAAACATTGAGATCAATAAAAATCAATAAAAATTAGCAAAAATGTAAAAAAATTAAGAAAAAATGTTAACAAAATTAATCGATTCATTAAATAATGATAATTTAATATAAAAACAGTCGTTATAACTATTAAAAGTAAATATTTTTTTACTATTTAATTCTCTTTCGATAATTAATCTTATCTAAATTGGTTTATCTAAATTATTTGTGCAATTAAGAGCTTAACTTTCGCAGTTTGACAATGACGCAGTTTGACTTATTATATTCTTGTTTTTATTTAATTATTTTAAATAAATTTATTGTCATCGGGATTAGTTAACAGCGACTGTTAAATTCAGCAGTAAGACTCTTCGCAATTTATTCGGATTTGAAACGATGCCTTGATTAGATCCGTGCTCATCCGATTCCGGTCATTGCATTGATCAAGCTAATAAAAGTAAATGCGGCCATAGCAACTGTAGGTTTGGGAAAAATGGCAATAAAACAATTTTTAAGAATTAACGCAAATTTTTACATTTCTAAGACAAACTTATTATATTCTGGACGCGGGACATTACAACAAATTCCGGGATAATCCCGAAAATCCCGAACCCCTTACAATCTTAGATATAATACATGTACATGTATAATACATGTATAATACATGCTGTTCAGCTAAAGTGAGTATAATGATAGGTGTAGAGTTTTCTTAGAGAATATATGTCAACATTCTATAATAGAATTCTACGTCCAATCTTTAAGACCTGGTCTCTTTAGCCACCGTCACTTGGTTAAGAATGGCCAAATCTTTAAGACGATTAGAACGGCCGCTTATTGAGCTGCTGAATCTCTTATTGCTTGATGACAGCCTTTAATCTTAATTATACCAGTGGAAGTCAAAAATTGTGAAGCCTGTACTACTTATGGGCGAACGTGTGATAAAATACACTCAAATTCAAACTTCCTTTAGTAAAAATAGCTGGATATGAACAGACCACTCGATAAGTTCACCACTATATGTATAGTTTGTTTCAGAGGCCTATCAGTAGCGCCAATTCGAATCCGTCTTAATATAAATTTACTACTCTGTGTAAATTTGAATGGTGTTCAAACTCCGATCATTCGACGACGAGCAAGTAGCGACCGACTGACGCCGGACGACACCGACATTTTCGCCAGACGCGTCGGCGGCGGTGTTGCCAAACAATTCGCGCGCGACCCATGCGCGCGTATATTTAGCGCGCGCGGCGCTCGCGGGCGCTGGGGGCCGCTAAAAGCGGCGCTCAGCCAGCGCCGCTATAACGGGCTGCAGTGTTACCAGGCCGCGGCAGAACGTATTGCTTAGTTGAATTAATTTCGTCTATCCATGATATTAATAAAAATGAAGAGGGTATTAGTTATTTTGTACGTTGATTTATATCTAAGTAAAACTACTACGAGACGTAATAACGAAACTACTATGAGACGTATATATAAGTAAAACTACTACGAGACGTAATAACGAAACTACTACGAGACGTATATATAAGTAAAACTACTACGAGACGTAATAACGAAACTACTACCAGACGTATATATAAGTAAAACTACTACGAGACGTAATAACGAAACTACTACGAGACGTATATATAAGTAAAACTACTACGAGACGTAATAACGAAACTACTACGAGACGTATATATAAGTAAAACTACTACGAGACGAAATTCAAAGTGAAACGCCGTCAAAAAAAACTTTATTAGTGAAACGAGTTTGTCTGTATGTGTATTGGTTTACGGTATGTCTATGTATAGAATATAGTTATGTAAAATTAATTTTTGCCTTCAAGAAACATTTGAACGTTCAAAACTAATATTTTTTTCTAGTTCAATGTGGATAATAAATGATATATCTTGTGAGATAAGAAAATATGTCAAAAAGATAAAAAGTTTGTCAAACAAAGTCCTGAAATAATAGGTGTAAATGTTTAAAGAAAATTAAAGAAAGCCTAATATGATAATGTACGAAAGGAAGTTTTCATGACAAATTATAAGAGAATTACAGATTAAGATTAACGAGAAATTAATTAAGAAAATTCATGAAGACAGCCGGAAAATTATGGTGATTCGAGGTTTGTGATACCTGATCGTAGTGAAATTATGCTGACTCCTTTTGGAAAATAAAGAAGTACTTATTTATTACATCATAACAAGGAAGCTGTGACCTTTACTTGATTTCTTCTTAACTTTGTGTACGTATTCCAAATGAGATAACATCAATATTATTGCTAAGATATAATTCTGGCAGCAATATTATTGCTAAAATATAAGCAATTCACCATAACGTTATAGAATAACATTTTGTATGTATCTATCATATAAACATAATTGAATACACTCTTCGCGACGTTAAATGGGATATATTATACATTTCTGTTATTTAGGCTTCGATTATAGAATATGAAGACTATAATACTTAAGTATAAGGAAGAGAGACCTTGTTTCAATGGGGAATTTATGGTGGAAAACATAAAAAATTATATAACAGATTCCATACTGGTTTTAGATAGAATAGCAAGGTTAGATTTGCCATAAAGTGCACAAATCTAACATGCATATAAATCTACACGTCAACAGAAAAAAGGAGTGAGGAAGACAAACTAAATGTCACTAAAGGACGCAACGAAAAAAATCTAAAATGTCGCTAAAGGACGCTGAAGGGCGTCCTCGCGCCCGCTGGAGCGACGACGTGAATGACCGTCTCCGGATTGAACCTGGCTCAGACTAGCAACCGATAGATGCCGTTGGAGGATGATGGAAGACATCTTTACCCAAAAACAGGTACCCGAATATAATTTAAAGTAAAATGTGTTAATTCACGCCAAATTCGAATTTATTAGTAGTATTTAATTGCAGATAATGAGATTATTCAGGTACCGTTAGATTGAATTCATATATATATATATATATATATATATATATATATATATATATATATACGCTATCCGTTGGCTATAAAGGAATAAATAGTCGGTGGAATTAAAAGTAAAACACGTCCTTTTTCCAAATGAGTAAAAAAATATTACACATAACTTTGTAACACTCCCAATACTTGCCTGGACCACAGCGCTTACCCAGGTAACTTGATGTCTTCACAGCTGTTCGAGCATTATTCCGCTGAGTAATGTACGTAAATATCGTATGTACGAAAAATATAACAAATAATTATGAATATTATTTTCAACTATTTTTCATTCTAGGAATAATGTATTTCTTTGTCCGACACTGATTCCCTGACACCGTGTATATATAACAGTAAACTGACTTGGGAATTATATCTTGATAATATTTATGAAATGATTGATGTTTGAATGTATAGGTATTTTATTTTTCTTAAATTATTATCATATGGTTGAACTATATAAATATATATTTTCTTGAATTATGTTCTAATAATGATATATTAAATAAATAAGACACGAAAAGTCCATTACTATTGTATCATAAACCTGCATATTTGTAAGTCGTAAAGTGGTATTATAGAAATAAACGGCTTATTGTTATTATTATTATACAAACGTAATGATTTTTTTATAAACATCATTAATAAATTAACGTTTGAACATTCTTTACTTAGAGAAAGTCTCTCGTCTATATTTTTTACAAAGATATAGTTAAAATTTCATTGAAATAAATATAAATATAACAATTTTTGGTAGTCGTTAGTTGGTGCATTCGTTTGAATATAATTTCCGTAAAAACATGGAATTAAGATTAAAATGACAAAAGTATTGGTAAACAACAGAATTGTATGGATTATTTACCTGGAGAATTTGTCTTTTTAATGTCATTTTAGGATAAACAGCAAAAAACAAGAAGGTAATTAGAGCCAATTGATAAAAGTAAATGCAGTGAAATAATTTTAGAAACATTTTTTTAGAAATTTCCGTTTCGGTCTGTCGCCAAATTATTTTATCAAACATTTGTTAAAATATATTTAAGCACTGTGTCTGGTAACACTGATGAGTGGCCAGTATTTCAGTGTGGGTGTACCACTGCGTACGCGCAGGTGGCGCTGGTAGGGTAGAATAAGAAAATGTAGCAAAGGCAAAGAGGAATTAAGGCATAAACTTTCTTTAGCATTTTACTTCCGCTAATTAATTTTTAATCACCGATCGGAAGCCATTACGTTACGTGTTCAATTACTTTCTTGGTATTGACGATGCAATTTGTTTCCAAGCAAAAGACCAAGCGACCTTATATAATATGGAGCATCTAAGAATCAATTATCTGATCGGTTTTCGAACCACCGTGATAAATTACATAAAGATCCGATAGAAATTGTGCCTGTAAACAGTTTTTGTAAACATCGTCAACAATTTTTATTCCGGGCTCAGGTCTATAATCTTCTATTGTGTATTACATGTCAAAATACGCAAGTTATTCATCTATACATGTAATGAAACTGTAAAATTGGCATCTCCGCACATTGAAAATGAATTGCAAAACATAATTTGAATGATGAAGGGTAAGAGAGACAATGTTTTAAGATCGCTTTTGGAATTTTTGCATATTTTTCTGTTTGTGTGTTTGTGTGTGCACTCATCACGTAAAAACTACTGACCCGATTCGGAGGGAGTTTTTATAAAAAGTTAAAGTAACTTTTGGGGGTTAGTTATATTTAGTTTTTATTTCATCGCAATCGTTTCATTCAATCAGAAGATATATGAATTTAATGTTTAAAAAAATATATTTACATTGCATTAGTAAAACAACAACAAAGAAATACCGAGTCGATGCGTAATAATTGCAGAAATATATAGTGTATTTATGTATGTCAATAGATAACGCTACGCGTATTTTAAATCGCGCAATAAAGTTTTCCACTCGCAAATGATTGGACGATGATAACTAATGAAGGAATAATTTAATTCAATTTCACAAGGAAAATTTAAAAAAAAAATTTATTTTTCAGAGTACCATCGGATCTGGTGGCAAAAGGTTATAATGAAGATCGATAAATTACGTCATATATTAATTTAAATACTGCAAGATGATAATTATAGAGATAGTCTCCGTTACTCTCCAAATGTTCTGACACAACTTACTTGTAAAGCTTACTATAATATATTTCTTGAATATTTGGGTGCAGATCACCCAACACAACATATATATTTTAAAATATAATGTTATATTTGTAGTCGATTCAAGTTATTTCTATGGTGTATCTATGAACTTTTTATAAAAAACCAACTACATAAGCCAATGGACTGTTACTCGTAAACTAATAGAGCCTGCTTAGCTATGATGATTTTCCTTTTAGTATACATGCTACTATTGTGAATAGTTTTCAGGCATTCAAAAATAGTGGTTTAGCTGGTATGGGTTGGGAACCCGCAACCCTTATAAAATTAACACTTTAAAGCATAACATTTCATAAACAAATCCCTGTATCGAAAAGCCTTTAAAACATAACCTCAATATTTTAACACAATGGAGCGTGGGTATAAAAATTCACTTCAACTTTAAATGTATAACTTTGTAAATGTATAATTATAGAAAATTTTATGGTGAAAATGGTCATGGCGAAACTGTAAGGGTTTCTAGTTTGGCTATGGAATCTGAAAAGATATCGGTACATTTTTCAGTGGCCTGCACGCAGGAAGTTGCGGTCACTGCAAGTACAGATTGATATATTCGCAATTTTTAGCTTATTTAAATTTACGTCTTGGATTTTTTAGAGAAAGACATATTATGGAAAAGACATATTTGTTATGGAAAAACAGTTTTTGCATTGTTATATGTGGATAACTTCCAAAATACGACAACGAACATATGTGATCATTCGAAATTAATAATTGGAGAGCATTACAGTCATTAAACAGAATGTGTAATTCAATTTAAAATAAAACAAGTCTCTACTTTTTATTCCTAAATACAGTAGTATTATAAAGTTTATTTCAATTTCAAATTTCTCATAATTTTAAAAGATAATGTATTCGCAATTTTTTGCTTATTTAATTTTACGTCTTAGCTTTTTTCATATGGAAAAACATATTTCGCGGCGTTATATGTGGACACTTCCAAAATACGACAACGAACATATGTCACCATACGAAATTAATAATTGTAAAGTGTCTGTCATTAAACAGAATGTGTAATTCAATGTAAAATAAACCAAGTCTCAGCTTTTTATCCCTGAATACAGTTGCATTACAAAGTTTACTTCAAATTTCTCATAATTTTAGAAGAGATACGGTAGTGGCGTGGTTCTACGTCGAAGGTTGCGGCATAATTGCTACTGTTTTCGCTTTCGATTTTTTTAGGGAATTTGTGTTCAGGGAAATACAGTAAATAAATAGAATATGGAGGCTAAAAATATTTATTTTTTATTAAATTAATTATTAAATATAAAATTTTTTTATTAAATATAAAATTTTATTTTTTTAAAAATATTATTTTACTAAATTATAACATTTGGGTGGACTAAAATCAAACTCAGAAGCAAAGAATATTGAAACTAGAGCTAAGCATATGAAGATAAAATAACTCCCAAATACTTGAAAAATATTAGGTATCGAGAGAAGTGAGATTCCCTTAAATTTTAAGAAATCAATAAATATATCAGTAAATAACTGAATAATATCCGCTTGAATTGGATTATCATCACCACAAGAAGACCTCAGACTCGTAAACGTAAACGGAAACGGAAATAAACAGGATAAGCCTCCAAAATTAAACATGATGTTAGTAAAGTTATCCCACTTCGCATTTTTGGCACTTTGAACTGAATACCAAAATTTTCGACAAATTTCTGGTAAAAAACGGGCCATATCCAACGCTGTAAAATAATAATTCAGGAGGTAAACCTATCTATACTAACCTATCAGGAAATAAGAGAAAGTAAAATATAGTTCTTTGATTATATCCTACAGGATTATTTTATAGTAAACGCCGACATACGAGTATGTGCTTCTCTAAACATAACGTACAAGGTGTTTCTTCAGTAATTACAACCTATATCTTTGTCTCAGATTTTAGTAACATTATATAAAATCAAATAGAAAATGGCAGTAACTCACGGTCATATTTCGGAGAAATGTATTTCGTACATAAATCATATATGCAATATACAGAACACAGATCAACAGTGAACATTTGTGGTGCATTTTTAACTTGTCTTTGAAAATTCGATTATATTTTGGTTAGTCGGAAAATTACTACAATAGAAATCGGAACCTTTTTTACGGTAATTACATAAATCAAGTAGGTTTTTTGCGTAAAGTAAGTTCGTTTTCTTATTTCATGGAAGCCATCTACGCGTTGTCCTAAGAAAAACCCAACGTGCAAAGAAAAGAGTAAAAGAATGAAAGATTAAGAGCTGGAATAAGCACAAATTAAAATCGGCAGTTCTAACCGTAACATCAGGTAATTTAAAATATTTGATAAACTGCAGATGACGGCAAAAATGAACCAAAACAATACTTTTAAGAAGGAGTTTAATAAAGGTTCAGGAAAAAAGATTTTAGTGAGTATTAAAAAAAACAGAATTCAGAAAGAAAATAACAGGTTCAGAAAGGACAGTGGTCGAAGATCTACGTAGATCAAGGAAAGAAACAGAACTTTGTAAATAAGTAACTACTTCACCCTACCTCTCTCAGTTATTGGTTGTGTCATAATAGGAAGACTGTGGTAGCTTGACATTTTAAATTTAAGCAGAAACTAATCAAGTAAATTAGATGACCTTTTCATTATCAGGATAATTTGTAATCCTATAAAAGCATTGTGGTACATATCAAAGGGCTACGAAATTTCAGTACTCAGTGCTACTAAATTTACCAAATAACATTTTTGAACAGTTTGAAAATAAAATAGTTAAAAAAGAAATGAGTGCAAGTAACCTTTATGGGCGGTTGAAGCAAAACTTCTTTGATAGTTGTGGCAGGTGTTATATGGTCGATGGTGTAGTTATTTTGGAAAAATAATAACTATCAGTAGCAAATATCTTGAATCTCTGTTGATTTACTACTATCCGTTAGGGAGTTCCATTGTTCATCTCCAAAACAAATCATCAGACCCTGGCCCGATCGATGGTGTAGTTATTTTGCAAAGTGACAACTATCAGTAGCAAATACTTATCTTAAATCGCGGTTGATTTTTTACCATTCGTTAGGGAGTTCTATTGTTCATCTCCAAAACTCATCATCAAACTCAGACCTGGGTGATGGTATAGTCATTTTGCAAAGTAACAACTATCAGTAGCAAATATCGTGAATTACGATTGATTTACTGCCATCTGTTAAGGTATTCCATTGCTCCCTCCAAATCTCACCATCTGACCCTGACCTTGTTGATGGTATAGTCATTTTGCAAAGTAACAACTATCAGTAGCAAATATATTGTATCACGGTTGATTTACTACTATCCGTTAAAGAGTTCCATTGTTCATCTTTAAAACTTGTCATCAGACCCTGACCTGGTCGATGGCGTAGTTATTTTGCAAAGTAACAACTATCAGTAGTAAATATTTGAGTTAGTGTTGAGTTCCATTGTTTATATATAAAACTCATCATCAGAACCTGACCTGGTCGATGGTGTAGATATTTTGAAAACTAACAACTATCAGCAGCAAATATTTTGAATCACGGTTGATTTACTTTCATCTATTAAGAAGTTCCATTTTTCCTTTTGGAAACTAATAACGAAAAAAAATTGTGAGTCGTCATGGGTCGCCTGGCAGATGTCAAACATCTAATTTTTTATATTTTTATAATGAAATATTTTTATTTCAACAAATTGAAACAAAAAAACACATATGCAAATAGTTGTTAATAACCAAAGTATTAAATGAATTTTATTATTTCATTTTTATGAAATAATTTATCACAGAAATATTTCTTAACAGTTTATTACAAACATATTTTTAATTTTATAATACTGTTAGCGGACAATACGTAAAACTAGTTGAATTAATTCGGAAAGAGCTGACAAGACGCGAAGCTGGCCGAATGGCACGTAGCAATGTGTCATCAGAATGTTTTAATTACTATCATAATACGCCATTAGATGTTTCACATCAAATCGGATCGATTCTGGCCGATTCTCTACGAACCGAACGTTAAAACGCGTTAAAGGAGATGGTAGACATTTGATTGGCGGCACGCACGTCTCAACTTCTGGCGTAAATTATTCCCACTTTCTCAAAAGTTGACACTTGTCGGCAGACAACTTGCCACCTATAAAACTCTGTCGTTTGCGTTTCGCGCTAAAGTTTTCATCAAATCAAATAATTTCCTACAGAAAATTACATTATTTTTCCAGCCATGTGTTAGACACACAATGTTTAGAATACAAACTCTCTTATTGCTGAAAACAAATTAATTGTTGCTAGTCATTCAGTTTTTTTAAGACCATCACGAACTTTCCAACAGACATATAGGCAAGTCTTTCATACATTATTGTGATGTAGTTTTTACGATTTAATGACCGGAAGTGAGAAAATCTAATTTTTTTCCACGTTTCATATAATTATCGTCACTGCTCATCTTCCTTCATATATAGCTTTAAAATACATTACATATAACCATCCTGAAAGATCAGGGAAGAAGACTATGAAAATTTTATCGAAATCGGTATAGCCGTTTTGGAGATTGGAGTCTATATATTGATAAACAGATTTACCCCTTTGTATAATAGTGTAGATATACACCGATGATTATAGATAACTAATGAATACGTATACAAAGCTTGTAAGTCATAAAACGCAGCTTTATGTTCAACTCCTTAATGAACAAGGAGGCTTTTTCGCAATCAAAACTTGTAATGAGGAAATGTTGAAAAATATTTTCATATTAAGCAAAGTGGATCTTTATAATATATTAGTGGTCGCCAAATGGTCGAAATTTGACCGTAATTCATTAAATTTTCAAGTTTGAAAGTTATTGAGGCAGGTACTTTTGTCAAAGAATATACCTCTATAATCATTTAATATATATTTTTTTATTTTATTCTATTACGTTAGCCGAGAGCATGTACAAATACGTCATTAGAGTGTGTTGTTTGCCTTAATTCCCTACAATACCTATGAAATTTAAAATTTAACGTTAGTAACACAGATATCTATTACACAAAAAATTAACGCTTTTTTGCCTTGACATGCACCCCACAGACTATTGAAAAAGTAACATTGGAAATCACAAAAAAATCACAGCTCGAAACTCGTTAAGTCAATCTGACATTTTAAAATTCTTTGGTAAAAATCTCTACCCTGTGCGACTGTTTGACCATAGACTATTGTGTGTTTGACATTGACAATATGAACGTAAACAATGAATCTTTTAATATGTGTGTAATATACACGGTGTCCGGGAATATATAAAGGTCGTTGAAATAAAATGTAAAACATACCCTTTTTCTAAATGAGTGCAAAAAAATGTTACACATAACTATTTTTAACACACCCAATACTTGCCCGGAGTGCGGTGTTTATTCGCAGTTTTTCGCGGGCTATTCCCCCGAGCGGCGCTGATTAATGTGCGTAAGTATAGTGTGTACGAAAACGATGACAAATAATTATGAATATTATTTTCAATTTTCTGAAAAAAAGTCATCTTTTAATTTTATTTTAACGACAATCAACTATTTTTTACTCAAGGAATAATGTCTTTCTTTGTCCGACACTTATATCCGGACACCGTGTGTAATTTAACGTATTTGTGTATACATTACATATAAAATTTATGTATTACATATTAACTTTAACTATGCCAAATCTCACTCTCCTCTATGCGCGCAATATGCTTAAAAAGGGGTATGAAGTTTTCTCTTCGCGTATTAATGTATAGATTTTGACTTTTTTATTTTGATTTCAGGGAGCTACGCTTAATGTTAGAAGAGAACAGACGGTAAGTTCGGATGCTTGGCTAAGACTATCAAATGATTGTTTATAAATGAGCTTGAGTTAATCACTAAATGATAAAGACAAAGTCCAGCAAAGTAACCGATTATACTTTTTGGTAGACACTAGGTGGTGGTGGTGGATAGTTTCTTGATAGATATCCGATTATATTTCTTAATAGATATTCTGAGTTATCATTTCGATGTTATAAATGAAACTGACAACTTCGTCCCGCAGAGACATCGCTTTTATATTGAGCTCGAGGCTTCTAGAATCTTCCAGAATGACATAATTTATTTTATACGTAATTCGAAGGGTTTAAATATTATGCATTAGACTGATGTGAAGCAAACTATGTTCGATACGAGAGTTTTCTAGTAAGCGGACGCGTTAACAACTTTAGCGGTTTGTTTTGAAGTTTCTGAAATATTTTTATTTGAATATAGATTTAAATAGCATGTCGGTTAGACGAGGCTTCGAATATTGTTTTGAGATTATGGACGACTAATTGTGGAACAGTCAATGACCGAAATTTGGTCTTGGAATCGTAGTATGAAGAAAGCAAAATTTGAGTGCGATTTAGAAAGGCAAAAATAGTACGTAACAAGCTAACGCATTCCTAAAACGAAATATAAGTTACCATCGCCACGAGCTAATATTTTAACTAATCTCGGTGTATCGCCATCGCCAAATCTCTCTTCGATCGCGCGGCGGCCTGGTCACCAACCGAGCCCGCACACGGCCGCGCTACGCCCGCGGTGAATGGGCGCCCGGTGATGTCATCCGCATCACCGTACGCCGCCCGGTAATAAACTTGTTTAGTAAATAGAAAAAAAGCAACACACGTGTCCGCCGCCATGCTCCGAACTGCCGCAGATACGTAATTATTATATCCATTCGTATTGGCCGTTTTGTCTGGGCGCGCCGGTCGACATCTTGTTTTACGCGGCCGCTTCAAAATGGCGGGTGGCGTGATGGTAAAAGTTTGCGACGCGTTTGGTAATCGTTGGTAAAATATAGCTAGTATACGTATGTAATATAGTAATATGTAATATAGTAATATGTAATATAGTAGCTTAACACATATGAACATAGCAATATGATCATGTTTTCGAATCTCGTCCACTTCAGAAACGAGACTATTTATTGATGTATTTTGAATTTTTCGCAACTTTATCCATGTTCAAATTAATTTAACACTTGTAAGCGAAAATCAAGTCAAGAACAGAACAAGTACTTTTTAGCAAAATATAATTTTCCAATAGTTTTCTTTATTTAATTACAAGAAAATTTGTAATAAACTTTCTCTTGAATAGTTGCAAGGATCGGTCTTGGTTTATTCTGCATCAGATTAACATAAGGTTTCAAACTAGCTTATTGAGAATGTGTTTAATTTTGATACGTTTTAATGATCTCATATGTATAAAGAAAAAACTTAAATGTTATGTTCAGGAGATAATTGGTTTTAAAGTTAAAAGACTTCAAATTTACTAGATTTATCCAAAAAAATGTGCTACAGGCTTTTTACACCTTCTTAAGCTAGAACGGTGAGGATCCTTTCAAAATCCAAAAAGCAATTTTTGTGTAATGCAAATGCGTGTAATGCAAATAAACAAATAAAAATTGTGAATAGTAATATTTTTTTATTCATAGACCTTCGAACAGCCAATTGAAGAAACGTTTTGAGTAATTGTCCTATGTGTAAAGATCCCGCCTTAACAGTTTTATAATACTACAAATAAAACCTTTTATTAAAAAATTTAACCGACATCAAATAACCATCGAATAAGAAGCGCACTTTTAAGTATAAAGTAATGAAAATATGAGTACTTAGTGGAAACTTTTGCGGAAAAATGTCATTTCCGAATATAAATAAATTTCACAACTAAATGAGACTACGTGATGTTGTATTATTTCTACTTTCTTTAAGTTCTTTACCACGAACTAGGTTTAGTTGTATTACATCTTCAGGTGGGCAATTAGCAAAGATTTGAAGCAAATAAGACTTTGCTAATAGCCTTAGGTGGTGGTAAAGAATTTAAATAAAGTAGAAATAATACTACATCACGTGGTTTCATTTAGTTGTGTATAATGCATTTCTATAAAATTAACGCCAAATATATTCAATATAAATAAATTTGCAAAATACTACTAATGTTAGAGTTTTTGGACACCTCTTATTTGCTAAGTCGATGCCTCTCTTTCTGTCTCAAGCTCATGCACGCCGACGCGCACACAGATGAGGCTACATTCGAGTTGGCACCGATTTCCGGCTCCGTCGTAGGACGCTGATTTTGCTTAAGGGCAAACTTACGTCACGTTAGAGGTGTAAAAACTTTAGAGGACATTATTTTGCCTGATTTTGGCACAAATAATTCCTAGGATACGAATAATATATAATATAACCGGTTATATAATACATTAAACACTACAAGAGAGCATTGACAAATATGACAAGGTAGCGAAAGTAAGTCCAAAAATTTATATTATCCGACTAGTGTCCGCTAGTACAAAAAGTTTTTTGTTGTTTTTCATTTTCATTATTGTATTTTTCATTTTTTATTAGACCTATGTCATCCAAACTCAAATATGGCTCCAGTGTTGTTCATTGTTGAAGAGTTCTAAGGGTGCATTAAAAATGTTCATAGTGAAATTCTAATCAAATTACATAATGGGACCACACTGAGGTTATACAATTCCAAATAAAAAATAAATCATCTAAATTTGTCAATAAACGCTGGAGATATGAGTCAACATAGACAAAAAAATACTCAGTCGAATTGAAAACCTCCTCTTTTGAAGGCGATTATTAACAGTTTATCAACGCGTAACTATTAAGTTGTACGTAATGATCGAAAGCAAAAAAATAGTTGGTTTCGCTTAATATATTGTGATTTAATACTTACATAAGCAATTTCGCAATGTATAACATAATCTTTATAAAAAAACAGTTTCTAATCATACAATTTAATTGGGTTAAAATGCTTTATAGTGCCTTTAAAAAAAAGGGAAAACCATCACCATAGAAAATTATTTTCCACTTGATACCTCCACGCTTTCCTGAGAAAAAGAGTTTTGATAGACAGATAGACAGATGGACAACGAAGTGACCCTGTAAGGATTACTTTTTTCCTTTTGAGGTATGGAATCTTAAAAAAATTGTCAGGTTGAAGTTTCGTATTTAGGATTCGCTAGCTAAATTAGTTCATGCCATGTCCGCTATGTCCATCGGTCTATCCATTTGTGTGTCACAGTCATTTTATTCATAGACTACTAGTGCTATAAAACTAAAATTTATAGGCATAGTTATACAATATATAATAATAATGCCTACAAAGTTATGAAATAAAATGTGGTCAAAAATTTTTTTCAGGTTGCCTCACCTACCTGAGAAGTGGGGGTAATTTCTTTTATTCGTATACCTTATCGAGTAAAGTATCGTTGAATAGGCCTTTCAAAAATTATAGGGGTATGTCATGATCACTTTTACGGCACAGAATTCCGTTTACGGAATATTAATTACACTTTAAAGTGGTACCTCATCTACCTGAAAAGTGGGGGTAAATTTCTTTTGTTCATATACCTTATCGAGTAGAGTATCGTTGAATAAGTTATTCAAAAATTTTAGGAGTATGTCATGATCACTTTTACGGTACAGAATTCCGTTTACACTTTAAAGTGGTACCTCATTTACCTGGAAAGTGGGTGTAAGTTTCTTTTATTCGTATACCTTATCAAGTAGAGTATCGTTGAATAAGTCTTTAAAAAATTTTAGGGGTATGTCATGATCACTTTTACGGTACAGAATTCTGTTTATGGAATATTAACATTTTAAAGTGGCCCTTTATGTTAAAGTTACGTCACTCCCTACCAGCTAAAGCGCAATTTTTCACATATGAAAAGTATTTACAATGGTAGTGATTATAGCGGAAATAAAAGGAAAATTATCATGGCCAAGACGTCTCTATTAATTTATAAATAATATTCTACCAACTTATGACATGTAGTTGGGTATGTCCAAAGGTCATAGAAACTAGGATTTAAATCAACTGCGAAAATAACTTTGTACTTTAAACTGTATATTTACTATGTCTTAGGAAAATGTACTGGGTAATATATTTATATATTTACGTGATGAGGAATAATATTAATATTTGTAAATAGTTTAATAGAAATACTATGTATGTGTATATAACAGAAATACTATATATGGAATAATATTAATATTTATAAATAGTTTAGTAGAAATACTATGTATGTGTATATAACAGAAATACTATATATGGAATAATATGAATATTTGTAAATAGTTTAATAGAAATATTATGCACGCCTAAAAGTTTATATGGGCCTAAGTTTGTATGGAGCCCTCGTAGTGTGAGTTATATTCATACATAATAAGCTTTATTAGTCTTGTAATATCCGGGTTCAGCGTGTGTCTGGGTGCAATATATAGGTTTTTGCTGGGTTGCTATAAAATAGACGAAATTATATCG
The DNA here is from genome assembly GCA_039881145.1 of Druceiella hillmani. NCBI lineage: Eukaryota > Metazoa > Arthropoda > Insecta > Lepidoptera > Hepialidae > Druceiella > Druceiella hillmani. Next base: position 16,391,561 of record JAYKKI010000033.1, read on the forward strand.
TAAGATTAGAAGAAATTATATCTAATGAGCACAATACAGTTCATAATCTACTTCTAAAACTATGGAACGGGATCCGAAAATGTTGTTTAGAACACTACTGGAATACAGCCGAAAATGGTTATTTAGAACACCACTGGAATATAGCCGAAAATGTTGTTTAGAACACCACTGAAATACAGCCGAAAATTGTTGTTTAGAACACCACTGGAATACAGCCGAAAATGTTGTTTAGAACATCATTGAAATACAGCCGAAAATTGTTGTTTGGAACACCACTGGAATACAGCCGAAAATATGGACTACAAGAAATAAGCGTTCAAAATTTCGATGCATCTCTTTTGAAAATGCCGACTCGGTTTCTAGCGAGTTTAAAGTAAAAAATGCTTTATAAATTAATTGTATTCGCAGAGGAGTGCAGTACGGATGAATTAACAGCACTGGAATACAGCCCAAAAAGGTTGTTTAGAACACCACTGGAATACAGCCAAAAAGTGTTGTCTAGAACACCACTGGAATACAGCCGAAAATTGTTTAGAACACCACTGGAATACAGCCGAAAATGTTGTTTAGAACATCATTGGAATACAGCCGGAAATTGTTGTTTAGAACACCACTGAAATACAGCTGAATATACGAACTACAAGAAATAAATGTTCAAAATTTTGAGGCATCTCTTTTTAAAGTGCCGATTCGGTCTCTAGCGAGTTTAAAGTAAAAAATGATTTTTAAAAAAATTTATGTTTTACATTTGCAAAGGCGTGCAGTACGGATGAATCAAAATATCACCGGTAACAATTTCTATCGTAAATATAACGATGCGCGAACAATACTGAGCCACAAATATCATTTAACAAGTGACATTACTCCGCCTATGCAGATTTCAAATTCATTTAATACTCAAGGCTAGACAAAGCGTCGGCTGGTGAGCTCTCGTCTGGAGACGGCCACTTCGTATTTCGCATGCACCCGAGCCGGCCTCCACCACAGGTGTCCATACCGCGGATAATATTAAATAATTTATAAAGTCACAGAATCGCGGTGGCACCGCACATTTTGCACGATTGCAGCCATCAATCATGGACCGAGGAAGATACGATCAAAATAAATGCATAAATCATCGTTACGCGAATTATTTCGGTCGAAGGTTATGCATTTGCGCATACAAACTTCAGTTCACCTTGTTAGAATTCAGCTCTGTCATCTAGATAAACGAATTTTATGTATGAAAGGTGTTCCTAATTCGTAAGGAATAATTACTTTCTTTATGATAAAGTAAATGGTATAAGTGGTATGTACTTTCGTATGGGTTATGTTTCGTAGTGGTATGTACTAATGATGGAAGTAAACGGTATGTGTGGAAGTAATGGTTTGTGCAAAAATAAAAGCGTTAGAGCAGGTGCACATTAGCACACAGACTTTTTGTCTCGCCCGTGTGATGTCTACGGTAAGCAAGATAGCATAGGGCAAACATTTTGTCTGTATCAATTGCTAGGGGACTTTTGAAGGTCCCCTCTTTTGTATGACGTGGGATGTTACGGGTTCCAGGAGGGACCCTGGGACAACTTAGGTGTAAATAGTGTATCAACCGCGTACATTCGGCAGCAGTCGGCTGTCGGCCGAGAGTCGGCAGAGAGCCCGACAGCAGAACTTATGGATTGGTGTCCTGTCCTGCAATTTGCGCCTTTCCATTTACTAATGTGCCATTGTTTATTAAGATTAAACTACTGCTGTCTGCTGGTAAAGGGACTGTAATGTGCTCCCGCTTTTATAGTTTCTTCAAGTAAATTCTTCACAGGGGATTCCCATTTCGATTCCACTCTTTCAATCCAGGGGAGATATTGCTAATGTCAGAATTTATTTTGTGATTGATAATGGCAAATATAATAATATTTATATTTTTGTAGATATTCTCGATCTCTACGTTATAAAATAAGATTTCTAGAAATAAATTTTACTGCAACGTCCGATTTTTCTGATATTTTACTGCTCGGCTGCGGGATCGAGATTGTTCTCGAGTCATTTCTATAGGTTGTTTAAAAATAAATTTGTCAAAATGTCTCATCGTGACTTTCAACAAATATTAAGTAAATATTACATACTTTGTATATATATATATATATATATATATATATATTTATTTATATCATGAATTATAAGTTAACGGTATATAAATATATATATATATATATATAAAAAAAGATATACTAAAAATATATGTTTTGAAAAAATGGTACGTTGCCTACAATGGTCGTTACCGTCTTTCTAGGTTTCTAAATTTTAAACAAATTTAAAATATTTATTTTATAGTTTTGAAAAGTTTTTGGAAAACTATAAAATTAATGTCCATAACCTTGGAAACTTAAAGTTTTAAAATAAATAGTTCTTATTAGGCGAAAATGAAACAAAAGAGGTTAATTAAATTTCTTTTATTTTAATTTATATGGAAATTTTTGTTATTCAAAATGTACTTCAAAATAGTTTGTACTTGAATTAATAGTTTAAATCTAACAAAAACTGCTTTTCCGTAAATAAGTTTTTTTTGTATAATAAATACTATAAATCTAACCAAAATTATTTTTCCCAATTAAGTTTTGTTTACATAAAAATATTGCGGGTTTATTATTTAAAAACCATTCTAATATCGCATTGCACAAACTGTAAAATTACTTTCCCTGTTCTCGCATTTTAAATATTTTTCGGACTTTTCTACCATTATCTAATTATAAGCGAGTTTCCAGTTTTATATTTCGAATGATTAATGATTATCTTATATTTAAATAAGGCTGCGTCTACATTGAGGTGTAGAAAAAGTCTCACGGATAGCTCGAAAAAATGGACGAATGGCAGCCCAATAAATAGGCTCCGATTAGGATGAGAGCTATCAATTGACTTACAACCGGTCGTAAAAATACACCTACAGCTAAATAAATCAATTCCACCTATCTAGAAGCTGATTCCAAAGAAATCAGACAAAAGCAAGGGCAAAAAAGAAGAGTTATTTATAATAAATAAACTTTATTAGTATTCCTACAAAGTTTTTCAAATTATAAAAATATTAAACACCGCCATTTGTAGTCGATAGTCTAAATTTTAACATTGATTTCAATTAATAACTTAGACAACATTATCGAAGCACTAATAAAGACTTACTTATGGATGACATTAAGATAGCATCATATATCGGTGAAACATTGTATGCTTTATCCCCTCTGTGTTTCATCTATGAATACAGAAAAGTGTCACTTAAAGCTTCTTACAATGAGTCTTCAGAACGGTGTAGAAACGAGCTTGTCAGAAACGATACAGGCGAAAGCATTCACACCTGAATTGGAAATTATGAAAATCAGGCATTCATTGTAACCGGATATAGCGCATCTCTGACGGATACCTATCTAATCAATCAGCTCTATCAAATCAATCAGCTTCTCGCCATTTTTCACAGATGTTTTCTTTTGTATTATCTAATTCGTGCTGTCAATAAATAGATTTGGTTGTTTTATAAAATAAAGTTGTTGTCGAAACAAAATGGATTATTCTTAGAAGCGTAACTAATGGTAACATATGTGATGTTATATTTAAGAGCTGTCAAGCTGGTGGGGTTTTGACGAAATGAATGTGTTTTTCTGCATCACAGCGTTATTTCTAGAGCGAGTGGGTGACCACTACTGACGTGAGTTTCAAGCGAGTGCCGTTGCTCAAAATATACGTCGATTTAAAATGGATTACGAGTTTGGAACGGATATTTACTTCGCTAATGCTGCTGCTGGGTGCAGCGGTCATCGTTAAGTTTTATGTTGTATAAAACTAACCTATTTTCAAATTGTTTCATCATTTATTCATTTTTTCCCCAATTTTTTTACCAACGTGTCTATTTTCGTATTTGGCACTTTATAACACATTACGTTTATTTGATTTTATAACGATTTTATAACAAAAAAATTTGTTAAATTCTAAATCATAATATATTTTACTCAAATGTAAACATATTCCATTCATGTATCTTTCTGTGTTTTTTGTTTTGTTTTTGACCCATCTATATAGTTGCATTTACTTTCTTTGAGAGAATTCAATAAGTCTAGAAAATAATGCTCGGATACTTAATAATGCTAATTGTATTTTAAGAGAGCGAAAAAATATAATGAGCATTATTTCACGAACTATAATATGTTTATATTCCCCGAATTCAATTTTTTTTAAATAACTTTAACAGTGGTCTCTGTTGATAGAATATAAACGGGATTCAGGCTAAAAAGTTTCTGAAAAGTTTAAATTAAAAAATGGGTCTCATCATTACCCGAAGACTAAGATCGATAATAGTGAACTGAAAACGAAGTGCCATTTGCGCTCAGTGGGCAAAATAATAAGCTTAAAAAACCGTTCTGCTTGTCTTCATGAAAGGAACGAACTCCAAAGAACCCATTGTTCCATTCAATCAACGCAGAAATGAAACGATTCTGTATCAAATATTTGTGATGAAGAATAGAAACTGTAATAAATCATAAGCATTCACTGTATTGTTTTAATCTTGATGTGTAAGCAAATAATGCCCAAACATAAGATTAGCCTGGAATAGTGAATTGACGCAATAGTTACTGGAAATTGTATCATACTTTCAAGTGTTACAAATGGTAGTGGAAAATCTCACAATCAAAAAACAAAAACTGATTAATTGAAATTACTACTGCAACGTGCATTTACACGAGATGCAACAAACCGCCTTAAGCTTGCAGGAGATATAGCTGGAAACTTTTCATTCTGGTTGCATATTACGTTAAGTGATTACTAATTTTTAACGTGGAAACGTTTTTGAAATCGATGCTGGGTATGGAGAGGCAATCATGCCCAAATGAGCAACAATATCTGTAGAAGTAATTTCAAACTTCGATAACTCGACTGAAATAGGCATAGCGCTGGTATCTTGATCTTGTGTTAAAATGAAAAGTTACGGACGGGTTATTATGTAACGATTGTTTTCAAAAATTGTTTAAGTAAGTAAGATAAATAAATCGACAAAATTTTGACAGTTTACTTTTGACATGCATAACGTCCAAAGCAGCTGGTAGCAGTAATCAACGCCATTTTTGTTTGTTTTCACGCACGCGTAGACTTTTCATTTATTAGCTAAATACCTATTTTCCACCCTTCTTACGATAAATTTGTTACATTCAGACATTACAAAAAAAAAAGTAAAATGAAATTCGACATTGACAGTTTTACTCTTATATAATTATAAATAATAATAATAAAAATTTTGACAGCATAATATAAACACCCGTGATATTTAATTTTTTTTGACACACATAATCCGATAAAATTCTCAAATATTACTTTAATTATAATCATATTGAATTTTTAGACACTACATCAAATCATTTTGATCTGCATAAATATACTAACAAAAAAATGTTTTCATGAACTGGTCGGTTGCAGCCTTTATTTAAAAATAAAAAGAACGCGCTTTTAGTTAGTAAACGCCATTTTGTTTTATAACATTTAAAATTTCCTTAGAATAGTCAAAAATAAATTATTCACTTTAACGTATTTAAATATTTAAAATTAAATAACGTTTTTATTGACAAAAATAATTAGATAATACCATTTAACGTCGGTTTAGTCTCAGATTGTGCTTCGCTTTATTTAATTTAGTTTTTAATTTCGTACAGGAATTTTAACTTATGAAATTGGTTTTGGATTTCGCTCTTCTATGAAGAGATTATAATTACTTTTTAATGAATATTAATAAAATAGATTATTAGTTATTGTTGTTGTCTTTATTTCAATATACAATAATGATACGGCGTAATGAACACTGCGCGTGTCCTTGACTCGCTTGATTTGTACGCCGCAAACGCAGTTATCCTTTGTCTTGGTTCCTTGTTTGTAATAATTACATGTAGAGACTTAGCTCTACGTTGTGGTTCTAGAAATTTATGTCATATCATGTTAAGATATTAGAGTATTCGAAGTAAACATAACTTCTAGCGGAAAGAACAAAAAAGTAAGAACATAATAAAAAATGTGTCCGCAGTACGTGTAAAAAAAGCAAATATAGCTTGTTTATCATGTACATATATATATATATATATATATATATATATATATATATATATATATATATACATGTATATAAATTGTGAAATTCAGTCATATTCCCCCTTAATTTACTAATAATGTGGTCTATATTAAAATGCAAGGTATCACTTATCCAACAGTGAGAAAATTTTTAAAATCGCCCGGGTAGTTTTTATAATTAATCTAGAACTAACAAACTAGCAACCTTTACGTTTTTATTAAGTTAGTATATATTATTATGAAGTGTCCATTTAAAGCATTGGTGCGTTAACGTAAACGTTTATGCTATTTTTGTTAATATTAAACTTTTCCATCGACTTCTCCCCTCACAATATGTGTTTCACTTTTCGTTACGGTATAATTTCTCGACATATTCTCAGCATACAATATAAGGATGCAAAAGGAGTTTCAGGTCCAATCCTGGAACTTCTATTATTATTTTTTTAATAAATTTTCTTCAGCTTTTAATATTAAAACACAAAAGCAATTTTTTTATAAAATTAAACCCTAATAAACATCAATTATAAAAATATTACTTAAAATATTAAATAAATCATTGCTTCAATCAATAAATATATTATTATATTAATAATTTCAATTTTTTAATTTCAATAATTTCTTTTTTTGTAATATATAAGGAAATTAAATAAATAAAAAATTATTAAGAAAATAAAAATTTATTACATTTGAAAATAAACATTACCATTAACTTGTATTAATTATTGATATTAACATAAATAATCCTAATGCACTTCACAAAAAAATTTAGACTATTGCAACATATATTTCAATTCAATATGAATTAATACTATAAATTCAATCAATTTTAATACTATAAATTCTAATCTTAATAAAATATTTAATAAATATTCATAAAAAGGTATAGCAATTAGGAGTGATGTACTCCCGCCCTTCGTCTGTATTCGAAATCAATTTTAAAAATGGAATGCTCATGCTATTTTAAAAATGGAATGCGACAATACCTCTGAAATGAAATTGCCTGTTTTTTTCATTTTTATTAAACTTGTTATCCAAAATAAACTAAAAAATAATTTTGTAAAATAATATCGCTTTAAAAGTGTTTCAGTAAGACTCGATCGAACAGTTTGAGCAGACGTTTACAATTAAAATATTTTAATTTTTTTATCTTTGCACCTGATATTAAATTTTATTAGCACTAATAAAACTTTAATTGTATTAAAAACTTCTTCGTTAGCATGTAGAGACAACTTTTAGCATGTCAGATTTTTTTACCCCGAAACATAACTTGTTTTTATTACAATAACTCTTTTAGAGATGTTGTCGTTAGTTAACGAACGCAACTAATCAGTATTTTATTGACATGTTAACTGTAATTATGATTCCGTTAAAAATTGAAACCTTATTGGTGCAATTTTGTCAGTCTCTCTGTCTCAGGAATAAGGTCAAACTTAGATAATAAAATTTTAAGACATATAATGTAGTATTTATATTCAATTATATGTTTACAAATGTTAATATAATTTTTCACCAAGCAAATAAATTATCATAGTAAATAAATAATTAAAGTGTGATGACTCTAAACTATGAGGTTTGGAGTCATCATTCCAATAAACTTTAAGTAAATTTCCAATAACGCTATCTTTGACAAAGTTTTGATTTTAGCAGCTTCGATGAAGCGAGGAACAGGTTTCTTTATAACTTGTCCTTTCAATCGATGTTCTACACGATACATAAAAATTAAAAAAAATATTTGCTAGCTTAGTTTGGCGCTTTTAATATCTGCATTTGAATATTTTTGATTATATCATGGTGATAAAGAACTGGCTCCTGCAAAAAAAAAACATTTTAAAATGTCAAGGTGTTTTTATTGCAAATTGTCTTAGTTAAAATTTAGTGCTAAATATTTATTGGCAAATCCAAAGTTTTAAAGTAACATTCCATTTTACGTGACCTTTGACCCAATGTGATTAATACTCAGATCAATAGGAAATTTCGTATATTATTTAGAACCTAAACTCTAAGGTGTATGCAAAAGTTCAGTCCCTTACAATTTATTTTCATGTCAGATAATAAAGCATTATCTGGACTGTAATATCCTGTACCCAACCTGTAATCGGTTGTTAAAAGCGAATTAATGTGCGCAACAACAAGTAGAGCAAAGATAATATAGACACATAAAACAAAACAAAACAGGCAAGTGATGCATCAAAGAAAAGTGTGATAAATGAAAGACCTCATGAACTAGGGCGATGCCAAAAAGCCAAGCTTTCCTACACGAACCCTAAAAATATGTCAAGAATAATACAGGCTTAATTCATTACATGAGATTTCCCAAGCCTATAAGAAATTATACTTACCCCGGCGATTATATTTTCTGCACTGAAATACCAATGCCACGAAAACCAATGCCACAATTAGGGTGACCAAGATTTTTTTCTCACTTGTAAGAGACATATGGTAAATACAGAATTTCATAATTTAAAAGATATTTAATAGTTTGTGAAACGTAAGGTATATTCAACTGTAATTTTTGTTTGTGTCTTGATGAAGATTGCGTTCGTATTAGGAAGGCTAATGCGGGAGTGTAACGGCGTTAGTCGCGACGCTACTTACAGTCTTTTTGTGTGAACATGGTTTTTTTTGTTACGAAACCCAGAAATACGACACAGTTGTTGTCCCGACATGGCACTTAAAATAGGGTAAAAATATGGAAAGTCCGGCAAATACAGGACTTGTGGTAACGTTAGTTTCGATTTAGAAGAAAACTAGAAGAAGAGTAGAAGAAAGAATAGATAGAAGCTTTTAGCAAAGATCTTTGCTAATATCTCACCTGAAGATGTTGTAATACAACGAAACCTAGGTCGTGGTAAAGAAATTAAAGAAAGTAGAAATAATACTAATCACGTAGTTTCATTTAATTGTGTATACAAATATTATTAATTTCGTGTACAAGATAAGTTGTCTCAATTGATATTTTCATTGAGTGGGTTAAAAATCTATTTTTTTACATTTTATTTTTCCACAATCTTTGTCGTACGTGCAAGAATTTTCAAAAAAAATTTGGAAAAATACTTATAACTTTTTTAAGCACCTTTCTACTTTGTTGGTCTGAAAAAATGAATAATTCTGAAGATTTATAGCATAGAAATTAAAAACAAATTAAAATTTTATATTTATAGTAGAATCCAATAAAACTCCATTAAGTGTAAAAATAGCTATTATAATCAAAGGAACAGAAAATTGTACTTTATAGCCCAGGAATTGCTGATTAAATGTTATAGAAAAAATTATGTCTGACATTTAAAATGCTCTTTTTCAAAAGTAACCTTTTTACAAACTTGTAGCCATGACATCGCGTATCGATATCGATTAAACCAAACGCCAATTGATTTGTAATTAAATTATTTGTAACTCCAGAATTAACTGTAATCAACTGCTGAAGTAAACAAGAACTGAAAATATGATGAATTTACAATAAAATATGTTGTTTTATAGTCTGCTGATACATGACTATTATTTACATTCTTTTATGAAAAGCAGATACTACATCTGCTTTTCTGAAATTATTTACAATACCGGTCAATATAAAGAAAAATGAAAACAATAACTCAATTAACGAAGCTTACTTTGTAAGCAATATTTGTCTCAATACTTCAGCCCATCGAACATCGAACTGAGACAAGACGGTCCTGGTAACTACTATCAGCTGACGAAATAAACAATACGTTCAAAAAAACTCGTGAAATGTTTAATATGCTTTCATTTATTAAATTTTTTTTAACTTATCTTGGTAACTCTTTTCTAAATTCTGTTATTTGGTTAACCGGTAAAAGTGATCTTCAGAAGTCTTTATTTTAAAAGTTTCAACTGGAACTTGAATCAGTTTAAATTCTAACGGATTTAGCTTGATCATGTTCACTATAAATATTTTTCTTTTGCTTCGGCCACGAATACCAATTAATAAACTAACTTAGTAAAATAGTAACTTGATAAAGTAACAATTCATATCGTTTTTATATTTATAGTTTCGTTTTAGTAATTCTGGTAAGGGCTATATAGACGACTTCCATCAATATATTATCTTTATCAGATGATCTGGCAACGTGTAGTCGTGTCAATGTGGTAACGTGTAATCGCGTCGTGTAATCGACACAATTACGCATTAAAAATGATATTGTGTAGTAATAAAAGATATTAATGTCTAATCGTGTAATAATTAACCGTGAAGCTTCAAAAACTAATAAAAGAGTCTAATTTAATTAGAATTTAAACAGAAATATTACATATTAAAAAAATTGCAAAAAAATTGAAAACTATACGCAAATTATTTCCATATAAAATTCCTAAACGACAGATTTTTGGATTATTTTAATGGCAATATAAGGTTTTTATTTCCTACCCTTCGTACTTACGATGAACGCTTGAAATACTATATTTGCATGCATAAATATGTATTGATAATCACAAAAATGTAAATTGCATTTTGGAATAAAAGCTCAGCTTGAACATGATTTGCTACAAATGTGAAGCTGACGCTTGATCAACAAACATAAATAATAATGAAGTTTGTAATGGTAGCCAAGATTAAAATTTGAATTTACGATATTAAATTATTTTATAAAATTAAGGTATTCGATCAGGAAAAAGTCTAATTTAGCTAATATTTTCCCCATTTGATACTAGCACAAACTTTATCGTATAACATATAAAACTCGTTAGATAGCTAGTTGTAACATTTGAATACATTTTTTTTGTATTTCCTTTTATTTTCGTTTGTATTGTTTTGTCTATGATACGCAAGTTACATAAAATAATAACAATTTGAGGAAAATTAAAAAAAAAACACTCCGTTTCAATCAAGTTTATTGTATAATTTTATTGCGCCATCAATACCTATAAAATTTTGTATAGAATGAGTTCTGTGGCGAGGAAAATTATTATTATATATTTATGTTTGCAACCTAAATAAAAAATTATACACAAAAGTGTCGAAATCTATATAGGAGATATGATGACAATCTCAATCTCTAGTCGTTTTCATTTGCGGCCATATTGCCATATTATCTGAGAACAATAATTAAATGGATTCGCTATTCAAATGATGTAATCAAAACGTCAACGTATTTAAATTTGGAACATCCAATGACTTCTAATTTCAAATATGACCAAATTTATCGACATGTCAAAATATTTCAATTTGGAACATTCAATGACTTCTAATTTCAAATATTTCTCACACAAGCCCAAAACGATTCAAAAGGCGACACCCATATAAAGGCACGTCGAGGTGGACGTGTGAGCGTGGGCACGGTGCGTGCGTGTGGGTCGGTCGCGCGTCGCGCCACCAGACAGAGCGTCGCCGGCCCACTTAGCGGATACCAGATAACGCGTCCTAAAGCTACGTTCCCATACCGACTCTCCGACGCTAGCGTTATTAACTGTTTATAGCCTCCGCTGTCGTGTGGCGATGGAATAGATATAAAAAAATCGCTAGTTAAGAAGCGAATGGGATTTCGTCAAATTTTGTTTGAACGCTAATGACTAAGACATTGTTTGACGGATTTAAATCAAAATCAGTTACCATACACTCGATAGACACGTTATAATGCTCATATAAACCGAACAAAAAAGGTGACCCCCACGCACTAACTGTGGTGAAAAAGATAAAGAGTAAAAAATAAGCGATATACAGGAGATAGTACTGTATAAACGAGACAATTGACTTGTTTTTAAGTATAGCTTTAGAACGCTAATGACATATATATTTATTATAACGTCGTTAGTTAAAATGATATGGAAATACTAAGGAAACTTGTACACTAATGAGATGAAAGAGATAAAGTGTGAAAAAGTCACCGATGTACAGGAGATAGTACTAGTTTAACGAGACAATTACCTTGTTTTTTAAATATAGCTTTAGAACGCTAATGACATGTATTTAATATAACATCGTTAGTTAAAATGATACGGAAATATCTTTTAATTTTAATTAATATTCTTTTAATTTTAATTTAATTGAACTACAATACTTACAGTAACTCAAAGAAAACTTCATTACAAAAATATAAGTGAAAAAAAAATAATAAGAGTCTAACTTGATTAGTTTTATATTTTAGATTAAAAATATTACGCAATGAAAAACTGCGAAAAACAAATAATTTCTTTAAAAAATGCCTAAACTATTGATTTTTAGACAATTTAAAGGAGAATGGCGAATTTAAAGGAGAAAGCTTTATATTTCTTTCCCTTTCATGCTTATGAAGAAGGCTTATAAAGAATTCTTTTATGTATGAATGTGTATCGATTATAACAAAAGTTTAATTAAATTAAATCTTGGAGCAAAAGCCCGGTTTAAACATAAAATTGCAACAAACGCCAAACTGTCGCTTAATTAACAAACGAGAATAATAACGAAGTTTGTAATAGTGGTGACGATTAAAACTTGTATACATATAATTGTTTAATAATATCTGTCTTGTCTGTACGTCATCAACCCAGCCGTCCGTTCGTCTGTCTTATGATAAATAAAATGATTTCACTTCTAACATCCAAATGTAAAAAGACATGGGACTTGAAATTTACACATAATATCTATTTTTTGATCCAAAACAAGAAATTGTATTTAAAATGTGTATATTACAAGGTACCTGCTACTAAATTAGGGCTGATTTTTTTTACATAGGCATGTGTATCGTTGAACAGAGCTTTTTAATTTGAGCACAAACCTATTTTATTTTTTTTTTCTAAAAGTAATGATTTCGCGGACAATCAATGTTTGTATTTTTAGACACATTTTGTTACAGAATTTATCTCAAAAACGCAATTATGTAAAGAAAGCTAAACATATACATATATTAGTAAAAAAATCAAGTGTCACCGACAAATTTGTCCCCAATTTGGAGAATTTAATGTCACTTTACGCCTTTGAAAGATACACTGGGCAATATATTAATATGGTGAAAAATAATGTAAATATTTGTAAATAGGTGAATGGACTTTGTGAATAGTTGAATGACTCTTAGGCCTTAAATGGTTATACGTGTCTAAACGTGTAAGGAACCTTCGTAGTGTGAGATCTTCTCGTAATTAACAGGTTTATTTTATTCTCGATTTTGAATGGAATTTTATAACGTAATAAAATATCTGCGGCTTATTCTGTTAACAAATGCTGGGTATTGTATTTCTGGTGACAAAGGCTGCGGAATGACGCTTCAAGAAATATCTCGCGACAAAATGCTACACACATTTGTGAAAAGTGTTACACCTAAATGTATGAACAGAAGCCATCCAACATCGATGTCGGTATTTGTGGTAATGATAATGTCAATGAAGATGATCTACGATAGACACATCACACATACTGTGTATTCCGTTTCCTAACATGATTCCGTTCCTTGAACTGAGTAGAAAATATTCAGGAACCATATGACAATTCTTAACCGTTTCTAAAAAAAACTTTACAAATAAATAAATAATAAACAATTGCTTGGTTGCTTGGAGTTTACTATAATATGAAAAAAAGAATTTACGTAACCTAAAATAAATGAAAACATTTTAGATACAGAAAACAATTTAAGCCATTATGGGTTATGGTTTCAACGAAAAATAATTATATTTTTTTTAAAGAATCTCCTGTTTGAGTAATGAATATTATGTAATCGCGTAAAAGTATTTTGATTTGAAACATTTAATGCCACGTTTGGATGGGAGTTAAAACGTTCTGATGGCACGACGAACCATGCCATTCGTCCAGCTTCGCGTCTTGTCGGCTCTTTCCGACTCAATTCGGCCAGCTTCGCGTCTTGTCGGCTCTTTCCGACTTAACGCTTCCCTCTCTACTACACAACACACACGCTACTTTAAATGTGTGTTAGTGTATCAGCATTGTTCCTTATTTACCAACGCTTACAACTTTACTCGTTTTGTATCGGTGTCTACAAACTCTATTATCGAACGTACAACGTCCTAAAAATATTTAAATTTAGTAAAAATAAAAATTGATTCAATATCAAATTGTTTTCTGAATCTAAAGTGTTTTCGTTTATTTTAGGTTATGTTAATACTTTTTTTATATTATAAGAAACCCCAAGCAACCAACCGATTATTATTTATTTATTTATATATAAAAATAAAACGTTTGTGTTAGACCTTCCAACTCGGAGACAAAAATATAATATTATTCAGATTTCTTTAATAATAAACAAAAAAAATCCAGTGCGTTTAAATTGTTCCGTACCTATATTGTCGAAATATCACTTTGATACAATTAATATATACGTTACATTTTAAAGTGATATCATAAAGCATTATCGTAAAAAATCTAGCCAAGTGCAAGCCTAGCTTGCGCATCGAGGGTTCCGTACCTCTTTTAAAGTGAAATTATTTTATTTATTATAAGTAATATAAATTTTCGGGCGCTATAAATATTTAATAGTATCTAATATAATTAAATAGGCGAATATAAATATTATCGTGAATGTTGTCAAAGAAAGACAGACAGAATAATCGGTATAAGTTATCTTTCAAACTTCTAAAACCCTTGCTTTTTCATAATTTTAGGCTAAGTAGTTTCGGATATAAGGGGGTGTCCCCCCTTATATTTTCTGCAATTCTTTGAGTATTAACCCCTTATTACTAACCCTTTATAACTAACCCTGTCAAACGATACCTCATACTATTTATGAAATGTCCATTTTTTTCCTATGAGCGGGTTAATGCGCATTAATGCTAAGCCAATAAGCAATTCCAAGTTGCTACCTTAAGCGGTTCCTGATAAAAATGGCGTTGACCGATAGATAAGCCCATGAGTGATATCATAAGTGTTAACTTTGTCGAAATACGGAACAAAAAAACTTAAGTTTTTATTACTCATAATTTAAAGACCAATCCATTCACTCCATCAAAGTAAAATGTTCAAATGTTACAACAGTAATTATACAACTAAAAGATAGATAACAGTTATTTAATAAAACTTTATGTGTCGTGTTTGTAATATCTCGATTGACTCGTCAGATCCAAAAAGTTAATTAGCAGATTTGTTTATATTTCGTTCAAATATTAAGTTTGAGAAAAAAAATTGTCTATACCTTAGAAACGTATTTCCTGGTTTTACAAATAGGCTCAGACACCAGTAATTATCAGTAGAAGACACATTTACGACCCATTATTTTGATATTATGTCTAAGCACTTTCTTTTATTATCATTGAAACTAATTATTTTGTATATAAATATCATGTTTCTGAAAAGTCTAATTACTTTAAAATGCATTCTGAATAGAAGTATATTGTTTTAGTATTAATTTTGATTACTAATTATTGCTAACAACTTTTAGCCATTTATTAAAAAAAGAAGATATAAAATTATTTTATGGTTCTCGATATTCAGCCAGCATTTTGTAACAAAAATTAACATTTTGAAAGCACAGATTTGCGATGTCGCCATAATAATTTTTTTTTTAAAAACTGTTATTCAACCATATCTAAAATGAAAGCCATGGACGCAGAAGTGAACAGTATTCATTCATTTTGGTGTATCAAAAACCTCTAATGATAGATACCGGACGCAAAAGTGAATTTCGCAGAATTTAAACTAGTATATGTTCAGAGTTAGAGATATGCATTAAATAGGTTCTTCATTATTTTCGGAACTACTGTAGAGTTTGGTTCCAATTTTATGCACGCTCATAAGGTTTAAGTGACAAAAAAATTCTTGAAAAAAATTGCGTAATTTCAAAAATTCTTTTAATGATGATTTGTTTATTTTTACTGTAAGTAAAAAATTTAAATTTTGCGAATAAAATATTGGCGAATATTTTAAATTTTAAAACGTCGCCGTTTTCAAACTAAGCCGGCGTCCACAATTGCATCGAGAACTCGTACAAAATTGACGCGCGTCAGCTCAATGACGATCGCCTCGCACGCATATACGTTAGAGACAAGTGCAATGGTGAAAGTCATAACAATACACTTGTTGAGTTTTATATTTAGCTTGCTTCTCAAATTCCATGGAGTCTTAGAACCAACATCCCATTTTAGCTACTGACATTTTCATGTTCGAAATTTAGCTCCTTGCTCAAATTCCAATCATAGAATCATCCAATCATATTAATCATCCAATCATAGAATCAATATCCCGTTTTGGTAACTGATATAGCTAAAATTTCATCCAGTCATAGAATCAACATCGCGTTTTAGCGACTGATATTCCCATATTTGTAATTTCATTTGTTGCGCAAATTACATCCAATAACAGAATCAATATCTTGTTTTAGCAAATGTTATCCCACGTGTGAAATTTCGCTTGTTGCTCAAATTAGATCCAATAACAGAATCAACATCTTTTTTAACAACTGTTATCCCATGTTTCAAATTTCGCTTGTTGCTCAAATTACATCCTATCACAGAATCAATACCTTGTTTTATCAAATGTTATCCCATGTGGGAAATTTCGCTTGTTGCTCAAATTACAGCCAATCACAGAATCAATACCTTGTTTTAGCGAATGTTATCCCATGTGTGAAATTTCGCTTGTTGCTCAAATTACATCCAATGACAGAATCAATATCTTGTTAAAACAAATGTTATCCCATGTTTGAAATTTCGCTTCTTGCTCAAATTACATCCAATCACAGAGTCAATACCTCGTTTTAACAACTGCCATCCCATGTTTGAAATTTTGCTTGTTGCTCAAGTACGTCTAATCACACAATCAATATCGCGTTTTAGCAACTGATATGCTCATGTCCATAAACACGTTTTAGCAATTAGTATGCTCATTGCATCAGGTCTTCAGCTGGATACAGAAATCAATTATCATTAAAAGGACTAGAAGGAATATTAAGTTCTGATTAACACGAAAAGTTTTAATAAGAGAAACTGAACTGCAGGTTATCCTCGATAAACTGTTTCTGAGATCGAAGGTGAAATAAAGGAAGGATGTGTACGATAAAGAAGAAATCTTTTGAAGCACTTCTGTTACTAAAAATGCATTATTTAAAAATTAACAATTGACACCCAACAAAATGCGCTATAAAAAAAGTAACTGAATTAAATTGAAGTATATTTAAATGAAGAGTTAATGAACTTTTGATTCAATATTCTCAAAAATCCTCACAACCTTTCATATACCCGATACACTTAACAGAACATGGTTTTGTATTGTGTTCCGAAGACTAGAATATACCTTTACGGATACTCTGCTTGTACCTCAATATAGAACACAATTCTAAGGTTAATCTTCTTCTCAGTCGTTACACTCTTGGCAGACCGGTCGTGGTCATCTTGTTAAGTGTCTTGCAGATAAGTGATGCGCCATAGGATATCTCTCCATTACTCTCTATCAGCTGCTCTCCGGGGCACTCGTGTAGCAGAACGTCCATGGCTGTTTTAACCTGATATATCCATCTCATCAATTCTCTCCAACGTAATCTGGTACCTTCCACTTTGCCCTGTATCACCAAGCGATCAATATGATTGTTATTACGCCGCGACACATGTCCGGAGATTTTTATTATGCGGATTTGTACAATATTGGATAAACTCTGCCTGATACCAAGTTCTTGGAGAATGGATGGATTAATACGGAACTCAATCCATGATACTCTAAGCATTCTTCTCCAACATCACATTTCCAGGATATCTATCTTTTTTCTCTCGCTTTCCGTAGCATCCATGTCTTTGCGGCGTAGAGAAAAATGGGGAAAATGAATGCTCGAAGTCGGGTTTTCGTTGTTTTTGTGATGTTATTATTCTTCCATATCCTACTCAGCTTGTCCATAGGAGACCTAGCAATCGTCATATACCTTTTGGTGAATACATCACTGCTAATATAAGCAAATCACCGAATTAATGTGATTGAAATATATGCAGTGCGACCACAGAATCTGTATTTAAAACGTATCAGAAATTGCGTTATCTTTTATAATATACGTTCCAGACGTCGTTTATATCACCTTATAAGTACCCTAATCTATTATTGTATTAGAACGTCTCTACTCTATTTGTTCAGTATTAGAATGTCTCTACTCTATTGTCTCTACTTATTCTGTATTAGAATGTCTCTAGTCTATTGTCTCTACTTACTCTGTATCAGAATGTCTCTACTCTATTGTCTCTACTGATTCAGTATTACAATGTCTCTACTTATTCTGTATTAGAATGTCTCTACTCTATTGTCTCTACTTATTCTGTATCAGAATGTGTCTACTCTGTTCAGAAATACATTTGCTATTTTCGTCTTTCTACCTTGATTTTTCTGCATAATATTTTTGTAATAACCGATATGACAATCTTCATGTATTTGGTTTTAGGTTTGTACGTAAAAAGTAGTATAAGAACTAAGAATATAAGGAATAAAGGAAAAGAAAAAAGAAAAAAATGAATATAAGGACTAAGTTTTTATAGACGATAAAGACTATAAAATTATTAATAAAGTGGAATGAGTAGCAAGTTAGGAAAAAAACTATACGATAATCTTAATTTTGATTATAGATTGTTTGAAATCAGGATCGCGACTATTAATTAACTCAAATAGATTTGTATCTCTTCGTCTTTCTACCTTCATCTTTTTTTTCAAATATCGACAAATATAGGTGGTGTATTAGGAATGAAAACCAGCTAAGTCGTGTCGATAAACGCATAAAATATTGTTCCGTAATAACCTATTTGACAATATCGAAATATACCACATTTCGGGGTCATTCTATTAGATTATAACGTAAATAAGCGTATTACTTTAAATTTTCGAAAGAAGAAGTTTTTATTTTGTAAAAAAAACGTAATCACAATATTTTTTTAAGTTCAGTCAGCGTCGCAAACGCCCTGTTATTGGTTAAAAGTCAGATGACGTCACAGGCGAGTAAAACGCATTCATACCAAAATTGAATGTTCTTATTCTTTAGGTTTATAGGCATTGATACCGATAATAATATTTAAATCACAAATATTACTTACATCGAAATGATCTTCGCACATAAAAACATTTTAATGAGCTATAATGCTGTTTGGATCTCTTCGGGTTAATTGCAGTTTTTTCGTCTTTTAGGGTTCGTTGGCACTGAAACGAGCACTTTATGTGGACTTTATATAGACGTATTTGTACATTGTGGCATTACACACCATTTATACACCATTTTAATGTGATAATAAATAATAATCTCCTTCAGCGAGCAGGACCATTGTTTATGTTTACATTGTGAGTGACGTCACGCTAGCCGCCATTACAGAAATTGCGTTTTTAACGCGAGTTCAAAAATTAAAACTTTAAAAATGATTTATATAAAAAATACGGCATATATCCTGGAAATATAAATGTTGTGTGCTTATAATGCAAAATAGAACAATTCAAAACAGTTTAAAAAACCAAGTCAAACAGCCTATTCCCTATTTATCTTCAAATTAGTAATGCGAGTGAATCGAAATAATTTTACAAGGTAATTTTAAAAAACAGATACAAGTTACAAAATAATTACAAATAAAAGACATAAATACAAATTTATTAGAAGATGTAATATTTTTGTTACGATAAACTAGTAAGTGGTACGGTAAACTCCTATAAAATTTGTATAAGATTCTCTTTGCCTTCAAATTCCAGCTTGATTAATAAGTTTAGTTGGATATTTATATTATCACGTCCCTGACTCCGAGTTTCATCCATAAAGGTTTATAACGTCTGATTTTTCCACATTACGAAAGTTATGGCTACTAATATTGCTGCCAAAGTTGCTATAGCACTTAATGTTGCTGCATAATCAAACAACCTCTTTTTCTTTATTTTAATTGATGGAAAAACAATTTCGTGTAAAGGGTTTAGTTTAGTATTGTAGTTACTTCTATTGTCCAACAAATATGACCAATCTTTTGACCTTTAACGTCTAGCTATGCTAGTGTTATAGCCGTATAACTTACAATACACTATGACAATATTGCTTTCCAACTTCTCCGGAGTCCAGTTCTGCTAGAGTCTTGATTTCACTTGAGGTTTTAAATCGTTATTTTCTGTTCCAATTGGAAACTTACATTTTCTGGCTTCATTTGATCTTTCTAATTGTTCCCGCGTCTTCATCTGGGTTTTCATTTGGTTCCTGGGTTTCCTTCGAAAAATCTTATTTTTATTTAAATATTTGTTCTTATTTTCCGTTATCCATTCTCACAGATTGTCTTAAAAATTTTACTCAATATTTTTTTCCAATTTTTGCTGATCCGTGAAGTAAAATAGGTCTAATAATCACTCTTTGAAGAAGAAATTACTACAATATAACATGTTTACACTTGTTGCGTTGTGATTGACTCTAAGGAGTGGCCTTCATAGCAATTTGCTATCTGTGTACTTAGCTTTCCATATTTATGGTGAAGTTATCATAAATAAATATATAATTATATACTTTAATGTTTTGTTTATTATATCCTAATATTGGAACACTTACGGAATCAGATCGAAGTGTGACAGTCCTTTTTTATATGTACAAGCCACATGTTAGCTTTGAATAAAAACAATGCAGAATCGTTAAATTCAACTTATCTCCCAAATGCCCATCAACGGTCTTTCGAAGAAACTGATGAAGATCGGTTGTCTAACATCCTTTAAACGAGACGCACGCTGATAATATAGCTGTACACGCCCTCGATTTTTGTTTTGAATTACTAGATACTTAATTTAGACCATGGCATCTATTTGATAACCTTCGACATAATTACGTTCAGTGTAATCTTAAGTTGTGACTTGGTTTCGTTTGAACCAAGATGTCCGCAATTTTTGAAGAAAATTATTTTGAGTTAGTTGCTGTGCCGACATTCAAATATCTTAATTTTATTTGTGAAAAAATGAACTGAAAATTTGACAGAAATAACTGAATAAGTACCTACCATGGAATTTATCAGTATACAGTGGTTTTTGGAAGACAACTTGTTGGAGTGTTTGATACCCAAGTTTAAAGTACCATGCCCAATGCACACGTAGAGTTTAAAGGTACTTTTTAATATTTTAGGTCGTATACTCGTATACGTTCTTTCTAAAAAAATCCTTTCTGAGTAACAGCGTTATGGAATAACGACGAAGGACGAAAGAAATGTTATTTAAAAGTTATTTTAATAATTTTTTGGTTTCCAGGAAAGTTTATTTATTTTAAGGTTTTCAAGGTATTCAGGTAGCAGCGAAAATGTGGTCAAATATATTATAAAGCCATTCAGAGCAATGAGCATCAGCAAGCATTTCAAAATAATCACAAAGTTTGCATAATTATACAGAATAACGAGAAGTTAAGTCCACAGAAAAATTAGAAAAATAAATTCCTTTAGGCATGATGGATTGTTTTCTTCTTTAATGTACTTATCCAACTGGTTTGAGTGAGGGTTCAAAAGTATTTGTTTCAAAATAAACAGATATGAAAACCGAAGGAATATACACTAATGTGAAAAATAAAATAATATTCTTTTAATAAAAAAAATATAAACATTTCTATAAGCAAACTACGGGTTTTTGTTCACCATAATACCATTCTTCGGTATTATGGTGAACAAAAACTGACAGTAATATTCATATCCTTGTGAATGTAAAGTACTGTACTTACCAATGAATTTAGACTATCATGTCTCATTTAGTTTCAAGGAAAATCTGTCCTTTTTATTGTGGAAAATGATTTACAAATTTTCTTACAAAAGGCTGAAAATTCAAACGACAGAATCTTATTAAACCTTACGAATTGTCGTAGATAATTTGATCCTCGCTCTCAGACTTTGATCAACGTCCAGAAAGACAGAATAGCCGATTATAATTTTGAATTGATCTGACTGCAAATCACGCTCTGGTCAATTTTTTGTCACCTCATCGGAATTTGAATTGACGTTTTGATCCAATTAGTTCCTTTTATAAATATGATTAAATAAGGAAATCAGCTTTGAGTGACATGATCTGAAGAATGTCTTGTAGATATTATTATGTCTATATATATATATATATATATACGTATATAATACACCTTCTAATGTTATGGTAGTGTATTCCGTTTTTCAGAAAAAATAATTTTTGACAAAGCTACGCTGAAACTATGCTAAGAGCTATGCTAATTCATACCCATTGTTAAAGTTTTTGCTGTAAAACATTAACACAGGATAGACGATACATTTTGTAATAATTTTAAACTAACATTTTAAATTTTGCTAAAATGTTGAATTTTAAAGCTACTGCTCATTATATTAACTGTACTGATTATGTAGGATTGGGCCACTACAACTTGCCGCAACTACATCTAGCTACATGTGTATCGCATCGCACCTAGATGGTGCGATGAGATACCCAAGCATATGCCAGCTTCTCCAGACTTTGAATCATAAGATAAGGCTTCTTTCCTATACCTCTTTCACCGCTATAGCATGGTAGATGCTATTTATCAAATAGAAATACAGAAACTGGTCTCACCAGTTTCCACTTATAACAGACTAACTTGGAATCAAATTAATCTGTAGAATAAATAAACGGCATTTCACGAACTGGCTAATTTTCACTTCGATTTTTTTTATTAACGGCGAAGTTGTAGTATTAATTTCCTGTTCGCACATTTCCTTCCATCGCTTCAGCAATTGCGAATCGAAGAAACGCAACAGGCTTCACATGTTCAAGAAGCACGGAAGCGCTCTCTTTAATAACATTATACAAACGATGTTTTTATAACATCGTGTTATTGCTTACATAGCGATTGTGTTTTAAGTTCATGTCAATCAGACGCCTGTAAATAGGGTTACCATGACAATCCAATATGAAAAATAGGTGTATGTCGGAAAAGCTATAAAATAAAATTTCGTATATGCCTTTATCTTTCGAAATCATTGATGCAAGTCTTCAATTATACTGGGATGCTATTATCCATATTTTTTCGGGTTTCTCAAATTCATGGAGGGGGGGGGGGTCATGTTGTGCAATTTAATATAATAAACCATGTTTAAATATAATAAAGTTATCATGTTTAATATAATAAACCTCAAATTTCGTAAAGGGGTCTTAAATGAAAAAAATGCTAAGCAGTGCCTCAATTAAATTTTGAAGGACCCATCCAGTGATATCCTCATCGATGGAATGAGCGAGAAAATTTTATTTTTTTTATCCTCACTTTACGGGACCTCTAAAATATATATTTTATTATTTTGTCAAATAATAATTGAGGTCTCCATATAAAGACACTAATGTAAAATTTATAAGGGTCCCTTGGACCGTAAGAAGACTTATATTCTGATAAAAAAAATATTTTTCAAAAATAATTTCTATTATACAAAACATATAGACCACATATAAATATAGCAGTATTTTACTAATGTAGATATTGCATATATTAGTTTATTCATTATATCAAAAGTGAGCCCGAATTAAACTGAAATAAAAATACCTGTAAAAATCAAGACGCTCATTAGTTGTATCGGGCGAAATCCCGACAATTGATAACCCTACGCTTTAAAACAATTTTAGCATTACAGCAGTTGCGGAGCCAACAACACTCGGCAGCTAGATGCGGGTAGGCGCAGCGAGCGGTCGAGCGCGTCGGTGCGCGCGCGTCGATAGACAGAGCGTCGCCTGCGCACGCACACAAGCGCGCTCGCCCCCATGTGGGTAGGCGGCCCGGCTATACGGCGTGTTCCGATTTGTCGTTAATCCGCAGATATTGGCCTAACAATCTCTATTGATATATACCCCCAGATCCTCATTCTCCAAGAGGCGACTCCAGTGCGAGAGTGTGGACTGTACTTGCCTTCTCCCATCTTCTCTCGCCTCGCCTCGCTCCGCTCGGTGTTGCTTTTTTGACACGAGTCAAAGGACGCGAGGCAGAATAAATTGAGAGTGTGGATGGCTAGCGCTCTTTTAGCTTCCGCTCGCCACAGCTCATGCGAGAGCCTCCAGGAAGCGCGCTCGCGAGAATGTGGATCCGGCATGAACGTTGTTATGTATCGTACTTATCTCGAACACATACATCATAACGGCGCGGGGTGGGGCGTTCATTTGATGTCAGTCGATATCCGAATTCCGCCCGATACACACGTGGTGGCGAGTCAAGGTAGAAAGCACATAATCAAAAAATAAACACACCTACATCGCTTTTCACGGAAATTGGTTCTTAAAATTATCTCGAATAGCGAAACTACGAACTATTAGAAAAATGGGCGTTCGGGGAGGTTTAAAATAATAAGGGAGAGCATAATTCATGTGTTAATTATATAATAAAATCAGAAATAATTGTTTAAATACTATAATCATAATTAACTTAATGTACCCTTAACGGCCTTCAATTGTTGACGACATGATTAATCAAATAGTTTATAATTTTCTTTGTACATTAAGGGTTTTTTTAATTATTGCTAGTTTGTTTGATATCATTTAACCGTTACAGGCCACAAGGTTTTTAGAGATCCACTTGTCTGAATGCTTTTCCTTTCATTCCCGGATTTGTCAACTTTTATTGTAGTCATTAAAGAATATTATAAAAAAAAGTTTTAGTAAAATGAAATAAAAATCCTTTGTGTTTTTATTGCAGGGTTTCAAAGACATTATTGTGCCTCAAGAGAACAATGGCACAGGAATTCCTGACAGGGCTAATTTTATTTTATGTACTTTAGAGTAATTTACAAGTACAGCTCTTGGTAAAATTATTCCAATTATTACAAGACGGAGCGATGTAACGATTCTCTTGGAAGTATATATCTATGCATCTAATATTTAAAAAAAACAAAGAAATTTATAGCTGACATTGTGCAGCACACATAATTGTATTGCACAAAACCAATTTTCATTAAATACCGCTAATGCCTGGTGGCATATAAAAGTAGTCGTATATAAAAGCAAATATTTATTTTATTACCAATAGTAGTTAACATTTATAAAGCCTGTATAGTTTAAAGTAAACGAAGCCAACTACGGCACAAGAGAATACCAACCACGCGACCGTTCATGCTGCACATCTTACTTGCGTGTCGCATCGTTGACACTTCTACACACTTCTTGTGTAAAACGTACACACTTCTTGTGTAAAAATTCATCGTACACACTTCTTGTGTAAAAATTCACAGCTTCTGCCTTGTTTTATAGGATTTGTATATTTAAAACATAGAGTTCCCACATAACCTTCATCCAAGGTTCCCACGAAATCTTCAAGGATCACTTGACTATACTTTATTGTAACTTACTATTGACTTTTCATCGTCTTACTTGCGTGTCTTTAGAAGGATGACGAGGGGAGAATGTTCGATTTACTGAATTGTTTAGCATATACAAAATTTAAATCTTCACATTCAAAATATCTTTAGCCTTACTCGGAGAACAAAATTAATAATTTGCCAAAACACGGATCAATCAGAAGTGCAGGTACAATCGAGGATGTGTTGATTTTTCTTTCCAAAAAATATTCTTTATTTACAACAATCGTTCTCAAAACATGTTAAGACTAAACGCTTTTGGTGATTTTATCTTAACTACACAGCAAATCTCCCATCTTCTGAACATATGTACTTGCATACAATTTTATTCGAGGTGGCTATTAAATTTATGAAACAAACAACTAGATATACATCACTGTGTGTCGCTGCTATTTTAACTTAAATAGGAGGAACATTCTGCATAATAGAGGGAATGTAAATAAAAATATCGCACAAATAAATCTTCTTCATTTTTACCTTTCAAAGTGAACGTGTTAAAAAGAAACCTCACCAAAATAATAACGTAGGTAAGTCACAAAACCCGTGCAAGAATCTAAATTAATACAAGTCCGGATACAGGCGGACGGTTATCATCTATATTTATCACAATTAATTATGTTTACTCAAATTTTACCTGATCAGCCGCTCCACTGGAGACGATAACACTTGCCGCACTCGTGTCCGTTAGGTACCGACACGGTGGTAATGAAGTAATCGCGGCTGATAAACAGACGAAGATAAGAGGAAAGCATATGAAAGGTGTGCGTGTGGCGTCCATTAACATTTATTTACTGCCTTAACGTTAAGTAAGAAATATGGAATATATTTGTTTTTAAATCAGCCAAATTCTATACGGATTAAGTCGTGAAATATTGTGTGTGCACTCGAATTTATTGTTATGTTTAATGTATTATATTTGATCGTTTTGAAGCCAGTGATTTGCGGTAAGGTATAGCAGTGTCGTCAAAATTTTCAATAAAAACGGTCGGTGAGCCCATATTGACCTGTTATCAGTCCCAAACTACCATCGTAGGTACTCAAAGATTGTTTTCTAAAACTAAATCATCATACTCTGGTCATTTAGCAATAAGTCTGGCAAATGTACATATATTAATATGTACATTCAACTCTGAAAATAGATAATCCATACCACATGACTCCGTGACATATTAACTTTAAGTTACACAATGAAATGAAACTACGTGATGTAGTATTATTTCTACTTGCTTTAATTTCTTTACCACGACCTAGGTTTTGTTATATTACATCTTTCGGTGGTCTATTAACAAAGATTTTAGCAGAGATCTTTGCTAATAGCCCACCTGAAGATGTTGTAATACAACGAAACCTATGTCGTGGTAAATAATTTAAAGAAAGGAGAAATAATACTACATCACGTAGTATCATTTAATTGTGAACAATGAATTTCTACAAAATTAACGCCAAATATATTCAATATTCAACTTTAAGCTATGGACTTGAACAGCACTTGTGTTATAGTAAATCGATAAAACTTATTGAAAGTACAATTGATGTATTGGTTGGAGGGATAACTGACGAGGACGAAAAAGTATATTCCAGGAAAATGGTATCTTAGCTGGAATGAACTGATTTAACCTCAGAAAAGAAATGTGTCGGGTCGTCGTCATTATTTGTCCTGCCCATCCATAGTTATGTGAATAAGAGTAGAAGGATGAATAGTAGAAGGCAAAATAACAATTTCATGTACACAAACGCTTTTAGCACCTAGACGTCTAAGGTAAAAGTGTCTTTGAATGAGTATATAATTTTTAAGTACAAGTAGAACTTTTACTATTAGGATTCTGTATATACTATGCTTCGGCACACAAAAATATTTAAAGGTATATAATATTTTTATATAATTTTTGAGTACAGTAGAACTCTTACTATTAGGATTCTGTATAAACCATACTTCGACACATATAAATATTTAAGGGTTTATAATATTTATATATAATTTTTAAGTACAAGTAGAACTCTTACTATTAGGATTCTGTATATACCATACTTCGGCACATATAAATATTTAAAAGTATATAATATTTTTATATAGTTTTTAAGTACAAGTAGAACTCTTACTATTAGGATTCTGTATATAGTATGCTTCGGCACATATAAATATTTAAAAGTATATAACACTTTTATATAATTTTTAAGTACAAGTATATACCATTCTGTATATACCATGCTTCGGCACATATAAATATTTAAAGGTATATAATATTTTTATATATTTTTAAGTACAGGTAGAACTCTTACTATTAGGATTCTGTATATACCATACTTCGGCACATAAAAATATTTAAAGGTATATAATATTTTTATACATATTTTTAAGTACAAGTAGAACTCTTACTATTAGGATTCTGTATATACTATGCTTCGGCACACAAAAATATTTAAAGGTATATAATATTTTTATATATATTTTTAAGTACAAGTAGAACTCTTACTATTAGGATTCTGTATAAACCATACTTCGACACATATAAATATTTAAGGGTATATAATATTTATATATAATTTTTAAGTTCAAGTAGAACTTACATGACAATTTTCAATTTTGGTGACAATTTTCACGCATTTTACTGATGATCTTTAAAGTATATTTACATAGACAGTTCACAATACATGTTTCTAACGGATCCATTCCCAGTGCATTCATCAAACTTTATCTTAACTAATATTATAAATGCAAATTTGTTTATTTCTCTACAGTACTTTTGTTTATTACTCGACAATATGTTTGTTTATTACTGAATTATATCGCAATTGCACGATAAGTATCCATAAAAATTTTTTATATATGTGTCCTATGACCAGAAGTGGCATCTAGGCTAGTTTTTATTCTGATGGATAAGGTGTTGTAGTTCCCGAGCAATGCAGTGTAACTACATTCGTATTCCTTTCTCGATTATATTTTTATAATCCTTGAGATATGTACAATGAAAGTAGGACGAAGAATAAGATAAAAATAAATAAGTATAGAAAAAACTTTTTGGTATGTATGCAAATAATGAAAAAAAAATTGAGAGAGAAATTGTGACTATGTTAATTGCAGCATTATTATGTTTTAATTAATGTAACATAATAATATATAAATAAATAAGAAACGTAAAAAATCCCCACTTATTAATAACACTTATCTATAACAATTGTGATGTTGGTTTTGATCCATTATTTCATTTGATTTTAATGATAGTTTCAATTGTATATAATCATAAGTAGATTAATAATAAATAAGACGATTTAAATTTAACAATACCCTTTCATTCGAAAACACTTTTTAAAATTTATATAAACATGAAAATTTTCACTGAATTTTCAAAACCGACTCGTCGGTTATTTCTGCAGACTCGTCATTGATTACTAATGTCTTTCTAAATGCTTTACCCAACTAGTCAAGACATCTCAAATACATATATAATATCACAGTAATTATATATAAAATTGGAATCTTTCACAATTTCTTTTTTTTTTTAATTTAATACCATTTTAGTAATTTTACTAATGTCGCCGACTAGTTGCTTTACTCAATTAGTCACTGACTAGTCAGAACATCTTTAATACATATATAATATCGCAGTAAATTATATTTAAAATTGGAATCCTTCACAATTTCTTTTTTTTAATTTAATACCATTTTACTAATCTTTTTAATTTAATACCATTTTAATAAATTTACTAATGTCGTCAACTAGTCTGCTTTACTCAACTAGTCAAGACGTCTCAAATACATATATAATATCACAGTAATTATATTTAAAATTGGAATCTTTCACAATTTCTTTTTTTTTTAATTTAATACCATTTTAGTAATTTTACTAATGTCGCCAACTAGTTGCTTTACTCAATTAGTCACCGACTAGTCAGGACATCTCTAATACATATATAATATCACAGTAAATTATATTTAAAATTGGAATCTTTCACAATTTCTTTTTTTTAAATTTAATGTCCGATTCAGACGAATGTATTCATTTTGTGTACCAGTAAACGCATTAAACACTAATAAATATATAACGACTACTTTTGGACATAACTAAAACAAAAGTTTAAATATTTTTTCCTACGCCAAAGTAGTACACGCTTTAGATAACCAGTGCGGCGATAGACGTCCGTCTATATTCTATACATATTCATCTAACTGGAAGTCAACGCGGGCCACAGACCACACTCACACACGCACACACTCGCGCCCGTATCTACTTATCCTTATCTCTATATATAGGCGCGTAGGTAGGTATCCATATGACGCTACCACAGAGCCACTCAGTCTAACACGTGTTCATCATACGATCACTATGCGTCGCTCGCAGCTCGACGGCCGATTAAGGTCGACGATATACTCGTATGTGTATAATCATATAATATATACGATGTGAGAACGTATAATTATGCTTATAGAAAGATGGGCTCGGCAGGTAGGTGAGTGAGCGCGTGAAAAGAACGTGTGGCCCCGTCTGGAGACGGCGACGGAGGCTGCGTTGGGAATTCTGGTTTCGAGAGAGGTACTGATTGTAAAAAATGTAGATAACAAAATGACATAACATTTGCTAAAACAGTAAGTGGTTTAGAAACTATAATCTGAGACGAGAATATGACGTCAAAGAAAGCGAGACGGCGGAGATTAAAAAGAGTTTCTTTTAGATAAAGTAGGTGTAATACATAGCAAAACAAATGATTGTAGCTACGTTTAGGTAAACATTACGTACTGTGTAACTACGGAGATAAAGAGAGAAATATTCAAACGATATGACCCTATCAGAATAAACAAGAGATCCTTAAATGTCATGTTATTAAACTCTCCACCTTACCATAAACTAATTGCATTTTTATAAATGTGCTTTTTGTATCTTTATAGCAATATTGTATATGTACTTTTTGTATCCTAATTGTAATATTGTAAATGCACTTTCCGTATCCCAATCGTAATGCTGTAAATGCACTTTTTGGTATCCTAATTATAATATTGTAAATGAGCTATGTCCTCATCATAACATTGTAAATTCATTTCTGTGTTCTTATTGTAATATCGTGAATTCGCTTTCGGTATCCTAAACGTAATATTATAAATACAGTATCTGTATCCTAACTGTAATATTGTAAATGCGCTTTCTATATCCAGATTGTAATATTGTAAATGCGCTTTCCGTATCCTAATTGTAAGAGTGTAAATGCACTTTCCGCGTCCTAATTAAATACCAATTTTAAACGCATTTTCTGCTCCCTATAATATTAGAAAATTGTTTCGAACGTAAATAAAAAAAATTATAAAGAATTTATATAGATATAAACAATTAAAAATATTTTTAAAGTCGTTAAATTATCGCAGTTTTGTTGAGAAAATAATATAATCGTTCTACATTTTACAGTTATATATATATGTATATATATATATATATATATATATATATATATATATATATGTATATATATAAACTGAATAACTTTTTACATTATTTAAGAGCCTGAAAAACAATTTTTCGATTACTTTTATCAATGGGACAATAAAGAATTTAAACTTTTTACAGAATTTTTAGAATCTTAAACGCATCCGTATAATGTTTTAACATGATATGCTATCGTATGTATATTTAAAAAAAACATTATGCGGGCTAATCTACGGAGCTTTTACTTACGAAAAATGAGCAATTCCTTAGGGAAGAACTAAAAACTATTTTTCCTTTCCGATAGATGGCGTTATTACATGTCTAAATATATAATATGTAAGTACAGTTTTGTTCTTATCTGTCAACAGTTAAAATGGTTTGTTTACAATTAATATTCATAAAAATCTCAACGCTAACATTAAGTGAAAATATGGCAATAAAAATGTTTAAAAAGGCTATTTGACTTGATTTTTCAAATTGTTCTATTTCGCATTATAAGCATACTACATTCATTTTTCAGGATATATGTCATATTTTTTAATATAAATCGCTTTTACAGTTTGAATTTTCGAACTCGCGCTAAAAACGCAGTTTCTGTAATGGTGGCTAGCGTGATGTCACACACAATGTAAACATAAACAACAGTCCTGCCCATTGACGAGGATTATTATTTATTTTTATATTAAAACGGTGTATAAATAGAGTGTAGTGCCACAATGTACAAATACGTTTATAAAAAGTCCACATAAAATATTCGTTTCAGTGCCCAGGAATCCTAAAAGACGAAAAAAGTGGCTGCAATTAAGCCCGAAGAGATTCAAACAGCATTATAGCTCACTGAAATGTTTTTATGTCAAAGATAATTTCGATGTAAGTAATATTTGTGATTTAAATATTATTATCGGTATCAATGCCTATAAACCAAAAGAATAAGAACATTTTGGTATGAATGCGTTTTACTCGCCTGTGACGTCATCTGACTTTTAACCAATAACAGGGCGTTTGCGACGCTGATTGAATTTAAAAAAATATTGTGATTTCTTTACGTTTTGTTTTACAAAATATAAACTTATTCTTTCGAAACTGAAAAGCAATGCTCTTATTTACGTTATAATCTAACAGGATGACCCCGAATTGTGGTATATTTTCTATGTTGTCAAATAGCCTATTACGGAGCATTTGAACGTCATAATTGTGCATTGTGATAAATAACTAAGCAGAAAAGATCAGGCCGTTTGTTAGTTTGCAAATTATATGTGATTAATTATGTATGACAAATTCAGCGTTGCTCTTCTATAAGTCTTTGTTAGTCTGTACAAATAACAGTCCGTGAGTTTTAGTTTTTTTTTCTCCTTCAATCGAAGTGAAATATGAACTAAAATAAAGTAAATGTGTTGACTCGACATTTCAAGAATGACTCCATAAAATTGATTTGTTTTAAGTTATTATAAACGCATAAACATAACGTATAATGTAACTGCGGAGGACGATAAACTATTGTATAAAGAACGAATTATGCATTTGATTTCCATATATTTGTATTGTATGCGAAGCTGTATTATCATCTCGTCTTTATATTATTAGAACTAATTTAATAATTTCGAAGTCATAGTGATATTTATACGCACAGATGATTCAAAATCAAATATTCGTGCTATATTTTGCACGTCTTATTAATAGGAAGTCAATTTCGCCAGTCGCTTAATTTGCATTCAAAAGCCAGTGAGAATTCCGAGGAGTTTTTTTTTAAATCACTTCTATAATAATATCCAATTTTGTTCTCAAATAGTAAAAATCCTTAATATGTGGTAATTTCTTTTATTTTTTGTTATGTAAAGGCAATGATGTTATACAACTTTTCAAGGGCAAGTAGAAGCGGGTACAAATTTGTTCTAGAAAGTTCTAAGAACATTATTGCGCTATCGGATACAAACATTACTTTGATTTAAGTTATTTTCATATTACCTTTCTATACAATTAAAATTATAGGAATGATTATCTTAATTTGCGAAATCTGTTGTAAAATTACAATGGATCAAATAAACAAAATAACAATCAATATAAACTGTTGCATCGTAGTGCGAAAAACGTTAACGACATAGTTATAGTATTTCAAATAACAAAAGGTCAGTCACAAATAAATCAAATTTAAGTTAGACCACAAATCATTTCTGTTGCGTATTACAATGGATCAAACAAACAAAATCACAAACAATGTAAACTGTTGCATCGTAGTGCAAAAAACGTTATAGAAATAGTTATAGTATTTTAAATAACAAAAGGTCAGTCACAAATAAATCAAATTTAAGTTAGGCTACAAATAATTTCTGTTGCGTATTACAAGGGACCAAACAAACAAAATAACAAACAATATAATCTGTTGCATCGTAGTGCAAAAAACGTTATCGAAATAGTTATACTATTTTAAATAATAAAAGGTCAGTCACAAATAAATCAAATTTAAGTTAGGCTACAAATAATTTCTGTTGCGTATTACAAGGGATCAAACAAACAAAATAACAAACAATATAATCTGTTGCATCGTAGTGCAAAAAACGTTATCGAAATAGTTATACTATTTTAAATAATAAAAGGTCAGTCACAAATAAATCAAATTTAAGTTAGGCTACAAATAATTTCTGTCGCGTATTACAAGGGATCAAACAAACAAAATAACAAACTATATAATCTGTTGCATCGTAGTGCAAAAAACGTTATCGAAATAGTTATACTATTTTAAATAATAAAAGGTCAGTCATAAATATATCAAATTTAATTTAGGACACAAATCATTTCTGTTGCGTATTACAAGGGATCAAACAAACAAAATAACAAACAATATAATCTGTTGCATCGTAGTGCAAAAAACGTTATCGAAATAGTTATACTATTTTAAATAATAAAAGGTCAGTCACAAATAAATCAAATTTAAGTTAGGCTACAAATAATTTCTGTCGCGTATTACAAGGGATCAAACAAACAAAATAACAAACTATATAATCTGTTGCATCGTAGTGCAAAAAACGTTATCGAAATAGTTATACTATTTTAAATAATAAAAGGTCAGTCACAAATATATCAAATTTAATTTAGGACACAAATCATTTCTGTTGCGTATTACAAGGGATCAAACAAACAAAATAACAAACAATATAATCTGTTGCATCGTAGTGCAAAAAACGTTATAGAAATAGTTATACTATTTTAAATAATAAAAGGTCAGTTACAAATAAATCAAATTTAAGTTAGGCTACAAATAATTTCTGTCGCGTATTACAAGGGATCAAAGAAACAAAATAACAAACAATGTAAACTGTTGCATCGTAGTGCAAAAAACGTTATCGAAATAGTTATACTATTTTAAATAATAAAAGGTCAGTCACAAATAAATCAAATTTAAGTTAGGCTACAAATAATTTCTGTCGCGTATTACAAGGGATCAAAGAAACAAAATAACAAACAATGTAAACTGTTGCATCGTAGTGCAAAAAACGTTATCGAAATAGTTATACTATTTTAAATAATAAAAGGTCAGTCACAAATAAATCAAATTTAAGTTAGGCTACAAATAATTTCTGTCGCGTATTACAAGGGATCAAAGAAACAAAATAACAAACAATGTAAACTGTTGCATCGTAGTGCAAAAAACGTTATAGAAATAGTTATACAATTTTAAATAATAAAAGGTCAGTCACAAATATATCAAATTTAATTTAGGCCACAAATCATTTCTGTTTCGCATACGGAATGCGCCATTAACTCAGAATTGAGACTCGAGGCGGGAGCCGTGTCGTTCAGTGGGACGATTGTTTCCTGGTCTCATTATTATCTCTACCTGCAAGGCGATAGGTCTGAATTAGTAGAAACTTTAAGCCTGTGCCAGATGGACGGATGAGGATGACGAAATTAAAAAGGATTTTAAAAATTACATTTTATTTATAGATTACAATCCCTACCAAATCTTTGAATTGCCCTAATTCAATCAACATCCGATGTTATTTTCTATAATATATCTCGAAGTTGTTACAAAAGATTTTGTCGTCTACAGGACAATACATTAGGGTAAATTTTCGTAATCAACTGCTGTTAGTTAAGGAGTCAATGTGCAAGTACACGTCATCACCATATGCTGTACTACTGACTGACTACAACTTCCTTCCAGCTGTTGCAAAGTGTGTCAACGATTATACGGAGTGATACGTTGGTACGCGTCGTATTATAAACAAAATGTGAATGAGATATTTTTGCAAAAAATAGTTGTGTTTAGTCAGCTTGTAAATAAAGAGTAGTCAGAAATTACTCTTGAACGATTTAAAATATTATTTTTATGTATGGAACAAGACGGAAGTTTATTAAAAACTCGATAAAATAAAACGTTAATATAGCGTTCAGTGACAATAAAAATCTCACAGAGCTTATCGATTTGTGGTAATGCTAAATAATATTATGAAAAAATTTTTTTTTTCATTTTTGTTAGTTACCTAATAACACAGGAGCTACTTTATCAAGTTATGCTACATATGTTATGCTACATATATTTTCCGTAATATACATTACGGAAAAATGTACCGATTTTTATCTTGGAAAAAGGAACTTCCTTACAAAAAAAATCTATTTTTTCTTCCAAAGAGGTGTTGCCATCTGAATATTTAATTTCTCTATAATCTAGTTTGCTTGGTAAATATCAAGAGTTCTCTAGACATGTTCTCTTATGTGGAAAATGTCTCAGCTAATATCTAGTCCTTTTTATAGATATTCGTTTAAAGTGGAACTCACTCTCGAATAAAACCATTGTGGCATCGGTTCATGGATAAGAATAATAAAATTCAGCATTTATATTTTTGTTTTAATAGTTGATTTACAGATAAATCTTTAAGTCTTTAAGTGCTGTGAAGAAGTGCCACATCACAAGGTACTTACCTTGATAGCTGAATCCGATTATATGGATGTATTTAAGATGCACTCACTATGGTACAATTATTTCTAGCCACGAAAAAATTCTGAATCCATCAGGCAACTGCCATAGAAATAAATGTATTATTAAACGCTTAACGTTTCATTGCATTTATATCGCTAACTTTATCTTTGTTTCTGGCGCTATGTTGTTCACAGAAGAGAGTTCATCGATATTTTTAGGCTGACCACAATGATAAAGCCAGTCTCGGCGAATTTATGTGTCATAAAATGTAACATGATCTATTGTTGAGTAATCATTGGTGGTTTGATACCATCGTTTTTTCAATCTTTCTGTACTTTATGTGTCTTCAGGATCCACTCTAATGGTAGAGTACGTTACATCCCATTTTGATCTATATGTTATGTATCGAAGATTTCACTTCAATTCATTCCTACTGGAGTGTAGCTAAAGAAACTATAATATATATATATATATATATATATATATATATATATATATATATATATATATATCAATAAGCACTCAAATTTTATGTTATAAGATATATTTTTCTATCTTTCTCTATATTATGTGTTGAAGGAGGTCAATTGAATTCATTACTGCGAGATGAATGCTATAGATCTATTGCTAGATCTAATATAATTCTATAATGACCTTACGTTAGAAACTATAATAATGTATCTATCAATAAGCACTCACATTTTATGTTATAAGAGATCTTTTTTTATCTTTCTCTATATTATGTGTTGAAGGAGGTCAATTGAATTCATTACTGCGAGATGAATGCTATAGATCTATTGCTAGATCTAATATAATTCTATAATGACCTTACGTTAGAAACTATAATAATGTATCTATCAATAAGCACTCACATTTTATGTTATAAGAGATCTTTTTTTATCTTTCTCTATATTATGTGTTGAAGGAGGTCAATTGAATTCATTACTGCGAGATGAATGCTATAGATCTATTGCTAGATCTAATATAATTCTATAATGACCTTACGTTAGAAACTATAATAATGTATCTATCAATAAGCACTCACATTTTATGTTATAAGAGATCTTTTTTTATCTTTCTCTATATTATGTGTTGAAGGAGGTCAATTGAATTCATTACTGCGAGATGAATGCTGTAGATCTATTGCTAGATCCATTATAATTCTATAAAGACCTTACGTTAGAAACTATAATAATGTATCTATCAATAAGCACTCACATTTTATGTTATAAGATATCTTTTTTTATCTTTCTCTATATTATGTGTTGAAGGAGGTCAAATGAATGTATTACTGCGGGATGAATGCTATAGATCCATTGTTAGATCCATTATAATTCTATAAAGACCTTACGTTAGAAACTATAATAATATATCTATCAATAAGCACTCACATTTTACGTTATAAGATATATTTTTCTATCTTTCTGTACATTATGTATTGAAGGAGGTCAATCGAGTTCATTACTGCGGGATGAAAGCTATAGATCCATTCATAAAACCAGTATAATTCTATCGTTAAATACTAAAGGTGATCTGCCATTGTATATATTATGTGCTCAAGCACTGTATTAAAACTCATCCCAATGGGTGAATGTTCAGAGATCCCACATGAGAAAGAAAAAAATTACGAGCAAGGAATGAATAATAATTATATAAGGTAATATTTCTTCTACTTTGCAATCAAAGAGCTTTCTGCTACAGCTAAGTCGTCATAACTACTCGATTGTGGAATGAACTGACTACAAACATACAAAGTGAACGAGGGCGCACTTTGTATATTTGTAGTCAAAAGTCATCTAAAAATACGTTACCTATCAGTTTATATTTTGGCAGATCCTAATCCCTTCCATTATAACCTATCCTTGTCCCTCCCTACCCCTAATATGTCGGTTTGCTTTGGTTTTTAATTAATATTTATTTTATTACCACACAATTTTATATATTTTAAGTAGAATTTATTGAATTATTTGAATTAATTAATGTTTAAAAATCACTTATGGCCTGCCATAGTACTTAATGTTCACATCTAACTCATTGTGGTTGGTAAGAGATTGCTCTTATAGCAATAAGTCTGCTACTGTATACTTAGTTTTCTAAGCTTATGGAAATAATAATAATAATAGAAAATTATACCGAATGTGTCTAATATCCCAAATGAGTGATGATTGTGGTCTGATGGCAAATAATCTAATTGGCTATGTGCTATATTTGGTTTCTACTTCTAGAAATCTTTATATGTTAATGGTAAACGAAAAAAAGGTTATATAGCATGCTGGCGAGTTTCTATTCTACACAATTTGGTAAAAATTGCATCAGATATCTTTCAATAGATTCCGGTGCAGCGTGACATTTACTCGTACACTGAGATACCGTTAAGATTTCTTTAGTCTTTATGTTGACATCTAATAGAAAACAACTTTTAACTATTCCGGTAAAGTGGATTAAAAAGCAATATCTTTTGTCACATGTTATTGAAGAAGACATATATGGATTGTCTTTGCATTTACATAATCTCTCTTATTATTAGCAATTCTAAGTTAGCTTTTCTCTTATTTAACTGCGTGTCTGTTTTCTCATAAGCCCTGGAGGGCAGGCCTTGTGGAGCAGTCATCTGCTTTTCTATAATGTATCCCCGTAAATAACTAATTGTAAGGGTAGTACCAGTAAAACTTTATAAAGTATTTCATAAAATAGTTCCAAGAAGGGTTTTTTTTTAATTCAATAGAACAATATTTAACTGAAATTAACAGATTTTGTAGGTACTTTTTAAAATAGCTCCGTTATTTATTTCCTAATTTTAATTGCTTTTATGTCATATTTAACCAATGGTGAAAAAAAGCAAGGAAATCGAAGTGAATTTTATGTAAATTTGTTTATCCGTCTTTAATATTTAAAACAAGCTTTTTGAAATAAAATTTCTTGTTATGTGCGTAATATTTAAATCAATTCAGGCAACATCGCGAAATTTTGTTAAGAATTAACGTAATGGAAGTGGACGTAATGTTAAATTGAATAAAGATGTATCCAAAAGGATATTTTTTTCTTTAATGTTTTAAACAATTCATCTCATCAGCAAATTTTAAGGTTTGACTGCCTTGTAACCTTACGTTAGGTTCTGAATACTTAATGAATCTCTTTATATCTGCCTTACATAAAAATCCATTTATTATTTAAGCTGTAAAACTTTTAAATTAACTGAATTTTGACACCAGAAACTCATTCTAGGAAAATAATTCTAAAATTTTTCTCTCATGAATCTTCTAATCTTCTCTTCTCTTCTTCTAATACGAAAATTGAAAAAAAAATTTTTTATATTGTAAATTTCATTTTGAATATACAAATTCTTAAAAATTTTTTTTCCTCCTTCGTCACAATCTTGAAAAATTTTGAAAATTTTGTCGATTTCAATCTCACTGATGGGATTTTTCCAATGTTTTTAAATTTAATCTAGTATTTTCACCTTCAAGTATTGACAAAATTTATATTTCTAATAACTAGAAAAAACTACTCAAAACCCGCGTATTTTAATTCTGTCATAGCATACTTAATCTCTCCTCCATATAGTATCGTCCACGCGTGTCTTTTCCTCGTAGCGTTTCTACGAATTTCGTCGAATTTGGCAGGTGTTCGCGGTACATCGAGAGACGATTCTTAACGGGTGGTCACTCTAAGCAGGCTTAGCCTGTTCACTACAAGGTCAATATAGGGATTATTTTGACAATGAAGTCACATAATAAAATTTCACACAAAGAATTTACTAAACACGAAGACGAAGTTACGTAAGGAAAGAGGGAATTAAGTTCGGCAGTTGATGAGAAAGAAATATTTGAACAAATGCTCGCTGTCTCGCTTCCACTGTGACTTCACGGAGAAGGAGAGCTTTAACCCTATTTCGATATTCTTTGTTTGAGGTAAAGTTCACATTTAGTCAATAAATGCTGTCTCTGAAGTACAATGAAGCAACTTTGCCAAGGACTAAGTTATACTGGTATCATTGATACACAGTAGACCTCAAGTACTTTAAATATAGATCTTTTTGAAGCTTTATCTCTGATGACAGCATTCAGAGCTTTATTAGCAGAATAGAAAAGTCTCAGCTAATAAATTATATATTTTAATTTTTTTTTGCTTTTCATCCAAAACGGTAGGCATCCTCTACATTGGTTGATTATTTATTGAATATGTAAAGGACAGCTGACAAAGAAACCATCCACCAAGTAAGGCAAATCATTTTTCATGAGTTGTTACGGAATAATTTTATTTTAAATAGATTTTATTGATATTGTATTTATATAAATATTATATATTTTGTTAACGTTTTCGCACCAGTTATTGAATTAGTTTATTTTTAGGTACTTGCTCAACTTCCTTCATCCTTTGACTACATATGTTAATTAAAATAACTAGGTATATAATTCTATTAAATTATATTTAAGCACTATTTCACACCGAGCTTGACTTACTTCTTTATCATGTTCTTCATTACTGAAGGTCGTGTACATCTTGAAAGGTCTTTCTTAGGTCGTTAACAAGTTTCTTCCACATAGTCTTCAGTATGTCTCAGAGATGCTACTACCGAAGACGTAGAGAGTTTGTTTAGCAGTTAGAAAAATATTCGCGGATCGCCGCCTTTTCTCCAGGCTTTAGCTATTGTAATCAGTTTTTCGAGGTTTTGAAAATCTCTTTAAGCTATATAATCAAAATCGTAGGGCTAATTGCCTACAATATAGTTGCAATCTCGTCTCCCAGGTGGCAACATTTCTATATCTTCACCCATCCTCATATGATTGTGGTCTCTTTTTCTTTGACAATGTATAATTTCAGGTTATTGGTTTAAAATTTACTTATTAGTTGTAAAATATTATGGCAATTTCTATGAAAACTCTAGTTTTGCGGTGCTAATATTAGTAATTTTATAAGTAATGTCGTAAAAATAAAGACGTACCATCTGCATCCAGGATAATATCAGATATACTGCAAAAAATCATCAAGATCAATGAAGTTTTAGGTTGCCGCTTTTTGTATGAATATCAGGCGCTTCCTTGTGATCTTAAAATACATCTTATTTAATATTTAGGCCTTCTCTTCGAGACAACGCTACCAAAAAAAAAACAAAAGCGTATTCGAACCTTTTGCTACAAAACACTAGTTACCTGCGATATAATCACCAAGATATTTGCACCATAGAATTACGTAAGTAATAATGATTTGTAGTTAATTAACGCAATCTAATTAAAACGTTTTTAAGTATTTTTTTGATTTTTAACGTTTTTAAGTTTTTAGGCTACGTTTCTTTTGTTCTCAATAAACAATGATCATTAACAATTTGAGTTTAAAGTTTTAGTGTAACTTGAAAAAATGTATAAATTCTTGAAACCTCACAGTTTTTAGTTAAAATACATAAAATAAATATTGATAATAAGTCAATAATAAGTCATAAAATAAATATTGATAGTAAGTTAGTCAGAATTAATACAAATTTAATTTCTATGAAATAAACAAAACTATGAAATAATTAGCCATGACAATATGTATAATATAATTATTTTCTTCATAGTTTTTTTAAAGTAAATACAAACAAACTAAGCGAGAAAACCCTGAGTCAACGGAAAAAATTTAATTCCATCTTAAACAATACTAAAAAAACTCACGTAATAAACAGCCAGCAAATATTCCTACACCATAAGCACGACGTAATGTAAACTCGCCTTTATATTGATATAGGTCGTTTGTTATTCTCGCGCCGTATCTGTAAACAAGTTATCAAGTTCATACATTCAAACACAAAACAATATTCGAACAAGTTTCATCAGATCGAAGGCATTTTTCTATCATAAATAATATGTTAAGTATAAGTAAAATTTGCACTACGAGGGTCTCGTATTCATTTACAGGTCCATTTACAGATTTCCAAAAAAAAATTTTAGGTAGAGTTTTTTAGGTCATTTAAAAAAAATTGTTCTACGAAAATCAATAGTTTAGAAGTTATGATTTCCGCTCTCTATGTGATAAGTGCATAACAGAAGCGTTCTGTCTAGCAGTCATTTTACCTGAACACATTTTGTGTTTTTAAGGCTAGTAAACATTTATTTGCATATAATTTAAGTAAATTTGAGTTCAATTAATGCTTTTTTAAAAGAACTTAGTTTTACTAAAATTACGATTATGGCAGAAATTTCACATTTTTTGCAACATCTTCACACTATTGCAACATCTTTAGAAAATAACATCATATCACAAAGTCATCACATTTAGTGAATTTGTGATATGATGTTATTTTCTGAAGTCGTTGCAATAGTTACATCACTACGATATTTGGTCTAGACTACCACCATATCCTAAGGTAGTTTTTAAGGTCATAAGCAAATCTCTAGTGTCATTTTTTCAAATGTACGCTTTTCTGAAAAAAGAAAAAATCAACATAAAGTTTCAAACAATAACAGAAGCTAAGAATAAACATAAAAAACGCTCATTACATGCTATCTATTCTACTATTCTAATCTATTCTACTCCGTATCAAATTCCTTGTAATTTAATGAAATAGTTTTCAAGCAAAAGTGATTTATGTGACTGGAGTAAAGATTTTTCATAAAAGTACAAAAAAAATCATAACTTATAAACTACTAATTTATGAGGAACTAACTTTTTTTAAATGACTTGTTATGATGTTCTCTACTCGAAACTACTACTGTAAATGGGCCAGCTGTATTAATGTTATTTATAATATAATACATAATAAATTGCCTAGTATCTTTTCAATTAAATAATGCAAGTTAACCAAAACCATTTCCAATTTTAGCGTTTACTAAATACTGTCACCGTGATTTTCGTATTTTTACACGCATAGTTAAAAAGTTATACATTATTTGATATTTCGAAATTTCCATTACGCAAGGAATAGGATATTCACATTTTTTATTATATTTTAACTGACCTTTTGTATCATATTCCACTTAGTGGGGTTCACGAAAAAAAATTTATCCCAAAGTTTGATTATGTGTAGAGATTTCCTAAAACAAATATAGTTTCTTTATTTTTATCTATTGGCGTAATTAATACAGCAAAACTTCATTACTTAAATCTGTAGTCACGCATCTTAACCTTTTCAAGGTTAAGATTCGTGACTATAGATTTATGACTACGAGTTTTATTATTTACGTGACTATAGATATTATATCTTTGACCGTGATATACGGATGGACAGAAAAATAAGACAAAATTATAAGGGATATATTTATCAAATTTTATTATGGAACCCCTTAAAACCCTGGAATACAAAGGTAAGCTTCAAAGTTTGTTGCCTTAACACGTTTAGACGAATGTTATTTCTTGTCTAAAATGGCGAATATGAAACTCTGAGAATCGCACAAAACAAATTGCGATTATTTACAAATACGAGTTATATTTAAAGTTGTAAAATTTCCATAACGTATAAAATGATACGAGCTTTGATTGGCGATGTTAATAATCTTATTACTATTTTTATATTTTTGATAGATCAAGATATGTGGCGAAACAGTTGTCGAGCCGCGTCGCGCTAGGCGCACGGAGGCGCGCGCTGCGCGCGACGCGCCACGCCGGGACGCTAGACGGCCAGGCGCCATCATTGTGCGCCATTCAAATTCATTCACAACAGTCGGCGTTTTGTTCCGGAAATAAGTGGCGTGGCAAATTGTTTAACTCTATGCACACCTTGTCCAAAGACGGAATGACACTTTTTTTTATTGTTCTGTTTGTTGTGGATGTGAGCAGAGACACAGTACTGGGAAGTTGCGTTTGAAGGACTGCCTGTGTTAAGTGTTTGTTTGAGTGGAAACCGTCGCGTCGTCTCGCTATTGATTTGTTTCACTTACGTAGTCATTTTAAAAGGAACTATGTGCGCGATAGACTCGATAATCTTGTGTAAAGATTACGTATAAGTTAGTTTACTGACTACTTTATAATATTACTGTAACGTTTAAATAAGAGCAATTTTCATCGAGTAATAATAAATGCTATAGGTATTAACCCTTACTATATTCGAATATGGACGCGATATACTCGGTAATATTTTATTAAGATAACGCGTACTTCAGTTATTGATAACTTTTAATTATTAGCGTAAAGTCAAAATGAGAGGAACTTTCATCGAGTAATAATAAATGCTATAGGTATTAACCCTAACTATATTCGAATATTGACGCGATTTACTCGGTAGTATTTTATTAAGGTCACGCGTACTTTAGTTATTGATGAAGCAGATTTTTGAAATTTGTATTTTGGCATGTTAATAAAATACTCTCTCCG
The DNA here is from genome assembly GCA_039881145.1 of Druceiella hillmani. Taxonomy (NCBI): domain Eukaryota; kingdom Metazoa; phylum Arthropoda; class Insecta; order Lepidoptera; family Hepialidae; genus Druceiella; species Druceiella hillmani. The sequence continues at coordinate 16,435,406 of JAYKKI010000033.1, forward strand.
TAAATAATCTATCTTTTTATTACATTTAAAATAATCAACATTAAAAAGTGACTACATTAATTTTAATATATCTCTTCCTTTTATAATTAGACCATCTTAAAATAAAAACTAATGTTTATTTCTTAAAAAAAGTACTACATAATATTTTGGAAAGGCAATTCAATTTGGATTTACTAACAACGAACATATTAAACATACTAAAATTATTTATATGTGCTACACTAATTGAATTACTTATTGTGGTATTTATTTTATTTTTAACGTAAAAATCATATATTTACCTCCTTGGGCTACTACTATTCTGCCTACTTTCTACTAAAATCGTTATATTCTGAAGTGTCCAATAAATCTTTATATCTTTATCTGTAATTGTTTACTTGTATTCCTAGTTTTTTTCACAAAATTAACTGTTATAATAACTTTATTTGTAACTGTTAACTCATATTCTTAGTTTTTTGACAAATTAACTGTTATACTATCTTTGTTTGTAACTATTAACTCATATTCTTAGTTTTTTCACAAAATTAACTGTTATAATAACTTTATTTGTAACTGTTAACTCATATTCTTAGTTTGTTCTCAAAATTAAATCAAAGCACATAAAACATAAAGATGAAAAAAAACTCTCGTAACTCCATTCGTGGGGGTAGAAAGATACCCCAATACTTTATACAAACCACAGGAAACACAGTCTGTCGCTAGTCTACACGCCAACATGTTGCAAGTAGCAGGTATTGAGATTACACGGAGTTTAATCCGAATTAAACTATGAGTATTGGAGACGAAACGAAAAATATATATTGTGGAGTAGATTTCTACACCATGAATGTAGTTGGGGGTTAAAATTTAATGACGTTATATTGAATAAAAACGCATATTAAATAGACATCTCTCATAAAACAAGCAAAAATGTGGTTCAATGTTATTCCTTATATACAGAATATGAAGTGACTTACGTACACATTGATGCAATAGATAAATATATATTTTTTAACTTAAAGAATATGATACGAGTACAAGATTCATTTAATCATACCAAATATATTTTAAAGTGATACCAAATATGATATCTAAAAAAATCGATTGATATGATCGATTATAACTGCCTGAATTAATTATGGATTTCTAAATACCCTGAATCAATGACGTTATTTTAAATGGGAATATTGTCAGCGCTTTAAAAATATCACTCAAAAATGAGGTAACTGTTTCGTTTCCATAACAATATCCTTTTATGTACATATTACGTACTTTCTTTGATTCTCTATCTCTTTTTTTATCGTTCGTGTGTGAACGCTATCTGTAACCACATTTTTTGTTTTTTTTTTAAAGATTGTAACGTATCTAGTAAACACAACATCATTGTAATATATATTTTTTTCTATACAAAAAACTGCGTAATTTTTCAATTCACTGACTCAAATATTTCATCATTTTTAAGCTTCGCCTCTAGATAAGCAAAACTCATTTCTTAATCAAATTTCGTAAGTTAATATCTAATGAAACCGGTGGCAGGTAGATGTACAGGAAAAGAATGTTATAAATATATTATTTATGTGTAAATACATAAGTAAAATGTTATAAATAGATAATTTATGTATAAAAATACATAAGTAGAATAAAACGAAAGACGCTCATTGGAAATATTCTTATATGTATAAAGGTGACCCGAAAGCGAATCCTGTTATCTGTTAGTATTTCTTATAACAGTAATGAGATCGACCTACGAGTACGTAGACCAAAACTTTGAGTCAGACAAAATCTATTTACATAAATCTTGAAGGACGGGAAATTATAATTTAGCGTAAAGACATTTGGCTGTAAGCCATTGCAGTCGGATGACATAATTCGCAAATGAACTTTCAAAACGCTTCGCCAAGTATAAGACATACTGAAGTGTTTGTACGTAAGAATCAATGGAATTAAATGAGAAAATTCGTATATAAACCACAAACCTCCCTTAATAAGTTTCATTTATATTAAAAACTGAAAATAGGTTCTTAAATTTTGCTTGTAAGCATAGACATATGCCAGTATAAGAAGTAAAAAAAAACCTTTCGATTAATAGTAAATATACCTTTATGAAGCATTAAATAGAAAGCGGAAATGCTATTTAAGCCCTTTTTCCTTCGTCGCAAATAATTAGAGCCGTCATAGTCGAATCTATAATGAAAATTAAGTTTATGCCATAATATTTCCAATATGGATATTAAGTTTATGCCATAATAGTATCTATTTAAATTAAGTTTATGCTATAATATTTCCAATATGGATTTTAAGTTTATGCCATAATATTATCTATTTAAATTAAGTTTATGCCATAATATTTCCAATATAGATATTAAGCTTATGCCATAATAGTATCTATTTAAATTAAGTTTATGCTATAATATTTCCATATTGTTGCCACAGCTTATATGCCCTGGTGTTTCAATTATTTTTTTTTAATTTCAATCTATCTATGGCCACCGTTCTCCATTTTTTTGTCTTCAGAACGCTGAAGTTTTTTTGAGGTAATCAATGAATCTGAACTTTCATCCACTTTTTATGAATGCGAACCCAAGTCGGATTACTTAAAGGAGCATGTTTTTAATATTGTTACGTCCACCAGCAGATTTTGATAAATTTTACACATCATTACAGACATCAGAGTTTCACAATAATGGTTCCTTTTTAACATTTTGATTCAGAATATTCGACGAATTTCTAGACATTCGACGTCACAAACCACATGCACAGGTTTAGGAATATGTTATATTAAATAGAAACGCTACTCTCCCATGAAACTAATAAATAAGTGGCTCTAGTTATCGACACGCGGCCTATAAACAGTGAGAGATGGACATTGAAGAAGGCATGCGGATAAAAGAGATATTTGTAACGAAGACTATGCTTGAACTTGCCTTTTGAGGACCATTAATGACATTTCAGTTTAATATAACGTCATTGTTTAGGAATCATAATTTTGCATTAAGAATATGATATCGTAAAAAGCAGATGCGAATACTTATCATCGCATGTTGTTTACGATCTCTGTGCAAGTACCAATTTATTCCAACTAAACGTCTGCTGTAAATGTTTAGCTTATCTTGAATTGCATTTCACAGACGAGTGGAATTTGAATACTGCATACACGAGGTATTTGCAGTCAGTGTTACGTATGTCGAAGAACTGCATTTCGACTGCGCTGTTGATAGAGATTTGCGCTTGCAATTTGCAATGAGCGACTTGAAAAAATTTAACATTTTAAAATGTCGTTAAATTGGTACAGCAAGACAATACAATATGATTATTAAAATTAATAATTTTCTTGTACCTTATCCCTTTCTCCACATATACTATTTCAACTTTACCACAAGGGTTGAACGAACGAAATACTGCGAAATGTCCAGTGAGGCGCGATTTCATCACAGCGATATATACACTCGTACTATGCGATGTACCAACGCTATGCGACCTTAAATAGTGAGCGATACGTATATATTATTACGCAGAAATAAAAATGTATTATACTGACAATTTTGTATTTTTCTGAAATGTTTAACATGGGGAAAATGTGATAAGAAAAGTTAAATTATTATTGTAAAATGAATTATTTCTCCGCAACAAAATCGCAGCCAAAAAATATTAATCGATTACTTTCGTCTTATATTTTTGGAAGGAATCCATAAAAAAAGTTTGTCATAACAAGAAAGCAACACCTGTACTTATATCGTAACTGAACCCAACAGTTATAGTACATCTGTTATAACTGTTAGGTTATTTTTAAATCTATTCTATGAGAAAACAATAGATCATTGAAAATTTGGCAAAATTGTAGTAAAAGCCTATATGACAATAAGGACACCAAGGTATACATGTAATTTAAATTGGAAACATGTATGTCCTTAACAAATTGGAGCTATGACTTCTGAGCTTTGTAAGTTTTGTGCAACTTCTAACTAGAGCTAGGAGTAGATAGTAAGCGAGTACTAGCCGCTGGAGGTTTTAAGCCGTCTGAGATAGCGGCTAAGTCTAAAAATGTGACAATTGCACATACAAAAGCATGTTAAATAACGATAATTGTCTTACGTCACATAGACATCATGTTCTCATTACAATAATTGAAGCCATCTAAAATAATTACGTAAATTAGGTACACAAAAATGAGTAGAGTCGTCAATTTTTAGCTTTATCCATTAGACAATTATCCATGCAGACGATCTCTTTTCTGCATATTATAACTAGTGTATTTCTAACAAATTTAGGTGGGAAGCGAAACAAAAATTTGCCGGTCAGAGGCTGTTTTAAGAAGATATATTTTGTTGTAGACGTCATCAGCCAACTGTTAGTTATCCGCAATCTAAGGACTGCATACAAAAAGACTTAATTCGTGGATTAATTTATTAATACAAAAATTATTAAGCGATGACAGTGAATTTCAACAATAGAAACTGTAGTTTTGATTTCCGTAACATCGGGATGTAAAGAAGTCTTTGCGAGTGCTTTGCTGCAAATGGGTCTTCCCAAAAAGATTTTCACGTAGATTGATTCCGTGCCGCTTGCATCCAACGGCTTTCTACATTTACTAAACTAAGTGACAGCGGGGCGTTTCAACGACAGGAAGTGTGATTTTGATTCAAGTAGACATTTTTCGTAACATCGGATTGTAAAGAAGTCTTTTCAAATGTTTTGCTGCAAATTAGTCTTCCCAAATGATTTTCACATAGATTGATTCCGTGCCGCTTGCATCCAACGGCTTTCTACATTTACTATACTAAGTGACAGCGGGGCTTTTCAACGACAGGAAGTGTGATTTTGATTGAATTAGACATTTTTCGTAACATCGAATTGCAAAGAAGTCTTTTCAAATGCTTTGCTGCAAATGAGTATTCCCCAAATTATTTTTACGTAGATTGATTCTGTGCCGCTTGCATCCAACGGCTTTCTACATTTACTATACTAAGTGCTGGCGTCTCAACGACAGGAAGTGTGATTTTGATTGAAGTAAACATTTTTCGTAACATCCGATTATAAAGAAGTATTTGCAAGTGCTTTGCTGCAAATTAGTCTTCCCAAATGATTTTCACATAGATTGATTCCGTGCTGCTTGCATCCAACGACTTTCGGTATTTACTATACTAGCACATTTGTCCACCTAGCGGGGGGTAGTCATGCTCTAGGAACCTTTAGTAAAAAGAAATAATGTAAAAATTGCTAAATGACAGCGGGGCGTTTCAACGACAGGAAGTGTGATTTTGATTGAAGTAGACATTTTTCACAACATCGGATTGTAAAGAAAACTTTTCACAAAGGTTGATCTGTACCGCTTGCAACCAACTTTTGACATTTATAAGGTCATTTGTCCACCTGGCGGAGCTGTCTAGCTCTAGAAGCCTTTATTACAGAGATATAATTTGCATTTCAGTAATTTTTTAATCTTAAACATTCACACACACGAGTCTATAAAAAAAACAAACACGTGTATAAAAAAATCACACACACGTCTATAAAAAAATCAACGATACCTTATCGATCTAATCTAAATTTTATTTTATAAAAATGACCCTCTTTAATATGAATATTCATATTTCGAGTTTATTTGTAAGTGGCTGGGTCGCATCGTCTTGATGGTGCTGCGAGATAATGGCTTTGTATGCACTGCATGACATTTAACTATTTATCGTTAAAGTTGAAATGGTGTACCTTGAGAACGAGGTGAGGTGCAAGACAATTTGCTTGATTATGACCTTCTTATTTTATACCCTTAAAAGCTAGCGTAAGCGCCCATTCACAGTTCTACACATACTTAGTTTAGGAAGCAGGTGGGAGACCTGACCAGACACCATTCTCCAATGCATCCTCCATCATTATAAATGCGTTTATTAATTAATATTTGAAATATGGCTATTTTGAGTGCGGTAAACATAAACACTCTCCTTGCAGTGTAGACTGACTCACTCTGTAAGTACAGTGGCCCGGACCTGCGGACGATAACTCTATTTTACCCAAGTCCGGCAAACTTCTCAAGTTGCAGACCGCCGTCTTCAATCAGTGCGCGAAGTTTGCCGGACTTGGGTAAAATAGAGTTATCGTCCTGCACGTCGGGGCCACTGTACTTACAGACTTACTTTGATGACTTGGCGGCCGGCGTAATGGACTGGAAGCAGAATATTGAATGGGGCACTTTATTCAAGCGATTAGATACGTATTCTCTCCCATTCTGATCCCATTCTATGCGAGAGAATGCAGTAGATCAGCAGTCCTACCGCATTCAAACAGCTCCCATTGCTCTTGTATCCGGCTGATAATAGCTTATATAATTGTATACATTGTTCTTTTCACAACCGGACACCTAATACACTGCGTAATCGGAAAAAAATCTAATCCGCATATAACCTGCTCAAAATAGACACACACTACAGAAATAGTTAATTAATTAATTTAAAATCGGACAAAAAACGAAACGAGGCAACCGTTCCGACGCCATATTGCCTCGCCGGCGGCTGACGCTTGATTATCGAGTTAATAACTGTTGCCGCCCAGTTTAAATAAACTCGACGCGAAATTTCGAGCTCTTTTAGCGCCTCCAATTATTCTTTCTCATTATAGTTGAATTGGTTGTAGCCAAAGTCCATTTTGGAATAAAAAATAAGATTATCTTAATTGCACAATTAGCATAGACTATAGATTAAATGTTCACTTCACTTCAAGCGGGAGTGGGGTTTCACACAATTTTTATATAAAAATGACCAATATTTTAAAGAAAAAAAGTCTAGCAATTTGAAGAAAAATATATTTCGTAGAAAATAATTAAAAAATGGCGCTTTGCCGCATAACGCGTGAAACATCTTTAGATAGTATTGTTCTGACAGGATATAAGGTAATCGTGTAAAAAATACAAGAAAATGTTATTGAACCCGATTCTTATTTGTCTGATGTAAGTTCTGTCATCAAACCTTCCAATTCTGCAACATTAAGCATTCTTTCGACAGTGCCCGTTAATGTATGAATATCCGAAGGCTGTATATCGGTGAAGTTTTTCCCTTCTGCATTTTTCACCACGATCATTATTTCGGTTACCACTTCAACCCGTAAAAATTCACCTTCAAGGATGAATGTGAATTTAAAACATGGTGCTTGTACCTGTCACTGCCGCCCTGAGACACGCTAAAGGCAGGGCAGTATGGAACTAGCCGGTCAGCTCCTCTAAAAAGGCACTTCCAGACTTCAGTTCCTTTAGTAACGATGATGCGAAGAAGAAGAAGAAAATTAAAGTCCGCCTTAATGTTTTTGTTCAACATTGCTGGCATCTGTAATTCTTTAGTAGTCCCTTACCCTTACCTTAAAGCAGGCAATCTGCCGTTATATAGTTCTTCCCAATTTGACTCATAAATAAACCAACTTCTACTCGTTTCTTTTAGCAAGACCAAAGTTTCTCCAATAAATGGGAAAATGTTCTCTATTTATCATTTTAATGCACAAATATTTTTCGATTTATTCACAAACAATGGCTTCAACATACGGCCACTTGTGTTAGCATATAATAACAGCGCTATTCCATCACCATATACTATATTTAATTTTTTTACAAAAATAATTTAGAAGTCCTCTTTTTCTAGAATAAGTCTGTTTCATCAGCATTAGAAATTTACTACTACGCGTAAGCTTTCTCCGCAAACAAGTTTTTTAGTTCTTCTGTAAGTTTTTTGTCGCTTCATAATTAGCAGATGCCTAAAATTCTCGTACCGACCTTTACTTACTGCAAACTTGGACTAAGGTTTGATTGACTACGTATTTTTTTCGTCTTTTGACAGATATTTAATAAAATTATAGAAATCCCATCACGAACATTCAAAGCCGTGTTTAGTGGAAACCCTGAATAATAAGGGATTATTTTATATTAATTATCTCTACATAATTTATACAAAATTGTCATTATCGTCATTTTAATTAAATCCTTTTAAGTGAAACATAGACGAACAACTTTTGCATGTGATAAAGTTGGCGGCCCATCTTTGTGGAAGAATGCCTCTGGCCAACTTTTCACCGATTTATCATACAATTCAAGTAGCGCGCGCCGCCGACAAGGTGTTTACCGTCTTTGTTAGCGTGTTTTCAGTTGTATCTTCTATTCTTTTCTCCGTTAGCGCGTTTTAACTCGTAACATTTGGATCGGCGATAAGTGGTCGGAGTCGCCCCGACTTTCGCGGGACTAATTTTTATGGAAGGCATGCGTTAAAATGTTAAATACGTTACTTGTGGTCTTTTTCTCCGATTATTGTCGGACCTGTTGCTGTTGGTCGTTTGTGTTGCGTTTCTATATCAATAATTAACAAAAAGTTAATAAAGCACTAACATTACCAGAAATTGTTTCTATATTACTAAATATTATTGCATAAAGGAGAATACAGGCTTTATTACTATTGAGAGAATAATTCAATTAAAACAAGCTTTACTGACCGTCTGCTTCTTTACTGACGCTCAGTGTAATTAGCAGTGGAGGCGAAAACTGTGTCTGTCGGTAGTTTCACACTGCCGGTTTGTTTCACTTTTCGTTACGATTTAATGTTTGGACATACAAACTTTAGTAGAAATCCATGGCGAAAGAGGATGCACATTAAAATTATTGAATATTAAACGTTATATTCAGTATCTGTCGTTTATAATTTATTTAGTACTTATTTTTTTTTTTAAATAACATAAAGCAATTCGTTAGGACTATTTTCATTATCTTCGTCTATGTCACTTTCAGTTTGTCTTCTGTCCTATCTAACGACCCTCTTTCCTCAGCGGTCCAATTTTTTCTATCGCTTGCTCTCCCCATAATCAATGCGTTTCACTTATAGTTATGTCCACTTTTCGACGAACGAACTTGGAATATCGTGGTAAAAGAATATTCATTTCAAAAAATAATGTTTATAATATAAAGTAACTAAAATTAAAACATGTCTATTGAAACTGTGATCTAAATTTAAACTTTAGCGGATATTCCATTTAGTAATCATTTATAAACTAAATTGAAATACTTACATGTCAACTTTAAACAAAGTACTTGATATATCAAGCGATACCTAAAAGCTGATAAGCCGGATCCCAACGTTCACTTTGAATTCTTAGAGTTTTAATAAATATTTATTATAATTATCGAGATACAATCAAGTTTTTAATATTCTGTGGCTATTATAATGTTTATGCCAGCTTCTATGCATGTTACGAGTTGATCGATCTGCTGGCTAAACGTGATACAGATTATGAGACGTGATAAAACATTTTGTTTCAAAGTATCTACAAAGATGCAAATTAAAGATTTTGCATGCTGCCGTCACAAAATTAAATTATGCTTAATAAAAAGCTTATCTTGAATTAATTGCGGAGTACACGAACTTGTACACGAACTTAAGATATGGATATATTAATTTTATAAGGATTTCTTATTGACATCAGAACATCGAGAATTATGAGTGTCAGACTGCGATCAAAAGACAATATTTTGATTTCAGCATTGAGATCTTCCAACATGATGCAAAAACATTCATCTTGAGCGAATTTGTAATTCAGTATTTAATTGACAAAAATTGCGTTTCATAATTTTCGATTTTAATTTTTTGTTTTAATCTTAGACATTTTGAATATATCGGAGTGTGAAAAACTTAAATGGAGTTTAATTTAAAACTTGCAAATTTACCTAAAGCGTTGGACGTGTGGAAATACCATAAGAACAAATGGTTGTAAAATGTAATAGAAACAATAAGGAATAAGCCAAAAACACACAAATATCACTCTAATAAGTGATATTTGTCGTTGGGTTATATATGTTGTTGGTTTCTCCAATAAATATCACTCTAATAAGTGATATTTGTCGTTGGGTTATATATGTTGTTGTTTTCTCCAATAAATATCACTCTAATAAGTGATATTTGTCGTTGGGGTATATATGTTGTTGTTTTCTCCAATAAATATCACTCTAATAAGTGATATTTGTCGTTGGGTTATATATGTTGTTGTTTTCTCCAATAAATATCACTCTAATAAGTGATATTTGTCGTTGGTTATATATGTTGTTGGTTTCTCCAATAAATATCACTCTAATAAGTGATCCGTCGTGAACCATTAAGCAACTCCTTAACTCCATTTCTGAAGCGATCAATGGAGTAGAGAAATCTCGTAATACTGAGTAGTATAATGTAAGCATACGATTGACAGGTGAACGCTGTAGGATATTCGTGCGCGCTCTAGGCAGGTGAAATAAACTATGACATCGTTCTGTCATGTACTAAGTGCTACTAACCTGAATATCGAGGTATCATTAACATATTCGACCATGCCCATTATACAATACGAAGAGAACAAATAAAGATAACACATTTTGTAACACAAAAACCTAATGAACGTTTTTTTAAATATTTTCACCACTATGAGGATATTAGCTGCTTCATATAGTTACTATATGACTGCATTCGTTTCAAGGATACTACAGACTTTAACGAGTTAAACGAAGTCACGAATATTCGGTGTCATTAAAATGGTGGGAATACCGTATGACAAATCCAATCACCTTGTAGACTTTTCGATAAGTCTTGACGACATAACATTGAAATGTAAGATGAATATCCACAATTACACCGAGATCCCGCACAGATGAAACCATTTCGAGCATAGTTCAGTCCAGCTCCTAAACGTGCAGAAAGGGACACGTGAGTGGGTTATGTATTTTATATATTCATATTTTCACACTCCATATATTATATTTATAAATAATCGTTCATAAAAAAATAATCGAATGAGATATCGAGGAATTATACCGGCTAAATATGTGTTCGAATATGTGTACAATGTATTCCAACACGTATTTAGCCGGTCTATTTCTTGTATTATAGGGTTCCGTATCCGAATCCAACGAGATATAGAACAAATAAACCGGCTAAATACGTGTTGGAATACGTGTACCGTAAATAAACCGGCTATATACGCATTGTACACGTATTCCAACACGTATTTAGTCGATTTATTTCTTCTATTATAGGGTTCCGTGTCCGAATAGAATGAAGTATAGAAGAAATAAATAGTCTAAAAACAATTGTTGGAATACGTGTACAATGCGTATATAGCCGGTTTATTTCTTCGATTATAGGGTTTCGTATTCCGTATTTAGTAATTATTGACGAAGTTTAACGTTATATTTAGTTAATGGTTTTTAAAAATTAAAAATGGTAAATTAAACTTCAATCTCGTTTAAAAAAAGACCTATTTCGTGATATTCTACTCATTGAGATGTGCGAATAGTTTCGCGCCCAAGTTATATGTACGGAGAGGTAAGTCAAACATTTGTTTTAAATGTCTTGCTATATGTTAAGTGAGGTCTACATATGAAGTATTTAGTTCTAAAATTTAATTTATATATGTAGGCCTAAAACTATAGAAATTATGATACTGTGACACATAGACGGACGTATGATCGGACAAAGGGAAGTATGGTAGTTCCATAGACACGACGTAATTATCCAGAGTTTATTTATCTACTTTAATGTATCTAATTGATACATATGGCGGACTTATTGCTACAAGAGCAATCTCTTACAGCCAACCACAACACCAGTCCAGCCCCGTTCGACGAACGGCCGGGAATCGAACCCGGGTCGCCGCGGTGCATCGCATCGTCAAAGGCCGTATGCCTTGTGATCAACCCAACACACCACGGCGACGACGAGACGAGAGTTTCCCGTGTCACTTCCGAAATCTAAGGATGAGAAGAATGTAGTGTGAAATTGAGAAAATGATAACTTTCTTCAATGAATTTTAAAACTGTATAATATGAATGGAGTGACAGTTCATGTGTTTATCTCCAAAGCAATTTAAAAAAGAAAACTACTCCGACCAATGTAACCAGCGACAATATGTACCATTGACAATAGGTTGTTTACAACATGTATACAGTTTTCGGGTTAAAAATAATGATTAACAACGTTAAATTGAAATAATTCCGGTAAAAATACTTTTATTTAATAATTAGATTGAAAAATAAATTAATGTTTAAAAATAGTGGCAAAACACGGAAAAAAATTGTCCGGATCTGAATGCGTGACGTCGAAATGCCTATGCAGATCATAATATACTAATAGATAGCCAACTTGTGTGAGCAAGACAGCGCGACCCCATAAATTGAATACCATAAACGATATTTATCTCTTTCTATAGAACGACGCAGAATATATATTAGACGTGTGAGAGATGGAATAAATAATCGTGACGTCATGAATTTTATACATCACGTGACTAAATATTTTGGCGTGAAGCTTTGCGCAATTGTAATAAAATTCCATTTGTTCAGCTTAAAACACATTTTAGATTTGTCACAATCATTTTTAACACTTTTTAAAAAAATGTCAAATAGCCTATTCTTCTCAGGGTTTGCTTAATTGTATAAATATGGTTTTAACCTTTTAGTGATGAGTCAATGAGGGACCATTTCACTAATTTTTGTCTTGTCATGGATCACCAATTGTTTAGCGGTAATATAAATAATGATAATGTTGATTATTAAGGTTATTGTACAAATAAAACTCTTAGAAATTTGTTTGAGACAAATACAATATTTACAAAAAAATTACATTATTAAATACAATTTATATTTTTTGTGACTGCTTTCTCTGGATTTACTCAAATTTAAAGCCGTGTCGACATTGTCATTCGTACGATTTCTATGTTTATATGTTAATTATTAAAAGAACTGAGGTTTCCTGTTTGCATAAGTATGTGATTTAAAATAAAGTTAGATAATGTAATGCAATTATTCAATTTTCAGGAAAAAAAGTTGCTTTTTGGCTCCCTTCCTCTCCTTCAGTTCCTCTCTCAAATGTATCCTTGCAGTTATTACAGTGTTACAATTCAATTACCTCTTCTTGAGGTTCATCGCGCATCTGGAAAATGTTGATAGAGAAAAGGTGGAAGTCCAGTTTCCGAAGACCTTTATTCTTGCAGTTAGGAAAATAACGATTTAATTAATTTTTCAACTGTAGCAAGTGTGAAGTGTAATACTTTTTATTTCTCTTTTGATTTCAACACATTGTATGTCAATAACTGGTTGCAATGTATTAAATGAAGAACAACTCTTGCCTTTAACTTTGCTGATCGATTTTAGAGATAAACGCATTGAGTTTATCTTCAAATTCAAATATGTTAACCGTTTCTTCCAATTTCCTGAATTTTGTAGTGAAATTATGAATTTATTTCGTTGAGAAAAAAATCTGCTAAATAAGCCAGATGTATTTTGAATTTAAGATGACAAATCTGATCCAACAACTTTTTTTTTCCTTATTAGATAAGAAAATTACTTCCCCTTTCGCTTCGTTTAACCTCTCCAACGTGTTTCTTTTCAAAAGCCAACGAACTTTAATACAACAAAGCAGAGTTTCATATTTGGACTCCATATGACGCATAATTTTTTGAAAAGAATAAAATTGGTTGTATAAGTTTTCTAGCAAAGTATTCCAGGAGCTATAGCTTGACGATAAATCATACAATGCGATTTCATAATGAATAATAGTTTTTTTTGTTCTATAGCTGTAAGACCAGCGCGGAAACCGAGCTCAACGGAAGCTTCGCCGGTATGAAATCTAACTAGTTTTTGCCACAAAATTCCCTGTTTCATAATAAATCTACTTATTATATACATAACGTCTGAACTTGAATTATACATCCTGGATCACATGTAAGTATCATAACTCAGCGACACTTCTTTAAAGGTTTTATTGTTTTCCAGAAACCTAAGAGATATAGCTGGTTGAAGGCATTGTGCAACATCTGTAGTTTCATTAGCACCGCAAAATATCGACTAAATGTTATCTTGTCAATAATTTGGTGTTCTATATCGTTTGACACTTTTGAGATATGGGTCTCTACTGTGTCGTTTGGCAGTGGAATTTTTCAAACTTTCTTTGAGCATCCTATCCTGAAACCTCTTAGGCAGCTTTGAGCATTCAAAACTTTATTAGCGGCAAATGCTTATTATTTGTAAATATTGTATAGTGTGTGCTTTTTATTTAGCAATTAATGTTGACATTTCAAACAATACACCCAATAATTTCAAACTTTCTTTGAGCATCCTGTCCTGAAACCTCTTAGGCAGCTTTGAGCATTCAAAACTTTATTAGCGGCAAATGCTTATTATTTGTAAATATTGTATAGTGTGTGCTTTTTATTTAGCAATTAATGTTGACATTTCAAACAATACACCCAATAATTTCAAACTTTCTTTGAGCATCCTGTCCTGAAACCTCTTAGGCAGCTTTGAGCATTCAAAACTTTATTAGCGGCAAATGCTTATTAATTGTAAATATTGTATAGTGTATGCTTTTTATTTATCAATTACTGTTGACATTTCAAACAATTCAGCCAATATTTTTTTTCCAGATATTGCTGCACAACTTGCTCCACTTGGTTCAAATTCCGTATTTTTAGATTAATTACTTTCAATAAATTCGCAACAATTTCAATGGGCGGTATTTAAATGACTTTCCAACTTTGCTGGCTTTAAAGAGTTATTGGTCAGAACGGCATTGAGGTCTAGTCTCCCCATTTATTTCTGTTGAAATAAATATAAATTTAATATTACAGAGTCGTCGTCGTGGTGTGTTGGTTTGATCACAAGGCATACGGCCTTTGACGATGCGACGCACCGCGGCGACCCGGGTTCGATTCCCGGCCGTTCGTCGAACGATAATGTTCCATCTGGGTACGAAGTAAATTGCGGTTAATAACAACGTCAAAAAAACTAATAGGAAATTTAAACGAAGAACAGAAAACGTTCCATTTTACGTACGCATAATGATAAGGAATAGTTTAGTTCAAGTTTTGCCGTTAAACTTAAAAACGAACGTAGAAACACTCGTAACGACGAACAAAGCGCAACTAATTAAACCAAAGGGAATCGCAGCGATCTGCGCTACACACACCCGCCCCGCCCCTACCCGCTACCCGCGTATATCCGTACACCCGCACACCTCTCTTTGACCTTGAGTAGGTTATTTGCAACACGTAAAATATATATTTTATTTACAAAATATTTGTCGTAATTTTCGGGTATAATGGATAAACGATGTTTAAATGCAATAAGTCAGGCATAAATATTTTTATTTAATGATTGAAATAAAAAATTATATTGTCCTTTACGCTGCAAAACTACAAAAAATAAACTATCTGCCAGTAAGAATGCTAATAGCAGTAATAGGCTATTTGACTAAATTTGAGAAAGTATTTAAGCCAAAAAAAGGATATTTTTCCAAAAATCAAATATTTACATTATGTATATTGCGTTTTAAAAAAAACAATTTAAATTTATCTTGCAAACGTTTTAGACTGTCATGGCGTCTTGAATGACATCACTACTCATAAAACAAATCAAAATAATCGTGCCTGTATGACAGTTGCTCTGTTTTGAATTAAAAATTAATTCGTTTTGTTACAAGTACCGTATAGTGCCTCAGTATAAAAGCACGAGTATTAAAACGCCAAATAAACAAATTATATATATATATATATATATATATATATATATATATATATATATATAAGGTACAAGAGGCATATAAGGCCCACCTAATTTGGAAATTGAATATTCGGTTTAATTAATAATAAAAACATATGGAATTATGTTTTACGAGTGATTTATTTCTCAAAGAAATTCAGACATAAATCACTTTCTATAAGAGATCAATAATAAAAGAAATATTAAAGTTTTTACAAACTCCTTCAATGGGCCTTATTAAAATACCACAGTATAATAAGGCCCGAGAAAATAACCAACGGAATCTGTCCCTGAAAATGTATTTAACGTAAAACAATCAACAAAAAATATTTTCTAAAGTAATCCTCATAAAAAAAACTAATTTGGGTCTTATTGGTCGCCTGTCTTTTTAAAGACATTGCATTTGTATATAGTCATACTCTTTTCAAACATAACTAAATATAA
This sequence comes from Druceiella hillmani, assembly GCA_039881145.1. Lineage (NCBI taxonomy): Eukaryota > Metazoa > Arthropoda > Insecta > Lepidoptera > Hepialidae > Druceiella > Druceiella hillmani. Next base: position 16,451,355 of record JAYKKI010000033.1, read on the forward strand.
TAAAATAAAATCAATTTTCATTCTCATAAACTATGTAAGAACAATAATTATCGTCAAGTATCACAATACTTACTTCCCCTTCCCCTTATATATATACATATATATATATATATATATATATATATATATATATATATATATATATGTATATATATATATATATATATATATATATATAAACTTGCAATGACCCCGTAATTTATTTACAGATTCATTTTTGTGAAGACCATTTTGATGTATTTATTTGCTGTGTAAGTATCTATTTTATAAACTGTGTTTTCACTACAAAATCCTGTCTTAAACAATGACTTGCGATTGTGTTTTGTAAAGAAAAAAAAAACATTAAAATGTCGAAGCTCTGAGCTAATACAGTTAATTAAAACGAACAAATTAATATGACTCACAAACAATCTATTTCTAAATCTAAAGCAATACTGATGAGTTTTACATTCACTATTTTTACAAGTTTATTGATAAAATCATAATGTATGAGTTGTTTATACTTAAAACAGTTTAACATGACAGTCTGTCAAAACAGTCTGTCAAAACAGTTTAAATTACCTTGCAACACGTGTGTAAACACAAACATTTACTAACTACGAAACAGAAATCATACTATTTCAGCTTATAATATATATTTCATACTAGTATATACTAACATTGAAGTTTTAACATACCAAAATTCTTTTAGGCAAATTCCTGCCGTTTGTTTTGCGAAAACCTGATTCATGATGAAAATTGTGAATTGTACTTGTCTTTTAAGGTGTAATTGAGGACAATTGTATCAACTTGACAAAAATTGTTAAAGACGAAAAATTAATCAATTAACCTGTTCTGTATACGAAAATGTCAACACAACAATGATGTTTTATGAGGTGTGACGTAACACTTTCTGATTGGTGTTTGCTATCACATGACTGAATTCGTAATTTTGTCAAATTTATTTTCTAAAAATTAAAATAATCTTTACTTTTAATAACAAATAATTTTGTTTTTTGGTATCTCCACATTATGATTAATCATTAGAAACTATAACTCATCAGATTTATTCTTACTGGAAATTTGTGGTGGTCAAGTAACTGTGTGAGTAAAATATTGCGTGGTGGTCAAGTAACTGTGTGAGTAAAATAGCGCAATCCCGTAAATTGAATTGTATAAATAATAATTACCTGTTACTATAGAATGGCGACGTGTGTGAAAGAGATAGAACCTCCTCTTTTTAATTTAATTATCTATATAAGACATCATGACATCACGGAATTTAAATATTTCGTGACTAAACATTTTGGCACGAAGCTTTGCATGATTGCAATAAAAGTGGATTTTCCAGTTTAAGATACGTATTTGGGAAAAATATCACATTTCTTTATGAGTAATTTGAATAAACACTTTTTAAAAAAATGTCAAATACTCCTGGGGCTTTAATAGTCCACCAGTAGTCCGTAGATCGTCTGTTAAGAACTTCGATTCTACATGGATGATTTTGAGAATATAAAAAAAAAGACAGCAAATTTAGAGCTAAGGTGTAATATATTACGATGATTATTTAGCACATTATAGATAAGATTGGGAATATTCAGCTTATGTCGGCTACGAGTCTTCACTCCGCTGATTCGCGATCTAAACTTAACCCCCATTATCGATGAAAGCGCGTGTATCGCTAAAAACTTTTTTCATATACCTGCAATTCAAGTTCCCCTTGAATTACCTGATAAAAATTATTCTCCAATGGATTGCATGTTTATATTTAATTATTCAGTTACATAAAACGATATCTGAAATTATATACATTAAAACATTTCCAAAAGATAAGCCACGTAAACGGTGAAATCCAAATCAAAACTGACTCAATTTTTCTCGAATTTAATGCATTTATTTGTATAAGTAAACAGGTATAGACAAAGCGATTCTTTTTTGTTCTAATTTATTCTTGTCTACGCATTCACAGAGAGGCCTCTTGCAAAAGGAATAAAAAACACCCATTATATTTTAAAACTCAAAAAATTCCATTTAATAATTTATCTCCCCAAATTTATGAACATAATTTTATAACCTATTAATAAATTAAGAAGACTATTTTATTTAAATCGCATAAATGGCAGTATAAAAAGGAAGCATCGCTTGTCAACCTTCGAATATTTTTTTTTCTTTTCTCAAGCGACGTTCTATTTTATTTGAATATTGATTATCCATAAAGATTAAAGTAAGGTCATAAAGACAGTTCGAAAAACTGACGTAACGAGTGAATCAGTAAAAAAATTGACCACTATCAAATGATTTTGACTAACCGATTTATTTCGTTTTATGATATCAATAATATTCTGTGTCTTATTTAGAATTAGCATCGTGGTAAGAAGAAATATTAATTTAATTATGTAAATATGAAACCTAATCACTTTATAAGATTTGTAGTCGTTTTATAGTTATGTTTTTTTTTCGATAAGTTTGTATTTTTATATTAAGGTCATGGCTATTTGACCAATATAATTTTTTACAGACTCAATTTATAGTCATAAAATATCAAAAATATACTCAATATATATTATTTATAGTTTCTGACCAATCTTACGTAACTTGATAGAATCAAATAAAAAAGACGACATATTTAGAAACCAATAGTTTGTAATTATAATTTTCCTTCGTAATTAGAAACAGTGTCATTATATTAATTTATATAAAAGTCGTCAACATAACAGGCAAGATATAATCATATGGATTGCATTGTAGAAACAGTTGTTGATAACAGCTAAAACTAAAAGTACTAGTGGTCGCCCGGTGGTCTAAATTCGACTGTAATTCATTAAAATTTTAAGTTTGAACGCTATTGAGGGTCTTTTGTCAAAGGTAGGCGAGAGTAAATCAATTCAGATTCTGCTACAAAATTTTCCTTTTTCAACACGAATATATTAAGTAAGCTGACAGATTTTTCTTTTTGCAACACGTATATATTAAGTAAGGTGTATTTCACTAATATAGAAAACATAGATATCTACTACATAAAATATAAAATAAACGCTTTTTCACCTTATCATATACTCCACAGCTTAGAATAAAGCGTACTCCAGAAGGCGAGAACATGCGCAAAAGTGTGTCCAAAAAACTACGCATAAATGTAGTTTCAAAACACGGTTGTCAGTGCAATTTAAGACACAGCTCTGAAAGGTTATGTGCTTTCTACATGACAATATAGCTTAAAATGCCGGTTTATGCTATTCCCACCTGCAAAAATATCACCGGACTGCAAAAGAAACAAATGGAGATTACTTGTCATACGTAAAAACTATTACTTAATTTCATTTTTTTTCAATTAACTATGCAATTTTAAAATATCGAAGTAGATTATTATTAGCAGAAGCGCGCCATTTTTATTGGTGTTGTTACCTCTTCAAAAATTGTTTAGCCAAATTAAAACATCTTAATTGCTCGATACTGAAAAATGTAAAATTTTATTTGTAAAAAAATCGGGATTTGGAAAATATTGGAGAATTTGGTGTAACGTTTAAATTGCCTTTATCATATTCAATTTTAGAATATTTTACGTGTTACGTATACAATCACTATATGTAGGAATTACGGCAAGAAACACATGTTACGTTCATTCATTTCCGCCGTCTTTAATTTATTGAAAAATGCGAACCGACATTGTTTAATATATGAAGGAATTTTATCACGACATTGAATGCTATTAATATAAAGAATTGTTTCGTCCTATTTTTAATTTCTTTAGTTTCAAACTTTTATTGTGGGCTTTTTCACATCTCTTTTTACTTTAAGTCACTAAGATAATTGTTTCGTTTTTGTATTAAAAGTGTTGTCATGAATAAAATGATAAAACGTGACAAAGTATTTAAATAATTTTAATCTAAATACTTTGGCCATTGATTGTGGTCAGAATAAACATTTTAGAAATTTAATATGGCGGCCTTGATAATACTTCATATAAGCCAAGTCATGACCATATAAATTGATGCAAATGTGAATCCTACTGCTGCAAGCAAATATATTTATATGCGTCGGTTTCCTTAAGTTGGTGGGTAAATTTATTCTGCTGGTAACACCGTGCGCGTTGGGGGAGGACGCTAGTTGGCGGAGCGCGGTGCCCCCTTCACCGATTTTGGCTTCACCGCAACCGCCAGGAGATTTGTGCGTATGCGCCTTCTGGATTACTCTATATTCTAAGCTCCACAGCTCCACTTAAATAGAGAGAATGAAAATTGAATTTTATTGAAACCGTCAATTAGACAAACGAGTAATCTCGTATCGTTTTATCAAAAGTCACGCCATTTGTAAATGCTGTCTCTAGAGAACTTTTTACGCTTCGTATTAAATTCGGCATAATGACACAGTTTGTGGAGGCCCTTAACATAAATGGTAAATGTTTTGTTTACCTGTCAAAAAAAAAATACCTTGGCTAAGCACGAAAAAGATGAAAATAGGTATTTTTGATGGACCACAGATTGATTAGACAGCTGAAAAGAGATCCAAATTTTGTCGAATCTATGAACGAGCTCAGAAAGATAACTTGAAAACCTTTTATTTTGCTAATCCATCATTTTCTTGGGAGTCATAAATCAGAAGACTATTTACAAATTTCACGTTGTTTAATTTGAGAGATCTAGAGTGTAACATGAGCATTAAAGTTCATTATTTACATTCTCAATTTGGATCGATTTCCTAAAAATGTCGGAGATTAGAGTGAAGAGCAGGTTGAAAGCTTTCACCAGGATACTCGCACAATGGAAGAACGATACCAAGGAAGATGGGACATCCACATGATGTCAGGTTACTGTTGGAATTTTCGTTGCGATCTAAAACAGGCCCCTCATTAAACAAAATTATATAAAATACCATTTTGTCATGATTCGCTGCAACTGTTTAAAATAAAGTGTGCAAAAATCATATTTTTTTAAGAGTTTAAAACATGTATGTAAATTAAAAACTAGAGCCGGCAGAAAAAAAAAACTAGTGATGTTTTCATAATCAGCACCTTAATTTGACCTAAAACGATTAACAGAACTCTGGAAATTTTTATTTTAAGTGAATTTAAGTACATTAATTTTGGTTTTGTTATATTGTCCAATGACGTGACGATGATATTATATTTAGACATGCCATTAGTACTCATTTAACACTGGGTCAATACGACAACATTGTCATTTGCGTTTTACCTGTGACAACTTTTTTCCCAATTATTGGTGTCGTATTTTTTATTCGATTTATATAGGTATAACGTATCTATAGAGTGTAACGTTATAGTTAGTAACAGTGTTTTCCTGAAAGATGACTTCATAAACCCAGTCTTAAGACCCGTATAGACTACGACACTAATTGCGACACAAATGTTTTGACACTAATGTCTGGCCGTTTACACATAAGACGGTTTCGGTGTCGCGACATTAAACCAAGTGTCGCAATAAACGTCGTGAGCGCAACAGTGGTGTTTACACACAGGCACTTGATGTATATATTGAGTGTATACACTAAAGTGTCGTAGTTTGTTGTTATATTGTTTTGTTTCAGGTTTATTCCGATACAAACAATTAAGCGTAAAGGGTACTTCTTGAATTTGGATTTATAGTTTCATACTTATTTTAACAAAGTTGTCTTTGTATTGTTTATTTACGAAAATAATAAATTGGGGTTGATTAAATTTCCGATGTCAATCATATTTAGTAATAATAGTTTATATGCGAACTACGTAAAACAAGTATAAAAAAAATCTGTAGCCTCCACGCGCGTCCTTAAAGGAAGCTTTTTATGTACTGAAGTAGAAGAGGGAAATATTAAGGTAATTTTTTTGGGAGAAAACCTCCTTAACTCTTTTCCCATTCACTCCCTTCTCGTCCGTTGTTCCCTCTAAATCTCCTTTCCTCAACCAATCATACCCTCTCTTATTCCCTCTCCCTACCACTGCCCCCCCCTGCTACGCTAGGTTTAGCTCCTATTTGCGAAACGAGATTGTAACGAAAACGGAAGTAAGCTACGCTTACGTTACTGGCAGTCTACTATATGTGTTTCATTTTCGTTACGGTATAATTTATTAATACACGAACTTACACGAAAAAGCAAAAAGAAATTTCACTTCAAAAAGGAAATGAACAGAATTATGTTAAAAGAGAGAGGGGGAGAGGGAAATCATGTCATAATTATTTATTATTTCCAAGTAAAAAACACCATTAATAACAAATAAAACATTTTAATAGCCATAATGAAAAAAGCAAATCTGTAATTGTGATTTTAAGCAAAGTTGTCCTGTATAGGTAGTTATACCATTTTTTTGCTTTTCCGGGAAATGTTTGAATCAACCATAACCTTATTCATTTAACTTGTTTTTAATACGTAGAGATCCGGTGTATTTTCTCGACAACGCAAAATATCTAATGGACGAACGTCGTGAGATTGTAAAATTTAAGGTGGTGCCTGCTCTGTGTGTATTTGTAACTTTGGTATTATTTGTATTTGCGATTGGAAAATTATGATGGTATTTCAATGATGGTATTTCTGCACCAATATCATCCACAGGTACTTCAGCAATGTGTATTAAGAATATGTATATGTATGTAAATAGTATTTATACACATATTTATTTCGTCTTTATATACATTTCACATAATTGTAAAATTGGTATATCTGTATATTCAAGATATTTACGAAAAAATATTTAGAGGGACATATTACATTAAGAATATGCACATTGCTGAAATTCCTGTATGTATGTAAGTAATAAAATGTATGTAAGTAGTATTTATACACATATTTATTTCGTCTTTATATACATTTCACATAATTATAATATTGGTATATCTGTATATTCAAGATATTTACGAAAAAATATTTAGAGGGACATATTACATTAAGAATATGCACATTGATGAAATTCCTGTATGTATGTAAGTAATAAAATGTATGTAAGTAGTATTTATACACATATTTATTTCGTCTTTATATACATTTCACATAATTATAATATTGGTATATCAGTATATTCAAGATAATTACGAAAAAATATTTAGAGGGTAAATAATACAAATAATAGAACACAAAAATTTTACTTTGGAATTTTTGTCTGTTTATTTGTTTGCGAATTGTCAGAATGGATTCTGAGCTAACATACAGGCTTCGCTTCATTGCAATAGACCACTTGAAAAAAGATACGGTAATTTGAAATTTCAGTAAAGTTACGAGCGTGTAATTTAACCTTCAATCTCACAGTTAACTTAATAATATTTTTCAAAGAACCGCATGAAGAAGTCACGGGCGTAGCTAGTATAAATGTACCAGCTGTGTACCAGTCGACCACGACCAAAGACTACAAGCAATTAGCCCCTAATGGTGGACTGCAAAGATTATATTTAGTGTAATCACTGTGTTGCCCATACTTTTGTTAAATAAATTTGGAAAAAAACAAAATTAACAATAATTATTAATAAAATAAGGTTTAAAAAAATAGAATGAAATGTGAAGGAAAACGTGACGTGATTGAAAGAAAAATAATGCGCGGAAAATTGGAAATATAAAATGTTTATAATGATAGTGCTAATTATAGGCTTATTGACGTATTTGTACTTATTTGTACTTATTCCGTACTTATTTGTACTTATTTGTACTTATTCGCATTGACGTATTTCTACTTATTTGTACTTATTCGTATTAACGTATTTGTACTTATTCCGATACTGATACTTTGACATGGCTCAGTTAGTTTTCACAAATAATACCGATTCTCAGCAACTTTAACGAGGTGTTTTATGGCATTCAAGCACATAGATTTTTTGGTTTGAAAAATAATTAAGTACAATAAGTAAGTATGTAAGTCTTTCATATATTTCAATTAAAATGATCAGAGATAGAAATTTCTTCAATAGTGAATAAAAATGCATACTTGTTATATAAATGTTGTATTGCATATACTACATTACGGGTATATGATTTATAGCGCAAATGTTTTAAAAATAAACAAATTTATCTTTCTAAGTCTATGCTACTATTTCACGGTTATGCTATAAAATTAAGCAAAGGATCTACATGGAAAAAATTATAATGTAAAGCTATAACTTTGTCAATTTAATGCGATTTTTTTTCTTTATGTTCATAACATATAAATAAAACGTTGATTAATTAGTTAAATAGAGCTAATTAATTCACTATTGTTAAAAAATAAACTTGGTCTAACTCTTCTCGTTTCACCCTAATCAGATTAAGGCGCGGCGCAGACGAAAGACTTTAGTAGGCAGTAAGTTGGCGGTGGATAATTTCCGACTTTTGTAGGACCAAGATTGGCCGACTTTATATCGATTCAGTACATACGTCAAGAGGTCATGCATTGCCAATTAAATGTCTCCCATCTTCGTTAATATGTATTCAATTCTATATTCGGTCATTTTTACTTTTTTATAGCGCATTTTACCTCGTAATGATCGGATCGGCGAAGGTCGGCCTTAGTCGCCCCGACATTTTTATAGCGCGTGTGTGTTAAAGTAGTAAATATCGTATGTTATATTTCCTCCGACTGTTGTCACACATATTATCATCGATAGTTTTTCATTATACGTAAACCATAATTACAAACAATCACATTGCACTTATGCATATAGATGTCATATCAAAGATTTTTTCTTTCTGTGAACTTATGAGACATGATAACCTCTCAGCTTCCGCTAGAACAGATAATTTACAGCAGATGTATCCCATTTCCTATGATCTAGTAAAAGAACATTCCAATGGTGATAACCCATGTTATCCGAAGGTATTAAAAATAAAATGATTACGTATGTTCAAAAATTTGTATTACCTACGTAATTAGTAATAAAATGACATTTGGATAATAATAGCAATTTTAACATAATAACAATCAAATAATCATAAAGTTATAAATAAAAAATTAATAAAAAAATTATTTGTAAAATTATTTCCTAGTGTGAAAAATTTGCGAACAATATTGATGTAATGTGCCAACCGCATATTTAATGCATTTGAACATTTTGTTTTTATGCCGTTGGCAACATCGAATTTAAGTTACATTTTTGACAATGTATTCATTAGCCATGGGTGTAGATAGATATTAGTGTTGTTCCAATTCGTTTTGAAAGAGAAGAAGAAGCTTTTCAAAGCGGCGAATAAGTTTGTACTAAATATTTTGTAAGGGATAAAAGTCATGGGAATCTTTAACTTGTCCAGCTGGTGAAATTCAGTTTAGTGGAACATTTAAACATTTATGGGAAATGTCATCATTTCCCAGTACTATCTCTTTAGTATAACAAATTCCATATTTACCAACGCTTTGGTCTCTCTACTCCACCCATGAACTACACATTTGATAACAATGTGACTGATCAACGTCGACTGTTTATTATTACACCATCTCTTGACCTTACCGAGTAGCAGAACACTGCTTTCCGTTGAAGCGATAATCACGATGTTATTATCGTTGTAGCCCACTAAGATGTATTGTTGCTAATATCCGTAACTTGATGATAAGAACCCCTTACAGTTTTTTCATCTCATTCACATTTTTAGCGATGCACCTTCAACCCTGTTGGCTCGGAGTGTTCCAGTGACATCATGACCTATCTGACTTACTTTATCAAGTAAAATTAGTGATGTTAAAAAATTATCGATATAAGAAAGTCATGTTCTTCATTTGGCAGCTTTGAATTTAAATTTATCACTACATAACCACCTCGTGGAGAGTTGGGTTTGTGTTATCAGTTTTAGCTTCCTGATAAGTCTAACTTCCTTAAAATGTAAAATAATTTAATTGAGTGCAGAGTGAATAGATCTGACAGCCGAAATGAATTGGTTTATCTTGTCATATATATGCTGCTTGGTTCGTGTTTTCCAAAATAAGGCACCATTGACTCATCAATAGATAAATGTTTGTCTCCATAAAAATATTTTAGCCACATTTCGTTCATCGTATCCCACAGAAATAGAACTTTACCAACATTTATCATCAGAAGGAAAGTGACCGTTATCGCACTATGATAACCTGATGTAAGAGAAGTACCTATAAAATCTTTTACCTCTTCAGTTGTCAAACCTGTCCTGTTTTTTGGCCTGCATTCATTGGCAATGGATTTTTTTTTCACAGAAAACAAAAAAAATCACTTCAATCAGCCGAACTGAAGAAAATGTTTTTTAATCCATAAAAAATATTACTCATAACGGGAGTATAACCCAATATTCAATGTTGACAACAACAAATATGGTCTACTCTAATTTTTGACTTAATAAATATAATTTTTTTCATCTATAAAGTAATAAAACATCAAGATACAAGTGTAGGAGCACTGAAGTGTGACGAGGCCTTTAGAAACATGGCGGCCCCTGCCGCGCAACATAATTACCGGATCAGCTCAGGCGCCATTTGACATTTACGTAAGGTTTGTGTAATAAAACGGCGATTATCAGACCGAGTATGTATAAATATATTTTAAAATTAAAACAGCGCCGAGTTTTTAATGTTTTTATATTATCTTGTTAAATGGACAGGTGGTGGACTTGTCGCGACATGAATGAATGGTAGTGATCCTTCGATTTTATGGGAAACCACTCCGATATATTGCCGGCTTAATGGGTTTCGTTTTATCAATGGCCATTCGCGACGCCATTTTGTCAATAATATATGTATTTGCGCTTTTTGTTTGGTTACGTATTATTTCGTATTTATAAGCAATGACTCGTAAGATTGTGTTATGCTTTTATTTTGCAAATATGTCCGCTCATTATTATCGTGTGTGCAGGGTCTTTGTCTTATATTTATATCGATTTCTTTTTCAGTGAGTTCGTGTTGCATCAACCAAACAAAATATTTGTTTCTTACGAAGTTTTCGATTACCTGATTTGTACAAAAATTGTAAAGTGCACATAACGAGTGTCGAGCGGTCTAAATTAGGAAGGAGGCAATTTTAGTCACAAATTGTTGAAAGAGTTGCCTTAGAATTATTATGCAACTTATGATACCAGGACATTAACGGAGAATATGTATTTGTACCTATCTGCATCTTTACCTTCTAGACTCTTTTCTCTTGTCAAGTTCTTTGCTGTTGATGTATCAGTTCAAAATAAGAAAGATGCAATTTTAGTCACAAATTGTTGAAAGAGTTGCCTTAGAGTTACGATGCGACTTATGATACCAGAACATTAACGGAGATTAGGTATTTTTGCCTATCTGCATCTTTACCTACTTGACTTTTTTGTCTTGTCAAGTACTTTGCTGTTGATGTATCAGCTCAAAAGAAGAAAGATTCAATTTTAGTCACAAATTGTTGAAAGAGTTGCCTTAGAGTTACGATGCAACTTATGATCCAGAACATTAACGGAGATTAGGTATTTGTACTATCTGCATCTTTACCTTCTAGAGTCGTTTCTCTTGTCAAGTACTTTGGCTGTAGATGGCAAAAGAAGATACAATTAGTTCAAAAGAAGATACAATTTTTGTCACACGAGAGAAATTTTTGTTGAAAGAGTTGCCTCACAGTTACGACGCAACTTATGGTACCAGAACATTAACGGAGACTAGCTATTTGTACTTACGTGCATCTTTACCTACTAGACTTTTTTCTCTTGTCAAGTCCTTTGCTATTTGTGTACGATATTTCATAGCTAACCGAGTATCGAGCAATGCAAAATAAGAATGATGCAATTTTAGTCATAAGTTGGAAATTATTACTAAAAGTATTGTCTTACAGTTATGATGCAACTTATGGTACCAGAACATTAACGGAGACTAGGTATTTGTATTTACCTGCATCTTTACCTACTAGATTCTTTTCTCTTGTCATGTCCTTTACTACTGATGTACCTATTTTTTAGCGATACTGTTTTTTTTCAAAACTTGTGATTTAGCGAAATTCACTGATTGAATCCAATTGTCCACTGTCAGAGAAGTGTTTAAAATCTAGTTGAAACGTTGGCGTTAGACACAGATTCCACAATTCTTGGTGCGATATAAAAAGGATTAGTGAACGCATTTCAGGCAATATATTAAGCAGATACGTTAAAAAGTGGTTCCTAAGTAGCGGTTACACAAATACTATGACATTTCATGTACTCATTCAAATACTGAATACAATAGTGTTTCCCAAGTAGCGGTTACACAAATACTATGACATTTTATGTACTCATTCAAATACTGAATACAAAAAAGTACGTATAAAAAAGGACGATGTAATTATGAAGTTTATATATTTATATTATAAGTCAGTGAGTACAACTTAGGTGCGAATGGGAAAATATCATTTCAAAATGACGGATATCATTCTATTAATCATATGACTACAATTATTAACATAGTGCATATGTGGCAAAAATAAATAAATATTGTTATTTCGCTACTGCTATCTCACTCTTGCCTTCAGATAATTCGAAATAAATCAAATATAAAAAAAAACAAATCACCAATGAAATTTAGTTTCCGGACTTTTGCTGGTCGTAGTAATTAAAACACTTTTTAATAACGCAGGAAGACATTTTGATACATATTTGCTCAGATTATATCTTTTGTTCGTAATCTGAGCATATTTGTATAAAATGAGGCAGTAACAACAGACAACCTTATACTATGAGTCGTAAGATCATACTAAATGACAGTTAAGTAAAGACAAGCAATTATCTTGTTTTTTGAGGATCAGTTTTGTGCGCTAATACTATGTCCTTATAATATAACATCATTGATTATAAATGGTTTGATTTCATTCAAAATTATAGCGGTGCTGGTTATAATTAATATAGTATTGGCCATAAAACTGGCTATACATAATTAGATCCAACGTGTTTAATTTGATGTACATTGGTTAAGAACTACTTGTAAAGATGACCAGTATATTTATCATACTTGTTATAGATATATTACGTGATCGACAAGAATACAACACTCACATATGCAAGACACACTTGAACAGCTTGGTGATAATCGCTGTCGTCAGATGAAAGGTCTGTATCTTAGAGCCGAGTGTTATCAAGCTATTGGACCAATATGAGTTACATACATAACACTTTATCATGTTAACCTTGTCAACCTAGTTTTTGTGTCCTTTTATAATTTTTTTAAATTTTGGGTTCAAAAACAAGTTTTTTGTTTATTCCAATGATATTATATTAAAATTTCTTTTGTCTTTTTATTTTCTGTATTGCTAACAAAAAATATTTATTTATTTCTCGAAAATATCGTGCCCAACTTACATATTTACCCGAAGCATTGGTAATGTGGAAGTACCATAAAACCGAATGGTTATGAAATGTGACTGAAAATATACAGCAAATTAAGTAAATATAACTCTAATTAGTGATCAGTCGTGGACCACCAAGTAACTCCATAAACCCATTTCTAAAGCGGTCAGTGGAGCAGAAAAAAATATCAAGACTGATCGCACCTCGTAATTTTGTATGAACAATATGTGCGCATATAAGATAGGTGAAGGCTACTGGATATTCATGGGCGCTATATGCGCGTGATATAAACTATGAAATCGTCCGCTAATGTAACATCCAAAAGCATAAAGTGCTATTAAACTCAATATCGAGGAGTTATCAACGTTATGATGTAATAATGCTTTATAAGCTTTTATACAGCTATAAAAAATATGCTTTATAAGAAGGTACTAGCGTGACCCGTGCGAAGTCTTCGCATTATTTATTCCATTATGAAGCTCAGATGACAGATCAAACAAATATTTTACTAAAATTGACATATAGAGGCGCAAGTATCAAAAGCATTGAGCTAAAGCGCCACTTTATTTATACGTGAGTGGATTTGAAATTAAACAAAAATTTTACCGACCGTCAATCATATTGACGTTGAGCCGTTAGATGGCAGGATTGCTGTTTTGTGTATGTAATATTAATAATTAATTAATTTGCAAAAACAATAGCAATAATAAATTTTGTAATACGACAAAACGTACACAACTTTTTAACATTTTCTCCAGCATAAGTTCCAAATATAAGTAGCTTCATTTGGAGACCATATGATTGCATTAGTTTCAGGAATGTTATAGACTAAAGTTTTGTGAACAAAGCCACGATAAATTCTGTCATGAAAGTCGTGGGAATGCCTTATAATATAGGTTTTCTAATAATATAAGTTTCTAATACTATAAGTTTCTTATAATATAAGTTTCAATGATGTTACTGTGAAATGTTGGATTCTTATCAAATATAACATTTAGTTTCAAAAATTAGTAGAGAAATTATTATTATACTAATATTGTTGATATCACTGGTATACACATAGCGAGCACATTATAATATTATTTACAGTTTTTGAAAAATGTCACCGGATATGATTCAGTATAAGCAATACTGAATCATATCCGGTACAGCAAAAAAGTCAATTAAGTAACTATTGAAGTTTACTTATGTTATATCTATTGTAGATAAGTAGAATTAAATTACCTGCATCTTATTTTTCCATAGAGTTTTTTTAAAATAATAATTTGATAAGAGATATCTGCAATGTTTTTTGCGTCTTGCTTTCGTTAAATGTAACAAAAGTTTTTGTTATTCAACTTTGAAAAAAGCCAAGAATATATTTTTTTTTTGTTAAATGCCTTGGTTACGTAACATTTATAAATTCTACTAGAGATTGTTCTGATGATGACGGTCTTCCGGTCACTTCACGTTGTATAAATAGGACCCCCAATATATATATATAATGTAGAGTGACCGACCGTTGTCGGGTAATAATTTGCGTAAAATTATGGATAGAAAATTAAAAAGCGAGAGCCCCACCCTCACTTTTTTAATTTTGATTGATTTTTAATCTGTTATTTTTAAATTTATTATGAATTTTTTAACTGTGTAGGTTTATTCATAAGCCTTGTCTTTTAAATAGCAATAAATAAATATTACTATCACTTTATTTGAATATTTTTAGTACTGTTGGTATTTTATATAGTATTTAGGTGAAAATTTCATTTTCTAAATACTGTTTTATTTAAATACTGTTCAGCTAATACTTTCTTACTTCTACCTATCAACAATTTCATATTGTAAAGAGTTTCATCAAATTTTACGAGGGACCAAAAAAGAGCAGCAGTAAAAAACGGTTTAAATGTTTAAAAAAAAACATTTTTTGGTTTGTTTCTTGATAATTTGATTCCTATTTTGATATGACTAAGATTGATTACTTTACCTTCTAAGCGTTGATATTATGTAAAGTATTGAAATTATATTTTGTACCAAGTTGGGGATCACCCGGTGTATGGGTGGTCGGGGAGTTGTACACAGCACATTAAAAACCAAAAAAAAGATTAAATAATCAATAAAACGAGAAGAAGTAAACTGGTGTAGGCAATAAGATACGGTACCAGAAAAAATTATTAAGTTGAGTAATTTTAATGAACGTTTGACATTTAATTTTTACCCATATATTTCAGTCACGTCACATTCACTATTTGGAAATCGTTACAGGTATCATGGCCATATAAAAATAAATAAACTGCTACTGTGTTTTTAAAAGTATTTATATGGCTTTAAATATCTATAACAAACACTTTTAATATATTTGGCGTTACTTTTTTTTGTAGAAATTCATTATTCACAATTAAATGAAACTACGTGATATAGTATTATTTTTACTTTCTTTAAGTTCTTTACCACGACCTAGGTTTCGTTGTCTTAGGTTGTATAGGTATCTTTGCTAATAGCCCACCTGAAGATGTTGTAATACAACGAAACCCAGGTCGTGGTAAAGAACTTAAATAAATTAGAAATAATACTATATCACGTAGTTTCATTTAATTGTGAATAATGAATTTATTACATAATATTAGCAATATATACCTTTAAACTTTCCTGTAGATTTTCATGTCGTCTACAATATTTTCGTAAATTATTTTAATGTAGCTCCAATGGTTGAAAAGTTTAATTCAACCTTTCGCCCGGAGCACATGAAATCCCTTCACTTAAATAGTTTCCTTCACTACCCACACGCTATAATGTACTATATTATATCTAGACATCAGAAACTCTACAATGATGAATATATCACGCTAATCGGTTAAACCATCTTTGTGTGAAATCCTAAAAACAAGTAAACTTTTCTCCAAGAAAGTGTAATTAAATTTCAATTTAAAATTAAGGATTAATGCTGAATATTTCGAATATCCTTTTGCTATTAAATATGATACTTTTTTAATCTATTAAGACTTCACAACACCAAATTCAAATACAAAAACTTGTTTCAAATCCTAAGTATAAATAAAGAAAGTTTGTAATTTCGTTATGTTTGCCCTTCTGTGATAGATTCACATTTTTACAGCTTAATACTTATGTACAAGATATTTGGATATATTTGCTTCTAGAGATCTCAATTAATATTTATCATGATATGAAAAAAAATTATTAATATAGCTAATTATTAATATAGTAAGAACGACATACTTTTCGCACGTTCTATTTATTGAATGCGGCATTTTTGGATGCTTACTTTTTTAACTGAAATCGAGGTCTCATTTATCATATCTCATTTCTCATAATTGTTTACCATAACTGAATGGAGTATCCTCGGATAGGTGTTTTAAAAAGAAATTGAGGTTCCATTACCTTTTCTTATTTTTAAAGCCCGTTTGGGAATTATTAAACTTCAATGTAAAAATAATTGTCTACTAGAATTCAATGAGATATCCTTGGAGAGAAATTAGCAAACGAAATTGAGGTTCCACTACAGTTTCTTATTTTTAAGTGCATGGTGAATGTCATGTACACCCATTGCTATATTCATAGTTCTTCGATAGTTATGTAGTTGTGTAATTAGTCATCGACATAATGGTTGTTTATTATGACGGTAAGAACTCGAAGTGTGACTCGCTAAATTTTGACGTATGAACATTCTTCACAAATAGGGTTGTTACGTACGTCGTGTGTACGTCGCATCAAAGATGAGAGAGGTCATTCTATATTTTCGCGTTTGGCTTCCATCAAGTCGTCCTCCCGGCCACCGATATAGTATCAGGGTGCTGTAGTGACAGCAACGGGGTGCTGACTAAAGCGTATCATGACTCTCGGTAGAGATTGCAGGAGGTCCAGCCCAGTTAAAAGATGGTGGTTGAGCGAGACTCCCTTTATTTGCACTGCGCCATCTTGGGCGATTCTTATCTTTCCCGGCTTCATGGGATTCAATACGGTGAAATACGGTAGGTACCATGTCTTCTTTTTGTTTTTTTTTCCGATGCGAGCTTGGCGTGTCCCTTTTCAGGAGAGCGTCCTCTGTTGGCAATCCTTCAGGATTGGATCTCTGTTTAGCTTCTTTTTTGTAGTTATCAGCCGCTTTATCACGTTATCCTAGTTTTGAGGTAATTCGATGTTATCTTGTTTTCACAATAACTGCACTTACGGCACTATATTAAGTGCTCGCTCTACGGGATGCCTGTATGGTCTCCTCAGGGTCGATGGTCTCATCTAGCGCAAAGTAATATTTCAGCAGTTCGTTCACGTTTTCTTCTACTGATGTCATGTGGTGTACAAAGTTTGTGCAATAATCCAGCGAGCGTGTGTGCGTATCCGTCCAGCCAAGTAGTGTGAGAAAGGCGATTGGTTGAGTTGCTTTTCCTTTTCGCACTCGGTTGCGAGTAACTTCTGCCAGTTATGTTGCCCAATGAGAATCTTGTGTTCATATTGTTATTCTGTATGCTGTCTTGAATATCGAGTAGGTGTTAACAGCCGGCAATGTCGTTTTCTGCCACTTCTTGGCCCGAGAGTTGGAGATTCTGGTTGGTGTACGCGCGGGTCTTGTACTGTCGAGTCATGTCGCTTACAAGAAATCATCTCATGTCCGAGATGGCTTCAATACGTAATGGATCGCCAAGCCTTTGGCGCCGACTTGATTGACCAAATCGGTCTCGATAAGGGTTACTATTGATCCTTCGTCGAGTAATGATGTGCGTTAGCCTCTCCCGCCAGTCCAGACACCCGTACTGGACCAATTTTCAGGTAGGATCAGGTTTTCTTAGGTGCCCATATGGAGCTGACAAATTCTGTTTCTTTCTTATGGCCTTCTCATACAACATATAAATAATCTGTGGGGGGAGATATGTGCAGCCAACGGCATCACATGTCTTCATGCGGCATTTGTATGTCCTAGTGCGATAATGTAGACATCTGCAGCAAAGGCGATGTGTCTTTGTCAGATCTCACCTTGCGAAAGAATCATATTCCCTGAACTGCTTGCACTCGGTTGTGGCGTTTCTCACCTTTGAACTTACAGGGCATTTAATCTTATTTTATCTGTTGCGGTAAACGTAGTCAAAGCTCCGCGCTTGCTGGATTGGACTCACATATTCTATCAGGGAAACCAGCAATCCTTGGATACTTCTGATTTAACATAAGCCCACACTTCTTTATTTTTTTCTCGGATTCAACTCAACTGTTTTTCTAATCTAATCTTCTAAACTCAAACCACATATTGCTATGTTCTCTTTCTCTAGTCTCTTTCTCAATTTT
This sequence comes from Druceiella hillmani, assembly GCA_039881145.1. NCBI lineage: Eukaryota > Metazoa > Arthropoda > Insecta > Lepidoptera > Hepialidae > Druceiella > Druceiella hillmani. The sequence continues at coordinate 16,469,796 of JAYKKI010000033.1, forward strand.
TTCGATTAAAGAATCTATTATCACCATATTCTTCAAAAATGTTTTACAATTTTCCTCGCAATGTTGCAAAACAAGTTGGTGCAGAGAGACTGTTGCAGTTTCATTTAGAGATGAGCTGGATGAATATTTTTACAATAGTCTTGAACATTCCTTTTTCACAAACTTTGACAAAACTGTTGGATGGACAAAATAGGGTTGCCTTTGGACAAGTCCTTAGCTGTAATAAATTTTAAACTAGTGCTAACCATTGACAAATTAGATTTTTTCAACAGCATGCTACAGAAGTGCACGAACGTTCCTCTCTCCTACTATGAATCCACATGATGAAGGCTATCGCGTGTTTACAACCGCCTTGGGCAACAACGCAATCATGACACTCCACGAAAGAATCTTCTTGCCCTTCTATGACCAATCCTCATCACTGAGTACAACTTAGCACGAACTTTACGCTCAGGGCACATCTTCCATTTGATGTTGCAAAGTTTTCCATCACGCTTTAGCTGAACTTCACTTATGGCATCATCTCCACATGACGCTCGCTTTGACCTGAAACCAAAATTTGCTATTAGCTTTTTCTTTTGACGTTACATAAAAACATATCTAATCAATAATCACACACAGCTTGTTTTTTTGTTAAACGATAACTTTAAATGAGTCGACCGTGATTTTGTTATAAGTGTGCTTTACGCATAAATTTGGATATTCCGAATTTCTGCTGAGCAGAAATCACTGTTCAATGTAAAAAACATTCCCAGCACTGCCACGTCAATTTTGGGCAAATTACTGCTATTTGTTTTTGTAAAACTTTCTTCCATCGCAAAGAATTATGGGTATCTTCTTATTATTTCATAAAAATCTTAAAAACAAGTCAAAATTAACGGCAAAGAGCAAAAATTACGGAACCACGATATCAACAACAACTTGTTTGTTTTCGATGTCACGAGATCAATGTCTTTAAATGCACGTATTTATTTCTTAAAAATATGATATAATCTTAAATATTTTAGTGATTAAACTTGATTTTCGTAATATTTAAACCTCCATCAACCATGCAGAAAATTTCTACACAAAAACAAAAAACAGGCAATAAAATTGAAGTTACATACCCTTTCTTATCTTTAAGTCCCGTTTGGGGATCATTAGGCTTCGGTATTATATGAATTGTCTACAACAATTGGTTTTACAGTTGTACTAAACAGTACATTTTAATTATAAACTCTGTTTAACAAATCATACCAATTTTTTAAAGAGGAATATTTCGTTTGTTTATTCTTAGAATTTGGTGCGAAAACAGTTTACCCCATTGATAAGAATTGACTTTAGCCATCTTATAGTTTGTAGTTTCTAAAAGCACATCGGGCTTAAAATATTTTTAGAACCATTGGCAAAAATGGTTTAAAAGAAGAGAGTTGCAGTCTAGTGGATGCGTTTTTAAACCATTTTCCTTCCTTTACAAGCGCAACAGCCCCTTGCAGGCATTCACTGCCTCTACTACGCGCTCCTTCCAGTGTCTCCTATCAGTTGCGACTCATTTCCAATTACTTATGTTCAAAGTTTTTATGTCTTTTTCGATGTCATCCATCCATCTGGAGAGTGGACTACCTCTTGATCGAATACCCTCGGGTTTTATGAATGTTAATATTTTAATAGGATTATCCTCCGGGCTTCTCCACGCATGACTAATCCATCTTAATCTGTTACTATGGATAATTATTCGTAAAGTTTATACAGTTCCAAATTATATCTGCTTCTCCATCTACCTTCTTCTTGCACTAAGCCAAAGATAGCTCTGCGGATCTTTCGCTCAAACGTGTAGCTATGTGTCTACATTTAGGGTCCATAAAGTAGATCCGCTTCATAAAGTAGAATTAGTTTTTTATAGATTTTTAGTTTAGTCTTCCGAATGATGAGTTTAGACCTCAGTTGTCTTCTCAGTCCAAAGAAGCATTTATTTACCTTTTAATTCTGTTGTCAATTTCTGCTCTTATATTATTTATGTTGTTAATTACTGTACCAAGGTATTTAAATTCATCAACTTTTTCCAAAGTGTAGCCATTTATGCACAAGAGAGTATTAAAGTTTACCATGGAATATGAGATTTCCATGTATTTAGTGTTATCCTGGTTGACAGGCCCATATTTCTTGCAGATAATTCAAAGGCTGAAAAGGCTTCTTTAACTGCCCTTTCCGTCCTTCCAACAATATCTATGTCATCTGCATAGGCCAATATTGGTAGAGATCTATTCCATAGAGTTCCTTTTCTGTCTAAACCACTTCCTCTAACGCACTTTTCCAGAGATAAATTGAACAATAGACAGGCAAGGGAATCTTCCTAGCGTAGGTCTCTTTCTGTTATAAAAGGTTGTGATAGCCGATTTTGGATCTTAATCCTACATCTCACTCTACAAAGTGTTGCTCTAGTTAAAGCTATAAGCTTATTGGGGATTCCAAATTCAGCCATTGCTTCGAATAATTTATGCCTCCGTATGCTACCGTATGCCGCCTTAAATTAAGTGGTAGGTTTTAATATTGTATTCTTTAGATTTTTCCAAGACTTGTCTTAATGATTGAATTTGATCAATAGTGGATCTTCGGGTTCTAAATCTACATTGATATTTTCCATTTTCTTTATCATTATTTTAAACCATTTTAGTTATATTAAAATTATTTATGAAGAAATTGTAGAAAACATAAAAATATGTAAAAAAACGTTTGTATTTGGCTCATCATTATAAAATATCCAAAAAATGTTCCATGATATATTTGGTTTTTTATCATAGATTGCTTGTAATAAGCATTTTTAAGCTTTACAAGATTGAGTCCTGATTGTATGTAACTAAAACCAAAACAGCTGTGTATGCAACTAAAACCAAAACAGCTGTGTATGCAACTAAAACCAAAACAGCCGTGTATGCAACTAATACCAAAACAGCTGTGTATGCAACTAAAACCAAAACAGCTGTGTATGCAACTAAAACCAAATCAGCTATGTATGCAACTGAAACCAAAACAGCTGTGTATGCAACTAAAACCAAAACAGCTGTGTATGCAACTAAAACCAAAACAGCTGTGCATACAACTAAAACCAAAACAGCTGTGTATGCAACTAAAACCAAAACAGCTGTGTATGCAACTAAAATCAAAACAGCTGTGTATGCAACTAAAACCAAAACAGCTGTGTATGCAACTAAAACCAAAACAGCCGTGTATGCAACTAATACCAAAACAGCTGTGTATGCAACTAAAACCAAAACAGCTGTGTATGCAACTAAAACCAAATCAGCTATGTATGCAACTGAAACCAAAACAGCTGTGTATGCAACTAAAACCAAATCAGCTATGTATGCAACTAAAACCAAAACAGCTGTGCATACAACTAAAACCAAAACAGCTGTGTATGCAACTAAAACCAAAACAGCTGTGTATGCAACTAAAATCAGAACAGCTGTGTATGCAACTAAAACCAAAACAGCTGTGTATGCAACTAAAACCAAAACAGCCGTGTATGCAACTAATACCAAAACAGCTGTGTATGCAACTAAAACCAAAACAGCTGTGTATGCAACTAAAACCAAATCAGCTATGTATGCAACTGAAACCAAAACAGCTGTGTATGCAACTAAAACCAAAACAGCTGTGTATGCAACTAAAACCAAAACAGCTGTGCATACAACTAAAACCAAAACAGCTGTGTATGCAACTAAAACCAAAACAGCTGTGTATGCAACTAAAATCAAAACAGCTGTGTATGCAACTAAAACCAAAACAGCTGTGTATGCAACTAAAACCAAAACAGCCGTGTATGCAACTAATACCAAAACAGCTGTGTATGCAACTAAAACCAAAACAGCTGTGTATGCAACTAAAACCAAATCAGCTATGTATGCAACTGAAACCAAAACAGCTGTGTATGCAACTAAAACCAAATCAGCTATGTATGCAACTAAAACCAAAACAGCTGTGCATACAACTAAAACCAAAACAGCTGTGTATGCAACTAAAACCAAACCAGCTGTGTATGCAACTAAAATCAAAACAGCTGTGTATGCAACTAAAACCAAAACAGCTGTGTATGCAACTAAAACCAAAACAGCCGTGTATGCAACTAATACCAAAACAGCTGTGTATGCAACTAAAACCAAAACAGCTGTGTATGCAACTAAAACCAAATCAGCTATGTATGCAACTGAAACCAAAACAGCTGTGTATGCAACTAAAACCAAAACAGCTGTGTATGCAACTAAAACCAAAACAGCTGTGCATACAACTAAAACCAAAACAGCTGTGTATGCAACTAAAACCAAAACAGCTGTGTATGCAACTAAAATCAAAACAGCTGTGTATGCAACTAAAACCAAAACAGCTGTGTGTGCAACTAAAACCAAAACAGCTGTATATGCAACTAAAACCAAAACAGCTGTGTATGCTACTAAAACCAAAACAGCTGTGTATGCAACTAAAACCAAAACAGCTGTGTATGCAACTAAAACCAAAACAGCAGTGTGTGCAACTAAAACCAAAACAGCTGTGTGTGCAACTAAAACCAAAACAGCTGTGTATGCAACTAAAACAAATAATATATAATTAAACTGTTGGGAATACCGTTAATATACTAACTGCAAATAATTATAATACGAAAAAGGCGATTAAAATAAAATGGCCCCCTTTTTGACGTTACGGGCGGCTAGTGTTTTAAATAATATCATAACCAGAAAAATCAAGCCCATACTTGTATGTGTGCTCATCATTATGTTTTGTATATAATATAAATGAAAGAAATATGCCTCGATACGAAGCACCCATTACATAACAGTCTGCTATATACCATCGATCGTTGGATAAACGCCAGGGCAGGAGCCATTCCTTGAAAGCAGCGTCTGTCGAGTAAGCAAGCCAGAATACGACTCGGATGACATAGGAACAGTAAGTGGAACAAATGACGAAAGTTTGAAAATAAATGATTCAAAAATAATTGGCATGGCGTTTCTTGGGTAATTCGACGTTAGCTTTCTGGTGGATACACGCTGATGAATTGTGTTAAAGAGCGGAATTCATTTATGATATTGAATTGCAGACTTGTAATATTTACCTAAAATGATATCAACCCGGGGAGTTTGTATTAATTATTATGCCCAAAGGGTGTGGGTGGTATGCATGAATGCTAGCAACCTATTCTATATATATATTTCATTATATATATAAAAGAAAAAAAAATATCTGTCTGTCTGCTATGCGAGAATAGTGCAACTCGCATCGCTTGCGAAAAAGTCGAAGCTATCGCTCGTGTTTTGTTTCTTCTCATTTGTCAGTAGTTTGTATGAATAATCAGTCGCGTGTTTCTTATTTTTGATACCATGAATTTGACTTGTTGTTCTTATATTTAGCTTGCAATCCGTGCTATGTGTTAGATTCGAGATTTTCACATTTAGCTCGTAATATATCCACAACTTAAATTCAAGATTTTCTCGTTTGGCCCGTAATCAGTAACACGAGTCAGACTCGTGGTAATAACAGAAATGGTTATCAAGTCTTGGGGAAAGTTAAATTTATCGTTTATTTACTTAAAATGTAAGTAGTATTAAACCTTGTATTCAATAGTTACAATGGTCGCTCATAGTTTATTTTGTAAAAAAATTACATTAACAAAAATGTTTACTATACAAATTATATTTTTATCACGAATAATTTAATATACAAATAAAAATATAAACATAAAATATTAAAAATAATTAAGAAAACGAAGAAGTCGTTAAGTAAAAAATACGTAAAAAACGTTTGAAATTGGATATTTGACAGCCATTATTCAATAGTAAAGCCTTTGTCAAACCGATATTTTTACTAAATTGATTATAACCATTATTGAAATACGTTATAATAGATAACCACCGAGAAGCTCCCACGACCACCTGTACCATTATACCCTCCAGGTTACGACATTTAACTAAAGAGCTAATCGAGACAAATCAAACGAACTTGGACTTGATGGTCTGCTAGCCATTGAACCCAAAACCACCGCTCTCTTCCGTCATAAGACCCTTCCCGTTATAACACATAACTAAAAGTTTCACTGAGCAAGTGAAATGAGTCCAAACTTGACAGGTTTACTGAAAGCAATTGAGAAGTTCCTATGATCGCCTCCCTCCTAAATCATTATATCATATCGATAATATCATATTATTATTGTATTCTTATCAATACTGCATAAGTTTCTAAAATTTCAAATCGATTACGCAATTAGAATTGGATGAAATGTGAATTTCATGATTTGCTTACAATATTGGGAATTAGAGGTCAAGCTAATAGAAAAACGTTAATAAAAGGAAACCAGTAAACAATATACTTTTCTTAAGGTTAACAAACTGATAAGCGGATGTCATCATATAATCATGAAAGCAGGAAACGTGGAAGGTCTTTTCAACCTTCCCTGTGTGACTATTGATATTCTCAACATCTGAACAAATAAAACTGTCTGTATCCTCAACTCCTCTCAACAAACTCTGTGCTTCTAATCACTCCCTTTAATAAGTACTATTACTATGAGTACCTCGTCATCTCTTCGTATTAATCGGACTTTTTATTAGTAAAATATTTCTTTCGGACGTCAACTGTTTTTATTTTACGGTTTAATCAATGAAAGCAAGATGTCCGAAGCTGGGTTTTTTCGATTTATTTTAAATTTATCCTCACTGTTCATCTCTTTACAAATTGACACGTTATTCCTTTATAAAACAAATCAACATTGTGGTTTTAGCAGTAATTAAGCTCTAAATCATCTAAGATTTACAGAATTTCTTGAGAGGTCCGAGGAAATTATCTCTCCGCATGTTCTTCGCAACATTCGCAAGGCGGCTATCTTGCTTTCTGCAGCGGAAATAAAATTAAGTGCCGGATTTTTTAAAAGGTTTCTCAAGTTTCCACATCAACAGTCAATTCGATACAGAACTGTTCACGTAACACGTTACACTTTTCTTCAATATTGAATACGTGTTCTATGGCTATTACTAATATAAGTTATTTATAACGAATGAGTAAATGAACAAAAATGCCCATTTAGGCAGAAGGTGGGGTGAAAAGGGGTGCGGTTATGAAAATTAGGAAAGGAATATTAAGTTCATTTTGTTATTGGCTTAGAACATAATTACATACCTAAGGAATATGCCTAAGGAATATGTACCTAAGGATTATATATGAAAGGTGTGTAAGGAATATGTGTGAAAGGTATAACATATATGCTTAAGGAATATGTGTGAAAGGAGTAACATATATTCTTAAGGAATATGTATGAAAGGTGTAACATGTATGCCTAAGGAATATGTGTGAAAGGGGTAACATATATGCTTAAGTAATATGTATGAAAGGTATGACATATATGCCTAAGGAATATGTGTGAAAGGTGTAACATATATGCTTAAGGAATATGCATGAAAGGTGTAACATATATGCCTAAGGAGTATGTGTGAAAGGGGTAACATATATGCTTAAATAATATGTGTGAAAGGTATAACATATATGCCTAAGGAATATGTGTAAAAGGTGTAACATATATGCCTAAGGATTATGCAATGAAGGTGTGACATATATGCCTAAGGAAAATGTCATATATGCGTAAGTAATATGTGTGAAAAATGTGTAACATATATGCCTAAGGAATATGTGTGAAAGGTGTAACATATATGCCTTAGAAATATGTATGAAAGGTGTGACATATATGCCTAAGAAATATGTATGAAAGGTGTAACATATATGCCTAAGAAATATGTATTAAAGGTGTGACATATATGCCTAAGGAATATGTGTGAAAGGTGTATAGTTTCTTATTAGCCTAGTTATATTTGTGTCAAATATTTACATAATATACTTATAAAACTAGTTATTTACATGCAGTTTTTTGCTCTCGTGAACTTCTTCGTTAAGGCAATAGGGAAAATTTATATTAATATATTAGCTGACCGTCCCGTCTTTGCCCGGTCAAAAAGTATTGCCACTGCAATTTATTTTATTCGCTTTCTTATTTACTAATTATATACTAAGGTGGAGGTCCAAATATATGTAAATAAATACTTCTTTATTTCCAGCTAAGTGTCTAAACACACATTTTCATGTCTCTAATATTAATTATTTTAAAATGACTACAATTTTCCACCTCCACTTTCACACCTTCAGAGGATAAATTTCGATAAATCCTTAAAATAAGAGCCAAAATTGAGGATTATTCGCTTTATAATTCGGGCGACTTAAAGATAAATCACTTAGTGAGAAGTATCTGGATTTTATATACTTATGTCTGTTTCGGGAATGTTACTTTCGGGGAATGTTTCCTAGACACCAAGCAATAACAACAAAAACCCAATTAAAATAATGCACACCCAATACTCGCCTGGAGTGCGGTGCTTACCTGGCCGGTTGCTTACTTATGCTTTCGTAACTGTTTGCGGATTATTCCCCTGAGCGGCGCTGAATAATGTGCGCAAGTATCGTGTGTTCCGTACACAACGATCGCACACAAGATGACAAATAATTTTGAAAATTATTTTCAATTTTCGAAAAATGTGTATATATATATATATATATATATATATACATATATACATACATACATACATATATATATATACATACATATATATATATATATATATATATATATATATATATATTCAGAGTTAACAACTAAGTTTCGGAGAGTAAAGAACAGACAAAATATTAAACAAAATTTAAAGTGATCTTGCTTTATGAATTCTGTGAAGAACGATAGGTGAAGACATACACTCCTCTGATACAAATAAGCATTTCACAAATTCATTTTAAATCTATAGAATTATATACTGTCTATGCCCCCGCACCATAACAACCGAAACGTCAGTGACGCATGGTATATATGTCACTCCGTCCACTAATCATTACCTGGCATCACTAGTTCACCAGTCGTTACCCGGCGTACAGTTTCGTATATGTGCTGCCGTGTTTAAGAATTCTCACCTTATCTTCTTTCAATACTTTATGCCTGTTTCATCCGTTATACGACCTTCTAGGTATTTATTTTATATGTAACATGCTTATTTCCCGTTTATTGTTTCGCCTGAATCACCTTGATAGGTTTTTTTCTCCTTTTCTACACTATTTCTCAAATTATTTTCGTCAAATGTTTTTACAAAAATTTCTATGATACTTTTTATTTGTATACTTATACACAAATTATTATCGATAACAGCGAAATATCAGACAGTATCACGCATTAATCTTTCGATATTCATGTATTCTTCAGCGTTATTTTAGTATTCATAAGGTTCATTCAGTTCTGCTATTGCTTTGTATTTCTTGTAAACAAGTTATTCTTGTAAATGAACATAGATATACGTTATATGTAGGTACATTGTCATGAAACCTAACAAAATTATTTACTTATGGATGTACCTATATGTATACTTAGTATATAAAGTGGGATTATTTTTGTTTATATGTTCCGTTATTCTCTGAAACTTGAGGACCGATTTTGTTGAAACTTTCACTGGTTCTTCAGGTTTGTTATAGGTTCTATCATGACACTGTATCTAAAGAGACAGTTACATTATATTAAAAAATGGTCCTCAAAAATAGACTAATCTATCACAACTTTACTTAGTTGTCATTAGTACGAATTTTGACTGATTTTGTGTTGTCACTGCCTTATTTCGCGAATATATCTATCAAAATACCTTCCTACGTTACAATGGTAATTAAATTATAAGGCAAAAGCCTGCCAGTAACTTTTTATTCTTCAGTACATGTAAACAATATTGAATTAAACTGTTTACGATATTGATTTCCGAATATCTTGAAGGAGAGGGTAATATAATATAAGACTGAATACCGCCGTTTGATTTTGGATTTCCGTCATTATCTGCTGAGAATGACCTAATCCGATTAGCCACGAAGCGACGCTCTCCGATATTCTACGCGCTCGCCCATACTATAAAATTAAAAATTTTCGTAAATATAGCCGTCTATTTTTTGTAGAAGCATTTTCTAACTCAAAGTTTATAGAATTTGTGTTATTCTATATATTTCAATGTGTGAGTGAATTTTCAGAGTACGCGTGATTCCTGCTGGAACTACTGTTTATTTTTCAATTTAATATAACAATTTTTGTAAAAGGAAAAGTCAGAAAATAAATAGCTTCCGTTGATTAAACCTTAAAATCTAAACACATGCACACGTGTGATGAAATATTTATTAATGAAAAGGCCGATTCATATGAAGAGATATTTGAAAAGTTTACGCTAAACTTGCATCAACCTTATATCAGCCATTTTATTTATTACTCACAAGCTAGTCTGAATTACAATAGCGAGCTGCAAGGAGCGGAGTAACGATATCAGACGCCGGAATCTAAAATACTTTTATGGCTTTTATATTGCCATTTTGTAAATTTCCTCCATCTTATTCAAGATAGTAACACCTTTCTTTGCCTTCCACTCCATATTTTTCTACTCACTTTTTCCTTATTTTATATGGTTAACGATAAATTTAAATAAATATATTTTTATAATCAAGGTCTCATAAAAAAGATAACAAGAGCTACCGCGACGTGTTTTTCCCCTCAATTATGATTTATCTATATTCTCATATAGCCTTTCATTGCACGCCTTTATTGGCAATACAGGTTTTCATTCCACGGTAACTTTCTTAATAACAAATCCGTGCATAATATTTACTGTGTGTCTTCTTATGTTTTATTCTTACTAAGTAGTTACTACTAATAAAAACATACAAGTAATTTGTTTACTTGTTTAAATGTTATCTTTACCTGTTGTGTATTTTTTTTTTTTATATTGGAAAGAAGGAAATATCCAATCATCAAAAGGTAAGCAAGCATGCTAACTATCGATAGTGGACATTGCAAGCATTCTTCACGTCACTCGCGAGGAAAGTAGGAAGGAATACGTGGACGTATTACGTATTTTAGACGTTAATTCTTTGTTCCACGCGCTCAAGATTGGCATACGCATACACGAGTTCCCTTATCAGTAGACGGCGCCATTTGTTGTCTACTAAAATAATATCGGATTAGTTTTATCTTTCGTCCGATATCTTCCCACTTTCCACGGTACAATTTGGCGGTTGACAGCGGCCACCAATAGAGACGTCCGAAAATGTCGACATTATTGCTCCGGACCAATCGCAATACAGAGTTGTGAATTCGATGCGTGGGTCTAGCCAATCAGCAATTAGGTAGAATGTCGTCATGTAAGATATATTTGAATATTTTTAAACAATGTACAACTTATCGAGTTCATGCAACTTTTGATTGCGTGAGACTATTACTTTCGCGCTTGATAAACGTTTTTCCTTTATCGATAAACGCGTGAAAAATAAACTTTTTACTTCACGTAATTTTAAATTGTAAATACTTAAATAACATTTTTGCTTATAAATAATCCTCGAACAATACAAGTTTATATTAAACAAATGGTAATGGTTACACTAGACGATATTTTATTTTTGCAATTATCTTTCACAAATTTGAGATAAGCTTAAAAAATATTTATTATTTAAACATTTAAGTTTTAAATTAAAAAGCTTGCAAGTGACTTGTTCGTCTGCATGTTCCCGCTTTCACTCGCTTTCCGGATGGAGTGCGGCACGTGCTGCCGTCGACTAGCGCCAGTGGGCACGGCGCCGAGGGGGCTTCCTGCTCGCTATAAACTGGCCTTCGCGAGTGCGTGGCGCCGCCCGTAATGGACCGCGGCACCCGCACAACGACTGACCCACGGTTTTCATCGAGGAAAGTAAACAAAGCGCGCATCGCACGCTGCGACCCGTCATTTCCTAACTAATGCGACCGACTGGCGGCCAAGGAAACTCGCTGGTCGTAATATAAACATCTCTCATTTATTCATAATAATATAATTATTAATAATAAAATGTGGCATACATCAGTAAACTTCTCATATAAAAATACGCTTAAAAAGTTACGCACAAAAATATAACAGTATATAATATTAATATAATAATAATAGAGTAGAACTATGTCGACCGGGGCTCGACGTAAGGCACGGCGGGCGCGGGGCGACGATCACAGACGTTGCGGGGGGGGAGGCGACGGTGGCGGCCGCTCAGCTCGGCGAGGGCGGCGACTCGTCCGCCGGTAGGTACGGCCGGAACAGCTTGAAGGGTTTGCGCGGCGGCGGCGGGGGCGTCGGCGACGGCCGCTTCAGCGACAGGTCGATGGGCTCCGGCTGCGGCTCCAGCTCGGTGACGGTGGCGGGCGGGCTGGGCGGTGCGGGCGAAGGCAGGCGCGCCGCTTCGGGCGAGCCGGCCGAGTAGGGCGGCGGGCTGGGCGCGGGTCTCGGCGCGCGCCTGAGCAGGGCCGCTCGCAGCGCGCCCTCCGCCTGTAGCCATTTCTGGATCTGCCGTCGGTGGATGCCGAATTTGCGTGCCGTCGCTCGTTGGTTGCCGCGGCACTGTGCGTCGCGCCGGTACGCCTCCAGCACCTGCAGCTTGAACTGCGGCGGGAAGATGCGTCGCGAGCCCGCGCGACCCTCGCCGCTGCGCTCGCTGCCTCGCACGGTCGTCATCTTGCACTGCACTATTTCAAAAGTCCGGTGGTCGAGCTCGCACTCGCGCGTCCGTCCCGATTGGCTGTTCGCGTATCACTGTTCGGCGCAAGCTTGCGCACCGACCATCGCAAGGCGCCGCCGGCTCGTGACTAAACGCCGTAATCTCGCCTCGTTCTCTGCGTGAAAAATGCCGCAAGTGGGAGCCGATAGCGCGAAGCGCCACCGACGGCGCGTCCCGCTCGGCCGGCGGCGAGGAGAACGAGCGCGAGCGGGACGGCGGCTCGCCCCGCGCCTCGCCCCCGCGTTCGCCGGGAGCGAGTCGCCGCGCGGCGTTGCCGGACGCGGCGGGCGCGGCGGAATGCGTGCGACGCGGCAACGACGCGCGCCGCGCAGACAGAGTGTCGCCGGCGCGCGGCCGCAGACGCGCCGTCGCCCGCGGGCGGCGCTCCGCTAAGCGCCATCGCGCCGCCGTCGCCGACGAAAGTTGTTTTTTTGGCGGCGCGCGGCCGCGACCGTGAAACGCCCGCCGTGCCGCGCGCTAACAAAAGAGAAAATTTCCACGTGGGCCCGTCACGTGGCGCGGCGGACCGTTTATTTTTTCTCGCGTCCGCTCGGCGGTGCGCTCGTAATCGTCCGCATGCTTTTTGTCCGAAATATGGAGTATTCGAGACGCTTACAATTTGTGCGTTACGTAAGCGGGGTGGACCGCTCTCAATGAACGCGAACCGCGGCGGCTTGCATCGGCGAGGCTGAGGGCTATTTTCGTATGACTGCAAATATAATTGGGACGTCGGGCTGCAAGCGAGCGGCTGCTAGACGTGCGTCGCTCGGTTCGCCTCAAATTCAGTCAGTCGGCTCGGCGACGCGTCCCCGCGGGTACAGGTAGCCGGAACACGCGCGGGGTTTGTTTTGTTCTCGCTTCGCCCGCATCGAACTATAAGCGTAACGTGTTTTGTTTGAAACTTTTAATAACAACACAATTGACTCGACCGTCGGGGTATAGACCTCGTCGCCTAGTTGGAGCGTTAACCACATTTTTGTAGGCATATTTTTGCTGACTAAAACCTTATGTATGTAGGTATTAAACAGGAAGTATTTTTACTGTTATCTGACATTTCAACCAATAAATGCTCCATATTAATTTTAATGGCGCTAGTTCCTGCTAGCAAGCAAGTTTTAAAATTGGATCAAGAAATAATTAAGATTTGATCATGCAAGTTTTTACAGCTTGATTATGTTTGACGACTTATTCGACGCCGGTTTAGAGCATTTAAGCGTTCCGGGACCACACACCGGCTTAAATATTAATTACAATGAAATGAGTATACGATATTATTATTATACCGAATCACACTGACTCGCCGCTGACGCCTTCTCTTTCTCGCCGACCCCGTCTCCGTCTCGCGTCTCTCCCTCGCTGACCAGTCGGCTCTCGCGACTCACCGATCTTCTACTTTTCAACCGCTTACGCACACACACGAGCGGAGGCGCGCACACACGCTCACGCACACGTATAAAGCGTTCGTAAATAGATGTTGTGTGGGGAATTGAAAAAAAAACGGTGGCGTGACGAGCTAAGGCGCGGCCCACACTGAGCGCGCGAGTGTGAACGAGCTTTTATAGAGGAAAGTGGAATAATTGTGGTCTCTCTATTTATAATTTGTTTGTTGTATTAGTCGTGGGTGAAATAGTTAAGTACGTCTAATATTTACAAGGATTTTATTTAATTACGTAAATTTGTCTTAATCTATTTTCATTTCTAATTTAAACATTTATCAATTGTCATAGCTCTTGTAGTGAGAAGGGAGACGGTAAAGCATTATTAAGTATACTTGAGAAAAAAATCAATTAAAATGCAAATATGTGCATTAATCAATATTGTTTAATTAATAATTAGACTTTGCCAATTATATTTCTCTAGTACCGTTTCCAGGTTTTATCTATATTGACTGTAACATATCGAGATTTCATCGTTATCGACTGTACAGTGCTTTACTTATATTGACTGCATGTGTTATTGATGGTAACATTTTAAAGATATCGATATCAATTGTATAGTACGTTATAGGTATTGAGTGTATATGATATTTATTGTAACATTTTGGGACTATCTGTATTGACTGTGTAGATTACGCATACTCTTGTTAGAAGTAAACCTAAATTAACATAGTTATTTCGATTTCGAAGGTATACATAGTAACTACCTCTATTAATTATAATCTATAGTTTATTTTATCTACATTGTCTGTGTATAATATTGCCGGTAACATTTTTAGGCCCTCAAAATCGACTTTATAGTACGTTATACGTATATACTGTATATATACTGTATAATTTTGGGACTATCTACATTGACTGTTTAGATACTCAATACTCTTGTTGTCAATAGACTGTATATGATATTTCACACATTACGAGCCTATCGAAATCGAATATATAGTATGTTATACGTATTGACTGTTTTATGATATTGGTTGTAACATTTCGGGACTATCGATATTGAATTTTTATACTCAATATTCTTGTTAGAAGTAAACCTGTATTAACATACCTAGATCCTTCGGTCTCGAAAGTACACTTAGTAAATGTTTCTATCGATTATAATCTGTAGCTTATTTTATCGATATCGTTTGTATATAATATTAACGGTAACATTTCGAGACTATCGAAAACGACTGTATAGTACCTTGTACTCAATCCTCCGTTTAGAAGTAAACCTAAATTAACATAGATATTTCAGTCTCGAAACTATACTTAGTAACTATCTCTATCCATTAAGACCTGTAGTTTATTTTATCGATATTGACTGTATATGATATGGACGGTAACGTTTAGGGGCTATAGAAATCGATTATATAGTACGTTATACTCAATACTCCAGTTCGAAGTAAACCGATATTAATGTAGATCTTCCGGTCTCGAAGGTATACTTAGTAAACGTCTCTATCGATTATATTTACTTTATTTTATCGATATCGACTGTATAGTACGTTATACGTACTAACTGTATATAATATTGATTGTAATATTTCGGGACTATCTATATTGATTATGTAGATATCTAATATTCTTCTTAGAAATAAATTAAAATTAATATAGATATTTCGGGTCCGAAGCTTTAATAACTGTCTATCCATTATAAGTCAGTATCAGTGTTATTGTAGTATTGATTTTCGAACTTCCAAACAAACATATATTTCTCACCTCCTGAAGGAAAATGACGTAATTCAAAAACAACGTAATAACCGAAGTTAAATCAATTTAATTTTGAAATTGTAGAAATTTGTTCTCATAATAATCTTGCTAACGTAAATCCAAAATTGTCAAAAAAACAAAGTTTTCAGGAAACAGGGTTTTTAGGGTTTCATTCATGAATATAGTAAGGAAATTCTAACCGATTTATAAATATAAAAATGTTTTTGTTTGTTTATTATCATTAAGTAATAAAGTCCTTTAAATAATAAATTTACACTAATCAATTTCATAGTAATAGAATATATTACGGACTAATCTCTGGGATAGTTTTCATCCCGGAAAACACACAGTTCATCAATGAATAATGAAAACCTCTCTAAGGGCGCCACTAGACGACGCTGCATTTGTATTTCTTAAGTAAGGCGCATCTCCATCAAATTAATATTATTTTTTCAATATACGATCCAGTCATTGTAAAATACCACTTAGGAATATCAAATTCGATTATAAAAGTATTTTTACGCAGAGAAGTCATGGGTAATAGTTAGCGAGAATATAAAACAAATTTTAAAAAACCTGATGTGGCAATTTTTCCATTCTCAAAAGCTAAAAATTACGAGTATCATCATCATCATCATCATCATCATATATCATATATATATATATATATATATATATATATATATATATATATATATATATATATTAATACTCTAAGGTTAAGATGTTACTCTCCCTTTTTAGAAAAAACCTCACAACTAATCCACATAAATTATATATCATTTTATAGATAATTGCTTGCTCTACCGGCATCCACAACTAAACAATTTATTATTGCTATTGTTTTTGCAAATTAATTAATTATTAAAATTATATACACAAAACAGCAATGCTGCCATCTAACGGCTCAACGTCAATATGATTGACGGTCGGTAAAATTTTTGTTTAATTTCAAATCCACTCACGTATAAATAAAGTGGCGCTTTAGCTTAATGCTTTTGATACTTGCGCCTCTATATGTCAAGTTTAGTAAAATATTTGTTTGATCTGTCATCTGAGCTTTATAATGGAATAAAAACGTAATAAGCAGTGTGCAAAATTAGAAATGAATTGAATACCTGCAATCAATTTTGATTTATTAAATTGAGTTGAATAATTTATAATGCAAAGACTTCGCACGGGTCACGCTAGTTTGTTTTAATGAGCGGGCGTCCTTTTTAATTTTAGGCTCATAAGAATTAAAATATTAATAAAAACCGTTTTTATTGTAGTTTAAAAATCAATTGTGTTTGTTTTACACTTTGGTAGGTCGTGTTTAAAACAAAATTAATTTTTTCTTCTAAATTTTGTAGCAAAGTTTTATTATACTCATCTATTTGTTTCTCAGCACTCATATCGAGTAACTTTTTAATTCTTTTTCGCTTTTTCTTTCTCTAATGCCGCAAACTTAATTAATACAGGTGAAATAAATTAATAGAGAGGAATAATGAGAACAAATAAGTGCCTATAAACATTTGAAGTATTTATAAACATTCAAGGGATATATAATTTCTATTAAACTATTTACAATTATTATGTGACGAAAGAAATCACATCTCCATAATTTTCCGCTAAACGTTAGATAAATTTCGAGTAATCCTGTTTTTTTTCAATATTTTGACTTAAGAAATTTTGGAGATGGCGGATGAAGAAGACGGAGGAGAGTAGTGGAGGAATGTTTTCCATAAACATTTTTAGTGATATCTCTAAAACTGTGTCACATAAAATTCTGAAAAAATAGTTTCAGAATCCTCGTAAGCTTTTCTATTGATACCACATATAACAAATGAAATTAAAGAAATCCGGTTACTTTAATTAGAACACCCTCAGGTTTATATGGATCATATTGATCCATACTTTGAGAAAATGGATCAATATGCGATATTACATTGCCACATTTTACGTTTCTACAGTTTTTGAGAAAATGGATTAATATGCGCTATTATCATGGTACATTTTACGTTTCTAGAGTTTCTGAGAAAATGGATCAATATGCGTTATTATCATGGTACATTTTACGTTTCTACAGTTTTTGAGAAAATGGATTAATATGCGCTATTATCATGGCACATTTTACGTTTCTAGAGTTTCTGAGAAAATGGATCAATATGCGTTATTATCATGGTACATTTTACGTTTCTACAGTTTCTGAGAAAATGGATCAATATGCGTTATTATCATGGTACATTTTACGTTTCTGCAGTTTCTGAGAAAATGAATCAATATGCGTTATTACCATGGCACATTTTACGTTTCTACAGTTTCTGAGAAAAACAGTTGTGGCAGGGCGAGTGGCAGGCCTGAGTGAACCTATGAAGGTACCATTTTTTTTGAGATACTAAACCCAAAAATCGGCCAAATGAGAGTGGGGTTCGCACTATGAGACTTGAAGGATTGCTGACGTGCAGCGTTATTTAAAGTTTCATACGCTTTTTTATTTAAATAGCATGACGGAGTACATAATTTATTGCTTAAAATTACTTTTAAAGTAAAATTGATCATCGTGATAACTAGAAAACTTGTCTTTGTTAATATGAAGGCAAGTTTTCCAGTTTTTACTTACTACTTAATTGAACGTAATTTGTTGTTTGATAAACAGAATATTTGAAATACCTATAGGAGTACTCAGGAATTCTGTATGTCTAGGTATAAAGATAGACCTAATAACAAAAGTTATCTAAACATGGCAACTTTGACAATCTCTCATATCGTTTTAAAGGAAAAAACATTAAAAATGCATTTATTTCCTACTAAAAAGTTTCACTTCCACTTTTTAGTGATAGTTTACATGATTGGGTAAAAAAATTCACTTTGAAGATAAAATGTTTCCGCATTTTTCCCCATTTGCGTATTCGGTATATGTATTATTCTATACTACATGATTTCATATGGTTATTCCAAAAAATAAAAAGTAAATGTTAAAAAAAATACAAACTATTATTCTTTTAGTTTTTCCTATAATCATTTTCCTGAATAATATCATTAATCACACCTCTAATGAAAATTATGAAAATACGTCACACCATCACTGTAGACCATCAGCTGACCTTATTAATTACATATACTTTCGAAAAAAGCTTTTGTAACACTTCTTAAGGTTTTATTTCTCTGACGGCAGTAGAACTTGGCGTAATAAATGTATTGAAGTAATTTTATGATAAAAAATCATTTTTTTATATTTTGAACTTTGAAGACGATTATCTTGGTTACGTTCAGTATGATGCTCTGTGTATGTTGTAAAAAAAAATACAACCTGGATAGACATATTGTCAACAATTTTAAATATAATTTTCGATTTTGGGAAAATTAATTACGTATAATGGGAAAATTTCAAATAAGGAGGGAGGAGTTTAGAAATAAGGAGGCTTTAATATCGGACGGACAGGCGTATAGCATCGCCACAAAATACAGTTCTGTTCGGACACTTTGGACTACAGTATCCTAAAAATCCAATTTTCATATTATCTGCAGATATTCGGTATTTGGCAAAAAACTAAAAATGTGGCCGAATATGACGACTACTACGTAATCGCCGAATGTTCGTTATAAATCACGACCGAACGCACAATTTTTAAAAAAAATGTTAACTCCATTCTTTCTCACGACTTGAAGAAAATTTCTAACTAATATCAACAATAAAAATCCCAAACGATTCGTCTTACCAAATTAATGTAAATGTTCAAGAGCATTTTGAAGGCGACATTCAAAACGTTCACATCTTTTTTTATTGTAAAGGTTAAGCAAAAAAAAGCAGAAGCCGATGGCTGATGGACGTATATACCTAACCGACAGGCCGAACTCTGGCTAGCAACAATCTCGGTAGACAGACGCTCGTCTTGTTTGAACACCGTTACGGCAAAAAAAATATCAAAACACAAAAAACAAACAAGTTTGTATTACGATGAGAGTACGTAGTACACTTACTACAAATTCTGGTAGTCATAAATTAATTTAGGTGGCACGTGTAACATTCATGGAATAGACTAAAGCATTGCGAAATTATTGTCTATGGCTATATGTCTTTTGAGTTTACGTTATTTCTTTCTTTTTTTAACGTAAAATTTATTTTGTAAATCGCTTACAAACTACCTAATAGGCAATACAAATGTGTAATACACAAACAAATTATACGTGATCTTGACAGATAGGCAACTAAATTATTTAAAAATAAAAAATTAGTGACACCCTACTAGCTAACTACAACTAGCTGATCAACCAGAGATAATAAATTTAATCGATTGTTCTTGCTATAATTAATGTTGATAGACCATTATTTACTCTCTTAAGTTTAAAAGTCTGTTAAATTATAAAGTGAATTTTATTTATGTCTACTATTATAAAATTGTAAAGGTCCTATGTGTATATTTCATAGACGTTAAGAAATATCTATTAGTAGCCATTTCGATGCAGAAAACGCTTTTCAGAGTTATTATCTCTTTCTTTCTCTATTTACTTCGACGTTATGTGAAATATTTGTAAATTGAAGGGCTGACTGAAAATATTAAGATATAAAACACTGCGCTGTTTTATCTAGGCGTGAAACGGGCGAATAAAATCGCTTTAAAAATTTTAAACTTTGTTTCAGCATCACGCAAAAATTAATCGCATTTTGATAATTTGTTTGCTGTCCGAAAACATAGGGCCCAATTTGAAAAATATAGCGTGTGTCATAATAACAACTTACAGCAATATTCAACAGACTAAGCAATATTAGTTAAATAATAAGACTGAACTAAAATCCGACTAAGCAATATTAGTTAAATAATAAGACTGAACTAAAACCCGACTAAGAAATATTAGTTAAATAATATTGCTTAGTCGGGTTGTCGTTTGTCGTCGCCGTGGCACCGATGCGACGCATCGCGGCGACCCGGGTTCGATTCCTGACCGTTCGTCGAACGGGGCTGGACTGGTGTTGTGGTTGGCTGTAAGAGATTGCTTTTATAGCAATAAGTCCGCCATATGTATCAATTAGATACATTAAAGTAGATAAATAAATAAATAATAAGACTGAACTAAAACCCGACTAAGCAATATTAGTTAAATAATAAGACTGAACTAAAACCCGACTAAGCAATATTAGTTAAATAATAAGACTGAACTAAAACCCGACTAAGCAATATTAGTTAAATAATAAGACGGAAAGGAGATTTGTGATTAAGCAATTAATTGTTTTTCATTATAATTTTACTGTCAATAGGTAAATTGAGCAATTTAATTAAGATTCTATTTTTATTACCAAGCCTGATACGTGACTTTTAATTGTCTCTTTTGTTGCGTAAGTCACGAAATAAGTAATTTCTGACCTTTATTACAAATCTTGCTTTTGTCTTTATATTTAATTTTACTCATGGCTATGCACATATAGAAAGTACAAAAAACCCGAATTCCTAGAATTTTGTATGGTAATTTTCATTACAACTTTCATCATCCATAAATGATAAGAAAGTGAGGTGGACATCAAATCTGTTAAGATTTTTTGGTGAAACGTGTAGAGCAAATGCGGAAAATTTGAGGGAAATCGGTCAACATTTTAGGAGCTTAAGATATACATACACATAGGTTACATAATATAAAAAGTTTAAAATTTTATTTTCTGGCAGGTAGATATTGTTTCCTTTGTATACTTCAAAATTATTTTACATATTTTTGAAGTTGCGTTTTTATTGCCTTTAATTTGATATATCATATGTATTAATGAATACATCATATGTATTATATACTTATGATATTCTGCTTATTTAAATAAATTCACATATTATTATTTACTAAAAGTCTTTTAGGTGCTATGAGGGAGCTAACATACATATATAAAGACACATAATTTAATATATTTGGCGTTAATTTCGTAGAAATTCATTATTCACAATTAAATGAAACTACGTGATGTACTATTATTTCTACTTTATTTAAGTTCTATACCACAACCTAGGTTTCGTTGTATTCCAACATGTTCAGGTGGGCTATTAGCAAAGATCTCAATCTTTGCTAACATCCCACCTGAAGATGTTGTAATACAACGAAACCTAGATCGTGGTAAAGAACTTAAAGAAAGTAAAAAATAATACTGCATCACGTAGTTTCATTTAATTTTGAAGACACATAATGCTAAAATTATGTTTTCTTTTTGGCTTCGCCGTAGCCGGTTTAAAAAAGTAGCAACTTAGTAACGAGATTGAAACATGGCAACTTTGACAATCTCTCATATCGTTTTAAGGGAAAAAACATTAAGATAAAACATTTCCTACTGGAAAAGCTCTTTTCATTTTCCATGTTTTAGATGAATGGGTAAAAAAATTCTGTCATAATTCTGGAGGTACGAAACAACTAAAAATACGAAAATAATATTGAAGTTAATGAAGAAGTCATGTGTAAAAGTTATAGTTTATGTATTTTGCTTATTTGCACTTTATTTTGATAAATAGAAAAAGATAAATTGCAAACTCCATTAACAGTTTATTTTCTTTTTATTAACTTAATTTTTTTATTAAGTTAATAAGTTTTTAATGCTGATTTGTTTCTGCAAAAAATGTTTAAAATCTAAATTTTACCAAGAATTAAAACCATACATGCACCAACTTTATCAATGATTTGACGCTATCTGGTAGGCAGCGTTAAGTAACAATCCTACTTTTAGCGCAAAAATCTGGTGACTTAAACTAAACAAATTTACAAAGACATTGTCAAGGTATTCCATACTGATGATTTTCTTTATTCTGTACATGGAGATCTACATGGTTAGTGGTCTAAACAAGGGGTAATCAGATGTCGCAATGTCAAGTGTATACTCTAACCCAACGCTAATCGATCTAATGGATGATAGTAAACCTCTATATTCATCGTAGACCTGTACGGAAGCAGTTTCCAATGAAAAATGCCCTTCATATTTCAGCAACACTTCAGTATTTTCTTTCCGGTATTCAGTTCAGGTTTGGGTAGTAAGACTCATGGTTGTCCTGCCCAGAGCTCTGGATAATTTAGGTATTTACGTGTGCAATCCACTTCGCATTAACCTGTGTAACCCACTTTATATCGCCAGTTATTAAGAGCTTCGACCAATCGCAGTCAAGGCCATATCCATAACAATATTTCGGGGAGGAACGAGGGGAAGAATTGAGGGGGATTGATACGGTAATAAAAAAAACTGTGATCTGCTTTATTGCTTTATATCTATTTTTTTAGATAACGGGACATATTTTATGTACCTACATTGTGTTAATTCTTATACCAACAAAACTTTTGGGGTTAGGAATCAAATCTTAGTGACCCACAGCCCTGACTACAGTCGTGATCGAAGTTACACTTTAGAGTCAATGATTGTTGACATACATTAAGTCTTAATATAGGACGACTGCACTATTTCCCTTCTTATCATTATAATTCTAAAACTCATAAATTGAAAAAGTTAGTATATCCATTAATATATCGATAATGGTTAGTATATCGATAATGTCGATGGAAATATATTTTCTTTGATGTTATGTACTTAAAGACTTGGCTGAGCGCACTTCCTCTTATTTTGTACCTTATAATGAACTTTCGGTCAAACTTTCTAGGAAAGTCGCGAGTCGCAGTCACGGGACTGATCAACCAACGTAATATTTGAGTAAAATTAAAAGTTGTGGATCCTTGTTTCTTATTCTTTTAGGAACAGCCTTTTTTAAATCTTAGTTTGGCTCCAAAAATAAAGGTAACCGGAATTGTTGAATATAATTTTTTGAACTTTATTTATGGAGTACTATTAATTAAAGGAAAAGTCAGATTTGCCGGAAACTACTCCATTATCCAAGAAAGAGTTTAAATGACTACCTATTTTTTGACATCGTTTTCGTTAACACTCTCGGTTTATAGTTTTTCAATTGTTTATATATGTATATATATAGAAAGCATATATATATCTATTCAATCTGAAAAAATTTGTTTAAAGTTGCATAAATTTGAATTTATACCTTCCGAAATATGTATATCCTACATTTTGGTGACAATTATAGAATTCTTGAGAACACAACTGTATAAAAACCGTATAAAAATGCATACAAAAATGGACAATTACTCTTGAGGTCAATGGGATCTCCAATTGACCTCAAGTCTAATTGTTCAAGTGGATACATATTTCAAAAGTTACAGTAAGACATAGACTACATTTCAGTAAGTTACTACATTACAGTAAGACATAGACTACATACAGTCAAAAGGAGCATTTTGTTACGTTTGCCAGACCCGGAAAAAGTGAAAGTTATTGCAAATAGCGAAGATATTGCACATTAAAGTGCTTTTTGAGCACTATTTGAAAATATTTTTTCCGAATTTATTTTACAATGATTGTTTTTTTAACTTTATGAACCACTTTATGTTTTCCGAATAAAGTTTCAAAATAAAAAGAAAAAATGTAGTGAACTCAATTTTATTTCAAAATACATATTCAGTACCAAATTTAGGAAAAGTTCTAGGAAAAAAAATCACACAGACACACAAGTACGAGCGTGAGGGAGGCCATTAAAAACAAGAGATTAATCTCATTGCCTATTAATTGAAGTTTCTATCTGATAAAAGAAAACAAAAAGTACAATGAAAAATTTACCAAAAAACTTGGTTAGTCTTTTGTTATTTAATTACTTTTTTTATGAGAAATTAAAATAAATTCTTGAGAGTTCTGGAGTTTATTTCAAGCTTGTCACCATTTTTTTATATATCAATAAAAAATTCAAGTCTCCAGTTTTTCGCGTAAAAAAAATTTACAAAAAAGAATTTCAATACACAAAAAATAAAATGCAACTGTTCAATTATATACTATATAAAATCTTTCATCGGGATAGGAATCCGTAGTTAGTTATGTGGAAACAGCTTAAATATTTTTCTGTATTTTCAAAAAACACATACGTAATCAATATTTAACATTATTTTTATGATTTCCGTACCTAAATAGGAAAAACTGAACGCTTACTAACGAGTTTCTTTGTTCCTCTATCTGTCAGCGACAACCGATTTTCTCAGAAATTGTTTGACGTAGAGACTTGAAATTGGGCATAGTAATCGATCATATTAACTAGCTAACAATTTAAAATATTTGTACTGTATTTTAGAAGGGGCAAATTAAGTCGTGTGGATATCATATGAAGAGATTCGAAAATGTCCATAAGGAACTCAAAAATATATTTTTTTAAATTTTAAATGGCACAACCACAGAGATATACAACAAAATATTCAAGAAAATAGTTTGATGGGAGAATAATTTATTATAGTCTTTTTCCAAAAAAACTTGTTACCATAAATTATGTATTGCGTTATAACATAAGTATTGCGTTATAACATATCTTTCTCGTCTGTATTTAAAACAAATTATGGATCTAATTGATAATCACATGAAAACGGATTTACCTATGAGATTTATGATGTAAACAAAAGCACGTTACTTTGTTCTAAAAAATCGGAAAAATCATTTTCAATGAATTCTCTGAAATATACCCACGTAGAATAGTGTAATTTCTTGACACTTGTTATATTTAGACCATAATCTAAAGGTTTTGTAAAACAATTACTAAATCAGCAGCAGCATTTACGACAATAAGATATGGAGTGTAACATAAAGGGGGAATAAAACGACATGAACGCATGCAGAAGACCTCGAGGAAAATGTTATCAACTCGTTAAAGATAAAAAAGTATGAAGAACAGGAAGTAATATTACAATTGCAAAAGCTCTATATGGAAGAAGATATCGTGAATCACATTAAATTCAAGAGATTGTGATCGTAACTATTATTGGGGAAAATGAGGCTGAAAGAGCCAAAAAAGATTTATGAAAGGGGAAATTGAGAGCAAATGAACGCCTAGAAAATAAAAAAAAACGGTTGGACGAAGTGCAAGGATACCCTAAATCTTTCAATGAAAACAAAATACCGGAAGAAGACACATGGTCGTTGAACCTGAAAGTGTATAGTCAAGGATGTCAAGATTCAATATGAACTGGGCAGTAGTAGTCGCAGTAATATCCCTTGCCAGATTCCCCAATCCTCAGAATCACAACACGGTAATATAAAAAAATTATTTCAAATGTAGTAATAATGAATCAACTTCGAAACATGTAAACGCGACGGTCAAAACTCAGCGGGTATGTAAAAAGAAAAATGGATACGAAAATCTCATTTCCCACAGTCATCTATCTCATCTAGTGATACCTGAGAGTTGTATATGGTGATGTTGCGTGGCGCACGCGTCCGGAGCCTCGGCGGGCCCCAGAACAGGTTTTGCCGCCACCCATTCATATCTCGTGTGGCCTCCTTAGACGGGGGCCCGCCTAGGGCTGCCACAATTTTTTTATTAACTATCACATTTACAGATACGGAAGAGGATTTCACCATCTAGCCCCTTAAAGCCTTCGTATGGATTTCTTTTCGACCACAGTCTAAGGTTCAGTATTGAGGATTGGTCACAAGATATTTAAATTTCTCCCTGGCTTCAGTGAGTAGACTGTTTGAATTTGTTATGCGTATATGTGGAAAAACGTTTTGCTAGAGGCTAAACTGTGTTTTTTTGACCCACACGACCATTTCATCGGTGAAAATAATACTTGGAACGTTTATAAAGTTTATTAATCGCAATACACGCGCAAAATTTAATTTTTTTCACGAAATGCAGCTATTATATTATTTCATGGCCAAATTTAAAGAAAACGATACTGTCTTTCGGATATCGATGAATCAAAAGCATAAAACTACAAATTTTTAATTGTACAAATTGAAAATAAAAAAACCTTAATAAGCCACACCTATAATTCTCAATATCCACAAAAAAACTAGTTAATGCATGCATTTATAATGAAGTTGCAGTAAAAGTCAATGTCTAAACGTGTCATTTCAGATCATTAGGCATAATTCAAGATTGCCTACTAACGGAGGGAAAGGAATATTCTATAACTTTCAATAACCATAGACAATTTAGATCTTTCGAACTCTTTAGAAAGTCAATCAAATTTTCCTGAATTCACTATAGCGCCTATTGTCTATGTTTAACCATCGACAACCGAATGGCTTACTTGTAACGAGCAGCAATTCTTAATCATTTTTAACATTAAGTTTTCACCATCGAAATATTTACGTCATCACGTAAGTTAATATTTTGAATGATTTTGTAATAAATATACGCCTTATAGATGTGACGATATACGTCCAAATATTAGGAAAATCTGAAGCTCTCCTTTATTTCACTAGCTATTTTTGACAAATAGACGACAAAGAGCGAAAAATTGTATTTAGTTACAAACGTCTGTTATATTAAAATCTATTGAAACTTAACTAATAGCTTATTTTTTTTTTCTGTACATATTGAAAGTACACAATTTATATATAAATTAGCTAAATTGCTATAATTATATTTAATATATCTCAGGACTCCAAAGTGCTGGAAAAATCACGGTGCTGGAAAAATCACAAAATAATAGGAATAAAAAGAATGTAATATTCATTTGGCATTTTTAAATTTTTTTTTCGAAATTATTCTCCTAAAACCTTTCAGTCTGTAAACAATAATTAAGCCACAACTAAGCAAATATTGCTTATAGGTATAAAATGTAATTGATAAGTAAAAAAAAAATCGCATTTTACTTTCTATTTTTGATATAATATGTGCAATATTACTTCTATATTGCATATTTCAGAATAAAACTGGACTGTTTTTATTAACAGTGTCACAGGAAGGCCCTCATACAAAAGTCTAATTTTATTTTCCATAACTGACACCTTAATACTAAAAAGGCGAAATTTAAATGTAGCATTATTTTTCCCCTGCATAAGGCTTTTCTACAAAGTTGTTGGTTCACTTAACTATGAATTTTACTTTTTAAATCAATAAATATCCAAAGATATCCAATTCAAAAGGAAAATTCTACAGGTGTTATCAATTTTGACGCTAATCTTTAATTATTCGGTCTAGCCTCTTGGATTCTCAACGACCGATTAGTTGATAGCAAGTTTATCCACGAGTAATCCAACGGTACACTTCTTCACATGTTAAATTTGTAATCCACGTCAACAACATTTAATTTTCCTTGACTACATAGCATTAGGAACAAAAAAATGGGACAAAAACTCCATCCCGACACCCCTGCACACCGCCTCTGTCTCATTCTCCAACCACCGTACCCACTTGCTCACCTACGAATTATCAATCGATTATTGTAGCTAACCAGTAACATTATTCAAATTTGATGAAATAACGGGCCGGGGCAGCGAGACGTGGACCATTTCAATGAACAAACACACATCGGCGGACATTTTGTTGAATGAAATCTTACATTGGGATTGTTTATCGTTCCGGAGGTGAATATTGGCTCGTTAGCATTTATTAACATACCAGTCGATGACATGCGTATTTAAGTGGAGACAAACAAAAAATTGATCACAGTGGAATTATCACTTTAAAGCGCCTACGTCACGATAAACTCTCTTGCGGCTAATTGAATACGGCGTAGTACATTCTAATAAAAATTTGTGAAAGAAAAATATTGGGAAACATTTTTGGTGCAATCTATGAGAATGAACAAAGAAAATAGTAATAAAGATTTCTTTATAAGATGTTATTTTATTCAGAAATAGGACTGTTAAGCAATTGACTGAAAGATTAGGAGAAAAAAGAATTTAAAAAATTGAGCGTTTGTATTTGGAAAAAAAAACCGAAAAGAATGAATGGTCCAAGATCTCAAAGGAAGCTCGAAATCCACGAGGGCTGTAGCGTCATTGAGAAGAAGTATGCAATGTCTGTATAAAAAAGTCTTGGTTGAATATTTATTTTAAAGGGTTTTATCACTTTAGTGTAGTAGTTTCAAGTATATGGTTATCACAGTCTATCAACGAACAATTAAAACTTTTCAATTAAACTTGGCTTACAGATATTCACTCAATTCTTCAATACTCACGATATTCAAAATGGTCGTAAGTACATACGGTTTATCAGCGGTTTGGGGAAAATCTCCTAAATGTTTGATTTATTAAATTTGATTACTTGAATGCATTGAAATGAACCATTTATTCTTTTTGCTCGAATGTGTTTTATGCACTACGTATGGATGTCTTTCATAAAGTTTTATATGCATAACATGAGTATAATTGTTTTACAAATTTTGAAACCAAAGTATTTTAAGTAATATATAAATTTAAACTTTATTCTAAAAATTTCAGCGAATCGATTTTAATTTGAAGATATTTCTAAGCTATAAACTATTATTAGGTGATATTCATTCGATTTTAGCTGCTCGTTGTCGCACTATTATGTTTCATATCGCATATGCTACACAGAAGATTAAGCTACGTAATAGTGAAAGTACTATTATATTCTGTTCAATCGGTTTTATGTTATGAGAATCGAAACTAACAGGTAGACACATATCATAGACAAAAATACTAGCAAAAACTTGAAAAGAAACATCCATAGACACCCATGTTTCTGAAACAAATAATCTTTATTTCGAATTATTTATTTATAACTTATTTAACAACATTTATATTCATTGTAGAATAATATATTTTTTTAAATATTGTTTGATGTTATTACGTCCTCATATAAGAGCCATAATAAAAATAACATTAATCAGTTTACCCGCACGGCTTTATTTATTAAATATGAAGGTTATCTATAACAAATTCATAAAAAAAAAGTTTTTTCGAAAAATTAGTTCAAACAATTATGTTTTAAGGTATAAAGATAAGAAATATCCTATGGTTTGTATCATAGAGAGTATTATGAAGACATCAGATGGTGTTACTACATAATGTCCGACATCTGTCAGAACGCCGATATTTTATCGTTATATTTAAGATTTTCAAACGAATTTGATGTTACAATTTAATTATAATAGATAACGATCATTGAGCAACTATTGTGAAATGTCGAATCACCTTTCTGAAATAATAAACCCACCACTTTTTCCAGCGATTTCTGGAATTTTACAGAAACTCATCAAATATATCTCGTAAGGTGCACAGGTGACCCATTTGCAATGGTTCAAATATATTTTTTGTGGAGAACATCATGATAAGTCATTTAAAAAAAAAGTTAATTCCGCGAAAATCAATAGTTTAGAAGTTATGATTTTTTTGTAATTTTTTAAAAAATCTTTACTCCTGTCACATAAATCACTTTTGTTCGAAAACTATTTCACTAAATGCGATATCCTAACAATGCTATGGAATGCTATGGCAGAAATTTCACATTTAGTGACTCAGTGATACGATGTTAATTTCTAAAGATGTTGCAATAGTTCCATCCCTAATATTTTTTATCTAAGCTATCACTACATCCTAAGGTAGTATTAAAGTCATGAGCAAATTTCTAATCATACAGATTTTACTTACAGTAATTTTTTTTAAATTCATGTTTTCCTTTTGGAAACAGAAAAAAATCAACATAAAGTTTAAAAAACCAGCAGAAGCTAAGAATAGACACAAGAAACATTAACTGTTTGCTATATGACTAGGCACGCTACTTGCGTACCAAATTTCATATATTTTAGTGGAATAGTTTTCGAAAAAAATTGATTTATGTGACTAAAGTAATTTTTTGAAAAAGTACAAAAGAAATTATAACTTCTAAACTATTGACTTTCGCAGAAGTAATGTTTTTTTAATTGACTTACCACGTTGTTCTCTACCTCAAAACATTTTCGGACCACTATAAATGGTTCGTCTGTATAAAGTGCCCTGCGGTCGACCTTCTGTTAAGTTAGTAACTGAATTTCGGCGAGTAAAGAGTAAAGAAAATATGTAAATTTCACGAAGGGAACGTAAAGTATCCTTATTTCACAAATTCTGTTTAGGACGAAAAGCGAGTGAGGCAACACGGCTACATGTACAATGATGGGCGAAGGTGTATTCTCCTAGGATACAGCTAAGACTTGAATTTCCAAGAATTGAGTTTCCAAGAGAAGAAAATTTTGATCTATCCTATAATTATCATCCAGGGTGACCTCCTAAATTAAATTAGGGAAAATAAAAAAAACGCCTTATTGAAATAGACCCAGGTTAAGTTTGCGTTATCTCATAAAGATACTCTCATGCTTTCATGCTGCTACATATGAGCTACAGAAAGAAACAATTCCATACTTTGGGGAAGAAATGAAAAAATAGACAGGCTCTTATACTACTAGATATGAGCTACAGAAAGAAACAACTCCATAGTTTGGGGGAGTTTGGATATTGTTTTATTTCCACGTGAGCTTAACAGTGTGGAACTGAGTTGATGGAGTAAATAATGGGCAACCGAGTACTTAAGAAACTCATTTCTTCACTTTACAAGTAATAACAATAGAGAATTATTCCGTCAACGGGACAAATGAGGCAAAACATACTCCACATGGTGTAAAAGATAGGGGTGGCTCAAATACAGAGGAACTATAAAAGAAAGATGATGGCACCGAGAAAAAACTTATTTAAATATAGATTAACCTTTAATTAAACTTGAGTTTTCTTTTCTTTTAGTTTACTTTACTTTTCTTTTATTTTATTTACTGTTTTTTTTTTATTTTTGAGTTGAACAATTAATAAAGAAATAACGATTTCAAAACAATGTGTTGCATATCTCGTCAGAAGATATACTATTTTTAATAGCCTTGAAGAAATCTTGTGTAAGGCGTGTGAACTCGAAAGCTATGATATTTAGATTTGATTATTTCATTGAATATAATTATTTAATTTCACTAGAAATGTTATTTTATTAACAATAAAATTTAAAAAAAATTATATATATATATATATATATATATATATATATATATATATATATATATATATTATATATATATATATATATTAATAAAACCCAAATGATAATGTTTCCATTGGCAGGACTTCATGTCATATTGCTTCTAATTTGTGAATATCAAAAAATAAAATTTCATTGAGCATATTGGTAGCATCGTTGTTGGAATGTATAATAAACGATGTTTGGTCTAGATTAGAACCTTTTGACAGAATGGAGTCTTGGGATAAGTTAGATTGCCTCAGTCGGAAGGAACATAAGAGTATTCAGCAGGTATTTCCACTAACGACGAAGTAGCGTGGGTCGGGCGCCCACTCGCTGACGTGCCGCTTGACAGGTAGCGTTTTGTTCGACCGACTTATCTCAGTGATAATGCGGTGGGCAACGATACCGGTCACACGAGGCTGGTTTGCGCGCGTCGCGCTTCGGGTCGCCATTATTTTGTTTTCAAAATGTGGAACATTTATTTTTGCGTGGTTTCGAAGTAAAATATATATGACTAATTAAAACGTAAATTATTGTTTTCTGGTATTAAAAGTATTTGAATTAAAATAGTAAACTTGCCACGTCTAAATTCAAATTATCGAAAGAAGGCGTTATTGCAATTTTTCGCTATAACGCAACCATTTTAACGAAATTTAATTACATTTTAAGAGATAGGTGAAGTGAAAAAAAGAAAATAAAACCTTCCTTCATAAATTGTTAAATATTTTTTTAAATTGAAAGAGTACTATTTTGGAACCAATAATAAAAATTCAATTTCAAAATTAGAAATTACAAAAAAGAAATTAAAAAAACTCATTTGAATTGCTTCTTTAAGTTTGCATCCAATAGCGATATTGAAAAAAAATATGTATTTAACGATGTGTGATGACAATCCGCTACATCTATTGATAAAATCAGTCAAATGACCTCATTGTCCTGTGACAATATTTCAAATTTAGTGATTTTAACACAAAGAGGAGAAAAAACCATTTGTTAAACGTGCAAGAAATGTTGAAAAATACAAGAAATTTTCGTGATTCTTTAACACTCTTAATCCGACTGCTTTTCAGAGCTTTGAGAATTAGGGGTATTAATATTTTTATACTTTCGTTTCATGTTAAAAATTAGACTGATCCTTATGACTACTCTCATTTGAAAGTAGTGATACAACTATATGACACGTTTATTCCGTAATAACTTTTCGCAAAACAGTTGAAATTTGACGTGTGTTCCAGAGATTAACGCGAATAAACAAATAAACAAACAAACTTTCCGCTTTACATATTAAATAAAATTTGAATTCAGGATCCCTCTATTATCTCGAGGAAATTAAAATCGCTAAGTCTGAGGTGTCAAAATGCAAGATAATTCTTTCACATGGTACGGCCACTCAGATTTTATGATTGTCGACATATCTATAATATTCTTATGGCGTAAAATTGCTGATTGCTAGGAGTTCTTAGACAGAAATTATTTTCAGAGAGTGAGGCAATAAATATTTAATTTTGGGCCCTCTTTTTCTTCGAAACTGAGAGTTGTAGTGCAATAAAAATATTTTTAGCGCTTATACTTCACATTTGAGCCCTTATACCTTAGATTTGAGCGATTATATCTCCGAAACTAATCATTGTAGATCAATATGTCATTAATTATATACTTCTTAACTCTAACATTTTAAAATTTAGTTAAACCACCAATTAAAGGTAACTAACAATTAACTGAATCGTGAAACGCATATACCATCTGTTCCATATTTTGTATGCACTGTAATCTTCATTGCCATGGATATATTTCTTCTACCGTCAATCAATAGCAGCAATAACTGCTAATCACAATCTATGCCTCCTACTAATACTATCCAAAAATATTTATATCTGACAAAAACCAAAAAGATGTTATAGAGGCGTGGTTCTACATTGAAAGTTACAGTACAATTGCTATAATAACAATCGCTTCCGATTTTTTTTCTTTTCTAAAACGGTATACCATAAATCAATAGAAGCAATAACTGTTAATCATAATTTACGCTTTCTGCTAATACTAATTGATAATGGCTATCAAAGTATGAATTGTGAGTTACTTTTAACTATCCAAAAAAAATATATCTGACAAAAATCAAAGGGAAATTGTAGAGGCGTGACGCTGAAAGTTACAGTACAATTGCTACTATGCGCTTCCGATTTTTTTTCTTTTCTAAAACGGTATACCATAAATCAATAGAAGCAATAACTGTTAATCATAATTTACGCTTTCTGCTAATACTAATTGATAATGGCCATCAAAGTATGAATTGTGAGTTACTTTTAACTATCAAAAAAAAATATGTCTGATAAAAATCAAAGGGAAATTGTAAAGGCGTGACGTTGAAAGTTACAATACAATTGCTATTATGCGCTTTCGACTTTTTTCATTTCTAAAATGGTATTCTCGCAATTAATTGCTTTATTTTCTTATCCACCTTCTACCAAATTTTAGTTTTACACGAACAAATGTTTTAATTGGCAAATTATTCATAATATCCTATATCTTCTTTCAAATGTATAATTGAAAAAAGGGCAAAGAATATATGAACTTGAAAGTGTTTACCGATCACAAAAGATTATTATAAACTTTCAAAATTACTAAAAATATGGTATACAATTACAGATCTTTGCTGATAGCCCACCTGAAGATGTTGTAATACAACGAAACCTAGGTGGTAAAGAACTTAAAGAAATTAGAAATAATACTACATCACGTAATTTCATTTAATTCTGAATAATGAATTTCTACAAAATTAACGCCAAATATATTCAAAAACAGTAAAGGAAAATTAATTGAACTAAACTATAACAGTAGAACTGTCTAATTTAAAACAAGTTATAAATTAACGAACAATTTTTATGCTATTTATACAGCTATTTTACCTATTTATACAGCATTTTACCACAAATTTAGCCCTTTACCTTATTTTTATTATCACTATTTACTTTGTTTTTATACACCCATTACACTGAAGTTCCGTACTATTGCTTGCTTTGTCCATTATTTCTCAGGCTTCACTAACATACAACAATCGTAACTCTTCTTTCCTTACCCCACCATGTTCCTTACTTCACATGTTAGACTACCTCCACAAACAAATATCAATATTGTTAGTTACATCTACAATGACGTAGCCATATATTTTTACTTTTTTTCTCTCACGCTTCCTTCAAGCTTTTTGACAGCACAAGCTTATTCAACCTTTCTTACACACAAAATCATGGAATTCATCAGAGCTAGAAGAACTGATTTGATCATCTGCTCCCTACGTGTTATCTATTACATTTAATATCTTCTTCTTCTTCTTCTTTTAATGTTCTGTCTGTGTTCTTCTATCGCAGGAGCTGTTTTTTATAGCTTGTTTTATATCTGTGTATCTACTGTCCTCCATGATGAAGACATTTGTGCTGGTGAAATGATATTAGTGTTAAAAATGTAGTATATAACCTATATTATAAATCTTCGACAGAATCCCTTTTTGTTGTTTGCCTATCCAAGAAATAGATATTTTGCTGCCTTTCGGTTGTTATTCTTTCTCTTAATTTTAGCATTTTGAGCAATCGCAGCATTTCCAAAACCCTGGACGTGACTGACATTTGGGTCTGCCTCTCTAGACTGCATGTGGTATTTCAAGTAAATCTGATGCTAATGTACAGTTTCGTACATATATGGTAGTGTTGACTGCTTCCGCACAAACAAACTAAAATATTCCATAAATTATTTTGACATTTTAGAAGAAAAACGTAACAAATGGTAACCCTAAACGTACTGCAGTTGCGGTTTCACGACTTTGTCGCGGTACCACTCCTGTCCGATTGACGCCTTGCCGAGGCGGATGTGGCGTTATGGTTTCGACAATTAATACCAACATTGCCGCGAGCGAAATTTGGATGTTGGCTCTATTTTATTAATTGTCTATAAAACGAAAGATTGTGGAAACAAACACGATATGCAAATAAAAAAAACCTGTTGAGTACTGGTTAGAGTCGTGATAAAGGGGTTCCGTATACGATTCCTCCTTTTATCACTTTGTGGCAGACAAGTATGTTAATTAAATTAGGGTTTTAATGAAAAGTATTCTGTGAAAATATGTTTCTTATCAATATTTTGTACAATATGAATAGCCCTGCATCAGAAATATCACACATTATCTTGGTCTATCGATTCAGTTTCCTTTTCTTAAAACATAATACTATAAATTTTGCAAAGTTTATCTATTCAAGGGGCAAAATTTTGGAATAGTCTGAATTCTGACGCCAGGAACTCGCCTTTGTTTAAGGTTTTAAAAAATACTACGCTTGTGAACCTCTAACCCCAACCATCCCTTATATCTTTTAATAAACCGTTTCAAAATTTTTCTCTTTTTTTTTTTTTTTATTACCTTTTAATTCTAAATTCATTTAATTTCTTTGTTTCTACTAAATTGCGTGCGTTCTTCTTTTTGTATATTAAGTTTACCTCAAAAATTTAATATATTTGGTGTTAATTTTGTAGAAATTAATTATTCATAATTAAATGAAACTACGTGATTTAGTGTTATTTCTACTTTCTTTAAATTCTTTACCACGACCTAGGTTTCGTTGTAATCTGTTAACTTTGCTAATAGCCCACCTGAAGATGTTGTAATACAACGAAACCTAGGCCGTGGTAAAGAAATTAAAGAAAGTAGAAATAACACTACATCAAGTAGTTTCATTTAATTGTGAAGTTTATCTCACTAAAATATTTTAAAGTTCTAAACGAAACTAAATTTTAATATTTTTATGAAATTGTGGTTGACTTAATAAGTGAATAAGTATTCCCCATGTTTATATAATAACTTTTGTATATAATATAAGTATATAGTGATAATTATTTTATAAATAAAATAATTTGCCTTACAAATTATTATAATTCCTTACTCTATTAATATATACATATCTACATGATTATGGTTTAGAAATAAAGATCCTAAGAGGAAAAAACAATTAAAACTAAAATTTTCACTCTCATAAACTGTATTAGTTTGGCTACACTGCCGGAAAGGGAACCACAGATACTATTCATGCAGTAAGAACAGTAATGGAAAAAGAACAAACATTCTGGATGGTCTTTACAGATCTTGAAAAGGCCTTTAACCGTGTCCCAAGGCCCTTAATATGATAGGCTTTATTAGCCCAATTTATCCCTGAATACTACATAAGGCTCACCAAAGACATGTACAGAAATGTCCACACATATGTCAAAAGTTGTGCTGGGTTATCTCAAAACTTTAACGTAAGAGCAGGCGTCCCCTTGTATTTAATATCGTCATGAACTACCTGACTGCGAGGATACAGCAGCCTACTTCTAGGAATCTTTTATATGTTGATAACATAGTGTTGATCTCAGAGAGCTAGCAAGATGATAGAAGAGATCGAAGATAACCTAGAATTATGGAGGAACGGATGGAATAGGCACAATTTGCGTCAAAATCTTTTTAATCCACAAAAAAATATGATTCTGTCGAAGATTTATAATTTTGATAACGAGCACAAAAATATATCTACAACACCGTTCAATTCTAATTTTAATGTTCATAATCATAAGGACAAGTGACAAAGTTCAATCTAGGTTTAAAACAAATCTCAATTTTTTTCAGTATGTGAACTTAACATTGTTCAAATGTATAATGGCTAACGGCGAGATTGAAATTTTCACCCAAATATCATGACTAAAAGAAATCTTCTTGGCAATTTTTTTTATAGAGTTATCAATCAGATATAAACTTTAAAACGTCTTAAATTTACATAATTATGTTTATTAGAAATTTCAAGTTTAATCTAATCAATTTATAATTTTATATTGCTATCAATTTTTTTCTGTTTCTCTTGGCACAATCTATTGGTTACGTACAATGAAAATGAAAATAATTTAAATTTCTTTTTTCTACTTCTTACTCATGAAAGGAAATTTATAAATTTTCAATTCTTACTTATTTCATCTAAATATAGTTATTTAAAAACAAACTTCCTTGAAAAGGCAATTTTATTTAGATATGCGTTAATTATTCTTGTAGATATGCGTTATTTTATCAACTAAACCCGTATTCGATGAGATTCTTTTTGAAGTAAAACTTCTTTACGCACGATTAACTTGGGGAGTAAGCTGGTGAATGCATGACGAGAGGGTTACGAAAAGTGTGATCGGGCGAGGCGAACGGAAGTTGATATATATATATATATATATATATATATATATATATATATTTCATATCTCAGCCAGTAGTTCGTTTTGCGAGTTTGCTAGCGTTGCGCGAAAGGTGATTTTTTGATTATTTTGTAATTTCATTTCGTTCTTGAACAATTTTATAAATTATTATTTTGTTCAATACATTAAATATTCTACGTTTAAAGTGAATTAAATTGTGAATTCATTTTAAAGTTCATATTTTATGAATTTGAAGTTTTCTTCAGTCGTGTGTGTCTAAAGCACACTCGTTTTTTTTGTTTACCAGGACAAACAGGTTGAGAGGTGTTATGATATGAAAGAGACGTACAGAGAGAGAAAGAGAGAGAGAGAGAGAGAGACGGAAGTCAACATAATGATTTCGTTTGTAACTTGAAAAACGGAAAAAAATATTTTAAAAATATTTTCCTACAAAGTCCTGAACGTACTAAATTAATTAGACACATTACACTGTTACAAAAAAGTGACATCAGGCAGCGTTCAAGCGTGGTTTGTAATAAAAGAGACAGAGAGTTAAGGAAAGCACGTATTTAAAAGAGAAAGTTATATCGAATTATAAACACTTACACTGTCTTTTGATGATTCATTTTCAGAGGGCTAACGACATTTCTATATAAATAGCACATAACGAAATTTAATGAGGATTACGTAATTTACTTTACCGATGAACCTTTAACGCGCAACGATAACGTGGCACACTTACCGGTCAAATCGATTCATATTAACGCGTAAATGATACTTTTGCATTTATCTATTGATATTACATCCACATTGTTCTAGAGAAACAAAAGATTACAAAATTATGAACTATTCTCATTTCTGTGATGCAATTACCTTTTTGCGTTTCGTCTTAAAGTTTATTGACGTTATTAAGTTGTTAACAACGTTAAAAGTCAACGATGTCAACGTCAACAATTCGAAGTCACTGATTTGTATATTACCGTACATTACTTAAACTTGTTGATAAACTAAATAGAATGAAAAATGCTAGATTTTTCGGAAACTTTTAACGTCAACAATCTGAAGTCGCTAATTTTTATATTACCGTATATTTTTTAAACTTGTTGATAAACTAAATAGAATGAAAAATGCTAGATTTTTCGGAAACTTTTAACTTCAACAACTCGAAATCGCAGATTTTTACATTACCGTACATTTCTTAAAATTGTTGATAAACTAAATAGAATGAAAAATGCTAGATTTTTCGGAAACTTTTAACGTCAACAACTCGAAGTCGCTGATTTTTATATTACCGTACATTACTTAAACTTGTAGATAAACTAAATAGAAAGAAAAATGCTAGATTCTTCGGAAACTTTTAACGTCAACAACTCGAAGTCGCTGATTTTTACATTACCGTACATTTCTTAAACTTGTTGATAAACTAAATAGAATGAAAAATGCTAGATTTTTCGGAAACTTTTAACGTCAACACCTCGAAGTCGCTGATTTTTATATTACCGTACATTTTTTAAACATTTTTATAAACTAAATAGAATGAAAAATGCTAGATTTTTCGGAAACTTTTGACGTCAACAACTCGAAGTCGCTGATTTTTACATTACCGTACATTACTTAAACTTGTTGATAAACTAAATATAATGAAAAATGCTAGATTTTTCGGCAACTTTTAACGTCAACAACTCGAAATCGCTGATTTTTACATTACCGTATATTTCTTAAAATTGTTGATAAACTAAATAGAATGAAAAATGCTAGATTTTTCGGAAACTTTTAACGTCAACAACTCGAAATCCCTGATTTTTACGTTACCGTACATTTCTTAAGCTTATTGATAAGCTAAATAACAATGCTAGAATTTTCGGAAACTTTAAAAAATCGTTAGGCGCCACTAGCAGCATGTATGCACCGTACATTAATTGCGACAATGAGTAATAACTGTGTTAAAACAGCAAAGCGATAAGGTTCTTATTCACGATACTGTACGTGTTTGTGCGAACGTATAATCGCTGCGTCTGTCACTTTTTTTCGTTACGATCATAATGAGCAAATTTTGCGAACGTGTCAGTATTGAATTATATATAGTTCACATAAGGAATTTCCGTTGATTAGGCCCGATTAAAACTATCGTCATCATTATGTATTGCTTCCAAAAATAGAATTGTCGATTGTGGAATAAGATGACAGTAACCTCAATTGGATGATTTATTCGATGAGTAATTTTTTGGG
This sequence comes from Druceiella hillmani, assembly GCA_039881145.1. NCBI lineage: Eukaryota > Metazoa > Arthropoda > Insecta > Lepidoptera > Hepialidae > Druceiella > Druceiella hillmani. The sequence continues at coordinate 16,509,724 of JAYKKI010000033.1, forward strand.
AATATCTAATCGTGTTACGTATACAAATATTAGTTTTTATGTTATAATATTGCGAAAGTTTTGACTAAGATACAAGTATGAAGGTCGAAGAAGATAGTTTAAAGGTAGATATGATTTCTAAGCTCCAAAAAATGGAGGTTTTCTATAAAATACACTGTCTGATCAAAGTTTTAGACTAGTTATTCATAATTATTTTCTAGCTTTTACATCATAGTTTGTACAAAAACCTTTCAACTTAAAAAGATTTCTTTACTATTTTTGTTCTTAACTTTTAGTATATTTATTCGCTTTATTTTGGCATATCATTTTTAGCCACTATAACGACCCGCAGTTCTCGGCAGGACACAGAATCTTGATACGGGTGGATTAAAAAAAATCCAGTTTTTAAACGAAATTTGGTGTCCATTCATTGGAGTCATTTCCTGTGGCTTTCTTTATTTATTTGAAACCAACAGATATCAGGACTTCAAAACTGAAACTCATAGTTCAATGACTATGTCTGCTTTAGTCTCATAATATGTATATTAACTTAAAACTAGCAAAACGTCAAATTTCACGGCTAAAGTAGGCAGTACCCCTGCAGCTTCAGAATTTAAAGATCGAAATTAAAATTTATCATAATAATAATATCGTCATAGGTATTGAATACGTATGCACTGTTTCATGATAATGGATTAAGTAGGAATAATCGAAAAAACGATTTCAAAATTTGTCTCGACAACAACATATGGAACGTAAAAGTAAATAAAACCGCCTAAAAATAAAAGTTTTGGTACTTAGATTAAAAATGATTTACCATGAGGCAATCACATCATATCATATTATGTGGAACAATGATACTATTATTAAATAAATATTTAATAACGTTAATTCATATCTGTAACTCAATAGATTTGTATTAGAGGTTTTGATTGTAAACAGAAACTATTAGAGGCAATTATGAAACGACATTTATAAAAAGGTGTATCATCTCATTTATAAAAAGGTGTATCATCTAATTTTAAAAAGGTGTACCATCTGACTTTTATGAAAAGGTGTATCATCTCATTTATAAAAAGGTGTATCATCTAGAGAAAAATGAAACAAACCGAACGAGCCCAAACTCGATAGGTTTACTGTTAACCATTGAGAAGTTCCATCACTACGTCTCTTCTCAATCATCAGATTTTCCCCGATAACAATATGTAACCAAAGGGTTCATTGAAATAAGTCAAACGAGCTCAAATACTTTCTACACTTAGGCATTGAGAAATTCCCACAATCATCTCTTTCCTCCATCGCCAGATTTTTTCGTTTATAATAAGTAATCAAAGGGTTCTTTTATACAAGTCAAACGAGTCCAAAATCGACGAGTTTACTGTTTAGCATTGAGAAGTTCTTTTAATTACCTCCTTCATCTATCATTATATCAGCTCAATGGCAATGTGGACCACCAAATATAAATATTATTGTATCCTCACCAGAGTTGATTAAAATCACTTGATGACTGTATTTTGTATATGATTGTATCCTCATCAGAGTTGATTAAAATCACTTGATGACTGTATTTTTTATATAATTGTATCCTCATCAGAGTTGATTAAAATCACTTGATGACTGTATTTTATATATGATTATAACCTCATCACATTTGATTAAAATTACTTGATACAAATGAAAGTTTAGTCACTACGTTAATTAGAAGGGAGTTATATGTGTGTTGTAAAATTTGGTAAAAATGTTAATAAGTTACAAATTAAGCTAACAAGATTGTATTAAAAATTAGAACATTTTTTTTAATATACTGTGAATAACAGTTGGGAAAAATGGATTTGTTTATAATAAATTAGGATTTGATCCATTGGAGACAAAAAGAGCTGTGCCTTGGAATAACAGGTATAAAAAGTTTGGCTTGACTTTTTGTCTATATTTTTCGTATATTTCTTAATTAAATTGTTTTTATATATATTTCCCTTGATCCAAACTCTTATTGTCACATTCCGAAATTAACGTGAGCGAAACTGTGAGCAACTGGTAAAATAATAAAATGTCTTATTCCTCTTAAATAAGACGTTTTATTATATAGTTAAATGTAGCTTTATTATATAGTTAAATGTAGCTTTATTATATAGTTAAATGTAGCTTTATTATATAGTTAAATGTAGCTTTATTATATAGTTAAATGTAGCTTTAATATATAGTTAAATGTAGCTTTATTATATAGTTAAATGTAGCTTTATTATATAGTTAAATGTCGCTTTATTGTATAGTTAAATGTAGCTTTCTTATCAGATTGAGGCAAGTCAGGTTTTACATCGTGTTTAAAAAATTTGCATAAATATTAGTGTACTTGTACGATTATGTATGTTTGTAAATATACATTTTTGTGGACCGCGATATTCGAAACGGTTTGGTCAATTTTTATAAAAGAGAATTCAAAATATTTATTTCAACTGTGTGTTTGAACATTTGAATACAAAATATTACGTACTAAATATAAGAACACTAATAATAAATAAGTCTAAGTATATATAAAACTAGCGTGACCCGTGCGAAGTCTTCGCATTATAAATTATTCAACTCAATTTAATAAATCAAAATTGATTGCAGGTATTCAATTGATTTCTAATTTTGCACACTGCTTATTACGTTTTTATTCCATTATGAAGCTCAGATGACAGATCAAAAAATATTTTACTAAAATTGACATATAGAGGCGCAAGTATCAAAAGCATTGAGCTAAAGCGCCACTTTATTTATACGTGAGTGGATTTGAAATGAAACAAAAATTTTACCGACCGTCAATCATATTGACGTTGAGCCGTTAGATGGCGGCATTGCTGTTTTGTGTATATAATTTTAATAATTAATTAATTTGCAAAAACAATAGCAATAATAAATTTTTTAGTTGTGGATGCCGGTAGAGCAAGCAATTATTTATAAAATGATATATAATTTATGTGGATTAGTTGTGAGGTTTTTTCTAAAAAGGGAGTGTAACATCTTAACCTTAGCGTATTAATATATATGATGATGATGATGATGATGATGCAACTCCTCTCTTTATATTTGTTTGCTAATAACATGCGGTCTAAAGGATGAATTTAGTGTAGAGTTTTTATTTCACAAGGTTTCTATGTATGGAAAATTGCTCTATTCAAATTAATGAGCCATAATGATATTTGTTTGGCAGCGGGTCCTATAATGTGGGCAAGTACAGAAAGCTGTGGATGGATCTATGATGGAGGCGTTCGCGTATTAACCGCATTATATCAAAGTGCGGTTAATTCGCGCAGTCGGTTTAATGTTACTACTTTCATGCAAACATGCTTTCATGCTTTCATTCAATTTCACAGGTACGGGTAGAGGTTAGTAATGGAAAACAAATCACGAAATATAACAAGAGCAATGCTATGCCAATATCCGAAACAATGTAGGCGAAATTGTATATGTTCCTGAAGCTTCTTGTAAAATTATTTGTAGTCTATTAAATAGCGTACTGTTAAACCAAATTTTTTAAAAAGTTAAGCAACTGTTTCTGAATATCCAGTTAATTGCGTGTCGGGACACATAAAAGAAGGATGTTGTAGTCAATCCACGAAACAAGTGTATTAAAGTAACATGCCCGAAATCATTTTAAAGGATCACTAGTAATTATCTACGATTTGGTCTTGGTTGAAACCTAAATTTGGTATTTAAGTATTTTTGCCCGCTTTCACCGCTTTGGTGGTTGAATTTCAAATAATTTTAAAGTATCACTAGCAATCATCTGCGGCTTAGTCGTCGTTGAAATCTGAATTTGGTATTTATGTATTTTTGCCCGCTTTCGCCGCTTTGCTGGTTGAATTTCAAATAATTTTAAAGGATCACTAGCAATCATCTGCGGCTTAGTCGTCGTTGAAATCTGAATTTGGTATTTATGTATTTTTGCCCGCTTTCGCTGCTTTGGTGGTTGAATTTCAACAATCATGAAATAATAGGTGTCTAATTATTTTTGGATTTTTAAAATTTATATTTATTTATTTACAGATTTCAATGTACACAATTTATATATATGGCGAACTGATTGCTACGAGTGAAAATTTCTTACAGTCGACATAATATCAGTCCAATCCTGATCGAAGAACAGTAGGAATGGAACTTAGGACGTGACGATAAACAGCGCTGTCTAGAACCGTAAATCTATTATCAACCCAACACACCATGCCGACGACCGTGTGTTTGGGCTGTGTTTTATGTATTTCTAATAAGCGTGCAATCTTTTTTTCTTTTACAAAATTTTGCCGTCCTTAGGGATTTATTTTCAAAAGATGAAGGGAATCAGCTGCCCAAAATTTTGTACTTCTAATTTCAATAGCGACCCTAATTTGATAAGTCAATCCTAAGTCAGTCAGGGCATTTATTTTTATATACATATATTTTTCTACAAGGCATTCCTTCACAGGGCTGATCCCTAGATGACTAAATACTATCTTCTAGATTTTATCAGATGTCTTTTGCATCTGTTCAAAAAATGTTAGGCTCCAAAATAATCTAAAATTTGTCTAATAAATCTTATATTAGTTTTAGTTTCTCCAAGGATACACATCAATGAAGTGGGCGGAATAGATTTTTTCGCTCCTGTTTACATCTTTGGAAAGATATATTAAAATTGTTGTTTATTATTTTTTTATATTACCTAAGATCTCCATTTAAGTTAGCTAGAAAAATTTGTGAAGATAAGTTTAAATTCACAGATAATGTGAAGCTTTGAGACATGAACTGACTGATTTGGTAATATGATAGGCAGGCTTCGTTATAAAGGCGACTGATAAAAATCCACGTAATACTACAATAATAGAAATGATACTTTCACATAGAGAAAATGAAAAACCACTTGAAAGTTTTATTTCATGAGACAAATGATAAATCTGGTATTTTTACGAAAAGTCAGATTATTTTTCATAATAGTTGTAAATGTTATTTATAGGGAACTCTTTGAACCAACAGGATTAAGAAAAGCGCGGATTGTGTCTCGTTGTATCTTTTATTCTCAAATGGAATTACTGCAATGGACCCTGCAAAACACTCGAAAAAACTCAAATAAAAGTCGAAAAGAGCCAAAAAAAAAATATAAGAAAAAAAATAAAAGAAAATAGTGAATGACAAACAAGTGAATGTCCCAGATTTTTAATTAATTCAGACAATGGCTACAAATTAAAAAAAATTGGTATTTCTTATGTTTTACAGATTTATTTGGTATGCTTTTTATTGTTATTTTTATTTCTTATCAACAATTCTTGATATAGTAAAAATGTATTTGCGTTTCTAAATATTCCTTTTGTCCACTAAATAAAAAAATCAAACAACTTTTTTAAAAATTATTTTCTGTAACTCTACACCATATCTTGGCCGCCTTTCTTCCTTTGCCTTCCTTTCTGTGTCACTCAGAAATTTAAACCCACAACTTAAGTAAGTCAAACACACTTGTTGATTTCATCAGCTGTAATTATTTTTAACTTCTTCCGCTCGTTCCGTGTATAGGTTTCAGAGAATAAATGATTACTCACGGCAAACGTGATAACCGCTCAATGAGTTCAAATCTAAACTAATGAGATTATGTCATAAACATACCTGACAAAACACGATACTCTGTGGGGAAAACGCATTAAGGTCTGACCGGTTATTACGAAGTTCGTTATATACATGCACACAAACACAATCTTTTACTGTAAACACATTTTTTATCTGTCCTACTATGAGTAAGAAATAGTCATAATGGAAAAATGTATTTTTCATTAATTTTTCGCGTGTTTTACTGAGATCACATAAAACATATCTATTTAAGAAACATTGATATAATTTGTTACTCGTTGTACCCAGTGACCAACCTTTTTTTTTTAATTACTTATGATTTGTCAGTAGTTAAAAAGCAAAATATCAAAATATTTATTTCGACCAAACCTTTGACTAATAACTAGGAAGTGCGAGATGTTTTGTCGGCCAACCCTATCTGCACCATATCACCTGAGAGATATATCATTTTTCGTTCGTATATGTCAACAGTTTAGAGAGAAAGAACGATAATAGACGAAAAGAGAGAATGAAATAATGAGAGTTTATACATGAATAGCGAAATCCTGTAAAGCCAGCCGGAAGGACGCGTTCTCTGCCAATACAAGATGGCGTTCATGGTGGGTAGTTTATTGTTTAGTTTGCACGAAAGCCTTCGTCCCAAAAATATTTCATCGGCTGCCCCAAATTACACAATATGAATTACGAGATATCTCATCTCTGATCCGTAACATTTTGACTGGTTGGAGACAAATAATGATAAAAGACGAGGAAAAAGAATAAAATAATAAGAGTTTTATAAAGGAACAGAGGAATCTAGTGAAGCCAGCCGGAAGAACATGCTCTCTACCAATATAAGACGGCGTCCGTTGTGGGTAGTTTGCAATAGAAGATTACGAGCGTTGTGGGTAGTTTGCAATATAAGACGGCGTCCGTTGTGGGTAGTTTGCAATAGAAGATTACGTGCGTCGTGGGTAGTTTGCAATAGAAGATGGCGTGCGTTTATGGGTAGTTTGAACAAAAGCCAGCATTGTAAAACGACGGGTCCAGTGCAATACGCATTAGCATTAGAGCGATGTTAAGTAAACTAAAATAATTACGCAACGCAGCTCTTATCAGCTGGCGACATGTCGACCTCTAGTCTCACCGATAAGACGATGACGGGTCCGCGTTAGCTCGGTTCCTATTTGTGGCCATGACACAGCCCGCTCTCTCCCGCACTCGACAACAGCCGACTACCTACTGACTGATAAAATACTTTGCCGCCTAAGCATAGACACCTTTGTTTAAAAGCCGATACCAGAAACAACGTCGATTTCACGTGTTTCGGAATTCAACACTTAAAAACTCTTATCAATCTAATGAAAGAACGAAGGCCAAAAAATATATAAATTAATTTTTTTTTTGGAAAAAAATTAATAATTAATTTAGAAAACAAAATGCAATGGCTTTTGAAATATGTGTCTGTCTTTATTTGTTTGTGCGTATGTTCACTTATAGGGTTCTATTTATTTCTGTACTTTAACGTATCTATTTTATACATATGGCGGACTTATTGCTACAAGAGCAATCTCTTACAGCCAACCAGAACACCAGTCTAGCCCCGCCCGACGAGCGGTCGGGAATCGAACCCGGATTCCCGCGATGCGCCTCGCAGTCAAAGGCCGTATGCCTTGTGATCAACCCAACACACTACGGCGACAACTGTTTTGAAGTGAAACAAAGAATTCTTAAAATTTCACAACGTTCGTCCGTATGTCTCTCACAGCTTTACTGTTTTTATATATTTAGACATATATAACTGAAATTTTGCTTTTATAGAAAAACTTAAAATAATATGTAGCAAACTGTAAAAAAGTGAATATACCATATTAGTTTAAAATTTAGTTAAACATTAGTTTAAAATAAACTTGATTTTTTAAGAATATAAAAAACCAAATAATTTGGGCATTTACAATAAAAAATTAAATACAATTCGTCTTCATAATACAAGAAAGAAAACACTATCTTCATAAACTTGCGTATACTATATTTTTAATATATAAAGAATTATTAAAAAGAAATAAAACTAACAATAAAAATGTGACGAACTATATAACTTAGAAACGATCACAAAATAAAACCAAGATTGATTGCTTTTTAAACCTGTAGCCATTACCTAAATTAATTGAAAATAAACTCTTAACTGACAGTGATCATAGTTCTGTGTTTTTGGGTAAATTAATATGTTCTTTTTGAGTTTTATGTGGCTTTTTTAGCCGATCCTGTCGAACTAGCGAGTTGGATTAGTATGTCACATCAGCATTTTCAAAATATGCGCTTCGTTTCTTACGGTCACTAACTAACAAATAGAAACCAAGTATTAGAACCAGATAGTCATGAAGCACGAAACTCCCCTTTAATGGAGAAGCCAAAGCGACTTTCTCGATGCGCAGCGAAAGTGACACATTTTATTACGTCCCTACAGAAAGTACAAATAATTCAAAATACAAAAAAGTTTTGTGTCAGTTTTTCTCTCATGCATGCGTGTACAAACAGAACGGTCATGAGGCAAACAGACGATTATTATTTCCGCTTCCCGTACATCATCTCTCCTACCATAATTGCTCCATATAAATTACTATGTATAGCGTCTCCAGTAAGCCCGCCGTATGCCAGCAGGACGATGCAGTTATTATAATGAAATGACGACTCTATGCAGTTATTATAATGAAATAAGACCCTAAACTAGTTTTGGTGCGGGTTTAAGGCAACAATTTGTTTCCAGAATAAATTTACATCATAATCTGCAGTTCGATCGTGATTCATTTCGAAAAACAAATGAAATGTCTTTCCATATAAATTTTCGTTGATATAAATCTTTACAGAAATTGCTTGACGCTAAATACTGTTTTAATAATCATTCTCAAAAGAAACTGTATTTAAAATAGATGATGTCACAAAACAAAGCAAACTCTGAAGTTGCCTCTTTCAATTTTCTGTTTGTTCCTAATAAATTTTCAGTTTTTTTTACTTTTAGTTATGAAAGGATTATATTTGTAAAATTTATGCTAATATTGTTTATTTAATAAACGGTAATAAGAGGTAAAAAATATTAAAAGTTTTTGGTAAATCTTGCTTACTTCCATTTTTTTTAGGGGTGATAATTAAAACATAAACATATTCACGATTGGGTCGAAAATAAAAATGTAACATATGCATATATTCACACTCACGTATATATAAATAATTGTACTTAACGGTCCTCCTTACATCTTTTACTGTAATTGTTTATTATTAATATAAAAAACAGTCACTATTGCATTTTCTTTAAAAATTGCGTCAGTGAGTTCGTTGATAAAAGTTAAAATGTTCGCGCGACAGGTGCGCGACACTACGCTGCGTGGCGCGATTGCCGCGCGCTGCGTTGTCGTTTATTTATGAAGCAAGTCGGTCGCTTTATGAAACTTGTATGAAACATTGTCGCTTCGCACAGTATTATTGAGTATTTCACTAGCGTATTAGTTTGAACAATACAGTGTCGCCATACGTACTTCTTGGAGGACTAAAGTTATTTACACAGAAACAATACTAAACCGATTTTTCACCGGGAAACGAGTTATGTAGTATTATTGAACGTATTAAATAGGTATTAATAAGAAATGTAAAAAAATTGTGGTACTCACTTTTGAGAAAATTGAATTTTTAATTATACAGATCTCCTGAATTTTTAGTTTAAAAAATTTTGTGAAGAAAACTGTTGGAAATTAGAAATTCCGAAACACCAAATTTCTTTCAGATCAATTCATTGATTTTTAAACTCCATTAATGCGTTATAAAAGATTTCCATAAAAATATTAGGCGCAATTTTTTGGTAGAATGTAATAATTCCTTCATTCCCCAGGAAATTCGAAAGTAAACATAAAATATATAGAAAATATAATTTTTTTTCGAAGACAGCTTCAATGGTTTTACTCAAATTTCGTATATCACTAATATATTATGTACCTAACAGCACAACGTAATTAGACATTTCCGAAAAAAATATACATACGACGCTTATAAAGGTCTATACAAATTTTAATCAAGCTGAAAATTGTGTTAATATGTTTGTCTGTATTAATTTCTGGAATCATACGTCCTATTTCGAAAATTTGTATTAGAAAGCCCATACTTTGAGGTTTTATATCATCACACCAGGAGTTATATGGGCAGAGCAGTGATAAAAAAAATGTAACAGAAGTTGATAAACACTGCTTAAACCATGCAAGTTACGAAGAGTTTGATTTATTCAATAACTGTTCATACTGATTATTCCCATAGATATATCGCAACAATATAAGAACAATCAACCAGTTTCCAGGAAGAACAATCAACCAGTTTCCATAAAGAACAATCAACCAGTTTCCATAAAGAATAATCAACTAGTTTCCATGAGGAACAATTAATCGATTACCGGTGCACGCAATCAGGTTTCCCCGGAAAAGTAAAATCACCCAGAATACTATGCTGTAAATGTCGGAAAGTTCTCTTTTTTCATTATTTGACTCTTCTACATAATAAATTTAACCAATTATAGCAAAGACTATACATTTTATTACGTCATCTTAAGATATCTTTATCGACTTATCCAATATTTCATACTAGTTTTCCTTTAGATATCCTTCAACCACATCCGTCTTCCCACCACATCCGTCTTCCCACCACATCCGTCGTACGTCTTTCGCGTATTATTGTATTTTTTTCCATTTATTTCCTTTCAAAATTCCTTATTTCCGAGTATCTCCGATACGACCAAACTGTTTAATTATTCATCCTACTAACTTTACGAGTATATCCTTTTTCCCCCTAGCTTTTATCGACATTGGTCAAAGCTTAAACATGCCACAGCGTTTAGTTTTTTTTTTACTGTTATTTTATTAATTTTTTTTTGTATTAACGTTACATTAAGATAAAATAAATAAAGTAAAGCGCCATTCTTTTTCTAGATTTTATGTTCAGATTTCGTATTTAGTTTAGTGAGAACGGATCCCCAATGGGATGAACTTTGTTTTAACTGGGAGTCTCAGTGAAACCATTAATAAATCATTTTTACAATTTTCTGTCTCAAGTCGATGGTTTGGTAAATATAAACAATACGGTAGTTGACTCATTCTAAATTTTGATACTTTTCGTACAACATTGTGAAATATAAGTTAATTAAAAACCAGTCTTGAAAAAATTCAGAAATTTATTGAAAAATAAGCCAGTTACAGGCTTCTAAATTTGAAGATATATCCCTGTCTCTTCCTTTTGTAGAATATAATATGCAATATTAAAATGACCTCACAACCGTCCTTGTCTAAAGATTAAATTTAAACTTTTATAACTCAGTCAATTTTTAAGATTATTAAAAAAAAAATTCACTCTTCGTCAGCTTGTACCTTGAAATTATGATTAATGAAATAAAAAAAAATTAGTCAAATTCCCAATTATTTACGTAATTTGGGATTAATTGCTTTAAGACTTAAATATTTGTAACCCTTTCAATCTATTTTCCCAAAAAAATAGTCTGATGTATCGACATTTTTGTCTTTAATATGTTGTTATACATACAGTTAACGCTCTTTCCCGAGGTATGGAAATGAAAACTTTAATGACCGTGTTGATAGTTGATTCTAATTAGCGGTTGGCGATTATGAATAAAAATTAATGAAATGGTCGATAATAAATATAAATCGATATATCTCGATTATGATCGTTAGCAATAGGGTATTTGACTGATATCGATAGTTTTTGTAAAAATGTTTTAAAACTGTAGAGTAGGTTTGAAAAAAATCCTTAAGATAAAAAACGATAATGCATATCGCAAACAATTAGTCGAAACTTCTAAATAGGAAAAGTGTACATTTTTTGTTCACTAAATTGAAAAAGTTATTATGAATTTAGTTTCCACACAAAAAAATGAGAAAATGATATGCAATATATAACTTAAACGCAATATATTTAACCAGATACTAAACATATTTAATAAACTCCCTTATAATGAATGCTAAATAACTGGCCAGTGACGTCATAAGCCAGTTGTATTTTGTAGACTTTTTTCGTGGGAATCGTAGTTCTTTAGTTTTACCTCGTTATGACTTTGCAATGGAAAGCCCTAGGTAAGATATAATTATTTTAATCATTTTTCAAATCATTACTTATTCTATTTTCGAAAAAAAATATATAGTCAAATACCCTAATACTAATTAGTAACACACGAACGAATGAATGGCAACCAAAGTTTGATAGAATATATGTTACCAACATATTTATTTATAAACTTTTATGTATAGTACATACGGCGGACTTATTGCTACATGAACAATCTCTTCCAGTCAACCATAACAATTTGTATTGAAATTTAGTTGGTAGACTGTAAGAGATTTTGCATGGAAAATTATTTATAGCACATTAGACGAAAAAATTTAAAAAAAATACAAAAGTAAAGTAAAAAAAAACTATTGACATGATTTGGAAAGATAGGAAAGGACAAGGACACAAAGGAAAATGTTTCAGGAGAGGCAGGACTTTTTCAGTCGATATTTGCAAATATTTAGAGACGTGGTTTTCCTGATGTCAGGATCCAGGTGGTTCCAAATTTTTTTTGCTTGGGCTGTGAAGCATTTTTCGTAAGTGGTAGAGGGCGTGTTAGGAATAAGTAGGGTGAGTGAACTTTCAGCTCGTATCCCAAGGCCGTGACCAGACAAATCTTTAAATTTGCTACTATGATAATTTGGGCTATTAGGATTTGTTGATATATTAAAAAGAAGTGTGCATGTGAAGTTAGCGTCGATCACGGATCTTCAGCCATTTGAGAAGTGACCTATATTCAGAAATGTGATCATATTTTCAGAGGCCGAAGATATACCGGATGCATAAATATTGAATACGTTCCAACTTGCACAAATATTCTTCATTAAGATCAGGATAGCACACGTCTCCATAATCAATTAATGGTAATAAAAGTGTTTGATAAAGATAGATTTTCGTTTTAGTCGGTAGAAAATATTGAAACGTTTCAAAGAGTGTATCCTGTTGAAAAGACGACTAAAATCATTTACTTGAGGCCGCCAACTAAGATTTTGATCTATCAGTAGGTCCAGGTTTTTAACAGTTGATGCGTATGGTATTATTGTACTATTTAGCACTTATTTCGGTAAACGAGGTAGGTTTACTTTAGAAGTCAATCTTTGACTACCAATGATGATAGCTTGTGACTTACTTGGGTTAACCAAAAGACCCATTTCATGAGCCCATTGACGAATTGAAGCGAGATCTCGATTAAGAATGTCGATGGGTTTTTGATAAGGAATGGAGGTTCGAGTGCGCATAGATTTGTAGGTCATCAGCATAGAGATGATAATTGCTAGAAATATTTTTAACATCATCAATTAATACTGAAAAGAAAAGAGGAGATAGAACTCCACCTTGAGGTATACCAGCTCTAAGATCAGTCCACTCAGAATACGTATCTGAAAACTTAACACATTGCATGCGTCCATGAAGATATGAACTAAACCATTCAAGTGAATGTTGGGATATACAGGCTGTCCAGTGGCAGATTTCAATGTTTGAAAAATTGTAAAAAAAAAATTACACCTCTAATACAAAGTAGGTTTATTTTAACTTTATAACAACAAATGCGGATTTCATTTTTTAAAAACCACGTTTTCCAAATGGCGGCCACCGAGTCTGACACACTCTTCGAGTCTAGCACGCATGTTTTCAAAAACGCGTTTGCAGAGTGACTGGGGTATCCTACTGACTTCGGCTCGAATATTTTCTTTAAGTTGTGTCACAGTGCTCGAATTTGTTTTGTAAACAACGGACTTTAAGTATCCCTATAAGAAAAAGTCACATGGGCTTAAATCGGGTAACCTAGGTGGCCACGGTACGGTACCGTTTCGGGATATGTTTTTTTCTGGAAATAACTGCCGCACTGCATTCATGGACACATTAGCAGTGTGAGCTGTAGCCCCGTCCTGCTGGAATCATGTGTTTTGGTTGAAGGATGGACTATTCTGTAGTTCTACTCTGAAAAAGTCATTTAACATCTGGGCATATCTCTCCGAATTCACAGTTATAGTTTGGCCACGTTGATTTTCAAAGAAATAAGGCCCTATGATTGCAGATGCAGACATGGCGCACCAGACTGTTACTTTAGGCTTATGTAAACGCTCTTGAAGCATATGTCTTGGGCTGTGGATATCCCAGTAACGAAAGTTCTGCTTATTCACATATCCTCCAATGTGAAAGTGAGCTTCGTCACTAAAGAATATGTTGTCCATCCGGGTAGCAGTACGAAATCTCAACAACATCACCTCCGCGTAAGTTTTTCTTAATTCAAAGTCAGAATGGTGTAAATCTTGAACAATTTGAATTTTATATGGATGGAACTTGAGCTTTTTTCTCATTATTTACAGGTAATAATTAAGTTGATTTCAGAATTTCCAATATCGATGAACGTGTACGCAGTGATAAGCGGGGATTTTCAACGACAGAAACCATAACACGCTTGACATTTTCATCCGTGGCTACCAATGGTGTAGGTCCTGGCCTGGGCCTATTTAATGTTGATCCTGTAGCTCTGAACCTTGCTACCCATGACTGAATGAGGTTGATCGATGGTCCATCACGTAATCGACGAATACTGTAACGATTATTAAATGGACGGCGTGCTACATACAGCGAAAATCCACTCGAAATGTACGCCTCGACGGCAAAAGTGCGGTGCTCTCCACTCCACTGTTTCATGGCTACTAAAACATCCGCACCGCTTACGCTTCTAACGACGCCCCCCGCGCCCCTCTTATGTGTTGCGTTCAGAAACTATGTTTGTTCAAATTTTGAAATCTGACACTGGACATCCTGTATTAAGATATTTCAAGCGGGCAAGAAGAATATCGAAGTCAACAGAGTTGAACGCACTGCTGAAATCAAGAAACACAAGGACAGTGAATTGTGTATTATCCATAGCCAAGCGTATAGCATCAGTAACCTTAACAAGGGCAGTTGAGGTACTGTGGCCAGCTTTAAAGCCAGATTGAAGTGGATATAGAGACTTATGAGCATTGAAGAAACTAACGAGTTGACCATGAACAATACGTTCAAATGCTTTAGATAGAAGCGGTAGGACAGTACGGGCAAAGTATAGGCCTTTCTCCATTCCTAAGGGAAGACAGCAGTTGTCAAAGAGGTATTTAAAATATCAGCGATGACCGGAGCTACGATATCTATTATTGGTTTAAGAGCACTAATATTTATGCCATCAACATAAGTGAACTGAACAGAGCATCACGAGATGAATAAATGAAGAGCAAACGCTAATTTGTTTCATTCTTCAGTGCAAGCGCTCAGATGGCGCTTTGCGGTCCAGGATCAAATGTTAAATTGTTCAATGAATATGATTTGATTAAACGAATAATACTTCATTCCGACTTGGACTTAATTGTTACAATTAGTAATTATTATTATTAATAGTTTAATTATGAGGATCATTCAATTACTAACTTAATAATAGATTATTGGATTTAATTAGGAAATTATTCGATTTTAAACGTAAATTGTCGATGTTTCTTACAGGATATAAACCAAAAGCCCAACGACCAAATATAGTAAAAGCAGAAGTAGTAAATTAGTAAATAATTGGTATATATAAATGACTTATGTTTATTTATTTGACAACCGTAGTGTGCAATATATATGGAAAATTTATTCCCACATATAATCTCTGCCAAACAATCATAGCAATTAGTTTTGAGAAATTGGTTATGAGGTAGACTCTAAGAGATTTTACAATATAAAGTGTGTATAAAAAAAATAAAAAGAAACTTTAATGAATGATAATAACAATATATATTGACATAAGTTAACGATTGACGAAGGAAAGGATGTGAACACAGAGCGACTCTATATCCTAGTTTAGAAAAGGTAAGACTCTTTCAACAGATCCTTGGAAACGATTTTATAGAGGATATTTTTCTGGTATCATTATCAGAAGTAGACGTATGTTGAGGAATAAGTAAAGTGAGTAAAGTTTCACAGGTTTAACCGAGGCAGTGTGCAGATACATCTTGAAACCTGCAAATGGCATACTTTGTATCCTGAGGAATTTTAAACGTAATTATGAACGCACATTTTGAATTACGCTGTATAAGAAGTGAAGTTAATGAGACCTCGCTCGTCAACGACTAGCATAATATTAAAGAGCTCCTCTTGTCAACGACAAATGAGACATCTTGCATCTCCTAATAAGCAAGTGTGAAGATATTTTACTCCACAAAGGCGATATCCTACACAATTTCCGCGTATATTGCGTCGATCGCGTAAAATATGGCAAGTATTACAAATGCGCTTGTCACTTTTACGTCATGGTCAAGAACACTGCACTTATATACGCGTGACGTGCGCAGACACATCGTTAATCAACGGCCTTCGTGTTGTTGCCTTCATGAGATGAAAAATCTGTAATTTCAAGATTATTAATAAAATAGCAGTAACTCACTACTGCTTTTCATAAGTGCATAATACACAAACAGGCACAGACTAATATTAAAAAGGTAGACACATCATAGTTTTACAAAACGAACGGAAGATATGGTTCCAACTGTTAAGCATACAAATAGTATGAATTGTTATACGCATATTCAAATATTGAAAAATATTGAATCAATTGAAAACAATTGAATCAAAAAAACGTTTAAAGAAGAGATAGTTAGATATATATATATATATATATATATATATATATATATATATATATATATATATATATATATATAATAGATATTCGTAAGCGAATACGACATGGATACGAATGGGAACTGTAAGGCAATCTGGATTAGCCCATTTATCATGGATAATGGTGGAATTATTTTAATCCATAATCAAACGACATAATTCAGTTTGTTATAGTCGCACTTGCCGACACAATACACGTGTGGCATTAAATCTTGCATCCCACTATTTCTATTTCACTCTTTTCTTCCAGAGAACTCGAAATAAATGAAAAATAAAGATCCCAAATAATTAAAGTTAAATCTAAGTCATCAACATTATGCTATTATTCCGGTGATCATGTAAAAGCAAGGAGACTATATCGGAGAACACTTAAAGCATAGCAGGAAGAAGAATGAAGAGTTGTTAAGAAGAATACTAGTAGCAGCATTACGAGTAGATGAGTATGTATAAAGAACTCCAAGTCAGTAAAGGAATTGAGGGAAGTTTTATGGAACAAAATTTCCCCATTATTGCTTAAATCTTCTGCCCAGTAAATGAGATGATTTTGTGGTCAAATATACAATAGAATAAGATGGTTGTTTACTTCTAAATTTGCTTCCTAAATTTTATTTAAATACTGGAAATGAGAATATTTCAAAAATTGCTGGAAAAATAGCGAGTTACGGGTATCTAAATTTAAAGGTAGGGATAAACTGTGCATATATTTTTGTCTCATTTACCCTCGTGAAAATATAATTAACATTACCGTACCAGTATTGCTATCCTCGTCTAAACGTTAAACTTAAACCTGTATATATTGGCCAAATTTTAAACTTGTCAAAAATTGTTTCCCTTCCCATCAGCTTATACTTTGAAATTAAGATAAATAAAACAAACTATATTATTGCTACATTATGTAACTCGTCTCTTATTTTATTTCTTGTATTCAGTTATAACATTCATAATATTAATAAAAAAAACATTCAACATGCTGGAATTTTAATGGTGTTATCAAACTAGGGGAGTCATAATTTAAGGAGTGTTGTGTAACACATCCGCATGTGTTACATGTGTCACAAGGAAAATGAGATAGTCGTACGTGTGTTCTTAACATTAAACTGACGGAAGTTACAAGCTGATAGTGTAAATATGCGAAAAGCAAATCAATGCGTTGGCAAGAAAAACCCATTTGGTTTAACCTAACAATAGAGAGACAAAGAGAGCGTGAATATATCTGTTCCTTTTGCAGTCTCGTCACAGGAAATGGAACTTTTATGAAGCTACTCCAGGTGGACAGGCCCATCTACTAAGATATAAGCTACTAAGCTCCGCCTTGTATTTACACTTGATTTATTTTTTTCAATGCTTCTTGCCGTAAAGCTTAATCATCCCTCAATCCTTTCCTTGTTCTATAGTCTGTGTCTCTACATTTCCTGCTCAATGGATTTAAGCAATAACCGGGAAATTGGGTTTCGGAAAACGTCTGCCAATTGCATCACTGACTTGAAGTTCTTTAAACACACTCGTTGGCTCTTAATATCATTCTCTCTCAAAAGCTCCACAGCTTTTTTACTGCTGTGCTTTAAGTGTTCTCCATCACATTTTCCTCGTTTTCTTTCAGATTCTACATGACATTACCTGAGAGAGACAGAGGTGCGTTTACATTCATGTGTCTAATGAATGCTTGATGTACGAGCAAGAAATATTAAAATTTAATTATTTATAGTATGTTCATTTCTGATTTATTTAGTTATCTAGAAAGGAAGAGTGTAATGATAATTGATAGAGCAAGATATAATTGTTCTTATCACACTTGCATCGTAAGATAAGATCAAACTAGGCAAGCCCAAACTGAATTCGGTAGTTTGATAATGTATTGGATAATAGACCAGAAAGGGTTTAAATCTAGGTTAAATTCTTAGATGACCCAAATTGGTCTGGTAGTATTAAAAATGGCGGTTCGAAGTTTTACAAAAATCGCTAAAAATTAATCTTACGATAAATTAGGCAGATAATACACAATTATAAATATCCTTTAAAGTATTACATTTTTTTTTAAATCTTCTTTCTATCACTGATTGCAAAAAAAAGAAAAGCCGATTAGAAAAGAGGCCTAAACTCTATTTCAATATTATGCGAATGGTTTAAGGTATATACTTACACTAGCGTGACTCGTGCGAAGTCTTCGCATTATAAATTATTCAACTCAATTTAATAAATCAAAATTGATTGCATGTATTCAATTCATTTCTAATTTTGCACACTGCTTATTACGTTTTTATTCCATTATGAAGCTCAGATGACAGATCAAACAAATATTTTACTAAAATTGACATATAGAGGCGCAAGTATCAAAAGCATTGAGCTAAAGCGCCACTTTATTTATACGTGAGTGGATTTGAAATTAGACAAAAATTTTACCCACCGTCAATCATATTGACGTTGAGCCGTTAGATGGCAGCATTGCTGTTTTGTGTATATAATTTTAATAATTAATTAATTTGCAAAAACAATAGCAATAATAAATTTTTTTGTTGTGGATGCCGGTAGAGCAAGCAATTATCTATAAAATGATATATAATTTATGTGGATTAGTTGTGAGGTTTTTTCCAAAAAGGGAGATTAACATCTTAACCTTAGCGTATTAATATATATGATGATGATGATGATGATAATCATAAGCATTACAGTAATGATACTTACATTATAATCATGAATTTCTCAGAACAAAGTTTAAGTAGATACTCAAAAACCATTTTCTGCAAAATTTACTTTCCTGACCAGCGTCTGTCCTTGCGATGGAAGGGTTCATGTATGCGTATTTAGGTAAATATGTGCCGTGGTCTTTAAACTCCAATCATTTATATTTCGATATAGAAATCTATCTTCTCTTTCATTTAGATCAATGTTAGATGTTAGAACGTGTATGTGGATTCTATCCCTTTCTATCAACGATAATAATCTCTTAATTGTTCAAAACAGCCAAGTAATTTATGAATTTATCTATCCGGATAAACCTAGAAACATTCGGTCGCTACAAAACATCCGATTTAACTTTTGGAAACGAAAAAAAAATTATTGCTTGTTATTCTCTAAGGAATAATCAAGAAAACCAAAACCCTGGTCTCAATATAGATCGAGTGAAAAAAATTATGATCGGCAATAGAGGATTCAAACTTAAAATAATTCAAATCAGTTCACATATTCTGGAGATATGCATTAACATTAAAAAATATACAGCCGATTTGAGAATCTCTTCCTTCTTTGGTGTCGGTTAAAAAGTTTTTTATAGACGAGATAAATGAATAGAAACAATGATTAAAAAGAAAATTAATACAAATGTAACTGAAAATAATAAAAATAGTGGGCTGGCCGCGAACCGCTTAAAAATCTTGATCGAGAACATCGATGTGGTGCAATACCTCTTACACTGAGTTAAGGAAATAAAAGCGTAGGCAATAGGAACCACAAATGAATGTCAGTACGTCCATGCGGCATATGAAATAATGGATGTCCTCGTATTCGCCCAAACAGTTTGGTATAAATAACGATACTAATACCAACACTGATGGGTTGCCATGGTAACTATTTAATGTTTCGTATAAATGCCGGCCTGAGTGCAACTTTCTTCATTGTAGATGCCATGCAACCATTAAAAAAAATAGACTCACATGTCCATGCGAGTGTAACAGCCATAATTGTTAATAGGCATAAATTGAATAAATCTTCTTTTACATTCATTCAATTTATGGCTAATAAAAATTATGGCTATATTCTTTTAATATAAGGACGTATTTTATCTCACATGAAGACCAAAAAAATCAATTGATTTCCAGTCTGATCCAAAGGAGAGTGTTGTAAAAAACTCTTTATACAGTGGTGTCAAGGAATTCTTGGGAGTAACACATAACAAATTCGAAAGTCATAAAATTAAATGTAACATTCCAGTAGTAGCAATATTATTATAATAATAATTAATAAATATATAAACATATTGCTATTAGTCTTTTATAAATATGTTACAAAAAAGATGGTAATAAAAATTGGAAAAGCACTTGTAATTTTTTTTAAATGTAGCGTCACTTCGCTGTGACCTTCCAATTTCTTTTTTTAGTGAAAATTACGAAGATGGACAAAGAAATGTAAGTTCAAAGTGGTCATTATAATATATACGTGGTAAATCGAACCGACAATTTATCTTTTAAGTACGTCGAATCATTTTCTCACCATTTGTATAAAATATGGATAGTTTAGTTAGGTTGTCGTAAATTTTTTATAAAGTTGAATGTAAAGGTTAGTTTAGAAAAAAAATATTATGAACGAGTGAAAAATTCTGTAATCTTTGTCTTTCTGCTGACGTATGTGAAAATGAAATTTTCTTTTTCACTAATTTTTCATTATTTTCACTTTTTGTCTTTAAACACCACATATTAAATTCTTTCCTCGACTTCAATAAAACAGTGCCCATCATAAAGCATATAGTGCAAGCAAAGCAACACGCAATGTATACACAACGACAGTTAAAGCTGTACTGTCCTATGATAAAATCAAGCATTACTTCCAAATATCCAAATAAAAATACTTTAAACTCTCCGTTAATCTTCATCCAGGGCGATTTGCCATATTAAGTTTAAGACTATTGTAAGAAAAAGTTATATTGACCCCAAAATATTTACAGGAAGGATTGGTATGACAAAGATTATGATTTATCAACAGAAGGTAACAAAGTCTATACAAAAGTGTAAAATCGAAAACAAACAAGGGAAGTTTATAACGAAATCAAATTACTAAGACGGAAGAAAAATAATTGGAAGAGCGAAAAAGAGACAGTCGCGTAACGATATATTTAGGGATGTAGACCAAACACATTGACCGCAAAATTGAACCTGGAGCTACTCTTCTAGAAGTAGAGATGGTAATGTTTTCAGTAAAAAGTCAAAGCTAGAAGGAATATTTTAAAGACTTACTTAATATTGATTTGAGATATAGACAATACAATCAATCATATAGTAATAGTGAGGTTATTCGACCTCTTATCTTGCTTGAAGTATAAAAAGAATTAACAAAAAATAAAGAACAGTTAGGCACCTTGAGATACTTTTATATATTTACTATTTAATACTGCTCTTGAAAGAATAATCCCAAATAAAAATATTAACACAAAAAACAAATATTTAAATAGATTATCTCAATATAAGCACGTCACGACATTGACATAACTGGAAGTATTTTCAACGACCTGAAATATTTCGTTATAGTGATAGAAATAAAGTAAGAAAATCATAGGACCCATAGGAACTATCTCCTAGATAATACAAACTTAACCGGATCCCAAGTTAAGTTCGCATTATCTGGTAGAGCTAATCTCAAGCTAAGTATAGAAAAACAGCTAGTAATAGAAAAAACAACTTCATGCTTTGGGAAATATTATATTTGGCTACCACATGACCTAACATTGATGAACTGAGACACCGGGATTATTAATTATCAACCTAATAAAAATATTAGCCTACCGACTCCCATGACAAGGTTAACCATAGGCCATTGTCACTCACAACTCTATAAAAACAGGAAGTTGATGCAAGCTAAGCCCGACGAAGAGCTTCACAATGGAGTTAAACACCCACTTAATTTCTTTTCCAGCAAATAATGGATTCAGGTAACTCAGGGTGCCCTTCTACCTTCATTCACATTTTCGGAATTCATTGATACATTTGTCAGAAATATCCATTATACATGTATATTCCAATTACATGCAGATGATCTGCAAATGAATATCGGCTCATGTCCATGCAATATTTCAACTGCCATTAGTGGCTTTAATATTGATCTCCACCGATCGTTCCACGACAACCTTTGAATCGCACTCTGAGCCTTCTGTTATAAAAGATCGCACTCTGAGCCTTCTACCTTTTAGGCGGTATCACTGGTGTTGGTCTCAAAATGTTCAGAAGAATATACTCTCCAAAGCGACTTTGATAATTTAGACTAATTAAAAATACAGTCCATCTGTATTAATGGCTTTTAAAACAATAGTTGAATGGTGAACATGCTGTATGATGAACATGTGCGCCATTAGGTTCTTAGTGACTATCTTTTGAGTAAGGGAAAACGAACACCTTAAAAACTGCTCTTTTTGCTATATTTTTGCCGATTCGGTTTGCTATCATTACTTGCAGCTGGTTGTAAATACTTGACAAGTTTAATCTTGATATTCTTTGTCTACTTTACAATGTTTTAAGCTATCTAAGCTGTGTAGGCTGTCTAGTAGCGGCTTACCTTAAATCCAGATTTAAATCTTAGATAAACTTGGTCTGTATGGTCGAACGCGATACATCATCCTATGTATTTTATTGGATATATATGCTGCTAAATCGTGGAAAGATTGGACTCCGACTTACTCGAAATTATCAATATACGCATTTAAGGTTTATCTAAAAATCTGCCTTTCTTTCTTTCCTTCGACTTCATTGTTTTCAATTCAAATTTTGTTGTGAGTACGTTTAAGAAAAGACTTTTCTTAATTCCTTTTTCAGTTTCCATTTTAAATCCTGCCTCTATACTTTATTCCTGAACATATGCAAGTAACTTGTTTCGTGTGTTGTATGCATCATATGCTACAATCTTCCATTCGATATATATGTTAATGTGTGGTGTTTCGGTCGCTCGGACAAAATTGTTTATACATTTAAAGTTAGTAAATAAGTAAACGTAATAACAAGACTCCGCTCGTCTTCTTTTTTGTTTACATAAATTTCTTTACTCCGTTTATGAGTAACAATTTTGTGTATTAATTGTTTTAATCTCAAAGTTTGATTGAAAGCTTTTCTTGAAAAAGAAATAAACGTATAGCTCAATCATTTATTTTTCCTCGTGCTTTATTTATTGATGGTCTGGTGATATCGGCACAATGACCTTCCTTTATTTCTTTTATGGCATCTTTTTTCAGAAAATTAGCATTTAAGTAACCTGAGTTATAAAACTGGCCAAGCACGTTTCGGAATATGAAATAAGATGAGTATATGTGCATACAGTGAGGTTAGGTGGTTGTCTATATAGATATATTGAATTTAACTGGGATAATAACGTCAATTGAATAATATTATTTTGATTAACTAGAAAATTGGATTCAAATAGTAAAATTTTAGTTTAAACTTTTGTTAAAATGCTTACCTACTTACAATTTCTTCACATTTTTAAAATCTATGGTTAAAAAAGTGGAGAGAGGAGGACAAGTTACTTTTAGGCTATTTTGGAAAATGTAACTTAAAAATGAAAAATGAAAATGGCATGGGAAGGTAATGAAGGATATTAATAATAATCAATATGTAGAAAAATATTAAAAACAAAAAACATCCTACATATTGGTCAGTATTCCAATCTGAAGTATCTAGCTGCAAAATTTTGTACGCAACTATACCATAGATCTGTAATTATAGAAATTAACAGAAGGACATAATGAAAATATAACAATTACTTCTCGTTTCACTGCGGACATAAATATAACAGTTTTAAAGTAACTATTTTAGAAGTATTATGAAACCATAAACAATTGGGTATTTGACTAATTTTTGTTTATTTCATTAATCATAATTTCAAGGTACAAGCTGGTACAAGCTTAAAAATTGATCGAGTTATAAAACTTTAAATTTAACCTTTAGACAAGACGGCAATACTGTGTTTGAGGTCATTTTTAATATTGCACATTATATTCTACAAGAGGAAAAGAGACAGCGCTATACCAACTCTATCCGTATCTTCAAATTTAGAAGCCTATAACTGGCTTATTTTTCAATCAATTTTTGAATTTTTTTCAAGACTGGTTTTAATTTATTGTACGAAAATTATCAAAATTTATAATGAGTCAACTACTGAATGTTACACAATTAACATAGTACAGTTAGTAATATTAGAGTTACTCGTTATGAAACCATAAACAATTGATACGCAATGAACATAGTATAGTAGTTGTATTAGAGTTCTTCGTTATGAAACCATAAATAATTGATACACAATTAACACAGTACAGTTCGTTGTATTAGAGTTACTCGTTATGAAACCATAAACAATTGATACACAATTAACATAGTACAGTTAGTTGTAATCGAGTTATATCAATAAGATGTAACCATAGGTCGTAAGTGTTACAGTTATTCAATGAATTACAGTGTTGCAATATTACAATAGGAACACATCTGGAGAGGCACGCGAGCGATTAATGTGCACGGCGCGAGCGGAGCTTATCTGTTTATTCTAGTCATTTTGTCAATATTATTAACTCAATACACTTATTAGCCTGAGTTAATAACACTTGACATATAAGCTGTAAACCAAACTACCCTCTGATTCGATTTGATTGTAACAATTTTAGGTTATAGAATACTTTTATCTGTAATAGAATTAATGGTGTAACACATATATTTATGTAACATTAAATATCTGGAACACATTCATTCATTTCTATAACCCAATTAACCTGCACCATTTACAAACTTGTTACTTTTGTGAACCTGTTATTGGGTCCCTAATTTGATTGACAGGTTAAAAAAATTTGTTGCGGAAAAGATAAAAGCGAATTAATTTAGACGATTTAGACCCTACTGCAAGACTGGTTTAAGGGACAGATTAAAAACAGGTTAAAAGTATTATATACGCTCTACCAATTATACTTCAACTTAACCATTGTACTTATATATTTTAAGTCGTTAACTATCGAAACCGGGTTAAGGGCCTAGAAATGAAAGCATTCAGAAATAGACAATATTTTTCAGTCACATTTGCTGTAAATTGATTGGCTATGGGTGTCCTATTATAATACGCCATAAATATTCGTTTAGCCCTTTTTAGCACAAATCAAAAATTACTAGAGAAAATTATTTTCTCTGTAATTTAACCATTAACCATTTAGCCTATTCGGTAGATAAATATCTTACAAATAACTATGAAGAAGGTTCTCACAATTAAATTTCTGCATGAGGAACGTTCCTGAAATATTAGTAAAAAATGATACCAACATTACAGAAAATCCAGAGAGTACTACCAATTTGTTTCAAAGGGTTCAACGATTTTGTGGGGACAAATTTGTATAGAAACTGATTCACTTTTTTTTAAGACAACAATATATTTTTCAAAATATACATAACGCGTGCATTCAATTATAGATATATACGTATGTAAATAAGTATATCCATCGCGCCTATATATCTGAAACAATTCCCTCAGCAACGAAAAGCTTTTCCACAAACACAAATCGTATTGGCATACACAACAAACGAAACGTAAATAAATGCCGACACAATAAACCAATAAAACGGTCCATAAACAATAAACAGGTGCAAGCGATCCAGTACAATATTCCATAGATTATAGATCGACACAGGTCAACTGGTCAACGCGCCACTGCATGCTACATGCCTGCAATCACGCGCGCAGCTCACACACACATACTTCCGCACGTACCACTGTGCACAAACTCAGTCACGCATTAAAAGAATTCACACGCATACACTCAAATGCACCATAAATATTTATAAGATCTTACGTACACAGTCACGCTCACTCAATACACACGAATAAGCAGGCGCCCGCGCACTCATATGGTAGTGTTGAATGTTCGGGTTGCGTGATGCGGACGCAGAAGTGGGCAAACGCCGCGCTGGCTGAGTCAATGGGTAGTGATGTACGACACTCAGTACACGAACTTAAAAATTTGTTTTTGTCGTATTAAATTTATCGGTCGTGGTTTATCGATTAAGCACAAGTACAAGCGTAAAAAAGTTGTTAATGTTTTTTATAAACCAAGCTACGATGAGAGCGTAGCATGTCGGTGGATTTTGATATACGCCACTATTTTTTACTTTGATATCATCGAATCTTTATATTTTACCGTTATTTTAATACGTTGAGTTTCTTTGGTTTAAAGATCAGCGAACAGATTTTATTTTTGTCGTCGTAGCGAAGTTTGCCAAAAATCAATGTGACCGTTTTTTCGCGTGCTCAAAGTTTTCATATTAACTAAATTTAAGTTATGTTTTAATTTTAATAAAATTGCAAAAATCACTTTCCTCTAAAAATACTTCTAACTGTTTCTAGTCCATTGCGGCCACGAGTGCGAGCTTAATCTACCTTTAAAAGTCTTTATAAAAAATAAGTAGCGTTTACTAGAGTTTCCTAGTAAAATAAAGAAACCGTGAACCCTGCGTCCGTTTGTCTGTTAAAGTTTTTAGAGATCTCAAGAGAGAGCGAAAAAAATGTTCACACATTTTATTAAGTGGGCCACAATTAGACAGAACTTTTTAAATTAAATTAAGGTTACATTTACCAGTTTCTATTTGTAACTTTGTTTGCAAAATATTAAGCTTTGAATAGATGTGCAATGTATGTTCAACCGTTGATTTGAAAATTCGGAAAACAATTCTACCTACTAAGTTTTCAAATGAAAATACTTCTATTCACTTTAATTAATAATTTCAAGAGATATAGACAATCGTGGAACCCTACTTTGTGCGTGCCCCGACATCCACTTGGCCTATTTTATTAATTTTAAAGCACGATTTCTGGCTGTGTATTTTGCTGTATTAATTAACTGGAACATCATAAACATGTACAGATAACTTCAGTATAGTTTTAATAATGTTGCTTGCGTCATGAAAATGTAATGCACAAATAATTAGAGTGTAATTTTAATAAAGTCGCAGGTAACATAATGAAACTGACGATAAATTTGCTTTACTGACAAGCAAAGAAATTAGATTATATATCTTCTTGCTTCATTATTTCACTTCAATTAGGAAACATTTAACCAGTGATGTAAACCATAAAGATCTTTTATTTTACAAAGGCAATCGCCGATATTGTATATAGCTGTGCATAAAAAGTATGGTGTTCTTGTCAATCGCGATAAATATGACAAGTGTGTCATATTTTATATGATTTTGAATAAAATAACCCACCCATATGCGCCACAAGCGCAAACGGTTGCGTTCGCCTTTATGTAATGAAAGATCTGCACCTCTGAGTTTCGGTCTCCAAGAAAGTACCTACATAATTTACTTTCAATTCACAATCATCATTTTCTTTAACGCACGGTAAAACTATAAAGATTTTTACATTTTTGAACTTATTGCTTACATTAAATTATATACTACACATGTAGACAGATTCTGCTTTCTTTTTTTTAATTTGCTGCTTTTTAATTAAATTTCATTAGAAATGTTTCTAATTGCCAAATAGTTTTTGTAAACCCGTTTTTCTCAATGTTTCTTTTGAATGTATCAACATGTCACATAGAAATACAGTTTCTAGTTATGGTTACAGTTTTCTTTTTAGAGTTACATTTAACAATAGTTTTATTTAAAATGTTATTTTATTCTGTTCATATAAAAATAATTTAACCTTGAACAGCAATGATCGAACGTTACTCAAACGTAATGTTTCAAAACATGACTCATTTAGCTAATGTTACACGTTCTTTGCTGAGATTATCTACATGATATTTCTTGACATTTGAACTAAGAAATAAGCTGTTAAAAGAACGTGTTATGCAACAAATAAACAGAAGCACTCGATGAAATCAACATCGATAGGTCATTGAAAATTTTGCACAAATTAGCAACACGGATTCCCATCCCTACGATTCATCGAGGTGGCGTCATGGCAAGTCACGCGATGTCGCTAGCAGCCGTGGCGCCTGCGCGAACGATACGTTTACGTAACGCAACCGCAGAGTAACAAGGACGGCGATATTGCACACGGCCAACAACAAACAAACAACAATAATAAACGAAAGAGAACAAAAGAGTTCGCCAACTTGCGGTTATTATTATCTATTGCGATCGTTCGCGCCGAGACCGCCATCTTTTTTCCGGTGCACGACGAAGGTCAATGTGACGTTGAGCGCGTTGCAAATTGATATTTATAATTTATAATCTGACTGTTATCGGCGGCGCGAAATAGCTATTGCTAATGAGGAAATTGCGTAGAATTGTAGGCGCAGATCCGATGATGGATGGCGTCGTGTGCCGTGTGCGGTTTTCACTAAAAGATTCACACACTCATTGTCAGTGATAACCATGATTTGGATCTGATTCATCACACATTGGAATAGCAACTTCTGTAATATGGAAAAAAAGTTGGATTAAACCTGCATGTTAAGTGTGGTTATCAGATGATCGGGACTCGGAAGGAATATAAAGATTTTATATACAATGTCCAGACCAGAGACAATTTCGATCAAATTGTCTCGCTAAATAGGCTAATATGAAAATGACTCTTCTAAACCAGAGAGTACATCCGTTGCATGTGTGTACATATGTGTACTTACACATTACACAGCTAAGAACCACATTTTTTAATAATGGTATTAAATTTAATTCAATGAATCAAATTAAAATACAATTTTAAAGCAACGAAACAACAATAAAATCAATATTTACAATGTCTACTGTGAACGTATATATTTCCATCATGACATTACAGCATTTTGCGTAGCGCTATTTATAAATAAATTTCCCATTTTGGCGATGTGTTCCATTTTTAAATTACCCACGGTTATTAACCGATATAATGTAAGTTATAATAAATAAAAACATTACTTATGAGAAGAAGACATAGGATAAGAAGGAGACATTTATGAGCAGGAGATATTTAGAAGGAGACATAAGTTGTAAATATGCAATAGCAAGTTTATGGGAAAGTGACAACAAATCTTTTGGCGTAATTGCCATAAAATGGAATTTTCGAAAACAGGAAATGGCACACGAAGTTTCATCTACATAATGTGCCATAAGTTTTAATAAATAAATACATAATTTTTGACATTTATTGATGAATGTATAAATTAGAAATAACCGATACCACCAGTAGGCATTCTCTTTTCACAGAATTTTTGGGTATAACCAGTGTTACCAATTTATCGACTTTGTCGTTAGAAATGACGACTTTTTTTTTAGCGACAAAAAAAAAGTTTTAACGACAAAAATAATTTAGCGACTCATCTGACGACTTATGGAGTGGAGTGATTACCATGCAAAAAAAAATTAAAGATAATTATTAAAATATTGTAAAAGTTAATTAGTTTTATTACTTAATTGATAGAGTAAATCGAGAGCAATTTTTTAAGCCAAAAAATGTATAAAGTGTAAATTTTTTTCGATTTTTAGACAAATTACTTTTTTAATAATAAATATTTAAAAAAAATTATTATTAATTAAATAATAATTATAGAAGCGGAGCAATTGCGGATTCTGAAAGAGTATGTAAGTAACAATTAATTGGCATATAATTTTATCTAAAAAAATATTTGCCGCTTACTTCAAATAAAAAAAAATAATTTTTGTACTTAGTTTTGTATTTCGCATAAAAACATTTTTTAAACTGATAAATATATATATATATATATATATATATATATATGTATATATATACATATACATATAAATTATATGACTCGCCCCCTGGTAGAAATAGGTAGAATCCGTTTTAGCGACTTTTAATATTGAGTCTAGCGACTTGGATTTATTGGAGTTGGCAACACTGGTTATAACTGTCATTTCGTTGATTTACTTATATCTATATGTTTTCTATATATATGTTTTCCATAACTTGCAAACGTCAAATCTATCGGTTGAAAGCTGTAGATTCACTTTGCATGAGCGCGATTCGAGTCTCTGCCTGCTGTCGTAGCAATACGGGCACAAACTTTCAACCTTCTTCTTTCCTTTCATCTTCTTAAAACGAGACAGAAGATGGCGACGCTATGTCTATTGTTAGCCGAATTATTGAAGTTTAAAATTACTTCCACAAAATCTGTCACTCATTTGGGGGCGATTACGTCCCCACAGCTAACGATTTTAAAGATTTCTTTACATAAAAATACTGGCGAGAGCAATTCGGCCGAGTGGTTTGGGCATATCGTCAGTCATCGGGCGTGTCCGTGCGTTTTGGGTTGTTTCCGCCTTTTTCTCGTTGTGTATATGTATACGCAACGTTACGCGAAATACTTGTGCGACTTAATCGTTTCAAATTTTAATTTGTAGGGTTTCGAACGACAAACTAAAAAACGCAACTTTTATAAAATCACTCACGTGTCTGTCAGTCCGTCTGTCACAGCCGATTTTCACAGAAAGTAGCGCAACGTAGAAAATTGAAATTTGGCATAGTAATTCATCTTACGAAGCCACCTATTTTGCACTAGCTAACTTTTTTTAAAATATTTAGATAAGTTTAAAGTGGAGGTGAATAAAGTATTTAATTTTTTTAAAATTTTTATCATTTTTTAATCATTATTTCCGAAAATACTAAACCAAAAATCATGAAAAAAAGCGTTTGTGAAACCTAATTAGAAGATTACAGGAGAACTATAGTGATTATGCTAGATCTCATGATTGTTTGAATAGACACTATATTTTTAAGCCTGTGAAAGATATAGTAGCTATGTGGTTACGTTGTGAGAAATTAATATTAGGAAATATGTTAATAGTATGTACCGTTAAATGTTTATAAGAGCCTAAATGTGTACGGAACTTTGTAGTGAGAATTTGATTTTTACTTGACAGGTTTTTTAAGTTCCGTTTTGTTCCATAATTTGTCTTCGTTATTTTAATTTTTATGACTATGTTTCATATTTCGCAATATTTGTCTTTTATAAAGCGCAGAAAAAGTAATAATTATAATTAAGTTTCACTTCTGTCGTGCGTCTTCTGACACACTTTTTTTATTTTATTCAATTCATGAATATAAAATATATTTCTAATATCAGCTGTTTTGTGTCAATTCTCAATCATATTTGAATACGTAAGCTTTAGAAGTATATTATGTCCTTGGAAGCGCGCAAATGAAAACCGGGACAGAAGCGGACGCTACTCGTCTCCAAAAAAATACGATTCGTAATCTGTAAATGTCGTCATTCACAAGAGTGAGTCATTAAATTTCGATTCATACAATTCTACAAATGGCGCCAGAGGAAAAGAAGATCGTAAAGAAATAGCGGGCCGTTACTTTACATAGGACATTCAAAGACGTGCATGCGCCGATTTCAGAGTGGGAGCCAGTTTTGCATTCTTACGACATATTATTACGTAAGATTTCAACGAGAATCTTTATAGGTGACATTAGTTTAACAAAGCGAGTGCTAGAAAGTTATTGGGAGTGTAGAGGGAAGAAAGTGTCCGGATCATATTGAAAAATAATAGATTCAAAAATATTGTTTTTGAATACTTGTTTTTTGTGTGTTTATTTGTTCACTCATCACACACATAATTAATAGATTTTGTAGGACCTAAGGTAACAAATATATAAACGGCTTTGCATATACAGTTTAACATTCAATGTTAGAGTTACCATAATAATACTTTTCAAAGATCTACCTCAGAAGTCCCTAAACATTTTTGTCTCTGGGCCACTTGTTATTTTCTTCGATTTTGAGTAGAAACACTGCTGATTTTTTAAAGGAAATGGAAAGCCAAAATTAAATGAGATCCACTGTTGATGGACCCCCATTTACATCTCATGGACCCTAATTTTTTTTTCCCTAACCCCTTAAAGGTCGTAATCAACCTCTGAGGGTCGATATAGATTACTTTGGGAAACAATGGCCTACGTGAACGAAGCCACAGGCAGAGTTAACTTTATAATAAAATTGATAAAGCGCGTATCAGAACACGAATAAAGTAGGTGTCCGTAGTTGCGTATGTTTCTTTAAATTATCGATTCAATTGAATCGAAGTAATTTTAATTGACAATAATAATTAAATGCAATTAAATGAAACTACCTGTTGCAGTATTATTTCTACTCTCTTTAAGTTCTTTACCACGACTTAGGTTGCGTTGTATTATAATATCTTCAGGTGGGCTATTAGCAACGATTGAAATCTATCAACGGGTGCACGAAACTTTTTCTTTAGCAATGAAACCTAGGTTGTGGTGAAGAACTTAAAGAAAGTAGAAATAATACTACATCACCTAGCTTCATTTATTTATGAATAATGAAATTTCTACAAAATTAACGCCAAATATTGTCAATAATTAAATGCTTTTTGTAGATTTTTTTTAGATATTTTAAATCTGCGGTTGAAAATTATAGTGCGGAGAATGAGACATACTGTACGTCACTTTGAACTTAACATTTTGCAAACGGAGCTTAAAATTGAAAAGTGGTAAATGGAACCTTAACCTCATGTTGAGAGACCTTTCCGATGACATCCATCTCAACGGAGTACACGGAAAAAATTGCTTCGTTCCGAGTTTATAAACCTAGCAAGTACATTATTTTTTTTTAAAATCGATTGAGACCTAATGTACGTCACTTCGTACCTTAATATTTTCCAAATGAAGTTCAAAAAATGAAAAGTGGCAAATGGAATCTTAACCTCATATTGTGAGATCTTTCCGATGATATATGGATATCATAGGATCTCACAATATGGGTTCCATTTGCCACTTTTCATTTTTAAACTTCATTTGGAAAATATTAAGGTACGAAGTGACGTTCGTGCACTCCGTTGCGATGGCGCAACGGAGTGCACGAAAAGGAGTGTTTCTTTCCCAGTTTATAACCGTACAAAATAATTTTTTTGAAAATTAATTGAGACCTAGATATATTAAATCTACGGTTGAAAATTAAAGCGGGATATACAGCACATCACTTCGAACCTTATATTTTACTAACAAAGCTTGAAAATAAAAAGGGGTAAAAAGAAACTCAATTTCATTTGGAAACACCTTTTCTGTCATACTCGACTCAACGGTGAGCACAAAAAAATGTTTAGCTCTCAGTTTATAAACCTAAGCAAGTACATTCTTTTTTTAAATATAAATTGAGATTTTTATATAAAACACATAATTGCAAAATTTTGCGTATACAGGAACTGTATAAATTGTGAGGCTGTGGCAAACAGACGGAAGTGACGAAATTATAATGGTTCCACTTTTCTCCACCGAACATTAATGAAAGCTTATTATTCTAGCAGCTATAAAAACTTTTACTGTCAAAACATACATTTCCACGACATTACACCATCTTGCACTGCGTTATTTATTTATCTGATTTTATCAAAAGTTTTCTTTCAAAATATTCTGCATGAAGTGACCCCAAAAATTCTCACATTTTGAACTAAAATATGTTTCTGTTTAAGTCTGTTTTAACAATTCTATGGATTTGTAAGACATCAAAACTTTTGATATATATTTTTAAGTATCGATCACAATTCATATCGGCCAGCGATTCGCAGTTTTTTTAAAGTAAAACTTCTTTAGCGACGTCTAAGTCATAATGTCACGTTAAAGTTGTGTAACGCTTGAGAAAATAATTGTCGAACGCATCCGATTAGCGGCGGAATCGGCCGAGCGCTAAAAACCTGGTGGTCGAGAATGTCAAAAAGTTCATTCGGCTCTTACTTGTCGATGAATCAGTAGGCGCTGTCTACTTTCGTGTATTTAGTGCAAAATGAATTTTGTGTACGGTATAGTGCCAAAATTATATATGAGTATGGTATTATCATTTATTCAATAGCTTAAAGTCAAAATTTATGAAGTATTTTACAAGTGACTCGAGAGTACTAAAAGTACTCAGTACAAGAGTATACAGTACCCTTGAAAGAGTACTACACTGCTTTATCTTATAAAATTTCTATCTAACACCAAACTATATTATACAGACTTCGCTCGGCTTATTTCAGTCCTTGCCTATTCTGCTATATGGAATGGATAGTATGGTATTATTATTTATTCAATAGCTTAGAGTGAAAATTTATGAAGTATTTTACAAGTGACTCGAGAGTCCTAAAAGTACTCAGTGCAAGAGTAAACAGTATCCTTGAAAGAGTACTACACTGCTTTATCTTATAAAATTTCTATCTAACACCAAACCATATTATACAGACTTCGCTCGGCTTATTTCAGTCCTTGTCTATTCTGCTAAGCCCGAAATAAAAATTGTCTAAACAACTTTTTCACTCATATGATGTTTTCTACCGAGAGCCAACGTGAAAATAATGTGCAAAACAGAGCGACCTAAAAAAACATCTAAAAAACGGGAACTAAAAAACATTTTTATGTTTTTTTAGTTGCTTAAGGCCGACGCGTTGGTATTTAGATTGCAACGAAAATCTGTTGGTAGGTTTTCGGAGATTTTAACTCAATCTTATTCCACTTAAGTTCCTTTCGTTATGTTACACTTCTTACGTTTACAACAAAGAAATAGTTAATAAATATTGTTTTTACTGAATACGTATAGAAATTTTCATAAACCTAAATCTTTCACAAAACATTAATTGAAAAAAGTCACTTACATATATAAATTGGTTTAGTATTTCTTGAAAAAAAACATTTATACAGATTAACACGCGCGGTTTGGCGCGGTGATGGAACTATGGAACTGGTTATTTTAAACCTATTGGGGTAAAAATAAAATAGAATATAAAATTTTATTGTCAACATTAGCTTATGCTCCCAGTTTCGTCCATTTCAGACTAAAGTCGAAATGGGGCCACGAGATTTTGGACCAAGGAAACAATAAAAAAATATAAGAAAGAAAACAAGACAATATTTATAAATAAAAGATTTAAACAAACATTTACATTTTTGGATAGAACTACGTATATATTCGACGTCTTTACAAGGTGAATTTTAGAAAATTAATGAAATATCAGTAAGTCTTTTACGTAAAAACATAATTAAATCTCCATACAACTTTTACATAGTCAATCAATGCCAAACGTCATCTCTTACTCTATAATAGACAAGCTACAGATGACGCCATGAAACCAAATGACAGTAATAACATACCTAACCTTAAAACATCATCTTTAATTTTGAATAAATTTATGACTCTATGGTTACTTCACTCTGTGTTTGGTTATTGTTTTATTCTAGATAAATGAATTGTTACAGATTACAACTTCAAATGTAAAGAACGGTATGGCTGTTATGCTTCAATCACAATATTACATTAACATTTGAAAGAAGCTCGGAACACAGTGTATCCTAATTATCAGAGACAATGGTCTTCCTCCATTCTTTATTACAAAATATTTTCATAAATTAATTTTAATTATGTTATGTGGACACTTCTAGTTGTCTAAAAACTTAAAACTGAGCTTACTCATATAGAATATTTGGAGAAAATTTTCAGACATTACGAGTTTTTGCCACTAATTTAATTGTCTATGTTTTTTTAATAATTACAATCTGAAATAATCTAATGGTCTATGTTTTTTTGGAATTATTAATACAAATTATCTGAAATGGCGATTTGTCTGTAATTATTAATGCAAATTATCTGAAGTAATCTAATCAAATGCTGGCATCTAGAAAGTTTTTAGATTTTTCAAGCTTAGCGTTGAAGTATTTGAGGAGGTGGGAGAACATATGTCATTTTGAAACGAAATAATATTTCGCACATGCGATATACAAATGAATAAAAAATACATTTCAAGTACGATTAGATCACGAGTGTTTTAGATAAACACTACAAGTGTTTCCTACGTAAACTTAGTAATATAAATATTCTAGGGTTCCTGGTATGTTTGTTAAGCTATTTATAAATATTATTAATATTTTTTCCCATGCATATGTTACCTGGTTTATCTTTCAATGGCGTAAAAATATTGAATTAAAAAAAAAACAAGAAAATTCCGAGTCTTTGCCATAGTTTTCCGGTACACTTCAAATAATGCAACTTTTAACAGTTTCGCAATTAGATATATTTTCGTGGGTATTTTAACAATATATCTAGAACTGTCTTACATAAAATTCTGAAAAAAGTTTTGGAATCGCCACAATTTGTTCTTTCGATTGGCTCTTAAAATTTCGATAACTTCACTTGCCCCTCTAAAATTTCCACATAAATATTTTTGAGTATTGACTGGGTGTTATTGAAGAACATGCGAGGTATTATGCTTTATGACTGTGCTAATATATTACTTTACTTGCCCCCTCTGAAATTTCTACATAAATATTTTTGAGTGTTGTCTAGGTGTTATTGAAGAATATGCGAGGTATTATGCTTTATGACTGTGCTAATATATTACTTTACTTGCCCCCTCTGAAATTTCTACATAAATATTTTTGAGTGTTGTCTAGGTGTTATTGAAGAATATGCGAGGTATTATGCTTTATGACTGTGCTAATATATTACTTTACTTGCCCCCTCTGAAATTTCTACATAAATATTTTTGAGTGTTGTCTAGGTGTTATTGAAGAATATGCGAGGTATTATGCTTTATGACTGTGCTAATATATTACTTTACTTGCCCCCTCTGAAATTTCTACATAAATATTTTTGAGTGTTGTCTAGGTGTTATTGAAGAATATGCGAGGTATTATGCTTTATGACTGTGCTAATATATTACTTTACTTGCCCCCTCTGAAATTTCTACATAAATATTTTTGAGTGTTGTCTAGGTGTTATTGAAGAATATGCGAGGTAATATGCTTTATCACTATGCTAAAAGATTACTTCATTTGCCTCCTCTAAAATTTTCACATTAATATTTTTGAGTGTTGTCTAGGTGTTATTGAAGTATATGTGAGGTAATATGCTTTATGACTGTGCTAATCGATTACTTCTTTTGCCCCTCTAAAATTTATACATAAATATTTTTAAGTGTTGACTGATTGTTATTGGAGAATATGCATCATCATTATGCTATTCGATTGTTTTACTTGACCTCTCTAAAATTTCTTCATAAATTGTTTTGAGTGTTGACTGGGTGTTATTGAAGTATATGCGAGGTAATATACTTTATGACTGTGCTGATAGATTACTTTACTTGCTCCCTCTAAAATTTCTACATAAATATTTTTGAGTGTTGACTGTATATTATGAAATAATATGCGAAGTTATATGCTTTATCACTATACTCAATCTCTAATTTACTCGTCAAATTGTTTCTAAGAAAAAGGATTGTGATAGACGGACAGACGAACGGGCATGTAAGTGGCCTAATAAGGGTTTAGATTTCTTTTTTTTTCTAGGAACATAATCTAAAAAAGAAAAACTGTGACATTTTCACCTTTTGTAACGAAATTATTACCAAGAACAGATACCACAAATTACATATTTGACAAAAATTAAAACCTTATTACCGCCTTAAGAAAAAGTATACAAAAAATTTCGAGGTTTGCAGAACTGTACATTTGAAAATATATTTTTGAAGTTACAGAGCATATATGCTACATCATGCATTTAAGAAATAACGAAGAACACAAGTGACAAAGAGAAAATATATACAACAAAGTATATAACAAATAAAACACCTTATAGATTAGGAGTAGGGAATAAATAAGGCGTTAAACGACAACACATGGAAGTGGTATCGGAAAAGAAAATGTAGTTTTGGACACCTTTGGAAGCCGACACTTGAGTTCACAATGTGTATTTATATTTGATACAACTTATATCTAGTAAATATCTATATAATAGAAAGGTACAATAAAGAAATTAATAATATTCTTTTCATTGCAAAAAGAGGAAATTTTGAGGTCACAATTTTACCGATGTATTTTTGGAAAAGTCAACTAAAATAAATTGCATTTTATTGCAAAGAAATATTTTTTTTTATTTCGAAGTAACCATCTACACGGTCTTCAAAGTCTTACATAAATTCTAATGCATTCGCCGGAAAAATTATATTTTTACATTACATATTATATAATCTCATATAAAGGTAATGCAAACATTCACATATGCGGAAGGGGTATTTGATTAATCACATTGATAGGTTTAATCATATCGATAGGATAGGAGCAGGATTCTACCGAAATATTACATTTGAATTCATTCGTAATAAAACTTCAAAAGCCCAAGCTGTTCTACCGAAAATAGAAAATTCACTTCCATAAGTATATCTTAACATGTATATTATTTTCTTTGTGCGCAATAATCACCGTTTTAATTGATATTTAATTTCACGTAAAATTTTGAAAAAAAAACAATGTGGAGAATCACAAAAACCACCTATTGATATTTAAATTATTTTTTTTTAATATTTGTTTTTTTTTAAACGACACTTTGATTATTTTTACACTATATTTTCATTGTTCAAATGTTTACGTAAATATCTATTAAAAGTATGGGATTTACATAAAAAATTGTTTTACTCAAACAAAATTTATGTAAAACAAAAAACGGTATAAATCAATGAATTCATTTCAGAAAAATAATCTTGACGATAAAAGGTTGTATAAAATGAACGAACTGAGATAATTGCCTTAATCTCATTTCATTATTCACAATTAAATGAAACTACGTGATGTAGTATTATTTCTACTTATTTTAAATTCTTTACCATGACCTAGGAAACAAATTCTTTGCTAATAGCGCACCTGAAGATGTTGTAATACAACGAAACCTAGGTCGTGGTAAAGAACTTAAAGAAAGTAGAAATAATACTACATCACGTAGTTTCATTTAATTGTGAATAATGAATTTTTACAAAATTAACGCCAAATATATTCTCATTTATTTAATTATTGGGCAAATGGATAAATTTATTTTTCGCCTAATGATATTGGTAATTTTTAATTCAATTAATTTCACTACTATAGGATATGCAAATATTTCGCGCTATCCGGATATTATATTGAATATTTCGCTCGAATATTATTCTATGAAAAAAAACGACAAGTTATGATCCTAAAAAACTTCCAATCACTTGGTTGAAAAATTAAAAATTTAATAATAAATTGCATCCAAACTTATATTTGGTTGTCAAAACTTGCTATATTTAGAGAAATTCGTTACAGTTAGCTCAAAATGGCGGTCAAATATTTAAATTGTATATATCCTATAATAAGTTTTGGAGTGTTTACTTTAAAACAACAAAAAATAATACACAAACATTGGCTTTTCCGTTGAGAAGCTAAATGATCATATATAAACATTCAAACCAACGTGTCGACAAAGAAATGTAGGGGTCAATGTCATAACGAGCCCAGGGGTTAAAAAACAAATTCTTTCTCAATGTCAATTAGTTGCCTTGTCTACGTTTCCAGTTCAACGCAGTAATTATAAACAAACCTTCGGAACGATTTATTTTCGTGCTCGAGTGAATACTCCATAAACCTTATTAAAGAACACAAAAAAATGCGATGATTAAGTGCAACATCGACATGCTCTTTTCATCTGTGACTGATATTTATAATTATTATGTCATTGTGACTACACTTTGACTTTATAAATCTATCGAAAGGGGCTGTTAAATACCAAATTTTAAATATCCATATAGTTCTTATAATTATACCATTATTTTATATTTTCATATTTTTAGCAAAATTTTATAATTCTTGGTTAGCAATACTTTACGCAGGAACTTTAGTAGTTTAGTCTGTACGAGGGAACAAACTTACTTACATACGTACATACATATTTATATAGCTTGCGAACTTCGTGTTACATATCCTAAGACACTCTCAATCAAGACAAATTTAAGGATATCCCTTTTGTTGAAATCACTTTAGTAGTTTAGTCTGTACGAGAAAACAAACTAACTCACATACATACAGAGCCTGTGAAATTTATAACGTTATATACTCTAGGACACTCTGTGGTTCAAAACGAATCTAAGGACACCTCATTTATTAAAATCACTTTAGTAGTTTAGTCTGTACGAGAAAATAAACTTACTCACATACATACATACATACATAGCCTGTGAAATTTATAACGTTATATGCCCTAGGACACTCTGTGGATCAAGACGAATCTAAGGACAACCCATTTGTTGAAATCACTTTAGTAGTTTAGTCTGTACGAGGGAATAAACTTACTCACATACATACATACAACGCCTGTAAAATTCATAACGTTATATACACTAAGACACTGTCTGGATCAAGACGAATATAAGGATACGTTATTAACAAAGAGGGAACAAACTTACTCACAAACATACATAGGTACATACGAAGCCTGTGGCATTAATAACGTTATATACCTTAGGACACTTTTTGGATCAAGGCGAATCCCAAGACACCATATTGTACGAAGGAACAAATTTACTCACATATATACATACATAACACTGAATATAATGTAAGGTTGTATACTTTAGGCCACTCTATGGATCAAGACGAATCTAAGGACACCCCATTTGTTGAAATCACTTTAGTAGTTTAGCCTGTACGAGAGAACAAACTTACTCACAAACATACATACATAGCCTGTGAAATTTATAACGTTATATGCCCTAGGACACTCTGTGGATCAAGACGAATCTAAGGACAACCCATTTGTTGAAATCACTTTAGTAGTTTAGTCTGTA
Source organism: Druceiella hillmani (assembly GCA_039881145.1). NCBI lineage: Eukaryota > Metazoa > Arthropoda > Insecta > Lepidoptera > Hepialidae > Druceiella > Druceiella hillmani. The sequence continues at coordinate 16,550,238 of JAYKKI010000033.1, forward strand.
CGAGGGAATAAACTTACTCACATACATACATACAACGCCTGTAAAATTCATAACGTTATATACACTAAGACACTGTCTGGATCAAGACGAATATAAGGATACGTTATTAACAAAGAGGGAACAAACTTACTCACAAACATACATAGGTACATACGAAGCCTGTGGCATTAATAACGTTATATACCTTAGGACACTTTTTGGATCAAGGCGAATCCCAAGACACCATATTGTACGAAGGAACAAATTTACTCACATATATACATACATAACACTGAATATCATGTAAGGTTGTATACCTTAGGCCACTCTATGGATCAAGACGAATCTAAGGACACCCCATTTGTTGAAATCACTTTAGTAGTTTAGCCTGTACGAGAGAACAAACTTACTCACAATCATACATACATAGCCTGTGAAATTCATAACTCTTTCTCTGTCGTTGTCGGGTAAAAATAAAATTTCCCTCTTCCTTTTAGCTATCCGAAATAAGGTTTAGTTTAAATTTTCCTTGTAATAAATACAAGAAAAAAGTTAATATTCATTTTTGCCAAAATGAAATTGTTTCTCTCGCGATTTGATTCCTGCATTGGGGAATCAATTATTATTTTAAATGAATCTAGCCATTCCAAATACTAGCGTGAACGATGACTAAAGACTTTTAAATCTCCATTTTGCTTTGAAATACAGTAAACGTACGTAACAGCATAATTAAATGGGTCGTTGTACAAATCAATTCATCTGAGGTCAAGGTGTTCTTATTTCCATTCAATGAAAGGGACACGCATTCCTAATAATAAATTAATAGAAATGTCGATAGGGAAATATAGCTATTTTGATGTAAAAGTAGATTTACAAACAAGAAATAAATTCCCTAGATATAAACGATTCGAAGGTTGATCATGCGGTGATTTGTAAGTACAACTGGGCTATTCTTGCAGTAGCCTGCCTGCCATAAAAGTGTCATTTGTCCATAAGTGTATCTTGAGTATTCACCTGTGCAGATCTAAAAGGTGGGATTCGTGTACTGAGCAAGACAGATTGCTCTGTATTTTCAGCTTTCAATGTGTCCTAAACCTTATAGCCTCATATTTGTAGGACACCATTTCAAACGAGATGTTATTTGAAGAAGCAAGGGTACGTAGTGTCACCGCTCTGCTCTACTCAAAACCTATACGCTTGGCAAGGGTTAGTTGTCAAGAGTTAATTGGTAAATTCTACTAACATCCGGTTCTGTGCATCTGATAGATCGTATCTGTTTTTCTGGTTGATTTTGTCCAGAATAAATTGCGTGTACATTTCCAGAATAAATTGCCTATTAGTTATATTTTTGATTTACCAACAAAATGTTAAAAAATTCAGCTTTTCAAAGTAAAGTTGAGATTAGCACTTTGCCAGATAAATGTTTTGCCCAGTAGCCTTGGAACAAACAGAACAAAGGAAGGAACAGAGGAAAGAGAAGGAAGTTAATATATGAACGAAAAGACAATTTTGTATTTTGTAATGACAGTAATTTTCCTAATATAATTCTTCTGGTGGAACCTACTGGAAACCATAAACATGAGGATATATAAAAAACTGGGCAAACAAAAATTTCCTGATGTGTAGTGATAGCCCACCACAGCCCTAGGTTCAAGATCTTGGCCGATAATGCAACTACATAATACGAATGGATAAATAACCCTCTCTGACTTAAGCTGCCTCTTCATTTGCCAAATATGCAGAAAACAGTAACTACAGAGTCGTGTAGGATGTGCAATAAAACTCTTCCTAAATCGTCCGTATCCATAACAACAAACAATGATATTTTGTAAGGATGTCGAAAAACGTAATTTCTTATTAATTTTTTTATAATATGACATCCTAATAATTTTTGAGTAAATAATGTAATGTATCGACTTGTACGTTATATTAACCTGTACGTTACAGTACGTTAAACACATTACCATTTTCATAATGTTATTTAGTTCCACCTAAAGTTTATGTGGAAAATATTCATTATAAAAGTAAACTTTTTGCTTTCCACCTACAAGCTTAATGTAAAACCTTTTCCGGGTCATTTATTTTTATAATTCACTGGCTCACAATTAAATGAAACTACGTGATGTAGTATTATTTCTACTTTCTTTAAGTTCTTTACCACAACCTAGGTTTCGTTGTATTACAACATCTTCAGGTGAGCTATTAGCAAAGATTTTATTTTTTTAAGCTTTTAAGCTTTGTTTTTTTAAGCTTTTAAGATTTTAAGCTTTGCTAATAGCCCATCTGAATATGTTGTAATACAATGAAACCTAGATCGTGGTAAAGAACTTAAAGAAAGTAGAAATAATTCTACATCACGTAGTTTCATTTAATTGTGAATAATGAATTTGTACAAATTTAACGCTAAATATATTCAATAATTCACTGGCTTCGCCCGCGTAATATAAAAATTTTTTTTTGTTGTAATAGGTGTAGACTTCACTCTGGTCAGTTGTGTAGGCGCAAGGAAAGTATCCTTTTGAAAATAATTTACCGGGCTTAATTTTTAATATTTGTTGTGGTGCGCCCGAATTATGCGATGGTAGTCTAGACTAAAACGCAGTAAAACAGTTAACCCTTGCATTTGACTTGTCAAAACGAACATTCCCCTCTACTACAAAGCACAAAAGAAAAACAAACAAACAAATGAACACACAACGTATCATTTTTAATCTACAGGAATTATTTATATTCATGATTTACCAACAAAATGTTAGAAATATATTTTTAAGTAAAAAACTCAGCTTTTCAAAGTTGAGTTGAGATTAGCACTTTGCCAGATAAATGTTTTGCCTAGCAGCCTTGGTACAAACAGAAGAAAGGAAGGAGCAGAGGAAAGAGAACAAAGGAAGGTAATATATGAAGGAAAAGACAAAATTTTGCGTTTAGTAATGACTGTAATTCTCCCAATATGGTGCTTCTGGAGCAACCTACTGGAAATCGTGGAAAAGGTGGATCCAGGTTTAGATTGGAAGATCTCGTAGATAGGGTTTCAGAGTACTGATTGCTAAGAATAGGCCTTCTAAAACCTAGGAGAGATTTGCTTGAACAAGGTTCTAGAAAACTATCTGCGTAAACTATTAATTTATTAGTGGCAAGGTCTATTTCATTATCTACATGCAATGCGTAACTCCGCCTTCCGGTCCAGTTGTGTCAGTATGCAGGTCCACTGCAACTTGCATTGGAATAGAATGCGGATCACACAAGCGAGTCACGTCCAATAATAGAACTGCATCCCAGCGATTTGAATCTGTCGGCGCTCTGCGATTGCATTTGATTTGACGCACTTGCATAGTGGATAAATAAATTATACTATGAAAGTATTTAGAATATATATGAACTAGTGGTCGTCCAGTGGTCAGAATTCGACAGTAATTCACAATTAAATAAAACTAGGTGATGTAGTATTATTTCTACTTTCCTTAAGTTCTTTACGACGACCTAGGTTTCGTTGTATTACAACATATTCAGGTGGGCTATTAGCAAAGATAGTTAGATATTTACAACGAAAACTAGGCCGTGGTAAAGAACTTAAAGAAAGTAGAAATAATACTACATCAAGTAGTTTCGTTTAATTGTGAATAATTAATTTCTACAAAATTAAGGCCATATCTATTCAACATAGACTGAAATTAAATATATTTTTAAGTTTGAACGTTATTTAAGTTCTTTCGTCAAAGAGTATATACCTCTATAATTATTGCATATAATTTTTTTAGAAATAAGTTATTAGCATGTGTTATTTGCCTTTCAGTTTGATTTGACATACACTCCACAGACTATTGAAAAAGGAACATTCCTATTATTTATGAACCATGCAAGCACTGATGGTATTCTATTATCTTTAGTGTTGTCGATTTTTAAAGCAATTTTGTTTCAAAAATTCGAAATTATGGAATAAAAAATATTATTTATTTATCTTGGCATGTGCTGCTCAAGTTTTCCTTATTCTTTCATTAATTTCTAACTATTTCCTATTATCATTTGTTAGCCCAGCATACGCCAAGATTAAAGGCATTCTCCAAATTAACATACATTTTAAAATTAAAAAAGAAGAACTTTACAATCAATACATCTTCTCCCTGACAATCTATAGTACAGAAATATGGGTCTAGACGCAACCTATCTCAAGGTCAGCCAACATACCTTGGAGAGGAAAATCCTAGGCATAACTTTAAAAGATAGTAACACTAATGAGTGGATTCACCAAAAAACCCAAGTTGATGACGTAATCAAAGGAGCCGCTTCGCTAAAATGAGAGCGGGAGTAGTCATATCGTGAGATGAAGACTGAGGGCTGAACGCAGAAGCGTAGGAAGATCCCGAATGCTAAGCGGGGGGAGGGGGAGGGGTGTTTAACCTTAAAAGAACAGTCGGTCAAAATTGGTACAATGTATATTTAACGGGAACATTAAAATACTCAAAAATATAATTGCGTAAACTATTTTTAGTAGAATTTTTGTTATTATGCATACGAAACACACGGCTTCGACACTCGTTCTTTCCAGATTGGAAGCCGTGTTTCTATGTAGGCTTACAGCTCGCTTGAGTATAAAACCTTTACCTCTTGAGATTATTAAGAATCTACATTGAGGCGTTCGTCTAGATTGCTGGTTGCTTAATATACTTTGAACATATATGGCGTTCAGATCTTCCGTATTTACACTTTAAGTATACAGTCTGTGATGTTCTCCAGAAAGGCAGTAATCAATGAAGTTCACAATTTTAAATTTCAAATTTAACACCGACTTAAAAATGACGGTAAAAATGATAGTCTATTGGAGAAATCTACAAAAAATTTAATTTATATAAAGTATTTTACTTTTTTAACGACACTGAAAACATTTTTCATTATCTGAGTTAAAGGAGATCGACGGAAATGGGTTTCGTATTACGGAAATAGAATACAGTTTAAGAAAAAAGTTAATTTATTCAGATATAACAAAACCAAACAATTCAGTTATTGACGACCAGATAAGGAAAAAAATACAATTTGTGATCATAAACGAACTTACATTACATTTTTTAAATGTCAAATATTGTTAATAAGAAATAAAAATAATAATACAATTTAATGAAGTTTATAATAATTTTTTAAAAGCAATTATAAAAACCGTCATCGATAAGATGGATTTTTAATGTGTAGTCATTGCCTACATGAATTAAAAGTAGAATATTATCATTTTCGTTCATTATATTTTGATTTTTTCTTTTTTTACAAATCGTACGTGGCTTTTTCGACGACCCCCGTCGGGTTTTACTAATTTATCATGGTTTAATAAGTTACATTTGTATATAGAAGATATAGAAAGACACAAGCAGCATTTCGTTTCATCGTCTTGTTTCAAAGAGTTCCGTAGAAATAGTATTTACAAACTATTATGTAAAATAACATGACTTTTAGTAATAAAAATAAGAAATTTTTCATTTGTCTGACAATTTAAATACTACATTATAATTTAATACTATACAGTGCTTATTTTTTCATTTTCTCTATACAAGAAGTTCATTTCAATTTTTGTAACACCTGATTTTTGTCATACTTGCCGGTTTCTGAGTTTTTGCTATGATTACCTTTAGCGTTTATTTCACTACGTTATAACGGTTGAAATAGACTATCCAATTGGGTTGGTTATAAATATTGTATTGAAAGTTTTTTACGAATTTGTTTTTTTTAATTTCGACCCGAAAATTCTTGATTTAGATAATGTGCAAAAATACATAGAAAGTCGGTGATTTGATTTGAAATTTAAACTTTCGAAGTCGTAAGTATAAATATGAAAGACAACTCCATATTATTCGATTTTGCAATATCCGATTTATATTAAAAATGAATCATTAAATTCGTCACTTTTTTCATAAACAAATTTTAAAATAATTTGCATTAACCACAACCGGACAGGCCGAGTAGTGTATGGACCGTTTAATATTTTGTTTTATTTTTTCCCGCTCCATATCGCAAAATGTCAGTTCAAGATGGCGTCGACCGCGGCTCCGCGCTTTGTTCTACGGAAGATTATATTAATTGTTTGTTATTAACGTTATCTTTAAACATTGTGTTTAACAAATTGCGGTTGTATTGTTTAGACTTGCCATTGTTTGCTGCGGGTTATGATCTTGTAATTATTATTTTGGCACGACGATCGATGACGCAATTTAGAGATGTCTCGAGTCAGATCCATACGTTCATTATTTTTGTGCTAAGAATGGAATGTTTGTCTGACATTTCGTCCTCGTAATGTTCGATTTGTTCCTTAATTGTTTTTATTTTAACAACTTGTTTATATTTAGACGATGTAAGTAGCAATCATGGAATTATACTTCTCTATCGAGACATTTCTTTTGCCTCGTTCGTTTCTACGTTTGATGAAATAAATGCTTTTTTGTTTGTTATTTATCGATATCGCCATTTTTTTGCTTTCTCTTGAAATTTATTTTCACAATTTAGATTATTTTACTCCTTATTTGAAACATTTTTGAGCATTAGGTACCTAATAAGAAATGAGTGGATTAATGCGCTTTTTATAGTATAGTTATAGTATTAATTTCACACGTACACCCGTTTCTGAGAAAAACGGCTGTATGCAGATAGACAGACACGTGAATGATCTTATAAGGTTTCCGATCTTGTTTTTGAGGTACGAAACCCAACAGCGTAACTAGATGTTATTGAGTACTTTAAATTTGAATTTGAGTATATTAAATTTGAAAGACTAAATCTCGGACAATTGAGCTGTATTATAAATTAGTTCAATATGCGTGTTATTAAACTTCTCTTAAAAGCATCCAACTGAAGAAGGTACGAAAGCCAACAGCGTAACTAGATGTTATTGAGTACTTTAAATTTGAATTTGAGTATATTAAATTTGAAAGACTAAATCGCGGACAATTGAGCTGTATTATAAATTAGTTCAATATACGTGTTATTGAACTTCTCTTAAAAGCATCCGACTGCAGAAGGCTTTATTTTTTTTAATAATTACAACAATGGATTACCATTTTCCATTTTGAAAACAATAAAGTGATATTTACTATAATCGCATGTGATTTTGACACTAAAGAAATTTACAACTCAACAAGTTAAGACGTTTTAAACTGTGACTTATAGTGACGAATTGGTGAGACAATTTGTTTCGGACGGAATCCGATTCGCGATTTTGTTTTGTGTACAAAAGGAGTAAAGTTTTACATTCTTTTGTATGTTGTAAGTTTCGTTGTCGATACCTGAGGTCACATCTCAACGGTCGGACTTTGTTCGGATGAGATTATTCCTGACTGACAGATTATATTATCGACTATGTCTTATCCGTTCAACAAACTTTGTTTTCTTGACATTAGGTGAGTTCATGTCCTAATTACCCTGACATATTCTGATAAAGAAAACAGCTGCCCGGCACGGTTTCGGCCGAACAAAAAGAGCAAAAACCTTTGTAATTTGTCTGTGTGTCTGTCCGTGTGTCACAGTCATTTCACTCGGAAACTATTGGCACCATATGGGTGAAATTGGGACGGTTGGTGTTTTATATGAACCGCTATGCATTGAAATGGTGGAATTATAAAGGAAAATAATATTAGGGGTGGAACTCCATACATGTAACTGAGGGAAAAAATCAAGTGCACATAGGCGTGTGGGGTATCATTAGATATGTTTTAAAAAATGATATAGAGGTTCCAAAATAACTTTTTTTATTTATGTCAAAATAGTTGGTGACTTTTCCACTACTTGGTGTAAAATTCTGAAAAAAATTAAGGTAGTGACTTTCCACGAAAATTTAAATAAGATATGTTGTTTAGTTTCTTAGATATGGGATATTTTCGGTACCGACCGTAGCAATAACTTTGTTTTTTACAGTGTCTTTGAGAAACACAAACTTACAAGTTTAATATCGTTTGGTGTTACGGAACCTTTAGTGCGCGACTCGCACTTAGATGGTTTTTTATATAGTAACTAGTCGTGCCCACTGCTTCGTACAAGCAAACGCGCAGACTTCACCTTTAGTTATCACATCCATTTCGCCAATATGTAAGCGAGTGGAAGACTTCATTGTGCAATTTAAAATACACCTAACGCCATCTATTGATGCACATACGTACATTATACAGTTGGGTAAATACTACACGTCGTGTATCTATATAATAATGCGATGTAAATGCATCGTTGCAAAACTTAAATTCGCATGTCTTCTGATTGAGTGAACCGATGGCGACAAAATCAAAAGGAAACGTTACTTGAAGTAGATCCCTATATTTTTCTAGAAACTCCATCTGAACTTGGTCTAGTTTTTAGGTGATGCAAAAATGCACCTAATGTTTTCTATAACTTATCCTTCATCCCCCCAATCATACTTTTTGCGAAAATTTTCAATGTACATACACGCTAAATTTATAGTTTTGTTATATATACAGATTTGATTTATTAACGGTCCTCTTGACGGTTCGTTCAGTTGTTTATTCTCTGCATTAGTCGAGTGCAGAAATATACCGCCAAATATTGTAACATAAAAACTCTTATAAAAAACAATCCATAATTGGTATTGCCTGCCACCCCCCCCCCCCGCAGTATCCCCTGTAGTTTTTTGTTGATTTCTTTGTCACGCACAATTCTTTCAAACATTATTTTGATATAGTTATAATAGTTTAGTTACTTTACTGTTCATGTTTCATACCAAACATTTTATGATAGGTTATTTTCTCGTCAGTTTTTTTCAATGCTGTGATTGGTGTTATTTTCAGTTGTCGCTGTTGAGACCTCTCTCAAACAGATCTTCACTGAGGTTGGTACGACCACTCTTGAAATATTAATTAGTTTTAAACGATAGCGCAGGATGGGGCTTTATAATATATAAGACTCAAATTAAAATCCATTGTAATTTTGTTGTTGATCGCGATCACAGCAAAATTAAACAAAAATTGTGTTACTCGTGTTAAATTCAACTTGATGTGATAGAGATAATTTTGAAATTGCCGCCATTTTGTGGAAACAAGTGACAGATACAAGCAAAGTACCTCGGTAGATTACCAAAGAGTTCGATTTTTGAAATTTTAATTTATTTTTTGACGACCATTATTGGAAATAGCCAGTTCTAAAAACTTGCAGTGCTACTGTCGTATACCATTTGCCTATTTGCTATTCTATTAACGTATATGATGAATTTCACTTCATGTATTTTGGATAAGATATTTTTATTCTAAACTCTATAAAATAAGCAATCAAACTTTTCTCTTTATATAATTTGTATAATAACGAAATATAAAATTAATATCTACTTGTACGTTATCTGACGTTACTATCGCCAAAATGACGTAAGACTTTTTGACAACCTCGATACGATTCCAACTTTATATTTGGAACCAAGTATACAAAGAAAAATTTGGTTAACTATAAAAAGTAACGAAAAAAATATAATTAATAATAATAGTAACTGCACAAATTTCAGCCATTAATCGGTGTCACAATTATTTTCACGTCATTTGTTTTTAATCATAGCTATACATGAATTTTTAAATAGTCCTTCTTGTTGATTTCAAACATTTATTTTTTTAGATCATAGCTATATAGGAATTCTTAAATAATCTTTCTTGTTGTTTCGACAAGACACTCAATGAGCCTCATAAGCAAATCGTGGTACTTTTTTATAGTATTAAATTTAGTTTTACGATCGCCATTTTGACTGTCAAACGTGGAGAAAAAATATTTTACGTGATACAATACAGATAGATTAATGTTTTGTAAAAGCATTTTTCTATAAGTGTAGGTTATTGATTATATTATTGGTTACAGTTTTGCTGATTTGTAAGTATTCAAATATTTCCTATTGCAATATAATTTACTCGGTTAATTGTATATTAAGTAATAATTGTAATAATGCCCATAAAAACAAATCATGTTATGCATAATGAGTATGGGGATCTACATTTGGAGATTTAATTGCAGATAATTTTATTACATTGACCATATTTCGGTGTCTGCAAAATAACTTCAAATCTTAGGTTAAAACAAAAAAGGGAGGATACGGTACGTTTTAATGGTGCGCGGTCCGCGTACGAACAAAACACAACCAGGTCCAATGGACCTGGTTGTGTTTTGTTCAATTGAGTCCTACGCAGATCGGCGGTTTGCATAGAAATGGGGTTTATGAAATTAAAATTGCCAATCAGTGAAATCCATCCAAAATTGCTTTCTAGTGTTTTTACCACATGCATTAACCATTTACAAAACAAAAACAGGATACATGGAGTTACTTTTCAGCGTAATTATGTAACAATGTTATAAGCTTTCATTACCGTTATGTTTGAATCACAGCAGCATGGGCAAGCGTCGCACCGTGAGAAGCTGTAGTACTAGTAGTGTGTCCGGTACAAATTGTCAATTTGCTGTAATACCTTGATTCACTCACGCTACATCATAATACATCGCTTTGTCTCTTTCGGTTGATTTTACATGTAGGCAATTTGTGATGACAGCTGTGAGAGTTTGTGTGCGTATAATTGTTTGTAACTATGCCCGTTTTGTTTTTATATAAAGTAAGCGTGTATCACAAAGATGTTGGAAGACATGCGCGGTCCGCTCTCACTAGATATGGCATATGTATGAAACCCTGCGTGTCATCTGGGTGCACGCACACTAAACAATATAAACAGTACACTCAATTTTAATCCACTCACACAAAGACCTGGCACATGGTCGTGTGCGTAAAAATACAGTGCATGTACACCCACACTTTTTCGCTTGAAGTGTGCATTTGCACAATTTTGTGACACGATGTCCAACATCTTTGGTGTATCGTGTTTTCCCGTTTTTGATTAATCTAAGCTTCAAATATGAAGGATACTAGACGATAGTTTCAAATTATTAGCGACTGTTTAAAGTTTATGTTTCATCTGTCATGTTTCATAAAAGTTGTTCGCAGCTTCCGTAACGGTATGGAGATTTTATTTTTTTTAAGATCATCGATATATTTTATACAATGCATTATGTCTTATTAGTATTTTAACAATAATTGAAATAACATAACAGTACTTACTTCTGATTGATCTGTCGACTGTAGCGTTCACAGCGGTTTTCGAGTTGTGTCTGAGACCGTATCTGTCGTCATATCTAACAGGCGGCTAATCTGATTTAATATTACTTCTGAAGTATATGATCCCTCGGGCAAGCTATTAAACAAATTTTGTGATTTAATTAAAATTGAAAAAAAACAGGATGACCCCAGATACAACAAAAAATAAGTTAAGATTTTGGTGGGAATGAAATATTGACAATGTTGATTTGGTAGTCAAGGTGTTAAAATTACCCATTCGAAACTAACGACATATTTATTATTTTCTTTCATATGTACGTTTCTTTTTCATTTTAATTAGAATTCTATAGTAAAACAAGGAACTTTTGTGATTTCATCCTGTCCGTCGTTCTGTCTGTCACAGCCTTATAGTTTCTACAGTTTATGTGCATGCAATTCTGAAAGTAGACTCTCTGTATAGCGATCTCAATTTATATGTATGTATCAAAATATTGAAAACAAAATGTAGTTCTCCCTCAATACGTGCCTCTTTTCGCTTACTTTACCAAAATTGTCTATTAATTTGATGGGAATCGCTTTGTAATTTCACGTCACGCCAAGCGCTTTGGGTATACTCGGCGATAGGCCGAGAGTGCCTGAGCGACCGATTTAGTAAGTATAATTTTATTTCGTAACTTAGCACAGTGTGTCATTAACGCAGCGTGAAAGCATTGGAATACTTTGAGAAAGCGATGGACGACCGAGTTTAAATTTTGAAGCTTATGTTTTTTTCTTTTTATTTTTAAATTATTATTTACTAGCTCTCTGCCCGCGGCTTCGCCCACGTCAACTACACAATTTTGGTTGTTCCGTTTTCTCCAAATAAAATATAGCCTATATCACTCAGTGATAACCTGACTACTGGTGAATTTTTAAAATCGGATGAGTAGTTTCGAAGATTCACTTCTACATACAAACTCACTCACAAACATTACCTCTTTATAATGTTAGTATAGAATACTGCGCCCCGTGGTTTCACCCGCGTAAGTTCCAAATATCAGCAAAAAAGTAGTCTATGTGGTACTCCAAACTACCTAAATACATATACGATCTATCAAATCATAATCTATCTCTGCAAACTTTATTTCGCATTTGTAATATTAGTAGGTATAGTACACATAATATTATATGCTAACGTGATCCGACCTCGGCATAGCACAAATAGAACAGAATTAAGCTATAGAACAAAACAATAATTTCTTATAATGATATAGTAATTACAATTTTAGCAGTCACATCATTGGCGGTTCTGTTGCTATTTTAAGATAAGATTATTTGCTAAAAATGAATTTTTTTTATTGAAATTTATTTCTAAATTTATTGTCTTAGAACTATCCTATAAACAATATTTGATGTAGTTTTACTTTCTGGCAGCAAAATAAACTGGTGTTCGGAAGCTCTGACTCGTGACAGGCCAACATACAGTTGCGCATGAGTAAAGCATTCTTTTCGTAGATCAGTCCCTACCAAATTAAAAGTTTGGCCCTGGGACTTGTTAATTGTTAAAGCAAAAGCAGTTTTCATCGGAAATTGAAGTCGTTTTAATGGAATTAGGCAATTTTGTATACCTTGTGTAGAACTATCGACATTTTTATGAGGAATAAATCAATTTTTCATAATAAAATATAGCCTATGTTATTCGTTGATAATATTGCTTTATATTGGTGAATTTTTAAAATCGGCCCAGTAGTTTTGGAATTTATCCATTACAAACTAACAAAAAAAGAAAAAATCAAATCTTTCCCCTTTTCTAATATTAGTATAGATAAATCAATTTCTCAGAATAAAATATAACCTATGTTACTCGTGGACAATGTAGCTTTATGTTGGTGAAAGAATTTTTAAAATCGGTCCAGTAGTTTTTGAGTTTATCCATTACAAAGTAACAAAAAACAAATGATCAAATCTTTCCTCTTTATAATATTAGTATAGATAAATAAATTTTTCAGAATAAAATATAGCCTATGTTACTCGCTGACAATGTAGCTTTATATTGGTGTTCTTTGGTTATCCATTACAAAGTAACAAAAAAAACAAATAATTAAATCTTTCCTTTTTATAATATTAGTATAAATTAGTAGAATTGAAACAAAACTACGTCTATCACACTCGGGGTATAATCAGTATAGTAAGACGTATATTTTCTTGTAACACAAATGTATTTAGTTATTACGTGGTGTATTTTGTTTGTAATTGCAAAACTTGTAAGTTAAATGAGCGTATTTGAATGCATTACTAAATAATATTTATTATGATATTATTTGGTGTCAAAATGAATAAAATATGATTAGTTGAATGTGTACTGCATTGTTTTGATGTGTTTACGTGTTTCATGAAAGTAGCATAATTAAGGTGTTTCAACGCAGATGAAACCGCGAGGCAGATCTGGTAATATATAATTTCAAGGGGTCTGTAATTACGAGGTCATAATTGAATTTTTATAGTAAATCTCTATTGTTTGTCAGCCTGTCACAGTCTAATATTGAAACTGAACAGTTCCTAGTGTTTCTGCTTCTGTGGGTAACAGGCAAATGACTTAAACACTCAAACACAGTTCTCAATTTTTGAAACAGACTTTAAAACTTGATACGAGGAACATAATGGAATATTAATACCTATTCGTGAGATCCGTAAGACTAAATTCATACTGCACTCCCTCATACTAAATTATTACAAACGATTTTAAATGTAGCGCAAATTTGTGAATCGGGGAATCCAAGGTTGCTTTCGATTTATATCGAGTACGATTCGAACCTAAAGCTTCCAATAGACATGCTAGAAAGCAAGTTAAATAATATACCTACATTTGACATTTTCAAATTTGTTAAAAGTACAAAACACACCTGTTATATAGCCCAACTGTACGTCTACTGGCTTGCTATTCATATCTACTGGCTTGCTATTCATACTAGTTAATCATGTGCTACCTAGCAACAACAAAACTGCGGTAGAAAACATTAACCCTACGGCCACACTTTCGGGCTTCGGCGAAGATTCGCGTTATCGCGATACGTTCGTCTCATGGTACGAACATTCGTTAGATTTAGTCCATAACGAATAGTTTAAAAGTGAAATTTCCACTTTATTTGGATGCCATCTTGAAAATAGGGACGCAAACATTAGTACAAACGATTTGAAATGTGTTTGCGTTATATATTCACACCTGTGCGTCTTATAAAAAGTTGGGCAACGGTTTATATGTGTAGCTTTGTTATTAGACACTTTTGATCGCACCTTAAATAATAATTGATTTATATAAAACTAAACTAAGTAATAACTGACTAATATTTAAGTAGAAATTGTATAAAAATTATCATTGAGACGCTGTAATTTTTTTTTGTTACTAACAAAATGTATGTTAAAAAGGGTTTATTAAGAATTCTGTTCAATATTCCATCTTTAATTTCTTTATTGTTAAATTTTTAACAGCGCTGCGAAGGGATTAAAGTGACAGATCATCTATGAATACACACAGTAATTAATATATCTGTATTTTAATGTAAATATTTAGTTTTATTTCCATAATTTATTGCATTTTTCATAATTATAATTTTTTTTTAAATATTATTTCACAGTTTTACATTATTATTTGATATTGTACTTTCACACCGCCCGTGAGGTATTGTTTAAAGGTGCGTTCGTTATTCGTCTATTGGGGATACCCTAATAGGTTTAATCTACGAAGTACTTCGGAAAAACATTTAGGAATGCACAACTGCAAAGATATCATGTAAAAATTCCTATTTTGAAGATTATGACCAAATGGAGTGGTTGCTAACCCCGGATATTCAATTTTAAACTTAGAATACACAACAAAAAAAACTTGTCCTATCCAAAATGCTACCCTAATGTTGAAAAAATGTGACATTTCAGTGGACTAAACTAATAACAGCAAAACTGTTAACATGTCTGCTGGAAAATATGTTGTACATTCGATATGCAAGTAACTTGTTCTAATTTGCTGTAAGCTATTCGCATGTCTTGTATAACTAAGGAATACTAATTAAAATTCTGTTTTAGTAAAGGTGGGTTCAATGTAAGAACCGTAATAGTAGTGTAGGCAAGTTTGGCATGCATTTTTTCTCGAATATCTATGATCTTCTTACTATGTTAGTCAGTGGAATGCTTTATAGAATGTTTTAATTAGCTTTATTTTCTGGTATGTGTATAGGCGCCCTAAAGTTGGAGCGCTGTTATGGGAGCGGGCGCGTCTGGGACACCCGGCCACCTGCTGTCAACTGGCGGTCGTTGAGCGCGCCAATGACAGTTCTTATTTTAAAACTATAATTTCGCGTAAACAGCGTCGAGTGCAAAGCGGGCTTTAGTCATCGGTTGAAAGAACTGTGGCGGTCAGAAAGAACATCTTTTAGACTTGATACTCGGATAAAAAAACATTTTTGTTTTTTAATAATTATTTTGAATAAAAGTCTCGATTTTCGGTAAATTTGGAAACGGTCAAGTCAAATAAATTCAGTATTGCCATAATACATAAAATTGGTCATTTTACTACGTAATTTATTTACGCTTTTAAAAAACAGAAAACCTGAAATGTATTTTGGCATAAATATAAAAAGTATTGAATATTTTATCTTAAACTTAAAATATATTCTCGATGAGAATAAAAAAAAAACAGTTTTAGGCTACTAAAAAAACCGTTTGAAATTATGTGCCAAAAATTATATTTGTCTTCTTTCCAAGCTATTTGTTTATTTTGAAATTATGTTCAATAGAATTTATGAATTTTGGTTTTTAAAGGCTTTCAAATATGGGTTTACGTATCGCGTTGAACTACGCCATTTTGTTTTTTTTGACAGATTCTTTGTTATAACGTGAATTAACTGACACCAAAATTTTGAAAGTCGGTACCAATCTTGCAACAAACAACTACACATCATATATATAAATTTGACGCTCACATTCGTCCTAGGGTAATAATCTAGAAAGAATATAATTGGAGAAATTGAAATTAAGAAGAAATGAATGTGGTAAATACAACTAAAATTCGCACTACCATATTTACCTAAACACTTGGAATTTTTAAAAATTAGAATACTTAAGGATAAATCCTATGAAACTATTCATAAATGTTAATTTTATTTTTAATTCGTAGCCCTCGCCGTGATGTGCTGTGCTGATCACAAGGTTTACAGCTTTTGACGGCGCGGCACACTGGAGGACCCAGGTTCGATTCCCGGCCGCTCGTCGAGCGGGACTGGAGTAGCGTTTATAATCGCCTAGCTAAAATACCCCAGATCGGCGACGGGCAGTAACGCTACTGGTGCGAGAAGCTACGTATAGTGATCGCCAACACGCCTGCCCAACTTGGTTATTATAGGTATTACTTCCAATGATACGTCCATTGGAGAGATATATGTCCAGCGGGGGACTAAAATAGGCTGTTGATTTGAATATTATTTTTCACATGTAAATATTATTACCTAGTTTATAATTTAGCGGTTTAATCATAAGATGATTTTTTTTAAAATACACACACACACACACACACACTCACTCACATATATATATATATATATATATATATATGTATATATATATATATATATATATATAGTGTAAACTCTTTATAATGAAATGAAAACTCTGTATAACGTAAACACTGCTTGATCTTGGTTGGTTTCCCTTCTAACCCACAAACTGATTCAACGCTTTTTAACAAACCCGCCATTCTCAATTCCGAACAAGAAGACATTGTTTAGGCGGCAAAAGTTGTTTATCGTGTATTGTCACTAAGTACACATTTATTACCAATAAGCGAAATTATTTTTACAAATAGTTTTATTGCTGTTTTTCACATTTCACAGTTTTATTGCTGTTATTGTGTACAGTCATTATTACTGTTTTCGTTAGGCACACGTGTTTACTGGTTAAAGTTGACCCTTAACACTTTACCGCTTTCGTATTTAAAAATTAAACATGGCTATAAAGAGAAAAAGTTTGTGGTAGATCATAAAGTGGCTTTAATACGTGCGATAGAAAAGAAAAAGTAGGAAAAAGGAAAAGTGATGTTGGGAGACGTTTTGGATTTGGTGCCTCAACTGTGTCTACTACTTGGAAGAGCAAAGAGAAGATACTAAAGGCTGAAATGGAAGGAAGTTCCTGTAAGAAGTTGAGGAAGCTGAAATTTAGCGACTTGAATCGTATTATATGTATTTTATTTACACACTTTATAAAGCAAAAACTATATATATATATATATATATATATATATATATAAATATATATATATATATATATACATATATATATATATATATATATATATATAATTAGTTAATTAATTCGCATACATGATGAATCTACTCTACCGATCTCTACCATTCCTGATTCTTAAACATTTTGTTCTCTTGTGAGCAGCTTGCAGACATCGAGATATTCCATAAACATTGGGTTGTTGCTATTTTAGTAAGGAACGCGTAAAAGAAGAATAGGTTTGCAATCTTTTCTTCTTCTTGCGACTAGGGTTACCATAATACCTTCAAGAACTAGAATTTATGAATTAAAATTCCCGGACATTTTGTTCGTAACTCCGGACACTTAATCACTAAAATAAAAGGTCATATTATATTAAAATGAAACAGTACTAATCAAATCACATATTTATTTATCTTACTGATTACAAACAAAAAAATATATTTATGAGTACGTATAATACAATTATAACATTTAAAATACGGCATAAACAATAAAAAAGCAATTCCAATCCACATCCTTAATTTAAAGTCTGGAAGTTAAATCTGTTGATTTAACTTCCAGACTTTAATGAGACTTATATTAACGAACTTAGATGAGACTTATATTAATGAACTTTAAAAATGAATCAAATAAATTTATATTTAGTCTTAACAATGTCACCCTAATAAAATAGAGTTTCTGGCAATTATTTATTTATGTCATTAGTTTATGGCTTAAAAGAATGTGTTGATAATAGAAAACAGATTTATTTAAAACCCCGGACACTTTAAAATAGTCACCTACGGTTTTTTTAAAAAAGAGGAATATGTCCGGGGAAAAGAGGACGGATGACAACTCTACTTACAATCCCAATATAGTATCACGTTTCCCTACGTACTCTCACATATCTTACTGTCACTAACGATTAGATAAAGCTAGTAGTCCGCTTAAAAATGTAATAATTTCGATGCATCTGTTGAATCAATGTCAGTTTAAATTAAGTTGCAGAAGAACATTTTCAACGCAACAGATCGAGTGAAAGAATTTGCTCTTGGGAAAATATTTGTACCTGGCTCCGCATTTATTTAACGTTGTATTTGAATGTATTGGCTTTATTAAAATCACTTAATTTTTACTAGCAATTATTACGCGTAAACAAGAGTGTTCCGGACAACCGCGCTAAGAAACGCGACGATCGGGCGGCCGTGGGTTTATAACTCCTGGTGTGACAATCGGCGGGCGCACAAAGGGATCACATGGGCGTATAGGAGGGGTTACGGCGCTTCAAAAATTAGTTCAAAATCAGTTCAACGTCTATTTTAACTTCGATTTCACTTCAGAATTCAGATTGACAGTTCGCTGCAGTTCTAGTTCTAGCAATCTGTAGCTTAAGCAATAGTCAAAACACTATTTTAATTAATAAAGAAATTGTCTCACATCTCACGAGGAGTATTCATTGGTAATCGACCCAACGAGCTCTCTCCTGACTTCGCAATCAACAGTGACAGAGATCTGGTGAACGTCAAATCCTCTAATCCAGCAACAGTCAAGTGCGGGGCTCTGATTATTGGCTGTATGAGCAGAACATGAATGTATATCTATATCATGAACATGTATATCTATAAATATCCGCTCACAGACCCTCAATAATCCAAGGCTTTAGCATCACTGGATTAGGTGTAGAGGACCTTGTAGCATTTGCTGCCTGTGCCCTCTTTGCTATTGGATTAATTGAAAGGTCTCGTCTGCTTGTTCTTAAAATTTTTGTTAACCTAGCTCAACTAATGAAGGATTATGGTGGTTAATATTTTTTTCCAAAATGCTTGGTAAATAATTTAAATTATTTGCAATAATATTATATATACTCCTTTGTCTAAATAAGCTGATTTATTCTGAGCAATATTTAATCAATGCAATATTTATTTACACAATAAAAATATAATTTAACTTGTCTAATATTTATGAATAAGACATATGTATACTATTTATCTTTTTTTTGGTAAAAATATGCGATTTACTTAAATATGACATTTGAATAATTTGCAGAATTTTTTCAATTTTGTCATGTACTTTTTGCCTTGCACTCAATCTATTTGGGTTTGTATCATCTTGTTGCTTTTTGTATCGTCAGGACAAAAAGAAAATTGTAACACCTTAGGTTACGAAATCTGAAGAACGTGATAGGTCTTAACGAGATCACGTCTTACGGGGTTCACCAAAATCGTGACATTGAGTTATGCAATTTGGTAAGGGATGCATTAAGCTAATTCATAGAGTAAAATTTAATAAAAAAACATTAGTTTTTAAATTACGAACGCCAACATTTTCGAATAGAATCTTTAAAAAAATTGTTTAGAAAGTACTTTTAAAAAAATTATTTCATTTTGAAAATATTTTTGACAAAAGTTCAAGTTTTTTTTTCGTTTTTTAATTAAATGTTTATCTTATATACTGGAAAAATTTTTATATTCCGTGAAAATACTTAACAATTATGAGGCATTTTTTTTAATTTCGGAAAAATCAGACTATGTCTGGGCTTCAACAAAACGTAAAAGGAAACTATAATGAAAATACCAGTATTTTTTACTCTATATACTACAAAGCTTCGTTTTACTGGAAAAATGGATTATATAGCAATAATTCTGCCATATTGCTATGTGCCTTACAAACTTAATAAATCAATTATTAAGCCAAATACTGGTTTTCAATTTAATACGGAACCAGCAGTGTTCGAGAAGGACCCGCATTAGATCGCTTTTTAATATTCCGTATCCGAAAGTTTCGAACGAAACCCTATTGTGGCAACGTCATCTGTTGGCCTGTCCGTCCGCCTGTCGGTCAGAGGCCTTTCAATTCTAAATAAATTAAGATAGAAACTTTGAATTCACATATTTAATATTATATTATATTATATAATTTATTGGTCTAAGACTAAAAATGGTATTTTAAATGACTTAGAATTATATTTTGATTTGTTTTTTCTACAAAGGCCTTATATGTTTTAATGGAAAGTCGTTTCTGAATAAAATTTATTTTTTAAGATTATTTTCTTCACTAAAAACAATAATTTCAGGGACTGTCAAAATTGCCAACTTTAGATACATTTTGTAACCAGCTCAATTGAAAACAAACACCAATACATAGGAAGCTATAATTTGGCTGTAATGTTTGTCACATCCAGTATTTACATAAAAAATAGTAAAAATAACTAAATCAATATATAAACACATATGTAAAAGACAAATGTATGTTCGTAACCGCTTAGTTTTTTCTGCAACCACCTACGACCTTCCACTCGCGGTTGTGGTGGTAGATAACCCTTGGTCTCCGATTAGCAGTTGATGGGCGTAAGTGGAAGTGGTTGGCGAGAATGCGAACCGAACGATATGGACGTTTAAAGAAGAATGTTCCAGGTTTTATAGAAAGTGTCAGAATTTTTGAGAAGTTTCTAAAATGTTCTGGAATGTCGCAAATTTGTTATGCACACACGCCCTTTTCAACACCCCCTCCTGTCAAGCACCTCGTTCCTTGCCAGGGATCCGAATCTTGATATCGAATGTATCAGAATATTCAAAAATATTCTGAATTCGAAATTGTACATGTTATGTTCTAAAAAATTCGATTTTCGACAGTATATAAGATGAACTTCGACACGCGTTTGTTATATTTAGTAATAAACAATAATAAACTTAAAAAAAAGGTAAAAAATGTAATACTAGGAATGGAAGAGATGATCAGAGCCCAGAGTTATTGGGGTTTAGGAGATGTAGGACTTTTTCAGTCGATACTTGAAGACCTTTGTCGGTGATAGTTTCCTGCTGCCAGGATCCAGTCAATTCCAAAGTTTTCCTTCTGGGGCAGCTGGGGGTGTTTTGTAAGAGATAGAGTATGTTTGGGAATAATTACGTGATTAAGAGTTCAGAGCGTAGTTCAAAGCACATAATCCAATTTAAGAATAGGTTTTAATAAATGTTTACTAAACTATTTTCAAATATTAATATTATTTAGGTTTCAACACCACTCTACATGCTCATGCAGAGAAAAAAAAATAGTTTTCAGTGCCCCTTTATTTGTACGGGAAACCCCTAAACATATTTTAAAGTCATTTTAAATATCATTTCTAGTTTTGAGCCTAGCAACTATATGTTGTGTATATAAGTCAAAATACCATTTTATTTCGTTTATAAGTTAGAAGCCACATATCGTCGGAAGACAGACGGTTAAGCATCCAGTGTTGCCACAACAATTGAGTTATATTTGGCGGCCTCGGGTTCGGGACCCTAAAATGACGCATATAAACGAAATGAAATATTCATCATTTAAGGGGACTGATCCACCCCTCACGTAATTATATCGAGTCACGTCAAATAAACCTTATTAAGGTTATTTATTTAAAAATAGTAATCAAATAATACAGTATTTTTATTGGAAATGTGGTCAAGAAATTTGTTTACTTTTTTTATCATAAACATAATGTTACATTATTGTGTTTCGTGAGCAGGGTACAAGTAATGTTGTATGGTTAAGTAATTCATTTGATTACGCCATGAGTAGATTCAAGAATACAAGTATTTACAAATATTAAAATTATTTCTAACTATCTAAACAATTAGAGTCTAGTGCTAAAATAATGGCGGAAGGAATTCTGTATAGATAAATATCCTATATATTCTTGTTTGTAAGAGAAGCGGAAACAAAAAATAATTGGGCAGACTCCGTCCACACCTAGACTGACATCCGGAATCATTCGATGTTCAAATAAAGTCACAACGACGTTCAATAACGCCCGAAAGGCGGCGGATCCAGCGTTCGACTCGTTCGCAAACGCAGCAGCCTTCCTTAGCGGCGGCTCGGAAAAGTAAAAAAAAGCGAAATGTTCCAAAACACAATGGGTCACGTTGTTTTGGTTCGTTTTCGACGTCAACCTCGACCGCAGATCTGATTTAAGTCGGCTTGTGCCTTGTTTTTTTCTTCCTCTTTTTTGCATCCGAATCTATTCGAGCATCCAGTACAAGGTCAGAATGTGTTATCGAGCCAGCGCTGCTGCGTTTTTTCCTTGACATCTTCGGGATATCATTGAAGCGGCTGAAAAAGTGGCCCGATGCAGCGCTACGTCCGTCTCGCTAGGTCGGCCTTTCCGCTTGACGGTGATTTAATGTGAATTTTTTCCTCAGAAAACCAATATATTTCGCTTCAGCGTAGCTTCA
Organism: Druceiella hillmani; assembly: GCA_039881145.1. Classification (NCBI taxonomy): domain Eukaryota; kingdom Metazoa; phylum Arthropoda; class Insecta; order Lepidoptera; family Hepialidae; genus Druceiella; species Druceiella hillmani. The sequence continues at coordinate 16,572,714 of JAYKKI010000033.1, forward strand.
TAAAGCGATCGATTTAAAAAAAAAGTTAAAACCTGCTAAGCGCGAATCTATCCTGTTACGTACGATAGCACATATAAAAAATCTGGGTTATCTATTATGGGACACCTAGCAGATGTAAAACATTGTAATATTTTAAGATTTTGTACTTTCGATAACGGAGTTTGTGAACACCGGTATAAACGAGTAAAGTTAGTAAATAAGAAAAAATGCTGATACACTAACACAAACATAAAGTAGCATGCTTGTAGTGTCGTAGAGAGGGAAGCGTTAAGTCGGAAAGAGCAGACAAGACGCGAAGCTGGCCGAATTAAGTCGGAAAGAGACGAGAAGACGCGAAGTTGACCGAATGGCATGTCGGGACTTGCCATCAGAACGTTTTAACTCCCATGCAAACGTGCCATTAGATGTTTCACATCAATATTTAATATTATATAATAATTCTATTAAACTATTTAGGAATATTAATATTTTTTTCACACGCATAAAAATAAAGTAAATTTCCAAACAACTTTAAGATTTAAAATCTTCGGTATTCTTTCCGGTAACTTTATTAGGAAAAGTTCTAACAACACAATTTTTTCATGATTTTGAAAAAATAGTATACTCAAAACTATTTTAAATAAAATTCGGAAAAATTAATTTTGAATTCTTTGTAACTCGCCCTTTTATTTAATATACTCCACACGACACATGACATGAAACAAGGAAGTTAATAGTACTTCATATTACTTCCTCTACAATTTCCACAAAGGTATTTCAGAGTGTTAACTACCCACATTGAGATAAGTTTCATCGTCAAAAGGTTTCTGAGAAAAACGGCTGTGACAGACTTTGACGAACGCGTGAGTGGTGTTAAAAGGGCTCCATTTGTTTTTCCTTTTGAGATACTAAACCTCCACAATTATTTTAATTCCATCTTAGTTTACTGATCACATATTTACGAGCGTACCAATTATGTACCGACGGATGTCGTGCATTCCTTTCCCGTATCGGGTAATTAAAAATGAAAACCGGAGTCTAATCTCAATTTTATCAATAGAAGTAACTTAAACCATTCTTAAACTAAGCATAGATAAACCTAGTCTTCACTGGGTACAAGTCCATTTTAAAAATGTTATTAAATAAATCTCAACAATTATTCTAATTTCATGTGAGATTACTGATCACATATTTACTAGTCAATGAAGAGGGAAAAAAATCACGACATTCGTACATATTTACGAATGTCGTGATTTTTTTCCCCTATCGGATAATTATAAATTAAAACCTGAATCTAAACTCAAACGGTCTTATTAATAAAAATAACTTAAACCATCCTTAAAGTAAGTATAGATAAACCTAGTCTACCGTGGGTATATCCATCCATTTTAAAAATGTTATTAAATAAAACTCAACTATTATTCTAATTCCGTGTTAGTTTACTGATAACATATTTACGAGCAAACCAAATATGTAAAAATTGTTGTGAATTCCTCACCCGCATTTGATAATTAAAAATAAAAACCCGAATCTAAATTCAAACTGTTAAACAACATAGCAACTACAACAACTCGTTTACTGCATGCGCGCCATTTTTATGCCCTTCGAATTTTAAATTATCAGTATTACGAAGCAGATTCTCCGTATTTGTAACTGCTTGGAAATTGTGACAAAGTTCTTGAAAATTAGTATTCGCCATTACGGTGATTTCCATGAAATAATTGATAAGTTGCCCAGGGAATCTGACATGTAATAATTAACATTGAAATGAAAAACAATAACAATAAATGCTCATAAAATATACGATTCTTTTAATAATATTTTAAGAGCTACGTAATATTTTATACAGATTATTAAAAATGTTTATATTTACAACATTTTGCTTGCGACCTCATCCACGTTTAGTTATAACTAACATTTTATATCCAGCCCAGCCCCTTATTTATCTACGCTAAATATTATTGAATATATTTGGCGTTCATTTTGTAAAAATCCATTATTCACGATTAAATGAAACTACGTGATGTAGTATTATTTCTACTTTCTTTAAGTTCTTTACCACGACCTAGGTTTCGTTGTATTACAATATCTTCAGGTGGACTGTTAGCAAAGATGTTGTAATACAACGAAACCTAGGTCGTGGTAAAGAACTTAAAGAAAGTAGAAATAATACTACATCAGGTAGTTTCATTTAATCCTAAATATTATTAATATATAAGTATTTTTGTTTGAAGGTTTGCTATTTGATGGCTCGTATAGGAATGATTCGATCGTCATTCGATTTTCCACCTTAATAAAGAGTAATACTGACTAAATTATAGAATAGTTCCTTCCTGAAAAAAAACAGGCAATTCTTTTAGGAAAAATAATCTTTCCTAGGACACCGCTATATTGTTGCCGGGCCAGTGGCGTTGCCGGCCATCACTGGTCTGTGTAATTTTAGCTACGCGTTTGCAAATATCACTCCAACCCCACTTAAAAAGGAGCCAAAAATTGAACCCGGAACCCCGCCATGATTAATGTAAGACCGCCGTCTTACATTAATCATGGCGGGGTTTACGAGATTCCGGATTCACTTCTAGTTAGAACAATATAAATATGTATACCTCAGTTTTTAAGTTGCACCCTAAGCTTTGAATATTTCCTCAAAAGCCCTGCAGTAATTTTTGCGTGTATCCAGACGAAGAGACAAACATTCTAAGAAAATATTTATACATTTCAAGGAGCTTTAAACACTTGATTCCCAACTCTTCTTCAATATGAGGAAACACCCCCGTTATAATGTCATTATAGTATCTACAGATCCTATACGACAAAAAATTTTAATACTTCCACAAAAGCCCCGCAGTAATTTTTGCGTGTATCCAGACAAAGAGACAAACATTCTAAGAAAATATTTATACATTTCAAGGAGCTTTAAACACTTGATTCCCAACTCTTCTTCAATATGAGGAAACACCCCCGTTATAATGTCATTATAGTATCTACAGATCCTATACGACAAAAAATTTTAATACTTCCACAAAAGCCCCGCAGTAATTTTTGCGTGTATCCAGACGAAGAGACAAACATTCTAAGAAAATATTTATACATTTCAAGGAGCTTTAAACACTTGATTCCCAACTCTTCTTCAATATGAGGAAACACCCCCGTTATAATGTCATTATAGTATCTACAGATCCTATACGACAAAAAATTTTAATACTTCCACAAAAGCCCCGCAGTAATTTTTGCGTGTATCCAGACGAAGAGACAAACATTCTAAGAAAATATTTATACATTTCAAGGAGCTTTAAACACTTGATTCCCAACTCTTCTTCAATATGAGGAAACACCCCCGTTATAATGTCATTATAGTATCTACAGATCCTATACGACAAAAAATTTTAATACTTCCACAAAAGCCCCGCAGTAATTTTTGCGTGTATCCAGACAAAGAGACAAACATTCTAAGAAAATATTTATACATTTCAAGGAGCTTTAAACACTTGATTCCCAACTCTTTTTCAATATAAGGAAACACCCCCGTTATAATGTCATTATGGTATCTACAGATCCTTTACGACAAAAAAATTGAATACTTCCACAAAAGCCCCGCAGTAATTTTTGCGTGTATCCAGACGAAGAGACAAACATTCTAAGAAAATATTTATACATTTCAAGGAGCTTTAAACACTTGATTCCCAACTCTTCTTCAATATGAGGAAACACCCCCGTTATAATGTCATTATGGTATCTACAGATCCTTTACGACAAAAAAATTGAATACTTCCACAAAAGCCCCGCAGTAATTTTTGCGTGTATCCAGACGAAGAGACAAACATTCTAAGAAAATATTTATACATTTCAAGGAGCTTTAAACACTTGATTCCCAACTCTTCTTCAATATGAGGAAACACCCCCGTTATAATGTCATTATAGTATCTACAGATCCTATACGACAAAAAATTTTAATACTTCCACAAAAGCCCCGCAGTAATTTTTGCGTGTATCCAGACAAAGAGACAAAAATTCTAAGAAAATATTTATACATTTCAAGGAGCTTTAAACACTTGATTCCCAACTCTTTTTCAATATAAGGAAACACCCCCGTTATAATGTCATTATGGTATCTACAGATCCTTTACGACAAAAAAATTGAATACTTCCTCAAAAGCCTCGTAGTAATTTTTGCGTGAATCCAGATAAAGAAACAAAAATTCTAAGAAAATATTTATACATTTCAAGAGCTTTAAACACTTGATTCCTAACTCTTTTTCAATATAAGGAAACACCCCCGTTATAATGTCATTATGGTATCTACGACAAAAAACTATAAATTAAGCGAAATGACAAAACGGCATCAATACTTATGAAAACAGGATATAATCGTTTTTATACAATGATTGTGTAGAAACTACCTTAATGTCTATTGATCCTTCCATATTACTTAACACGTTCGGTGTGGAGTTGCTCATTCGTATGGCATTGTACTCCAAAACTAAAACTTAATAGCCAGTGCAAGGTTTCGCACGTGAGCTGTTTCTCTGAAATTAATGAATTTCGTCAAAATTATATTTTAGGGTGTTATTTTATTAAGCATCTATTGCTGATAAGTCATAAAAGGTAGGAAATAATAATATATAAGAAAGTACAGAAATTGGTTTAATACAATGATTATTATAAATTACTAACAAACATGGACCGTCAAAGAAGTTTCACATCATCCGTGAGCTTTCGTGGATGATGCTAAAGAACGAAGAGCAATTATTCGTTCTGTGGCCAAAGCTAACATCTCTTCATATTTCCTACCTTTTATGACTTATCAGCAATTGATATTTATTAAAACAACATCCTAAAATATCATTTTGACGAAATTCATTAATTCCAGAGAAATAGCTCATGTGAGAAACCTTGCACTCGCCAATAAGTTTTAGTTTTGGAATTCAATGTAATATGAATGAGCAGCTCAGCTCCGCAACGAACGTGTTAAGTAATATGGAAGGATCAATAGACATTAAGGTAGTTTCAACACAATCATCGTACGATTAGCTTGGCTAACATTTAGGCTTGGTTAACATTTAGAAGATTTCAATCGGTTCACAAATAAAAAAAATACGTCGATCATTAATTTACGTTCGTTGTGCACGCTAATCGCAGCAACAGTCGAACCGATTTGGATGCGGTTTTCAGTTATATATTTAGATTAGTTTGGGTTAACATTTAGGCTTGGTTTCATTTCAATCATTTAACAAATAAAAAAAATACGTCGATCTTTAGTTTACGTTCTTTGCGCACGCTAATATCAGAACCGGCGGAACCGATTTGACTGCCAACGCCATCTATTAGCGTTTTTAGTTAAAGTTCACTAAATACGCTCATAGATTTCTGAGAGAAAAAAGCACAAAAAATATATAATTACTTTTCTTAAGCCGTTTTCGTAGCGGACACAGCTAGAATATAATATATTTTTAATTGGCGCTTTGGATGACTGAAAGAGATTCCTTCTGTAGCAATAAATCCATCTTAAGCATTTATATATTAAGGATAAGTAAATAAGAATAAAATTACATATACATCATTTTGGTTGGTTGTATTTAAATAATTAAAATTATACTGTTTCATTTTAATATTAAATGTCCGGGTTTACGGACGGAATGTCTGGGGTATTTCAGTTCGCCACTATGGTTATGGTTACCCTATTTAGGATACAAATTGTTCGAAGGATTAAACACAGTTCATAAGTTTATTTATGAAACCTAATTTTCACCTTCTGAAACCTAATTTGTATCTTGTAACCTAATTTGTATCTGGATAAATCAACTCAGTGCAGGCCATTTGTCAACATTGTCTTTACGCGGCATGCTTCTACGTTTCTATTGTGACAGAAAGACAAATGGATATCAGAATGATCACTTTCTAAATTATAAAAGCAAGTTATGGAAAGTCTATTTAATGATATTGTTGTTGGTACGTGATTTGCGACTAATATTTCTTTATCACACGCGTACAGTAAAACAAATGGAGCATCCGTAAGTATTTAGTAGTCTCTCAATCATATTTTATCAATAATAATAAAATTTGCTATTTTACAACAGTAACAGCGAAAACGCAGCTCACAAGTGTTCCGGATTGCCCCACACCTGAAGTCTCCTTGCACGCCGACAATAGAAGAGTATTAGTTCGAAAACAATGAAGGGGTTTTTATTACCTGGCCATTGTCTATGCCGAACGCCACTAACCTTGAGCCAGTGACAATGGCAGTGTCCACGTTTAAAAATAAAACAATTCATAGACAAACCTAAGGGATGACCGTCGTTTGTCATGCCGTGTGATGTATCGATATCGGCTCGTTAAGTAGTTAAAATTGATTTGGAGAATAAACGCACATTTTTTTCTAAAATGCTGAACCGATTTCGAATGAAGTTTGTTCTTGCAAATAAAAGGTTTATATTCTTTTGTTTACACCCTTAGTATTTTTTAAGTGTCGCATAATATTTACTCGGAATTCAAAGCGGAAGAGGAAGGGAAGAGATTCAAAAAGAATTATACAGTCTTCATAGTTATTTAAAATTTTACCTCCGTACATACAGTAATTTTAAAGTTACAAGAACGGACTGATAGACAGATGGACGGGTGAATTTATTTAGTCCGTAATGCTTATGTCTTACAACAGAATTTTTAAAAAACCAGAAAAGTGTGAATCAGGCTCGCTTGAAGTATGTTTTACATCTACATTTTTTAAAGCCGTACCAACTTTGACACAATACCTATTTATTTTTTAATTTAATAATAATGGCAAAATTATATTGGTTTTACTCGTCATTTAAAAATTATTATAGCTTAAAATTATCTAAATATTTATTGTTTAAATATAGAATACTTGCAATATAGCTTATATATGCTAGATGTCTTGGTGTCAGAATTATCAAAATGGATGTCATAACAAATGGGACAAGTATAATATTGACAATTTTGTGAAATACGTACTTAGTTATTTTTTAAGGAAGAAATTGTTTAAACATTGTTAAACGTTTAATTGTTTAAAAAATTTTAGACGTTTAATTGTTTAAACATTGTTAAACGTTTCATTGTTTAAAAATTGTTAAACATTTGTGTTTTAAATCGTAAAACATTTGCATTTTACTCAAGTGGTTCTTTTCATCGATATTTCACTGCCTAGATTAGAGTTGCTAGATGTCCGTGATTTCTGGGATTATTCCGGAAGTTGCGACGTTGTTCCGTATTAAGGAATGTAGTAAATTCATCCTGGAAATGTAAAAAAATGCGGTAATTCTTCAAAATTTTGTTTTATTAACTTGATCAATAGAAAAAACTAGAAGCGAAGAGTCTCGCTCTAGAATTTAACAGTCGCTATTAAATAATTCCGTTGGCAATAAATTTATTAAAATAATTAAATCAAAACATGAACGTAATAAACTAAATGTTATCATTGTCAAACTACGATAGTTCAGCTGCTAATTGCGATTAGATAAAATCTATTAATTACAATGGAAAGAGAAGTAAATCTTTACAAATTTATTTTGCCAAATATTATTTTTAGCTTTTAATGACTTGGATATATGTGATTAACGTAATGACTGTTTTTGTGTTAAATTATCATTAATTAATGAGTCACTTTTGATAAAAATTTTACTTTGTATTTGAAACAATTTTTATTGGTCTGAATGTTTTATCGAGTTCAAACAAATTTTTTTTGGGTGAAATTAATTATGTTTCTTAAACTATTAGTAGTTATGTTGATGTTTACATTATAAAGTAAATAAAAAGGAACGTACATTTTTAACTTTGCCTTAAATTACACGTCTGCACACTGTAGTAGAAATGTCCTGGAAACAGCGATTTTACATGTAACAACCCTAGCCTAGATAGAAAAGCACATTTTTTCGCCTTTTACCGTTACGAGAGCTAGCTCATAATTAAATTAGGCAACCATTTAAAGAAACGATTGGTTTTGAGTTAAAGCAATACATAATTTATGTAACTTTGCAGTACATAGTTTCTTTTGAGAGCTAGAGAGAGAGAGTGAGAGATACAGAAAGAGTGTACCGTTAAAACGACTAAATTTATTTTAATAACAATTTTGAACACAATTAAATGAAACTACGTGATGTAGTATTATTTCTACATTCTTTAAGTTCTTTACCACGACCTAGGTTTCGTTGTATTACATCTTCAGGTGGGCTATTAGCAAAGATCTATTTTTACTAATAGCCCACGTGAAGATAATCTAATACAACGAAACCTAGGTCGGGGGAAAGAACTTAAAAAAATAATACTACATCACGTAGTTTCATTTAAATGTGAATAATGAATTTCTACAAAATTAACGCCAAATATATTGAACAATTTTGAAGACAGGCTAAGAAATAGCTAAATCAGCTGTTGCATTTTATCTAGCTAAGTAGATACGTCTTTTTCAAACTTCATTGCTTACTTAAATATATAAATAATGAGTAACGATTGATACATTCAGGTACACTTTTCTATCTTGAAAAGTTGTATCACAGCTGCATTAGTAATTTCCACCAAATATTACACTTCTTGAAATGACGCGTGTCAAAGTCTAAATTAGCTTTCGCTTAATGATTTTAACAGTTTTACATATGCATGAACTTTTAGATCGGTCAGATTTGTGCTTTTCGTTTTTTTATCTACTACAATCGATTCTGTATGACAACACTATTCTAGTAAAAAACATTTTTATTATTGCACCCATTTCCTATACTCAAGACACAGAAAAATATAAATATGTGAAATATTGCTGAAATTTGTTGAAATAAATCTGCCATCTTATCAAGCAAAGCAAATTTAAGATTGTAGATAAGCAAATAAAATAAAAATATTATTAATAATTCAAAATAAGCGCCAGAGACAAGCAGAACTAGAATGTAGGTAATGGCGGCTTCAAACATTTACCATTCTGCTGATTATTCTATCTTCTTCTTATGTTGAATATTTTATAGAAAATGGGTCGGATAATAAAATATATTGTACTTGAGCATTTCTGTACCACATAATTGATTCCATTGGTGCTCAAATAAAAAAAAATAGCATCCTCAACCAATACATTTTGCCTTTTCTCCTTATAGCTGAATACATTTATTTCTTATTCTCCCTCATGATTACGGAACAATTAAACATTTTAAAAATAAAGCCACACGTATACACATACGTACAAAATATTACACAATTTTTAAATAAATTCAAAATTAATAAAGATGATAAAAAAGTTTTTCATATATTTATTAGCCGGTTTGCAACTTTGTGTGATTATTAAATTACTTCACTGCCACAATCTACATAACTCGCTAATAATACACGATGAAATATTCTTTCAAAAATATCAATAAAAAAGAGACGAGGAAAACAAAAAAAAATAGAATATAGAAATATAGCGTCTCCTCACATAAAAGGTATTAAAGAATAGTAACAATTTTACTAAACGATTATTGCTGAGATCTGACCCTATTAACTATTCTATAGCGGCATACAATATTTAGTGTAAATATAGTTTGATATAAACTCCACAATAAAATTTGACTTCTATTCGACCTTCATTTACCAGCCCCTATAACAGCCCCATTATCAAGATCCATTGAAAAATCGATTCATTCCCATTTACCGAACAAACGCGTCTGTCCGACCGACAAAACTGGCAGGTTAGATTTAGCGCTCGCCCCCGAGGGGAGTTTTACGACGGGCAAAGAAAAAAAAAGGTGTCAAATAAAAGGACGGAAACCCATTCGGTTCGTATTTGGAATGTGCTTGAGTGAGAAGGAATCACGCGTGCGAGGAGAGCGGCACGAGGTTACCATGGTGACGCGACGGCCATGATGGCGTGCGCAGGCGCCGACAGGTCTGGCGCGTCGTCGCCGCCATGTCTGCGGCGCGCGCGCACTAGTGATGGGAAAATTAATTTAATCTTAAGTTAATTCATTGTTGCGCGTTTGATTTGCTACTCGAAATTAAGTGTAGAACACAATAAAAGCTTTGAAAAAATATGTGTTTCAAATACAAATGATAATGTCTTTAACAAAAACTTGTTAGATATTGTCATATGTGGCTTTTCAATAGTCCATAGGTCCAATAGTTACACAAAACCGTTAAAGACAATGGTGTGTATGGAGTCTGTGTAAAAGTTTGAAACTTTAAAAACAAGAATCACGTTCCTCTTTATTATATTTCAATAATTTTTTGGTGTTGAATACGAATACGAAAAAAATTGTTTTTATGCTATTATGTTTTCAAAATTTTTTTTGTTCTCGTTTTGTCGCATTTGCCATTAGAGTTGAATTGCAAATTTGTATAAATTTTTAATATGAATTTCAGCATACTTTTAATGACCTAACACCTTAAAATAAAGTACGATGCGTTCTCGGATCCTTTACTTTCATTCTGGAAATATCAAGAATTAGTCTTATGGATATCCAAAAACTAAAGTCGATAATGAAAACGAACTTTTCTCAAATTACGTCTGAGTTAGGAGCAAGTTTGAGGATCAGTTTTCAAAAACTGTGAAAATTGTGAAACATCAGAGAGAAACGCTCGTTGAAGCGTACGTGAGTCTGTTGAAATGACACGGAAATAATGAGATCCTGAATCGAATTATATTCTGTACGATGATTGGATCCAACTATCTAAGCAATACTAAACTCGAAATAGAAGATTCGATTGAGAAAGCGCATGGTTACTATAATGTCATTCTGTCTGATATAAAAGGTGGGGAAAATGTATACTCTTAAGTACTGCAAACGATGATGGAGAAGCTTTCAATCAAACAATTTACGCTAGTTAAATATTCTAAATAACTAAATTTGTTGGAGCTGAAATTGGAAATCTTCTATTGCCCGCCGTAGACCTAGGACCTTTTACACTTTTTTAGAAATTTAGAATTTTTTTACAAAACAAGTACTTCAACAAAGGGATCGTTATTACTGTAAAAGCGTATTAGCAATAGGAGCCTACAGTACCATTGATTCAAAGGAAATTTTTCATAAATTTTTATTTGAAATTGTTTTATTTACAGTAGCAACATCATCAGTTTCGGATCGAATTATGTTTGTCATGCGTCAGATGACATCTAAATTTTTATTGAATGAAAATGGAACAAAGTAACGATGCCTGATTTCCTAATGAACCTACTTCATTGAGAAAGCATGTACCTATCTGTTTTAGAGAATCTCTATTAGGCTTTGTCATTTTCTATTCTCCTATGTATATATTAAAAACTGTATGTTTTTCAGACTTGACAAAATCATCTAATAGACCGTTGGCACCAACGGGCATGATTGGTAATTATATTTATAAACTATGGAAAATTTTCTCATTAATCTAGAATTTTCTTGTAAGAATAGTGGGCACATGTATACTTATTTTACTGAAGAAAAATTCATTCTCGAAAATGTAAGAAAGACATTTGTATTATATAGTAAACGCACTGAACTTGATACGCCAAATAACCCAGTATTTTCCACAAAACCGGGCGTATTATCCACAAAATACAAAAACTATGGTGGCGCGGAAGAAATTATGACTAATCTGATCAACCCTTCTTTTTTAGGTTTAAATAAAATGATTTAATTGAAGACAATCGTTCTGAATTCTTTCTCTCTTTTTTCATGTAAATCAGAACCTATATGTCTGTGATGAGCATTTAAATTAATAAATTATATTGTTACTTCAACACCGCTTTGGTATTTGAAAGACATTTTTTTACTTTGTTATTTACTCTCGTGAAAACTGTGGGTAATGAGATATAATTTAGATTATCAATAGTTATTATTTTTGTTCTAATACCGATATATTTTTGTAAGTGTATACGGCTAAAGCGCAACAGAAACAAATATAAAACGTTTATTGTTTCTTAATTTTTAGCTGGGACAATTTCTCAAACTAAAATTCACCTTCACCTCTTCTTTTTCCTGTAAATTAAAATGTCTGTCTACATCTTTTTATTTCGTAACTCTGATGTTCGTATTTCGTAAATTAGAAATAGAAAAAACTGGATTACTATATTTCATTTTCACGATAAATTCTTTGAATGTATTCTTAAAATCTTAAATTCAGCTTTAAATGGAAGGGAGTAACTATAACATATAATATGGTATTAAGATTAATATGTGTAAAATACAATTAGTATTCGAATTATGTTAGATTAATGATTATATTGGCCATTTATAGAACATATTCCTATATTAATTAGAAACAGAAAAAACTGGATTACTATATTTAATTTTCATGATAAATACTTTTAATGTGTTCTTAAAAGCTTAAATTCAGCTTTAAAAGAAAGGGAGTAACTATAACATATAATATAGTATTAAAATTAATATGTGTAAAATACAATTAGTATTCGAATTATGTTAGATTAATAATTATATTTTCCATATTATATCTATAAATATAGAATATATGCCGATATTTTTTTCCGAAAATGACTGAATATTTATATTTTAAAGTTCATCTTTCGATTCGAGCAGCGATACGGGCTCGAGTAGTCAATCATATACCTTGTTGAATAATTTCTCTTTAGTTTCGAGTTTAAATTTATTGCTCTCGCAGCGATTAAATACGTAATTCAATCGATGCGAAGCGCCCATCTCTAGAGCTCACAATGCCACGTCCTTTACAATGAATGCGTCGGTATTGTCGGCAGACATAGTGACTGAGTTACCCACTGGGTGTGGGGTTACACCGAGATAGAAAGATACATATATACAAATATAACAAAGCACACAGCGCCGGCTATGCGTGTCGTTGTATTAAAATGACATACCTACCTACCTGTAGATGAATGCAGCATAAAATGCCGCTTAGCTATTCTAGTAACTACATAAATTATCAATCTTATAGAGGTTCGTATTAGTAATAGGTGCTCAGTTTCAATGGTAAATTAAAACTGGCAATAGACATCGACGGATCACATGAGAAACATTATATTCATTTCTAATCAAATGAAAGCGAATTATGATTAATTATTTCGGAAGAAGAATGGACGACAAAGGAGATACGTGACAGTAGACGAATTTCTAGAGCAAACGAATGGATTGTGTTATCTGATCAAATATACACTCTTAAAAAGAAATAAAGACGTCAGTCAGTATCCTAATTTTTTTTTAAAAAACTGAATTTAGTGGGCTGTTAATAAACTAGGAACAGAAGCTTTTTGGAATTGTGGCCAGCCTGATTTAGATGAAAGTTTATCTATTGCATTTCTTAGAACCTGAGGGAGATTATATTGATTTATACACCGTTTTAAGAACTTTGTATGTCGGATCTATGATTAAGTTTATTTGTTTTTTCTTGCAATTTTATTATTTAAATGCAAATGGATTATAGATAGAACACGCTTATTTTAAAACTAGGGAAAGAAAACTAAATTTTGTTGATAAAACTTTAGAAAGGTGAAAAATGAAAAAAATTGTGACAGTCTGCTAGCGATCACAACATGATCGATGATCATTGATATATCACAACGTAACAAAAGCTAAACCAAGCAGTCAGATTGTGATCAAAAAGCTTATTAAGAATAAAACTGTTTATGGGGTTAAGGGTTAGTATTTATATTTCAATTGAGTTTCGTTTCTATAGATTTTTTTAATTGAATAACATTTTTAATTTACTAGAAAAATGTTGAAACAAAGATTAGGCTGTGCCCTACAATTGTATACAACTATTGTATATATGTGTGAGTATACTATATATAATATTTTTTTTATTAATTACTTTCTTATTCATTATTTCTTTGCAAGTTTATTTATGTTTGTCGTAACTGTTTCTCTTTTAAATTTTGTTTCACAATTGTATTCACAATTTGTTGCAGTTTTCCATAACATGTAGTATATTTTTTTACTTCATGCTTTGGTTGACTGTAAGAGATAGCTGCTGTAGCAATAAGTCTACCTAATGTATTTGTACATTAAAGACAATAATTAAAAATACATTATGCTAATAATTTTTTTTAATAAAAATATATTCCAAATTCACGATTTCAGACCTGTGAAGGACGAGCGTAATTCGCACAACGAGGGTTCTGTACACACTCAGGCATATATAAACATTTAAGGATACATAGCATTTCTATCAAATTATTTACATATTTTGATATTGTTTCTCGTCATGTAAAGATATTTACTATTCACAATTAAACGAAACTAAGTGATGTAGTATTATTTCTACTTTCTTTAAGTTCTTTACCACGACCTAGGTTTCATTGTATTACGACATCTTCAGGTTGGCTATTAGCAAAGATTCACAAAAAAGAGATTCACAAAATCAAAATTGGACCTAGTGATACAGCATGTATTTTTTCCCTTTTAAGGTACGGAATCCTGGAAATTTGCAATTGCTAATATTTTCGTGTATTCCTTTACATTTCAGAATATTTAAAATGAAATATTGCTTTACATCGCAAATTTTTGAAATTGCACAGTTTTCAAAACAAAGGGGTTTAACTTATTTAAATAATAAAATTAAATTTGATTACGTGTGTATTAACGCGGACAAGTATTTGTTCAACTTTCATTTTGGATCTAAAGACTAATGTTATTTATTATCATAAATCAACTAAAGCCAAGCCACCTCTGTACCAAATATAATTTTTATAACGATAGATTCGAGAGCTATAAATTGGTAACAGACATATCAATTAGTTTTGTCTTTTAAGTTGTTTTTTTGAAATTGTGAATATATAAAATCAAAACCGGAATCGGAAATCAAAGCACGAGGCGGAACTGATGCATTTTAGGAAAAGCAAATTATTCCCTTTTTTAATTTAATTGAAAAAAACATTTATTCTAAATTTAGTTTTAGATACTTAGAAAGATCGCCCATAGTTTAATTTACTGAAAAAACAACCCAATATTTTTTCCACTAGTTATTTTTAATTAGTTCACATATTTTGTCACTAAACATTCAATATATTAATAAAAAAAAATGTTAAACCCATGGTATATTACACGAAAGATATTTTACCTTTGGCTTTTCAAAACCGTTTTTTTAAATAAATTAATCACGAGCGATATTTATAATTGTTTATATATTGTTTTTTTATGAATATTCTTCAATTTCAAGAAAGGAAAATATTGAAAAAATCGCTTTTACTAAATTGGACTTGAGTATTCTTATTTTAACAATGGAGTTGTAATTGGGGCGTAAAATCGTTTTTTTCTTTAATTTTTTTTTAATAGAAACTTTCATATTTTTCTAGACTTAAAATCAATAAAAAATTTTTAATTTTTTTTCATTTTCCACAATTTCACAAAGTATTTATAATTAATTTTGTGAAGTATTTTGAAATATATTTAAATTTTAATATAATCCACTGGTCTTTAAAGTTAATAATTGTGTAAGAAAAAAGTTTTGTTTTCCATTTTACTGTATTTTAACATTCAATGCAAATTAAACATGCAACATAATATATTATATCATATATGCTATAGGACGATGGAATATGAGAAGGAAACAGGAAACGGAAAAAAGAAAATTCGTTTCAAAAAAGTATTTTCTTGTTCTATTTTTCCTTTCACATTTTACTACATCGATTAAGTGTAGACGTAATGAAATATTGGTATATTTCATTACGTCTACAAGGATGTATTAAAATTAATTGGGAGAAAACCCTTAATTCAAAATTATTATGAATAGTTAAAGTAAGAGTTAACACCAAAAAATAAAACTATACTTAGTTTTAATATTATGTTCATTCTAGAGAAATTTAACAAAAAAGGTACAAAAACTGTACTTATCTTATGATATCAACACAGACTGTTAGTTTAATACAATATAAATATATTTCGCTTTTCGTTAGCGAAGTAATTAACATTCAATCATGTCCGTCTAGTAGATTGATATCGTTATATTTATCTTGTTATATAAATATATTTTGCTTTTCGTTAATGAAGTAATTAACAGTCAACCATGTAATGTTTAGTAGATTGAATGAAATACGTCATAAGGATGTATTAAAATTAATTTGGAGAAAACCCTTAATTCAAAATTATTATAAATAGTTAAAGTATGAGTTAATTAAAAAAAATAAGGTATTAGTTTTAATATTATGTTTATTCTAGAAAAATTTAAGAAATAAGTTACAAAAACTATACTTATCTTGTCATATCAACACAGACTGTTAGTTTAATACAATATAAATATATTTTGCTTTTCGTTAGTGAACTAATTAACAGTCAACCATGTCATGAGAAAACCCATAATTCAAAATTGTTATAAATAGTTAAAGTATGAGTTAACTCCAAAAAATAAAGTATTAGTTTAATATTGAATATATTTGGCGTTAATTTAGTAGAAATTCATTATTCACAATTACATGAAACTACGCGATGTAGTATTAATTCTACTTTCTTTAAGTTCTTTACCACGATCTTCCTTCTCTTTAATCTTTGCCAATAGCCCACCTGAAGATGTTGTAATACAACGAAACCTAGGTCGTGGTAAAGAACTTAAAGAAAGTAGAAATAACACTATATCACGTAGTTTCATTTAATTGTGATTAGTTTTAATATTATGTTCATTCTAGAGAAATTTAAGAAACAAGTTACAAAAACTATACTTATCTTGTGATATCAACACAGACTGTTAGTTTAACACAATATAAATATATTTTGCTTTTCGTTAGCGAAGTAATTAACAGTCAACCATGTCATGTCTAGTAGAATGAAATGTTTTCCTTTAATTTGTAATTTTTAATATCATTATTTATTATTAATACATTTTAATAAATATATAAGTATTAGTACAGACAAATATAAAATTATACATTACTTCTCTAATTTTTAAAATTGTGTACATATTGTATCTACTTGTGATACATATTTAGTATGTATCTCGCGTAGCATTCTCAGACATAACAATCAATCTCATCAAAATCCGTCCAGTACATCGCGTGACGCATCTACAACAAATTCATTGACGGAAACCTTTCAAAAATAGTCAATTTCTTTTCTATAATTTATTTACTAGTCTTTCGAATGTATTTTTTTGGAAACATCCTTAATACAATTGTATTAAATAGACACGTTAAAATCTTGTAAACTGAACGTAAATATTTACTCCAGACAACGCTCACGCGTCAATAATAAGCAGAGAGAGAGAGATGGAGAGTCAAAGAAAGTACCTACATAAAAGAGAAAATTGTATTGAAGACAAGGCAAATTACTTGTCTTTTGAAGGTCAAAGATGTCATTGGCCAAGGTTATTGTTTAATATATATTCTTTTTACCTTTACCGTTTCATTAGACTTAGGTATACATTAAAGTCCGAATAAAAAAGCAAACTAGGGCGCAAATTGCAGGACGAGGACTCAGCCGGCCGCTTTCAATTACATGTCGGTTTCCCCGCGACACTTTCGTTCGCTTCCAGGCGACGGTCTCATAAAACAAACGCGACGCAGAGTCGCTATCGAGGGGCCACCGCCGCGTTAGAGAGTCGACTTAGAGAGCCCCCGGTCATAAAACGAGTTTAGTCCGTTGAGAGCTGAAATACGCCCGGGGTCTTGTTCGTTTGACTGATCGTCGCTTTGTATTGAGAGGCGGTCGATACATCCGTTGATCGTTAAACTTACATCTTAACGATCGTCTGACTCGAGTAGAAATTTTCGCACATTTTTAGAATACCACCGTTTATGCCGCATACTCTTGGTGTCAAAATTTTTGAAACGAAGTTCTTTATCGGATGTTAAACACTTGGCGAATGAGAGCTAGCCTGAAAAAAGTGTAAGATTTCGACCGACACTTTTCCTACAGAATAAATGTGTAAGATTTCGGCCGACACTTTTGCTGCAGTATAAGAAATTACAATACGTGGATGATTTATTTCAATCTTAAATTTTGGTATCATTTATAATAATTAATAACAAATAAAAGATTTATTTTCATAACTTTAAAAAACGTTATTAATTATCATTTATTTCTTTAAATTTTTCACTTAGTTATTCTCAAATGTTGTTAACTTATTTCATTGTGCATGTTATTTAATACATAATATATAGTGAAAGGAACTCCGTTCCAACAGGGTGTCCCATAACACCTCTTATTCTTTTTTATTGATTTTAATGCTCTCAACAATGACGTCATAGTTAATAGACACATTATACCCGGATAAAACATAGAAAATATATAGTCCCAAGTAGCGCCTCACGCGCTTTGTTAAGAAAGAGATAGAGTCTATGAAATCACGTATGTAAAAGAGATAGTCATATTTAGATTGAGCCACATTACTCGACGGGGAACCTGCGAGAAACACAGATGTCGCTAAAAACGTACATATCACAATGACTATTGGTTACGTCTGTGTCTATGTCAATGTATTTTTTTCTTGCGAAATGGATAGAATTACAAGACACGATTTAAATACGATAAATAATGATGGAACACGAAAAGTACCTGACAAAAGAGAGACATTTAAGGTAGGCCAAGTCATCAGTGTGACAGAATTATATTTTCAAATAGAGATTATAATTACCAGTAAAATAGTAGTACAAACAAGAATCAAGTAGTCAATTACTATGGAAATTTGTCGGTAAGTAGTGTTCCGCTGTGATTATTATGTGATTACAATTAGTGAAGCGAAATTATTGATTGTTTCTCACTTATTAAATCAAAAGAAATTTTTTTTTGTGTAGCAATAAATGACAGTAACATAACCAAAAGTTTAATAATTTATCACTAAATGGCACTGATAGTACCTTTGTCTCTATATTTGAGGAGCACTTTTAGAGCGCTTGTGACATGTCAGTTTAATATAACGCTTTGTCAATCCGTACCTTTGCGTTCTCCATATAAAAATAACAACACTTTTGTAAAAGTGATTTTTTTACTGATTTTCTGTTTTAAATCAAACAATATTCATAAAAAAAACTGTCAAGCGAGAGCATAATTTAATTTATCACTAGATGGCGCTGATAGTACCTTTGTTCCTATATTTGAGGAACACTTTTAGAGCGCTTGTGACATGTCATTTTAATATAACGTGTTGTCAATCCGTACCTTTGCGTTCTCCATATAAATTTAACAATACTTTTGTAAAAGTGATTTTTTACTGATTTTCTGTTTTAAATCAAACAATATTCAAAAAATAAAAAATATCAAGCACGAGTAGAATTCGTACTATGGGGGGTTCGTACACATTTAGGCATTCAAAAATATTTACCGATTCTATTAAATTACTTTTAAATTTTAATTTTCCAGAACGCAAATATATTGTCTACTGTATCGTCTACAGGCGCGCATTTCAAAGAAATAGGTAGAATTAGATATAATCAATTTATGGATTTTTGCCTTTACTTATGCTGTAAGACCTCCTGTTACGTCAACTTTCAAAATTGTAAGTCGACCGGAAGTAGCCTATAGGTTTAGATATTCAATGCGTCTTACGCATGGTAAAAAAATACAGCAATATAAGGTTATAGGTGTCTTGATTATAATTTGATATCTCAAGCTGTTTCTCCAAAAAAGGGCTTTGACAAACAGAAGGACGGACGGATAACCGAGTGATTCTATAAGCATTCCGTTTTTTTTTCGTTTTGAGGGACGAAACCCTAAAAAAACAACATTTGATATTGAATAAATTTGGCGTTAATTTTGTAGAAATTTATTTTTCACATTTAAATGAAACTACGTGATGTAGTATTATTTCTACTTAATTTGAATTCTTTATCACGTGCACTTTACCACTAGCCCACCTGAAGATGTTGTAATACAACGAAACCTAGGTCGTGGTAAAGAACTTAAAGAAAGTAGAAATAATACTACATCACGTAGTTTAAATTAATTATGAAAACAACGTTTATTAATGTCTTCCACGATTGATTTAAAAAATATCCGTTTATAAATTGTTTCTGCTAATGACAAAATTTGAAATGTCTTTGAAACCATTTTTTATTTGTTTTAAGATTTCTTGGTTATTTGTTTTATTTAATATTCAATATATCAAAATATGTGTTTTTATTTTCATATCAACTGTTTTGAGGTGAATAAATGTGAATTAAGCTTAAAAAGCTTAAAAAAATTCTTTATGTTTTAATTACTGTTTTTTACGACATTTAATTTCGTTACGTCGATAAACATAAACAGTGAAAGGCTGTTATAACTATATAAACTAAATATAAGCAAGGTTCGTTATAAGTTATTACATAAGTATTAAGTATATATATATATATATATATATATATATATATATATATATATATATATATATATAAATATATGTATTATAAGGAAAAGGCGAAAAATTCACTTACGTTAAAAAATCTATATCTATATACGTAATATTATAATATTGTAGTATTCTGCATTAATATTAGTTTAAGTATTGTTGGCATTCGATGTTACTTACTTAGTTGATAGGGTAATAAACCGGTGACGGCGCAGTTGATTCTAAATGGTCAAACCACCTTTCGATTTATATTCAGCGCGTTAACCTTTTTTATAGAAACGTAAATAAAATAAGTTATTAGTTAACTTTGTGTTTAGTTAACTTTGGAACAACATCAATAATGAAAACATTATTTTTTCCTTAAAAACATTTTACGGTACTAAGTTATTAGTAATTACATTATTATGATTAAAAAGTTGCTGTTTATAATAATTAAATTTCTAAAATATATAATAAACACATTAGAAAGTATGACAAAGAATACATAGAAGTAGAAGTAAAATGATTTTTGGTTTTCCCACACACGAACACGTACTAATTGTGCAACATCTAGCAGTACATTTAGAGAATGAACAGAGAGTTTACTTTACATAAGATACTGCCAGAAAAATTGCAAGCGAACTACCTAAGAACCCAATATTAACAGCTTTTTTCCAACTATGCCAAACGGATCCATTCGCGAAAACATTACTATATGTCAACCTATTATACGTGGAACATAACAAGAAAAATCTTTCAACGACGAAAACAGGTAATTCTGGTAGAGGATCATCCAGGAATTATGGAAACTAACTCACTAGGCCGAGTATACACCGTACATCCGAACAACTCTGAATGTTTCTATCTCCGGATGTCGCTATATGAAATACGGGGACCAAGACGTTTCACAGATCTTAGGACTGTTCACGGTTACCTATGCCAGACATACAGACGCATGCCAAAGCTGAGGACTAGCGGGAAACGAGAACCACTAGGAATTAACACTACAAGAAACCTCAGCTGAACAAATCAGAGACTTATTCGCCATAATACTAACAAAAAACCCATAGAATCCAAAATACCTATGAGACTCCTTCAAAGAGAATATGAGTGATGATAAACTGTACCAAATCTGACAAGCTCATCCAGAATTTGCCATCGAATTCAACGACGAAATCTTCAATAAAACACTCATTCGCCTAGAAGAAAACAGTGTGTCATAATTAAATTAGGAGAGAATGAAGAAAGGTTGAATTTCAATAAGATTTTCTTCCGATGACAGATGAAGGGAAGTAAAAAAGCAGTTCAAATGCGTTTTGGGTTCGGTAGCAGCTGACGTTTAAATAATTTAGAAGCGTATCCGTATGGGACGGTCATTACTAAACGTCATCCTGACGTTTTCACTGTTAATGTTGGAATTTTATCATTTTCCTAACAATTTTCATTAGCAAAATGATTTTGTTAGTGAAATTATTGATTTTCCTATTCTATTTTAACGTTTTACACGCAATATTAATTAGCCATGATTTATGTATATTTTTTTTTTCGAAATCTTAATTAAACCACTTCCATTTTAATTCGAAACCATTTCGGTTGTATCTCATATTCTCGAGAATATAACATAACGATAAATTAATTTTCATTGAAATCACTTCCTAAAAGATTTTATCTTCATTTTTTTACATTTTTCGAACGTTGGCAATCTGAAGTATTTGGTGACCCCATTACAAGACAATTGGGTTGTTATGTTGTTGCGAATAATATGATTAATAAAAAACTACGTTTTATGACGTAACTTATTGTATTTCATCAGTACTGCAGTCGTGACCTTCGCATGGCTCGTACAATTTGACACCAATTATAGAAAGATATCATAAGCGGATGCTTTATATAGGCATCCCTTGTAATGATGAAAAATATGATCGCTGTGATGATGAAAAAGTGATCGCTGTAATTATGAAAATAGTCGCTGTAATAATGAAAAAGTGATGACTGTAATGATGAAAATAGTAGTCGCTATAGTAATAAAAAAGTGGTCGCTGTAATGATGAAAATAGTAGTCGCTGTAATAATGAAAAAGTGGTCGCTGTAATCATGAAAATAGTAGTCGCTGTAATAATGAAAAAGTGATCGCTGTAATGATAAAAAAAGTGGTCGACGTATTAATGAAAAAGTGAACGCTCTGATCATGAAAAAAGTGACCGTTATAATAATGAAAAAGGGTTTGCTGTAATGATGAAGAAAGCGGTCGCTGTAATGGTGAAAAAAATGATCGCTCCTCTCATCGAGCGCATGTAATCGAACCATTAAACATATCATCTTGTAATTTTAGGGCATCTTTCTTTAAAAAGAAAAGACCGAACCATTCATTTGTGATAGCAGTTTTCTCATCAATTTGAAATTTATCATAATAATAGAGCATATAAACCCGCATATATCGCGACGGGAAAAATCTAAAAAAGATTTATATGAGAATTTTGTAGTTATTAAAAAATAAACAATGAGTCAAAGAAAATCCGTACATAAAAAACATAGTTAAATTAAAAACGAGACAATTATAAAACTCTAAAAAACGAGTTTTTAGAGTTTTAGTGACATCTTTGTTTATTATCCTCGAAACTGCGAAAATTATAATCGTTAAAGGAAATAGGGTTACTACAAGTTCACCGGAAAACTATGGCTATTATTCTAGTTCCCGTGGTTCCAAAAGAACAAAGAATGTAGCTCCTAGTTGCGTTTCAAGCGAATTATAATGAAAAAGACAGATTAGTCAAAGAAATTCCGTACATAAAAGACATAGTTATATTAAAAACGTGTTCTAGAATTTTAATGACACGTTTTTTTAATATACCCTATCCCCGAAACAGAGAAAATTAAAATCGCTAAAGAAAATAGGGTTACTAGATTTTCACCGGAAAACTATAGTTGTTACGATAGTTTCCATAGTTATCGTGCAAGTCACGATTATTATCTTACGCCTATGAAAAATACAGATAATAGACTATATATTTTCGTGGTGAAAAATAATAAATACACTTACAGATGTACAACAGCATAATGAAAAGTAGTTTTAATACTTGCAATTAGTTTAATAGAAATACTGTGCACCCTTTTATGTTTAAACTTTTATATGGACTAAAGTGTGTGCAAAACCTTCGTATGTGTTCGGCTCTTACTTGATATGCGTTAATAGTTTTAATATTTGCAAATAGTTTAATAGAAATACTGTGCATCCTTATATGTTTAAATTTTTCTATGAACTAAAGTTAGTACGAAACCCTCATATACATTCGGCTCGTACTTGATATGCGTTAATAGTTTTAATATTTGCAAATAGATTAATAGACATACTGTACACCCGTATATGTTTAAACTTTTATATGGACTAAAGTGTGAACGGAACCCTCATAGTATTTGCTCGGTTCATATTTAACTTGCGTTAATAGTTTTAATATTTGCAAATAGATTAATAGAAATACTGTGCACCCTTATGTGTTTAAACTTTTATATGGACTAAAGTGTGTGCGAAACCCTCGTATGTGTTCAACTTGCACTTAACATGCGTTAATAGTTTTAATATTGACAAATAGTTTAATAGAAATAATATGTACCTTTATATGTTTAAACTTTTCTATGGACTAAAGTGTGTGTGAAACCTCGTATGTGTTCGGTTCGTACTTAGCGTGCTTTAATAGTTTTAATATTTGCAAATAGTTTAATAAAAATACTGTGTGCCTTTATACGTTTAAACTTTTATATGGACTAAAGTTAGTACGAAACCCTCTTATATATTCGGCTCGAACTTGATATGCGTTAATAGTTATAATATATGCAAATCGATTAATAGAAATAACGTGCACCCTTATGTGTTTAAACTTTTATATGGACTAAAATGTGTGCGAAACCCTCGTATGTGTTCAGCTTGTATTTGTCTTGCGTTCATAGTTTTAATATTTGCAAATATTTTAATATAAATACCGTGCACCCTTATATGCTTTCACTTTTATATGGATTAAAGTGTATAGGGTACCTCGTAGTATGTGTTCGGCGCGTGTGTAACGTGCATTATTTAGAAGACCCAGTTACTAGTTTTCAGGGAGGTTTCTTCTTTATTGGCATGCCAAAATAGCATTTATTTTATTGTGTCATAGAAACGAATTTATAAAGACAGAACGATGAAACCTTTTGGTGAGTTTTAATATATTGAAAAAAACCATCGAAAAAGCGCAGAAAGAATAAACAATGAAACCTGACGAGGTCGCGTTTAGTGGAAGTCCAATCCAGAAGAGAGAAAATTATCCGAAATAAAAAATATTAGTGTCCTAATCTAGATATTGTGTGCCCAAACTGGATCAAAACGAAAAAGATGTAAAACCATTTGAGTAAGTTACAAGTATTCAAAAATAATTGTTTTTCGTAAAAATAGTGCCGTTTTTTGTTTTTTTTTAAAGTTTTTAATTGCTGTTTACTATTTTGGTCTACCTTATGCACACATACGTATAGATTATAAATCTAGTCAATTTATTTATTTTGCGATAGTTTTTAAAGGCTCTGGAACTTCCACCAAATGGAACTTCCACAAATTTCTTAGAACTTCCGCCAATTTCGTCGGGGTTCATTGTAATTTGCCGTGCCTTTTTTATCTAAAATATTTCAACTCCAATAATGATACATTAAAACTTATACAAAGTTTCACCGCCCTATTTTTATTAATTTCTTTCTGAGGTGGTAAGAAATATTTGTATTTTTTCATGGCAACAAAGGAGTAATTTTAACTTTCCAGGTTTTAATACATTTTTTTCATTTTCTAATCATTATGTGTTAATACTAAAATATGGTTTTGGTGCTAATGATTATTCTTTTTGTAATATTATTGAATATAGTTGCAATATATATATATATTATATATATATATATATATATATATATATATATATATATATGTATATATATATATATATATATATATATATATATATATATATATATATATATGTATATATATATATATATATATATATATATATATATATTCATTAATATTAAATTATTACTAAAACATGGCCATATTATTACGACACAGGGGTGAATGGGAATGGGTGACGTGTCCTACTATTTTTTATCTTCGTTTATTTAAATTAAATTTAAAATAATTTTTAATTAATTGGAATTTGGTGGGATTAAATGTGACATATATGGGTCATCATGAAAATAAAAACAAGAACAACTATAAATATGAATGATAACTATGCCGGAACAGTTTCAGGGACTTTCTAGACAGTGAATCTCTCTGGTAAATCTCGAATCGATCTTACTCTCAAACATCTTTTTCATCAAGGAATAAACAGAACACGAAAGGGAATGTGTCTTTGTTTAGACTTTAATATGAAATATATTAGATATTAAATTCAATTAAATTCAAACTAATTTATCGACTAGTAAACAACATGCAATACGAGTACGTCCCTAAAGTAAGTCATTTCTATGGGCTCTCGAAATACAAGGAATTGAGGAAAGTTTTACGCTTTACGCAATAAAAAAAGGCGTTAAGTTTATACAATCGTTTGATCTCTATACCGTTTTTGTCTTAACCTAAATAATACCTACATATATTTATATACATACATACATATGAGAAGTATATGGCTATGTAGGAAGAACTTACCACATATAATGATTAGTGACGCGTTAGGGCGGTCGTTTCGGCATGTCTATTCTTATCGATATCGATTAGGGCAAATTTAAAATTACATTTATTAATAAAAATTACAACATGTTATTCTTTATATACAACCCAATTTCAATTTCATAAAATTCTAATAACAATTTTAGCGGAAGTGAAGAATATGAAAGGAAGGATACTGTAAAAAGAAAAACTTTTATATGGACTAAAGTTAGTACGAAACCCTCTTATATATTCGGCTCGTACTTGATATGCGTTAATAGTTATAATATATGCAAATCGATTAATAGAAATAACGTGCACCCTTATGTGTTTAAACTTTTATATGGACTAAAATGTGTGCGAAACCCTCGTATGTGTTCAGCTTGTATTTGCCTTGCGTTAATAGTTTTAATATTTGCAAATATTTTAATATAAATACCGTGCATCCTTATATGCTTTCACTTTTATATGGATTAAAGTGTATAGGGTACCTCGTAGTATGTGTTCAAACATTATATACAGGGAAATAGGTTAAAAGTATCAGACAAATCTGTTAGCAATTAATGTATATATCAACATTGTTTCATAAATGACATTCTAAAAATGTAATCAGCAACTCGAGACTTATTTGAATGAAATAAAAAATAAATTACACCAAAAAGATCTAATTTAAAAATATAATATGCATTATGCCAGGTGAAAAAGATTAGTTTCAGAGTATAAATATTATTAATTTGAATAAAAAATTATGAATTACTATTATGTATTAATTTATTTAATTTTGGTTTGACTCTCTTGGGTTGGTTAAAGTATTTCAATACAGGAAATATCCATTCATACATATTTTCTTACGTCTATAGAGTATGTATATCTAAGAGATATTCATTAATAAATTTAAAGTTTCTTTAATATATAACAAAACTTCAAAAATCGATTTTTTCGTATATTTCGAAAAAGAATTAAATTTAATTATTGTATTACGTTTAGGTAAACTTAAATTGTTTTATGAACTTATTAAAAATAATTTATGTTTCAATACGCACGCAATGAAACATAAAAAAATCTTTTTATTCAAAGAATTCCCGTATTCAAATAAAAATCAAATATATTTTCATGCTCTAGTGTACATTTCACTCAGACCAAAATCAGTCAAATGGTGAGCATATGAGAGATGCAACATATTTTTTTTTCATTTCCCCTAATAAATTAGGCAAATGCTTATTGACAAACGGCTGAATTGAACCTAATCTCTCCGATGAAGATTTACTTAATCGAATTGGTAAATCTAAAAATATTAACAATTTTGGTAAACTTGAAGAAAAGATCACCTGCTTTCCGGACCGTTTTAAAAAATTAGTTAAATATATTATATTATAAAAATTACTTAAATATAAATATAAATATTATTAACTCTCGATACAAATGACCCGCAGGCACGTCACTAGACACTACAAACAATTTTAAGGTTACGCCCGCGTAGAGCGGGCTACATTCCAGCGCCGCCCGTTCGCTCCGTACTTTTTTCTCTTCTTTTTCAATCATTTCTGACCTGCGCTTCAGTTTTTATTTTAACCAGCAACAAAGCGTAGATGCCGCATTCCCGGAATGCCGCCCGCTCAATGTCTTATCGTGATTCGAAATTATAAATCTCGAGCTAACAACAGCTCCTGCCCACGCACATTCTGGAATACAGTCCGTTGTGCGCGTTTTACTTTTTGTCTGTGGTTACGTCATCGATGGCACTTCCTATTTAATCGAATTGGTATTTGGTAATCGATTCGAGTGATTAGGTTGCTGCTGAAGTCATTTTATTTCAATTATTAGTCATTTAGACCATTTGGTCAAGTCATTAAAATTTATGCTTAAATATATTTAGATAATTATATTGAATACAAAATAACACTTTAACAGAAAATATATTAATATTTAGATACGGGTATTCAGATGAAACGAATGAATTAAAAAGCTGGTCAAGTAAAAGTCAAACTCGCTTGATAAGTGTTCTTTAACATATATTTGAGGATTTTACTATTAATACGCGATTGACTAAATTTTTTTTAAAGTGAATATGGTACTTATATGGTGATATACTTAATTAAGTATAAAAATATGTCATCTTGTTTATTGTCGCATATGTCCTACTTTGTCAGCTGGGGAACATAGACTATTAGTCGTACCTCCATTCCGAACAAGCTTATATTGATCAATGTGCCGTGGTATGCATTGCAAAAACTGTTGAGCTGATGAGCTTACTAAATTTTTTTTATTTATTACTAGGTACTTTGCGAGAGTGTTGCTTTACGTATTTAGTAGCATTATAGAAAATGGTTTAATCGAAACAATTGTATCGAAGTATCTTTATAAGGATTTTATTTGATTACACCCAAAAGATATTATTTGCAACGTTAACGTACGAAATATGTGTAACGCAAATGATTCAACTGATTTAAAAATTATGATAAGGCCAGATATGTTTATAGTTGAATAGAATATGCGAGAAGCATAATCTAAATCCCTTTGGAAAAATAAATGTTTCATATCGCAAATTTGAATAAATAAAAAAAACTAAAGAAAAGTAAACGCAACTAAACAAACAATTTAATAAATATTTTGTCGTTATTTCTTCCTATTTGTTTGATTTTGACACAAGTCCAATTTTAAATATTATGTGTTTATTTACAAAATTGTTTACAATAATTAAATGCGAGTAATAAAAACTTGTAACGATTATCTTGTCTTACTAATATTTGCAGTATTATAATTATAACAACGACCAGTTAAGATAAATTAAATAGAGGTATCTGTATGTAATTTTCGAACTTTCACCTTTTAAATAATTTCCGTTTGCATATTTCACTACTGAAACGAATTAAATGTTAAAAACATTGTTTGTCTATACGTCGGTGCGAATGCGTTTAACTTTTACTATTGACATGAGTTGTATTCTACATGAAACATTGATAGAGTTTTAAAGAGGTTATGGCTGGCAACTTTAATACTGAGTAACTTTTCAAGCAGTTTCGAAGTTATAGTGATGTTGGTATTAAATACTGCAAAGCATCTCTCCACACTCTTACTTTTAAAGGTATACAGTATTGGCTATGCAGCGCATATGCGTTGCATAGCTCATGTTGTATACCTAACGCAGAATAAATATTAATTTAAAATGGAATTTGAAATCTTACTGCATGGAACCACATATTTACTTCACTTTTTGACTAGTATTTAATATATTTTTTCGATAATAACCACATTTTCGATATTTTCTATATCACGCCATCTTATTGCGTAAAAGCAAAACCAATTCATAGGGCGCCATCTATGGTGTTGTAGTAGAACTCTTGACTATCAAAAGCTTTTCCGGTGATATGTCAATACAGTGCAATCTGCATTGCATTAGTAAAACCTAATTATCCATTCATGTTATTATTTTATTTCGATTTCCTTTAATTAACCTAAACATATCCAAAAGTTCACGTGAATGAAGTCGTAGGCACAGTTAGTAATAAACAGATTGCTTAAATAAAATCGTGGAAATTCATTCATCGTAATTTTTACTCTGACCAAAACGCTTTATGTTTTTAACCCATACATTAAATTGTTTTTGTATTATTTGTTAAAGCTCTGATCGACTTATCAGTTTCAATTTGATTCACTCTATCTTTCTTTTCTAGTCCTATGATCCTAGATCTTGGATTCTGTAGACAACTGATCATACCATTCTATTATTAGAGATCAACACAATTGATTTATCTCAACTTTGTTCTTCCTCTGCGTCGACTTCCAGATGGGGAAATCGTATCTATTATAGAACATTACATTTTGTTGCTTTTCATGAATTTCAAACTATATAAGACTGTAAATAGACTGTTAATAATTTTCTATTTTCACTAAATTAATTTTCCAAGGTTAATCTTCTGTTAAAGTCATGTTTTCTCTCAACTAATATAATTTTAATTATTTAGAAAATCGAGTTTTCGTAGAAGTATCTCTATTAAATTATGTTGAACAATAATATTTATAACGTTTTTGAGGTAAGTTTTGTATAGAACGGTGTGTAATCCTACGGCCATAACATCGAGATTCAGCGCACATTCGCGTATTTGGGCAAAAACGAATGCTGCTAATTATCCGTCAGGTTTTCCCCGCGTCATAGTATTCTGTCGCCATAATACACTACTAGCGTTGGTCGGATAGTGTGGTCGCGGAATAAAACGTATATCAACTATATTCAGGTACATATCTAGAGGGTGTCCAGGAATTTAGATACTCTAAACATTTTTCGACTTACACTAAACAACTTTTCTTGAGAAGCAGTTCTTTAAAAATAAAAATAAGGTGATTGAAAGAAGTAAAATGGTAAATGATTCTTCTCTGATTTAAACTTGCGTTTCTGGGAAAAAAAACTGGAAAATCCCACAATTTTCCTTCGACATAAAATGAACCACGAGAAGCAAAATTCCTTCACCATATTTTCCATTTAATGAGATATAGTTAACTAAGTGAAATTAAAAAAAATGACCCGCACAAAGCAGCGCCCAAATCTACAGACGGCAAGGGGCCCCGACTAACGACCAAAGCGGCGGGGTAGAGCGCACCGGTCACAAGTGGGGTTTAAAAACCTCACCGTCCCGGGACTGTCGCTTTAAGGGAAATCAGACGCTACTAGAGAGTACTGATCTTCTTATCCATAAACTGCCCTTCCAGCAGTTGGTCCGCGAGGTCTTCAAGACAGACCTGAGATTCCAGACGTGTGGCCTTGCAGGAAGTGTGTGAGGTTTATTTAGTGAGCCGTTACGATAATACGTACCTCCAAGCACTCCATGTGCCAAGCGAATCACCATTATGCCCAAGAACATGCAGTTGGGAGGAAGAATACGCGGTGAACGTAAAAAAAATGTATGAGCAAGTGGTTACACTTGGATTTTGTTATTTTATTAACTTATATTAATTATTAAATAAAACATTATTTAAAAGATCGAAATGAAGAAGAAATTAAAATGCCTGTTCATTATCCAGTTTTACGGAGTATAAAAATACCATAGATCGGCTTTTTAATTTTTTTTATTAATAAAACATTGTTTTACTTTGTGCATTTTTATACATGTATTTAGATTCGGTTTTCATATCTACTCGTATGTATACATTCCGGAACAGTTTTCCAGGTCCTTCCCAAACTCTAAATAGATCTGGGGTAGCAGCGACCTTTCGCCAATATAACAAGTAATCTGGTTCTAATCAGAATTTATTACAAATAACGGTGTTATATATCGCATTATTTTAGACGAAATTTAAACGCCACAGGGAATAAAGAGTATTATGTATAAAAAAATTATTGAACGTCGTGTTGATTGTAAGGGAATCGAATGCTGTTAGAACTGGTTTCACAGTTGATCAAAATTTGATTGTAGTATCTACAGCAGAATATAGTATCTTAAGCAGAATATAGTATCTTAAGCAGACTACATCTTGAGTATCTTCATAAGTTCTTAGTTGTTTAAACTATGGACTACTTCTGTAGACTACTTTTATTGCCTGCGTTTTATTATGGAAATGTGTCCAATTTGAAGTTTATTGAAAATAGCGTTAAAAAAATTGAAAGCTTTCAAATTTGCTTTACGTCTTTTAATATATGTCTTACAAATTATGATTATTCTTCAAAATATAAATCGCAATCCAAAAGAACGGAAAGCTGCGATAGAGGCCATCTGAATTTATTTACGCTTCTTGTCAATATACCCAAAATACATTAATATTTCCTATGGAAAATGTTTCTCTATCCAAGCTGCAAAACTCTGGAATCAACGTGATCCTGACGTCAAGGACGCGTTCTTTATAAATGTGTTTAAGGGTCTTCTGGAAAAGTCCTACTTCCCGTATCCCTTGCTTTTATCACTCCTTAATTTTGCATTCAAATTAACAAAAGAGACGACTAATACGAAGGACTACGGTCTTATAACAAAAAAAAACAGAACTTTCATTAAGTTGCGCAGTTATTTATATATGTTATAATTTATTTCATTTTTTATTTAGACTTTAACAGTAAAATTATTGCTAATTGGTAATCTTTTCTATTTAACTAAAATACCACAAGTTGAGAACTTGGTGTTGGGACAAACTGTCAGTTTTAGAATATAAAATTAACTATTCATTAATAGATATTAATACACTTGTGTAATAAAGATTAACCTAATTGTAAATAAATTATAAAATAATTTGGGCATCGATATGCATGGGGAAAAGGGTAGGTTAGGAAAACAAGCAATAGGGTATTGACAGAGAACCGTGATCAGACTGTCTTTTTCAGAAATCTTTTGAAAACATAAATCGATGATGCATTTCAAATGTTATGATCAAGATTATTCCAGATTTGGGCAGCATGTACAGTGAAGGAGTACTCATAGAAAGTATTGTTATGTCTAGAAATAAGGAGAGTGAGGAGGAATTCAGAACTTGATCCAAAACCTCTGGGGATTTGCAACTAGAATTGAGGTACAACGCGAACTATCACACACAACACAATACGAATATATAAATTATGCCGGTCACGTTTATCCGTCCAGTTGAGACGTGACTTACAATCAGAAATATGATCAGATCAAATATATAGCGAATACATAAAGGTTGAAGATATTCTAGTGTATTTAACCGATTTTAGGTGAAGTGGGTACTACATCTCCATAAATAAAACCTTTTGAAAAATATGAATTTGATTTTAATCGAAATAAATAACTGAAGACGCCTTAGAGCCAATTCGATAACGTTGGTTACTTGAGTCTACATTAAAACGATATTTGCAGTTAAAGAAAGAGGAATCGTACAATTTAGCATTAGCTGTTGTAAGTTTGATATACAAATTTTAGAAAAGACTTAGAGGAGGACTCCTAATAATAACACCTTGAGATTTAGTTGGGCGGAAAAACAGACCCATTTTTTGAGTTCACTCACCAATGTGATATTAGAAATGGCAGTCGAAATATTGGAAATGGCTGTCGAGATATAAGAAATGGCGGTTGAAATATTAGAAATGGCGGTTGAAATATTAGAAATGGCTGTCGAAATATTAGAAATGGCGGTTGAAATATTAGAAATGGCGGTTGAAAGTAAATAGGTCTAAATAGTAAAGGGGTCTATGTGGGTGTATTTGCACATCATATATGATTATTTGTGTGAAGATTTTTGACAACAGTGTTAGTAAATTTTTGCAAACAGCAAAAATTTACTAACACTGCCGGAAATAACTCCACCATGGAAAATAAAAAAAACAAATTTTAAGAGGGAACATTTTAGGCAGGGAATAATATACGCTTTTTCCATTATGTGGGGAAGATAGCAGTTGCAAGTAAAGAGGTGAAGATGGCAGCAAGAGTAGGTATCACAATGTCTGTGCTGGATACAAGAGTATCTGTGCTAATAATATCCCTGTCAGAGGATTTAGATTTGGTTGCAAGAATCCTTTGCAAGTTGCAAGTAAAGAGGTGAAGATGGCAGCAGTTGCAAGTAAAGAGGTGAAGATGGCAGCAAGAGTAGGGATAGCAGTTGCAAGTAAAGAGGTGAAGCATAATAGCAGTTGCAAGTAAAGAGGTGAAGATGGCAGCAAGAGTAGGGATCACAATGTCTGTGCTGGATACAAGAGTATCTGTGCTAATAATATCCCTGTCAGAGGATTTAGATTTGGTTGCAAGAAGCCTTTGCCTTGGCTGAAATTGCATGTCATATTTGGAATTAAGAAAGGTGCTTTTTGGTTACCTAATGATGAATTGATACCATCGAGAGTGTCTAAGTTAGTATTACGGTCAAATATAATTAACAGTTTGGCGAAAAATATATTTTATTAACATCAATCTGGCAGTATGAGTTTTTATGAGATTTACTTTTACTGAGGTACTATAGTACTTCCAAATATTGATAAAAATGCATTTATAAATTGAAGTGGACATGTAATATATTTTAGCATTTCTACACATATTTTCCATCATTATAAAGCGAATGCATTTATTTCTCATCATCATGAAGTCTTTCCCAGTGTTCTGGAATCGGCTTTGCTGTTTATTGTACCTTTGCTCTGTATCTTTGAAAACAAAATTCCGAATGGTACAGGCTTCCATGGTCTTAATTTTGCGGATGTTTGCCGTCGAGTTTAGTATGCGTTTATGAACTTGCATATATTCTCAATCGTTGAATTTAATTACAGATAACTGGGAGACTCAACTGGTGCCATTATCATCCTCAAGTAGTGATTGTGGTCCACGTGGCAATAGTTACGGAGGAAAGCTTTTTAAATATAATGATGAGAGATAATGATAATAATAAAAGAAAATAAAGTGCTTAATAAAAAAAATCATCTGATTCTATTGATTTTATCACCAAATTTCGTTCCTTATTGTTTACAAGCTTTATTTGACGCGCTTCATATTTTTTTAGGTTCAACATTTTTACTCATATTTTAAACTTTTTATCATAGGCGCTAGCGAAATGTTAATATCGACTAATATATATATATATATATATATATAAATAAGACTATTTATGTCATCAATCATGCCTATTTTAGCAGTACACAAATTAAAATTGGACAGTAAGTATTCACAGTTTAACCGCTATATCTTCAAATAAAAGTCTCCATTTAAAAATTTTGTTCATTAACATTCGATGAATCGAGATTAATGAATCAAATTTTCGGACTGAGACTTTCGTGTGGGGGTATAGCGATTAAACTGTGAAAAATAAATTTTATTCGTTAATACTCGGCAAGTAGAGATGGGCGTTTAAGGTCACTTTTGTGACCTAGTTCAATCTATGTCTTGAAAGCCTAGAACTAGTTCTTTTAGTTTGTTCTTTGTGCTTAAAAAACATCAACCTTTCTTTCATACTTTCCAGACTTGAGACCGACAGTCTTAGAGCTCTTAACACACTGGCGTATTTAAAAAGTTGATGGTTTACAAGAACCAAAGGCATTCGACACTGTGATTATTACAACTACTATTTATCTACAACTAGTCAACTAATTTAATAATCTACACAGATGTAACGAAAAATAAACATATATATTAACAAAATACTTAAATCGTTTCAAAAATAATTAAATTATAATTTTAATACAGGAATCACGGATAAGATAAACAATCACTGATAAACAATTACGGAATATAAATAGACTCGATTTTCAATACCTGCTGGAATTTTCCAAGAAACTAAATAATTTTTAAAACAAATAAACAACATGGTAATAACAATACCAACATAAATTGTAAATGGACAGAAATCATTAATTTTTTTAAATATTAGCCTCAAGAAATAGAATCCGTGGAACTTTAGAAGATGTTAATCTAGATCTCCTCTCAGTAAGCACGAGGCAGGTTATGCCTTCGAGGAGATTCATTCGCAGACAACATAAGTGGTCACACAGCCTTATTTCAATTATGTTATAGAGATGTGGGTATTTATTTCTATTTAATTGCCACCAGTCAAGAGGATTATAATCACGGTGAATAGGTTCCTCTGGTGGTGGTTCCCGATTACCCATATAACCACCACCACCAACGTAAAACCTGTGACTAATATAATTTTTCCAGGTAGGTAACCTCTTATAATGGTTTCATATTTTGCAAAAAAAATTGTAAAAAAATATTTGTAAAAAAATTAAAATAAACCTGCTAAAGTAAGTAAAAAACCTAACCTAACCTAATATGTACTATTTCAATTATTATTTTTTAGGAAATTTAAAAATAAACTCACCATTTCGATGTATTCAAATAATGCAAAATAATACAAAATATTCCAAATAAAACTGAACGACGAGTGTCATTAAAATTCCAAAAATATAAAATGACATATATGTATTGTTTTTCTATGGTACAAACCATCTACGAATAAAGCAAAGACAACTGACTGATTGATCGAGATTTGAAACCTATTAATTTAAATGTTTTAAGATTAATACAATTTTGACAGATCCATTCTTCGGATTGAGTGAAATTGAAATGAAAGAGACCTGTGATTCATCACTCTAGTACATTTAATATCCCACTCTTCCTTGAGAAAATCGTTACATGCCTTCTCGTTCCCGCGCGGGAATATGCTGTGAAGTTAACGTCGCATACTGGCAATATATTGCAAATATTGTTTGTTTCACTCTTAACGAATGTCTTTTACTACTGATCTAATAGAGAATCTTACGCAAAGCTAAATGTAGATGGCGCCACTGAAGTAAGACGTAAAGAAAACTAGCTGTCAAAAAGCGATATATTTTTGTGGCGTACAAAATGGAAAAATTTTGTTTGAAAAGAAAATATGGCGAAAAATTACGAATATTAACAATATTAGAATTAAACAATTCAATATAAAATGAATGCTCTGACCAAAGCGTTTGTTTTGTTGTCTAAAGTTTTTATGACGCCCAGATATGTCCCACAGCTTACGACGTTGCTTGTCTTTAGGGAATAAATGGCCACCTATATTTTCAACTGCTCCGACTGCATCAGAATCCAACTGCATAACATTGATGCATATTTATTGTAAATCGATATTTAATCTTGAAAAAACCAATGAAATTCAATACTTCTTAAGACAGACGGATATAAATTATAAAACGTCACACAAATTTATCAAAGATGTTTACGTTATAGTACAGGTAGCCTCCTAGCGGGAGAAATTGGCAATAAGGTTCCCTATTCCCATATATACATACATATTTCAATGTACGTATCTTTATATATGTTTACGTTATAGTACAGGTAGCCTCCTAGCGGGAGAAATTAGCAATAAGGTTCCCTATTCCCATATATACACACGTATTTCAATGTACGTATCTTTATATATGTTTACGTTATAGTACAGGTAGCCCCCTAGCGAGAGAAATTGGCAATAAGGTTCCCTATTCCCAAATATACATAGATATTTCAATGTACGTATCTTTATATATGTTTACGTTATAGTACAGGTAGCCCCCTAGCGGGAGAATTTGGCAATAAGGTTCCCTATTCCCATATATACACACATATTTCAATGTATGTACCTTTAAATAATAAAATATGTAAACGTTAAATTGGTGTTTTAGATATGTAGCAGGGATAATAGAATTTTAATTTTTTTGGATTGTTGGTTAGGTGAACTAAAAATGATTTAATTTGTTGTTAAACCTATTCGGTCAAAGAACGTTGATGAATGACTTAATTTTATTCACTCAATAAGCTCTGCCCATCTCTACTTGATTGTGCGGCGTAAATCGCTATTCCCACGTCTCCCTTGTTACTTCCGTTGTACTTTTTCGTGATGCTAACTCAATTTATGTACAAGTATTATTGCGTGGTAGGAGGCACTAAGTCAACGTCAAAAATCATTAAAACGCGTGTCTGAAGCAAAACTTCTTTATTATGAATGAATGAATTATTTCTTTGTTGTAAACTACAATGGGAGCCGCAAATCGGCCTGCGCAGGATTAAATCTAATTATTTCGGTCTAATATACAAATAAACGCATTACAAAAAAAACTCATTGAGGTAATATTTGCGAAGAGACGTTGTACGCACTCGATCCGTGGACAACCGAATTGCGGTCCAATGACCGCAATTGCATTAGTCGTTCGCGAGCGATCGATGCGTTTTAGCGATCACGTTTTAGCTATTTACTTAGACATTAAAAACTGCCAGCGTGTGCGATAAGATACTATATAAAGCACACTGGAAAGTGTCCAAAAGCGATAGAGGGGAGTAAATTATATACAAATAAATTTTTGAGACTAAAATAATTAATGATTTTATTTTCTAAATAAATTTATTTTATTTATTGACAATAACGGTCACTTTCCATACTCATGCTGTCACAGTCAGCCCTGCCCGTATTAGCGCGAAAACGTAAATTCTACTTTCTCTTTAGTTTCTCCATGTGGGTGAACGAGAAATAAAAAGCCTTGCCGGAAATAATGGAAAAAATACGATGATTACAGAATGATTAGTTTTAACACAATTTTAATTTGATATTGTTTAAATGTCTTGTCTATGCAAATAATATCTCAATGATTAAAAACACTGGACTTACATTTCAGGACTCCATGTTACCGCTAGTTGTAAATAATTTTAATACAATTTTTTGCCAAATAATTACATATTATATGCAAATTTTAAATGGGCTACCAAAAAGAGAGTTCCATTAGAAACCTTCAGGTATGGAACCCTGAAAATGTAAGGAAATAATAAAAATTTTCACTTCTAATTACAAAAAAAAAACTTTCCCATTCTATTATTAAACTTTTCACTCTAGATGGCACTTTAAACAAGGTAACCAAAAATATTGTGAGGTGACAAGGATATCGAATTTAATAATACATTTCGGAATTGTTTTTAGTTTTTCGATGATCACTAATGTTCGATGGCCGAAGATGGCCAACATTTATTTTATATTTCAGTTTTTATGTTTGATATTTCCAAAACGTATATCCACATGATTTTAGAGTCCGATAATATTACGTATTTTCTAAATCGATTAAA
Organism: Druceiella hillmani; assembly: GCA_039881145.1. NCBI lineage: Eukaryota > Metazoa > Arthropoda > Insecta > Lepidoptera > Hepialidae > Druceiella > Druceiella hillmani. The sequence continues at coordinate 16,610,997 of JAYKKI010000033.1, forward strand.
AATCGCTCGTTCTCCAATTGTGAATTTATAATGACACAGACTACTTTTAAGACGTCTGTATAATGTCACTGTCGGGTTTTCCGAGATCCAGTTGATTCATATCATCGTCATGTTTTGTCGAAAAATCTAAAGAGCGAATTATTTAATTAAAAGAACATGGAACACTCGATCTTATACTATTAATAAACGAATCACAAATAAATACGCATGTCTGTTTAATTGTTGTTTTCTAAAGTTTCTCTGCTTGCGTCAGAGGTATTTGACAAAACCTGAAAAGTTTAAAAATGGTTTGAAGTAAATATTAAATTATGAGTTAGGAATGATCCCACGCAAAATGTTTCGCGTTCTATATTTAACTTTCATGTTTTAATTAAAAATACTAAACCAATTTCATCAAACTGCATTTTCATCACAAAATTCATCACAAAATTCTCTCACTTTTTCTATTTTAATATTTGAACTATAGCAAAATATGTGGACTAATAAGTTCCATTCCTTTTCCAACTTTCCATGCTAAACTGTTTCCGGGAAAAACAGCTGTAATCCATGGACGCGGGAGTGTTATTATAAGGGTTTCGTTATTTTTTTCTTTTGAGGTACAGAATCTTAATATATTTGCCCAATTGAGCGATACATGGATGACACAACTAAAAATAATCTAAAGAATAGCTCAAGTGTTTTTTCAATGAGTATTAACACCGCTTATTCAACAATTGAGAAATAAAATGTGATTCATGAAGTGGCGGCAAATCACCAACGAGTGAACGACCCAAGTGACTCAAAATAATACGTCACGTAAATTCGGCACGGAAGTGAAGGTGTGACCACATTTCTGTGCTTCTACAGAAGTGTGACGATTACATTCCGATAACTAATCGCATTCGCATGAGTCAAGAGATGGAATAAGCGTGATTGACTCATAAGTCAAGGAAGAGTCAGGCGTGTTATTGCCTGTTAATTATTTTTCATTTTGGGAGATTCCTTAGATCAAAAAGTAAAAGGTAGATGGCATTTGATTTATGATTCTGTTGTGAAATACTTCTGAAAAGGAACCGTCAAATGCTTAGAAAGCAGTTTCCATTTTGGGAATAGATTTTTTTGTTTGAAGAAATTCTAAAAAATCAATTGGCATAAGGTCTGATGAGCCCAGTTGGTGGCAAAAGATCTCCAGCTCTAGTTTTGGCAACTTTAAGACGGTCCATGTGGTCACCCGTTGGCATACAGAGAACAATACAACAATGTTGGAAAAGCATTCGAATGATCGAAGTTGTTTCATCACAAACTTTTTTCATCATCGATTGCAATCTTTAAAATCACATATTTGCCGCAACTTTAATGTCCCTTAGTACCAGTAGTGGCATGATACCAGCAAAGAATCACCAGTGCGTCAACGTGAGCTTTTTTGGATTGATATTATATTTCAGGAACTGTTTCGTTTGTTGACATCTAGATGCCACTATTGGACTTTTGTTGCAAAAGTTTCATTTTTCATCAAGGGTCAACACACGATTCAGAATCCCGGTATCAGTTCAAGAGAACGTAGCACCTTTCGACGAACTGTTATTCAGAACATTTTGCAACCTTGTATTACGGATTTGACTCAAACGATTCAATATATATTTATGAACTCAAATCTTACTGCTGACTCATCTGTAATTTGAGAAAATATTCCCTTTCACTGTCGCCTTCAGTTACTGATTAGGAATCTTATTCTTTAGATGCCTTCACGATTATTTCTTGATATTGAAATTCCGAGAATGGAAATGATTGAATCAATGGCGCACTACGCGTTAATCTGTGACATTTGGCTCGTAAACCTCGTTGACATTGCATATTGATGTCTTCATTATGCTATTTTAATAATGAAACTCGTATTTAAAATTAACGCGAACTTTCGATTTCAAGTTATTTATTACTTACCTCGCAGGAAAATTACTATGAAGATGATTACTTTTATTTATAACGCATGATTATTAAATTATTTTTTCGTTTTTTAACTATATAAAAGTTAGTTTTGGAATCACTTTATCTATAAGTAAAAGGAATTTTTTAAACGAATTTTTACGGCAATACACGTTTGGAGACATCTCCATTTCCAAATTTCGAGGTGATTTTGTTACATCTTTATCGAGTAAAGTTTTCAGACGTCAAATCGAAGATGACCTTGGTAACCGGAGGTTCCGTTTAGGCGAAATATTGTCACAAAATAGCTTAGGTCTTGATTTAATAGTCTTAGAATGGTGGCTGTTCAAGATTTAAAAAACTCGCCAAAAATTAATTTTATAACGAAAGTACACAAATTGGTCATTATTAAAAAGAACATTTTCTAAAAAAAATCTCTTTGTGGCCAATGAAATCAAAAATAATTTTTTATAGTTTTACATTTATACATATATAACAAAATTTAGATTATCCAGAATTTAACTGCAACAACACATTTTACATTAGAAGTGGGCGCAGCGAAATCTCGGCTCCTCTTATACTCGTATATCTGTTCACATATAAAATCAAAAATATTTTTTATTATTTTACATGTATACATATATAACATACATTTAGATTATCCAGCATTTAACTGCAACACGTTTTACATAAGAAGTGGACACAGCGAAATCTCGGTTCCTCTTATACTCGTATATCTGTTCATATATAAAATCAAAAATATTTTATATAGTTTTACATTTATACATATATAACACAAATTTAGATTATTCAGCATTTAACTGCAACAGCACATTTTACATTAGAAGTGGGCGCAGCGAAATCTCGGTGCCTCTTATACCATAAAACACATATAAAATCAAACATATTTTTTATACTGCATTTGTCTTAACCTTTATTGTTTGTTAAAGTAACGCTGTTTTTAATTGGCTTAAGAGAAAAAATAGCTTCATATAATAGAGCAAATACGAGCAGAAAGATAAAGGGCGGAGCTATTTCGTGGACGATGACAGTTCTGTACTTTATGGATAACAGGAGACGCGTTTTTATGAGTTATTTTGTTATGGCGCGCGTTAAGTAATCTTTATTCGTCTCGTCACTTTCAACATCCGTGTCAAATTGTTAATTACAAATGTTGTTATTTCTTCATATAGTCGAAAGCATTTTACGAAAGTATTATTTGCTAATGTATGTGGATCTGAGACATTTCTCAATTCTTAAGTATGGACTTTATTGACTTTTCTGCAAATGCAATATCATTTTTGAGATCAAATATCATAATTATAAGATAATAATAAAAATTAGTCTTTTTAATTTTCAGTTTGTCCAATTAATTTTACTAGTAAGGCTAAATTTATTAAATTATCGAAAGAAATATTTAAATAATCTATAAAGTCAGGCGTAACGTCCTCCGTTTTATCTACCTTTAAATAAAGTTTTCCTTCGTTTTATCTAGCTTTAAGTAAAGTTTTCCTCCGTTTTACTTACATTTAAGTAAAGTGGTCCTCCGTTTTATCTACTTTTAAGTGAAGTTTTCCTCCGTTTTATCTACCTTTAAGTAAAGTTTTCCTCCGTTTTATCTACTTTTAATTAAAGTGGTCCTCCGTTTTATCTACCTGTAAGTAAAGTGGTCCTCTGTATCATTTACCTTTAAGTAAAGTGGTCCTCCGTTTTATCTATCTTTAAGTAAAGTGGTCCTCCGTTTTATCTACCTTTAAGTAAAGTGGTCCTCCGTTTTATCTACCTTCAAGTAAAGTGGTCCTCCGTTTTATCTACCTTTAAGTAAAGTGGTCCTGCGTTTTATCTACCTTTGAATAAAGTGATCCTCCATTTGATCTACCTTTAAGTAAAGTGGTCCTCCGTTTTATCTAACTTTTAAGTAAAGTGGTCCTTCGTTTTACCTAACTTTAAGTAAAGTGGTCCTCCGTTTTATCTACCTTCAAGTAAAGTGGTCCTCCGTTTTATCTACCTTTAAGTAAAGTGGTCCCGCGTTTTATCTACCTTTAACTAAAATGGTCCTCCGTTTTATCTACCTTTAAGTGAAATGGTCTTCCGTTTTATCTACTTTTAAGTAAAGTGAAAGTGAAATAAGGGGCAATTTTAACGTATGTAGGTGTTAAAATAAAGATAAGAAGAAGTAAGCGTAAAGTATGAAGCAAGCGTAAAATGCGAGTATTTGCAATACTAGATTGTCCAAGAGTATGGACATGTTACGTTTAACGTTTTCGGTTTCATTTTTTTCTAAGAAAGTATTCATACGTTGAATGAGATAACCTGCGGAGGTCCGTAATCGTTTTGTTTGTTTTGCTCTTGTAGGGTCATCGCGAAAAGAGACAGAAAGCTGAGTATTTTATAACAGGTATTGGTGGAATGTCATACTCTAGTATGTCCATTCCACGCAAATACTTCGTGATCATACGGATTACAGTATATACGCCGCAACTCTAGCAGGATCCTGCAAAAGTCGAATCGCCAAAATCTCGGTGCTGCCCATCGGCGATTGTGCCAACCTCGTTTACCCGAATAATCGCTAGGCTTCCTTCCTTTCCTCGTTTACTCGCTAGACTTTCTTCCTAAATCGGTAGCGCCGACACTTCTCCGTATTACCGATTCCACTCTAATTCGACCTGCGTTACGCTGATCCTGTTTCTACTTTCTTTTCATATATTCCGAGATTTTCGATTACAAAGCGCCACAGTTTAAACAATTTAACAGTACCTAGTTCTGAACAGATTATCCACAGTACTTGATTCTATACAAAACAGTATTTATTATTTGTCTCAAACCATGCAACAAAAAATGACGTACTCTCTTCGAGGCTACTCGGCGTGCAGTGTGCACTCACTAACTCATCATTGCTTTACCCGACTGAGCACTCCCTACTCTCCACGACGTACGGGAGGTGGGTGGGTGGTGGGGGGGGGAGAAGTTTTTAACTTGGCGTTAAACGATTTTAAACGCTAACGGTTACACAATCGATATTTAGTTTTAATATCGATATTAAAAAACAGTTCTCAAATATCGATATCTACCAATGTTGACTTAATTAACGATGAACGTGTTTATAGCGCCAGTTAAAAGTTTTAAATAGCTAATATTTTTATCTAAACGGAGTGTCAATCTACAGCGCGACTGATGATGGCTTCGTCTCTTTTTTGCACCCGGAAGAACATACAGTTGAATATGGAAGTAAAGAATATCTTGCAGTTTGTTGGTTAGATTGGTTATGGGTTTTGTCATGTTTTCGAAATTTTTTGTTTCTTTGTCGTTTTAGTTCTCAGAAGCAGAGTGGTTTAGTTCGGTTATCGCGATAACGATTACGTGTTTGTGGCATATCAATACAATATGACATTTGAGTGGTAATCGCTTGTAGTTACATTTTCATCTATCCGACACATGCCTAGCTTTCAACCTTCCTCCATCTAGCGCTGTCCTACCCGTCATCCTCTTTCCTATACTGTTCGACTATTAGTTGTTTCAAACTCGACCATTATAGTGTTGCTCTTAATTTTAGATTTCAATATCCGTATTGATCTTAAACATATTTTCACATCAAAACGAACTCTGTCGTCTATTATATCAAACTAAAAATAACACAAAAAAGCTAAGTAAAAAGTATGTATCCATCCGTAGCTATAAATTGCAACTCGAACGTTTGGCAGCCCGTGAACGACACAGGTGTAAACAAACGCCATACAGCCATTTCGACACACAAAAACAAAATGAGCCGTGCGCCTAAACATAAAATATCGCCGAGCCTTCAATAGAGCCGCCGCCCCAACAGAACTCCTACACACCTCATTTAAATAATAATAATATCAATATGTCGCATTTAAAATGAACAAATTTGGCCAACACGTGCAGATTTAGTCGGCTATTTCCGGCCGTTAATTTTTTTTACAATTTCGCGGGCATTCATTAGCCAGCTGGGAAGGTAGGCGACGCCATTTTGTAGAACTGTTATTTAGCGCGTCGTTTGGAATGTTTCGGAACATTTCTAGTCGTTAATTCTGTACCCACGCAGCAGAAAGTCGTTACGTTCGAACGGAATTCCTTCTAATTGTGCATTTAATCAAGTTCAAGAACAGTTAAACAGTTTTTTTTGTCAAATATTTAGTGATTATTTGCATAGATTAATATGACTCTGCCCTTAAAACGTCTTTTCTTTTAACGTAAAAATGTTTATATTCGTTGGTGACTAAAAACTAAGTTCCGTAGCTTTTAAATAACTAAATTCTGTTGCTGTTCTAATGATACTAAACCTCTGAAATTGTGTTGATTTATATGAAAATTGGCAAACATTCGGACCAAGTATCAAAGTTGTGACAGCTACGTAACAACGTTTTCATTAAATAACTATTAATAACCAGGTCAGAAGTTCGCACACTAGACATCCATTCCTACTTAAAAAGATACTTCTTACAATTAAGTTTCACTTTTATCGTCATCCGGACTCCGGACATTTTCCATCGGTAGGGTGGCCAGATGTCTGGGATTTTCGGAATTGTCCCGGAATTTGTGATATTGTTCCGTTTCCAGGGATGTAATAAATTTGTCCCGGAAATGTAAAAAATTATGGTAATCCTTTAAAATTGTCTTTATTGGCATTTTTCGTGAACCTATGTAGTTACGTTTTGATAGGCATGAGTCAGAAATATCAAAACGTAACTATGCCACAGTTACATTACATTTTGTCAGATTGATCAATAGAAAGACCGGTATCGCGTAATTACGGATAAAATCATGGCATAAATTTAAATTCAAATAAATTGCGAAGAGTTATAATTCAACTTCAATTTATTAAAATAACTAAATCAAAACATGAACATAATAAATTAAATATTATAGTCATTATCAATCTACGAAAGTTAAGCTTCGAGTTGAAATTAGATAAGATTAATAATTGCAGGACAAATTTCTTTTGCCAAATATTAGTATTAGCTTTTAGTAATTTGTATAAATGTGATTAACATAACGACTGTTTTTATATTAAATTACTTATAATTATTTAATAAGTCAATAAACTTTATTAAACAGTTCACTTTGTGTTTTGGCAAAAGAAAACTACTTTTTTATTTATTTTCATTAATCTGAATGTTTTTTGGGTTCAAAAAAACCTTTTGTTGGGTCAAGCTATTTTTTTTTAAATCACTGGTAGTTATAGATATAGTTGTAGAAATGTTCCGGAAAAAGTGATTTTTCATATGGCAACGCTGGCTATTGGTTCCATAAAGAAGAACCCTTTTTTACTTCAAGTATTTTCGTGTTCTACTTTCATAACTTGGTCTTGTTTTTCCCGTTTCTGCAGAGACTTATAAATACATACATATGCCCAATCACGTTTTATTAAATATACATGTTATTAATATTTACGAATGGATTTAGCTAGTGCGTATTTAAATGCTATGAAATTTTAAACACATTAAAATATTGTGGCTAGAATTAATGTTATATCTGGGCGCAAGCACATGTAAAAAGAGATAGTTATAATTATGAACATCCCTATGTTTATATTACAGGTGAGCGAGTACGACATAGATGTGAATGGGACAGCAATGCTGAAAGGCAAATCGGATTAGCCCATTCCCCGTAGATAATGGCGGATTTCCATAATCACCCAACAAAATTCAGTTTAGCCTTTTCTTCCTAGCTAAAGTGTAACTGTGACAAGAATAACTATTTTTATCTCAGTCTTGCCTTATAGATAGTTCGAAATAAATAAAAAATAAATACCGTAAAATTAAAATTGAACAATATTTGCAAGTACTTACTAATGAAAAGATTTAAAGCTTTCGCTGGCGGTAGCCTTGTAATCAAAATACTTTGTCATAATGCAGGGAAGCATTTTCATAGATATTTATATAAAATAAGACCACATATGACGAGAGTCATATTAATGTAGTCTAAGTAAAGTTTATAATATATGGCATTGTCTTTATAATATATGGTAGAGGAAATGATGCCGGCACATGAAGAATGCACGTTTTTGCTAAATGGTTTTAATAAAATGCGAACAGAGTACCTTATTCATATGTTTATTAAATACAGAATAACAGCACATATTAAAATTAAGCAACGAATAATATTTTTTTTGTGAAAAATCATAAAAATATTGTTTGAGTTAGTTTTAATATAATTTGGAATAGGGTATTCCAAATTGTATTCACCATTTCGAATTACAAAATATTTTATATAATGAGCTGGTGAAAACTGTATTATATGTAGAAATCGCACACGTAAACATCAGTATCACATCCTGCGCATTCATTATGGACCCACAAACTGCACAAGAGATACTGAACTCAAAGCTTTCTCTCTGGTGTCTGGAAAAATCCCTTCGCAAAATATGTACATAGCGTCATTTTGTATATGTTGCTTATAGAGGAACATTGTCTTAGAAGAACTACTTAATAAACTTTCACCAGGTTCATCGGCTTCTGAAGATATAGTCATTGTATTTTTACGTTTTTATCTATTGGCTTTACGTCCAGATTTTTGTGATCTATTTCCAAGACGCTTCTTTGCCTGTGCTTCAATTAAATCGATCTTATATAAAGAGCTTAATATTATAATAATCAAGAGCTATTAATAATAATTAAGCGGCTGCTTTGTGATCACGATTAGAAGTTTTTTTTAATTGGTTGAACTGATGAAATTTAAAAAGAAGTGATCCTGGAAATTTGAGATGAACTAGGAGAAGTATATGGTTGTTGTTCTAGATTTATCAACTAAAGCTGAGAAGAAGAGGGCTATTCTTTTGTATTTCTAAGAGTGTATACAGCGAAGGATAATAAAGATAACAATGAAGTCAATTGTTCTTCGAATGGGTGATATTCAACTGCCTCCACGGCAGCTGAGATAAAGTCTGTATCAGTGAAGTTGTTTTTGGTCAAAGACTAGATTCCTGATACTTTGAATCTGTACTTGTAATTTCACCTGTTTGGCATTTAATGTATGCCGTACCGAACAGTTATGCAATATGCAAAATAACAGTGCACTGAAATGAAACAACGAATAATATTTTTATCTCTCTCTGGGCTCTCAGTGGTCGATAATTATTGTTACATAACCACATTCTTATTTCCTCGCTATAATATGTTTTAAGAGGACCCATGAAATTTCTGTCCAGAGGCTGCACTTTATGAGTGCAATGATGTGTCAAAATGAGTAACTCTAGAGAATGTTCGCAGGGTTGATTTTTGTCTATACAATGCTTGAACCATTATGTGAAGAATTGGCTTTGAATCCAGCCGGATAGGTGAGCAATACTGATTGATCTGACTGGAGCTCCTTTCAAAAGCTGAAAGTTTACACTTTTTCCCAGAAAAATTATCATAGGCGTAACGAATATCCCAGCAGCACTCACGCAGATAACATTTGTTATTAGGGAATCCCTTTCTGCTATAGTCAGGGCTCATATTTGCTTTTCCCTACGGACACCGTGTATTTTGGATATTTTACATTACGCAATGGACAACCCAATCTCATCCACATTAAATATTCGATCCGGTGGATAATGACATTCGGAATAAACATTTTCTAATATGTTGTAAAATTTAATAAATCATTGTTTGGTAAATTCCAAGGCACTAGCATGAGAGGTATCCCGCATTTTTTGTTGCGCTTCAGGAAATCCTTCAACCAATATCAGTGATTCCACTTTGAAATCGATTACTTATATTCCTCTTTATGGGGAACTCTTCCGTTTCTTATATTGATACGACGAAGGCTATAACAAAAAATACATGTCTGTTATGTATAAAATATATATGTTAGGTAATTTATAATATTCCGAAACACCAACAACGTCAGTGTTCCAAATTAACAACTCAGGTTTTTAACCCCAAAAAATTCATAAATATTCAACAGTCTTATTTTATAACAAAATAACAGATAACAGCATAGCATCAACATCTATAAGACTTACCTTTTGAATATGAATGTGATAAAAGTTAAATGAAAAACAATGACTAAAAAGTTGATAAAAGTGGTTTTGTTTTTGTGCAATTACGGAAATACTTGGCTATTCAGACAAGAGACACAATGGCGTCGTGAAATGAATGCTAGACCATTAGTTTACTGCTGGTCAACGTAATATATCACGATTCCGATAGACGTCGCTGTTCAAAGCTAATATCTGGAATCGCACTTCCGTTTTCATATGATTTTTTGTGATAGAAAACCTTGGGGAAGATTACGTTCTACTGTCGTTATGCTATGATTTATAGGGGCAGAACTGTGATAAAAATACTATATCCGTCGAGGAATACTGCTTAAACCTTATGTGGTAGAGGGAAATCGACTTATTTATTGTTTGATCATCCCGAATATTCCCGTTGACCTATGTCGCTTTAGCCCAGTATATAGGCTTTCTTACTAGTGCCGAAAAAATAATTTTAGAAATTTTTGAGAAGACCTTTACTTTAATGTGAAGTGTTCAATGACATCCTGAAACTTCTCTTTATACCTGTTTTAGAGGATGATATGGGGTGAATTTTCTTTTTTCACGATTATTTCGACAAATATTGATTTTTTCAAACAAAATAGTTATTATAAAATTAAAGATCATGAAATTCTCTACAGAACAGGTTCTTTATTCTTTTCCCGTACATCTATTCGGTTTGAAGATATACCGTAAATTAAGTACGAAGAAAAAAAGTATGCAATTAACAAAAATAACAAAACATCAATTGTCACGTAGTTAGGTCAACAACAGAAAGAAAAAAATGGATATAATACATTATTCACGTAAACATTTACCAGAGCTGTTAATTTGGAGCGTACAAATAAAATTGAAGCGCCTGTAAAACTGCGGACGCTAGGCGGCGCTGATGTCACACACTCAGCCAATGTTTTAAATTTTTTTCTCTTCGAAAATATTTTAAAAGTATTTCAGATAATTTACAGAGGAACTGACAGATGAATTATCTAATTGTATATAAAAGGTTTTTGTGACTGAAACCCCTTGGGACGTTGAAGAGCAGATGGTCGGCAGATAGAGAGGGAATTCTCTATCTGCGTTTTTGTGTTTATTGCACGAGTTCATTATTGTCGCTTGCAGTGAATTTGTAGAATTATAGTTTGAGCAATCTTTCATAAGTTTTTTAAGTATTACCTAATTTTATTGAAATCAACGGAAGTAGTTCTAAAATGGGCGGAAAGTGTTTTATTTGTTGTAAATCTGTCTCGTATTATAAAACTGTTGTGTTTCAGCATGGAATAACGTGGTTCAGCGTGGAATAACATGGTTCAGCGTAGAATAACGTAGTTTAGCTAGGAATAATGTGAGTGAGATAAAAACGATGGAAAAATAGAATATGTACGGAATGCTGCTTCCTTTTAAGTTCATATCGAGTGCCGGAGAAACTATGTACATAAGAGTAGCATTTCTGCTTCATTTAGAAGAGGAAGATTAAAGTTCCTGGTTACAGTACGTCTTCAGCTGCAATCCCACCGCGCACTGGATTACGTGATTGGTATTTTCTTTGTGGCGAAGAAGCTAATGAACAAATTAAAAGAAAAACCTGTATCAAGGCAATAATTTTTAATTAGTTTCCACAGTCGCTTTTAAAATTTCTGTGATTGCAGTTAATTTATGGAACAAAATGGTAATGTATTGACAATTATCGTAAAAATATAATTATTTTAGAAGAATTCTATGTTATACTATTCAACAAGATATCTTGCTTAGTAGTAAATACATATTGTGCGTGTACTTATGTATGCGCGTTAGAAGTTATATTTCTTGTGCATAATACAAGAATAACTTTATTTAGCACGCAAATAATTAATGGAAAAAATAGTAAAAGGATTGGAGCGTGATTATAAATATAGTTCGTAAAATCTAAATTCAATCAAATATTTAAATTTTAAATAAGTTATAATGCAAATAAATACATACCGAAACTTAATCTCACTTAAATAAATGCACTTCAAAATAATTTAAAAAGCTTAGAAGTACTATTTATATCACTAGTATATACAATAAATAAATGTTTTTTTATTATATGGACCACTATTCAATTTCTATTACTAAAAAATATTATTTAAAAGCACAGATGTAACTTAGATATGTATAAATATAAAACACATGTTATGTATTTACGAATACCTCAACAATTAACATGAATATAGTACCAGTCACTACATGCATGTGAATACATAAAGGTTTAGTAAGCAACTTCATCCTGTCGATTTTTGTTGCATCGTGCGCGCGCATCATAAAATTTCACTTTCATCATTTTTTCATAAATGAAGCGGTTAAAGAAGTATAACTTCAAAATTCAAGCAAATGATGCTTCAACTGACACTGTGTATTTTTACGATTAATTCTTGTATTAAAATAACAAATAGTTTAAGTAATATTAGCCATAAATCTAATTTAAGATAAGAACAGGCAACCTGACAATCACTTTATCACTTTTTTTAACTTTTCACTTTAAAGTCTTTCGTTTCATAATCATATTTACGGCGTTTGAAATTTTTTGCTATTAAATAGAATACAATGGTTGCTAGCGTTGGCCATATCGGATTTCTGGTGATATTATCTATTCTCAGAATTAAAAAAAATAACGACGCCATATTTGTTTAAATCAGTTTACGTATTTAGGCTATGAGTAGTATCATACATACCTATACACTGTTAAACGCGAAACACATTACATTAATTTTCGTTTTGCTGTAGTAGAGTGAAACAAAATATAATTTCTGATGTCCTTATATTAAATAAACAAAAAATAAGTGTAAAATTATAAAACAAAGAAAAAAAATAGTTGCCGCCAAAGCGTGATCGTTGTATAGTATGCTTTTTTTCATTCGTTCAAATATAGAATGATACGAACTAAAGAAAGAGATAGATGATTAAAGAAAGTAGATGTATAAAAGAGATAGTTGTAATTATGAGAGTTCGTAAGTTTATGTGAGCGAGTACGTGGTGTGTGGGAATGGGATATTATTAAAATTCGTATGTAACTGACAGAATTCAGTTTGTCTCTTCGTAATAGCTTGTATCAAATTTGCTATCTTATGTTTTTCTTTCAGACGTACAATTTGAAATAAATCAAGAATGAATATCGTAAAAGTAAAAGATAAATGTTATTTACATGTAATACAATAAAATCTTCTTGTAATAGATAACATTTTAATGGTAGGTGTGAAGATAAAACGCTTGTTTTATAAACTAGGAAAGCGTTTTGATATAAATTTCAATAAATAAATGGAGTCACCGCAGGCAACCATACGCTATGAGTTGTAAATTGATACTGAATAACAATTAAGACAAGACAATTAATTTGAGAATAACTTTTATCCTGTAATAAACATGTGCTATTTAATCTAAAACCATTACTAATCACCTCTTATAATATTAGAATGGCAACTTATAAACCCGCCATCTCTGTACACAAACTTTTCAACTTATTATATGTAGTCAATTAAATCAATCGTTGATTATTATATAGTACCGTCGGCATCTAACACTTATCGCCAAGGTGTAGGCAGAGCTAAAGTTCCATCCTTGTACAAATCTTCTACACTTAGGTATACCTTTTCTCCAACTCCTAGCCACTGGCGTTTACGCTAAAAAATAACATAAATCCACCCACTTTTCATCCCCCTAACCAGATACTTTAGCCTCTCGTTGGTATGATGGGAACTTAGAATCTACAAGAATACATTAGCCCTGTTTTTAATTTGAAAGGAAGTTAGCACATGTGGTAGCCAAACGGTATATTTCCACTTCTTACTCAAAGCATGAAGTTGTCTTTCCATTGCAGTATAAAAGCATGAAAATAGCTCTGCCAAACAATGCGAACTTAATCTGAGATATGTTTCAATAAGGCTTTTAATTGTTTCTAAATCAATTGTAGGAGGTGACTTTGGATGAGGTTTATCGGATCGGACAAAATTCCCTTCTTTGAATCTTTGGAACCATCGTGTCTTGAGATGGCATACCTTCACCCATCGTTGTGTATATATTGCGTGATGCTTTGCTGGTTTTTCGCCTTAAACGACATTCATGAAGAAAGAGTCCTCTAAGTTCACTTCGAAACACTTGCGTTTTTAATTTATTCTTTACTCGCCGGTTAATCAATACGGTACTTGACTCATTTTAAATTTTGATATTTTTCATACAATATTTTGAAATATAAGTTAATTAAAACCCAGTCTTAAAAAAAATGCAAAAATTGATTGAAAAATAAGCCAGTTGTAGGCTTCTAAATTTAAAGATACGGATAGAGATGGGTATATCCCTGTCTCTTTTCCTCTTGTAGAAAATAATCTGCAATATTAAAAATGACCTCACAGCACAGTATTGCCGTCCTTATTTAAAGGTTAAATTTAAACTTTTATAACGGGGTCAATTTTTAAGATTATTAAAAAAAATTTTCACTCTTCATCAGCTTGTATCTTGAAATTATGATTAATGAAATAAAAAAAATTACCAATACAAACTGAAGAGAAGTTCATATGCAGCACTCTTTATATACCCTATAAAAATATTCTAGAAGCTTCCGTAATATTCCAGAAATCGGTTGAAAAAGTCGCAGGTTTATAAGTTACCAACCTAATATAATTATAAGAATTAATATAGAATTTTTTTTATTATTGCAATTCATGCTTTGTCCAAAATAAAATATGGTAATTTTTTATGTATGCAATTAATAACTCTACTAAATACTGTGATCATTCCACGCCCACAGATCAAATAACAGCTTTTCTTAGCTTAAATAGCGAATGCGATTTAAATCGAAATGTAGGTTATTTAAATCAAAGTGCCAACATTATTTAACGAAACGGCCTTACCTAACGAAACACCTGACTCGTTGCGGAGAAACACTGACAAATGGTATCCAATTTACGCGAAATTTTGATCGTATCGAGTGTTCTTGAGAAATTATTAGTTTATCAAGTATTTTAATTTTATTTCCTATTCATGGCGTTATCGCCAAGAAAGAGCATGTAACTTTTTTTGGCGTTTATCTCCAAAAAAAACATAGTGCCGGTTTGAAACTTCTTTTAAACACACTTATTTTATGTTTAAAATATAGATTGCTGACTGATATCTGAATGCACGGAAGCGTGCGAAAGTGAAAGCTGGTTTTAATGTATTGGAGCTTCGAGCGTTGACAAAAGCCCCATCTATTCAAAAATGGAATTTAAGTTTCCGGATATTGAAGTCTAGTCTCTTTACCGTCAAGGAATATTGATTTCTTTCTCGCCTTAAAAATAAGAAAACCTTTTCATTTACATAATTTAGAAAATTATTATAAAAGATTTTGTGATTTTTACGACGACCTAAGATAATAAAATATGAGCTGAAAAGGGATATAAATGTTAAAAATAGATCTATCTATATGTTTTACCGTTATGTTTGAAACTAATATAGTCCAATCAGAAGCTCTTTACCGTTAAGGAATATTTGATTAAATGTTTGCCTTAAAAGTAAGAAAACCCTTTGATTTCGTTTACAGATTTTTAAAAAATATTCGTGAGTTGGAGTCTGTCGAAGATCATGGTTTAGATTTAAAAGATAATTTACGTTTTATTAAAATTATAATTTAAGATGTTTGACGAAATAATGGAGTGAGACATATTTAGATCACATTGAAATAGATTTCAAAGGAGTACATTTTAATTTGTGCATATTTTGGGTTCGAAAAAGGAAAATAGTACTAAAACCGATTTTGACCGCTTTACATTGATATACACTCGTATATTTTTATAACATTTTGTGAATGTTAACCACTATATGTACATTGAAAAACTTGGTAAGTTTGATTAAAACGCACACTACGATTGAGGTATATTTCAATATTTAAGAGTACACAGTATTTCTATTAAACTACAAATATTATTAGAATTTTTCACCATGTAAATATATTGCCTGGTATATTTAATTTCACAGGTGTAAAAATATCGTAATTTTTTTAAACTGATCTTAAAAATCATCGATAACTTGTAGCAAATTCAGCATATCCGATAAACTTGTAGCAAAGGTTTTCTTTTTAAGATTCGCTTTATCATTTTCGGAGGTGGGGACGGCATGTTAAACAAATTTGCTTTGCAATATGTGACATCTGTTAGAAATTGTTTTCAGAAATAGTTGCAGCAACGTTGCGAACAAGAAACTGATCTTAAAAAGTATCGCTTTTGTTTTCCGGTAAATTTCTAGCAATATTTTTCTTTTTAAGATTCGCTTTCGGAGATGGGGAGGCATGTTAAACAATTTCGTGACATCTGTCACAAGTTGCTTTGAGAAATAGGCGCAGCAATATTGCAAACAAGAAACTGATCTTAAGGGTAATCGCTTTACTTTTTCAATAAACTTCTTGCAACGTTTTTCTTTCTAATATTCCCTTTGGAAGTTTCAGAGGTAGGGACGGCATGTTGAACAATTTCGCTTTGCAATACGCGACATCTGTCACAAGTAGTTTTCAGAAGTCTCCTACTTCCGGCAATGTTGCAAACAAGAAACTGATCTTAAAAATCTTTGCTTTAGTTTTCCGGTAAACTTCTAGCAACGTTTTTCTCTCTAATATACGCTTTGGCAGTTTCGAAGGTGGGGACGGCATGTTGAACAATTTCGCTGCGCTATACGTGACATCTGTCACAACTTGCTTTGAGAAATAGGAGCGGCAACGTTGTAAACTGATCTTAAGGGTAATCATTTTAGTTTTTCTATAAACGTGTTGCAATGTTTTTCTTTCTAATATACGCTTTGGCAGTTTCGGAGGTGGGGACGCATGTTGAACAATTTCGCTTTGCAAATACGCGATATCTGTCACAAGTTGCTTTCACAAATAGGAGCGGCAATGTTGCAAACAAGAAACTGATCTTAAGAAACATGGCTTTAGCTTTCTGGTAAAGTTCTAGCAACGTTTTTTTCCTTATAATATTCTCTTTAGCATTTGTGGAGGCGGGGAAGCCACGTTGAACAATTTCACTTTGCAATACGCGACCTATGTCACAAGTTGTTTTCAGTTATGGGAACGCCAATATCGCAAACAAAAAACTAATCTTGAAAGTCATCGCTTTTGTTTTCCGGTAAACTTCCAGCAACGCTTTTCTTTCAAATATTAACTTTAGCAATTACGGAGGAGGGGATGGCATATTGTACAATTTCGCATTGCAATACTTAATTGTCATCGTGACATCTGTCACAAGTTGTTTTCAGAAATAGAATCAGCAATGTTGCAAAGAAGAAACAGATTGCCGTCCAATTATTCCTTCTGGATAACCTGGATGGATAAAGCAGATTTTTTGCTTTTTCGGATTAAATAAAATATTTTGCAAATAAACAGTGTTTTAATTAATTTATTTGTCGTACATTGTTATTGATTATAGAGACGTTTCCTTTAAAACAACAACATTTTGTTAGTAAACACCGTATTACGATATCTCGGAGAAATTTTATGAAAATTGATAAATCTTTTTTTCTCTTTATACTTAACTATAAAGACATAACAATATATATATATATATATATATATATATATATATATATATATATATATCTCAGCAAGAATCGATACTATAATGGTATTGAAATAAGTAGTATCAAAAAATAATTTGGGTACTATTCGCATCAAGTAGTCTTCGCGAGCGAACACTCGTTTATAATCTAGTAAGAATAACTTCACAATAAAATGTAGTGTTGAATGTAGTGTTAGTGTATATTTAATTATCTAAATATTGCGTCTCTTTGACATTGTGATAACATTCAGATTTAATTTTTTTTAAGGTAGGGTAAGTTTTTTTAAAGTAAAACGCAAATATGTTACTATATCTTATAATGATATGGCGTAAAAACATGGTGTACATTTAAAAAAATTATGACAAGTATTATCGCTACAGTTTTCTTACAATATTTATGTGGGCTTCTGGAAGCCAGATTTACACAATTTTATGCTCAATATTCTTGGATAGGCTCAATAGTCTTGGTCTTGGAAGGAGTGGGAGGGAGCACATTTTTTGCATATTTTTTGGCATGTCCCTGAAGATATGATATCTAAAATTATGAAAAAAAACAATCTTTTCAAACATTACCATACACAAGATACATAATTTTAAAAAGTTTCATGTAATTTAACCTTCCTAACGTAGATTTCCATATAAATATTTTTGAGTATAAGCTACGGATGTATGTTCGGGATATTGTGTTTTACTACCATGCCAAATTTCAAGTAAATCAAGTGGTTTTTGAGAATAATGGCTATAACCTACAGACGGGCAGATGAGTAAATCATTCTGTGAGGGTTCTGTATTTCCTTTTAAGGTACGGAACCCTAAAAAAATATTAATAAAAAATAACTTAAATCTTACCAAATGACCAAAAATTAACGTTAATGACTTCATCTAATCTGATTTACGTACTAACTGATGATGCTGTTTGTTCCGATTTATGTATAACCCATCCAGACTTTACCCGGATAAAACCGGGATCTATGGTGACTAAACATTTTTAAACATTTTTGCTCTATACAAACATTCTAAACACGTTGAACGCCAAGGTCGGAATCGTGAATTTTCTTTAATTAGAACTTTAATCAGTATCTTTAATTAATGTAAAATTTATATAGAATAACGCTTTTATAAAAATTGGGATCATCATATCAGAAAAAAACTATACGACATCCCCATGACTCTCATGGTGCACAAATGTAAAAATTTGACGTCTAGTCCCACTACTTTGCCACCATCCCCACCACGCACGACCGTTCCTGTCACGCCACTCAACTTTCGCTCTATATTTCAACAGCGGAAAGCGTGCGCTTTTACATTGCGGTAACGACACGAAGAAGTTTTCACTTTAATTTATAATATACGAGTAAAAATATAAAGTACGAAAAATAGTAACAAATTAATTGTTATAACAATAACCAAATTTGTGAAGCTACACAATTTTTATGACGAGTTTCAAGTGAACTTGGAAGAATTTACATTCACTTGAGAAAATTTGCGAGATATAGTATTACTGAAGAATTCGGAAGTCAATGCCCATAATGAAATATCACCTACAGGTACTTACAACGATTCTGATGATGAAAAGTTTTATTTGCTAACCAAACGAAGATGATTGGTTATTAACTCATCAAAAATTATGTTTTGAACAAGTTATCTGCTCTATTGAAATGTACTAAAAAATGGAGGGTTACCAGGCATACGTTATAACATTTACAGAACCAACAGGAATGAAATCATTGTTTTCTTCTATTTATACTCAAGTTAATTCATATAATTTCTTTTAATGCCAGTTTAAGTTTTTTCAAAATACAGCTGATTAACTTAACTAATTGCATTTCATTCTCAAATAAAACCCTAAATCACGATCAAACGCTTAGCAACCTACTGACAATGATGAGATAAAACGCTACTTTTTATTTTGGTTTTACATATATATTAAAGTTACCAATGTTGTATTATTTCTGGAGTACTGGTCAATTAGTTGTCAAAATGTTTCATAGACTAAGAGCGGAAACAAATTTTACTAGTTAAATTCTCCAATATTTCCCTTTTATTGACAAAGGAAACACTGATACAAGAAACTACAACGGTAAATCAAAAGTCTTGTATGCTACACCAACATTTTTAAAGTTGTTTTGCACCAAGAGAAAATATATTTGTTTATTGAAAATCCCGACTTTTACATGAAGCGTCGCGCATGTGGAATAACATGAGAATAAATTATTATAAAATACACAAACAATAACGAATAAGACAGAAATGTAGTAATGCTAACTAATAAGACAGAAACGCACGACAATTTAAAGGAACATCACTCTAACTAGCAAAAAATACCAAACTAGGTGCACCTCGTAATAGTGTATTAAACAATGTGAGTCCACGACATATAGGTGAAAGCTGAAGGATATTGCGCACTATGTGTGAATGAGAGCAAGATACCTTTAAGATGGCAACGTATTTTTCAGCAATACAGTAAATCAGAGACATTCAACTATCCCGCATATTGATCTCTAAATTTTACCAAACTCTGGTTGTAACTAAAAGCTGCAAGTCGATAATGGAAAACATTCAAAACGGCGAGTACTACAAATAAAATATCAAAGTGGTTTTGTCTCTCGGAGAAATTTTTTTAAATAAAATATTTTACCATACCATTGCAACTTACAATTTATACACAAGTTTAGAATAAATTTGTAAGTTTCCGAAGACCTTAAGATAGGTAGACAAGGTTTGCCTAAAAAACGACTGAATTTGAACTAGTATGTGGGGAACACGTATCTCAGATAATTTCGGATAAATCCATGTCAAAGGGAAAGGTGTAAAGCCAAAAATGGTATTAGACTATTATAAGTGCAAATCTTTAGTCGATTAAATGATATTGTAATCTTCACCTCAGCGAACATGGGTAAAATGGCAGAAAAAGCTAGCTATTCAATTATTATTGAGTACTTATAGTGTCAATGCTATGGTAATGTACAGTGAAATAACAAGATAAACAAATAAACATGGTACAACTAGTTCAGTATCTTACTGAATTTGTAATAGTGACTACTAAAGTTGTGAGAGCAGAGGTCAAAGGAACAAAACTCGAACGTAAAGAACTAAACCAAGGTAAATCGTTTTTGCGTGGAGTGGTAGAAGGAAAATAAAGGCGTAATCTCTAGAAAAGAAGCAAAGAAGGTGGTTACTTACCGCGGTCAACGAAATTCTCATTTACCTTTTTTCAAAGAAGCAAAGAAGGTGGTTACTAAAAGAAGCAAAGAAGGTGGTTACTTACGGCGATCAAAGAAATCCTCAAAGAAGCAAAGAAGGTGGTTACTTACCGCGATCAAAGAAATCCTCATTTACCTTGTTTCAATACGTTAGATCGCTATATATAGGTAACAATCGTTTGTCGTTCTTTTTATACATAATAACTTACTTTATAAAGTATGTTTGCAAAGAATTGTAGAATGTTCTTAAGAAATAAATAAAATTAGTACAAAAAAGCATTGTTTTGTAGGGTTCTGTACATCAAAAGGCAAATCGAAACCATTAGACGATCATTCGCCTGTTCATCTTTCAACCGTTCTTCTCAGTACCGCTTCATATAGAAATACTTAAAAATATTTATGTCGAAATTTTAGGGGGGCAAATTAGTTACTCGAAACTTTTTTAAATTTCACTGATGGGATATCGCTTGGAAGAGCTAATAATGTGTATAGTATATCTTGTCCTTAATAATGGCTGATAATATATAGATATACACTGAGAAATATGCAACGAAATAAGTCCCCACCCCCTTATTTCCGAACCTATTCAATCTAACATTATGAAAAAAACGAAAAAAATAAAATATAACAAAAAAATAAATAAATAACTAAAACAGTAGATATGTATAATTAGTATAACACTGTCCAAATTATCAGATACCATTGCTATTGTATAAATATATTACTAAGAATAATATCCATTTAATTTTATTACATACACCGGAACATTTGCATTGCATAACCTCATAGAATAACACCAATTTAATTTATTACCCTCACTAAAATATTTGTATAATACTTGTATCTTATATAATTTTCGACGTATGCAGTGGGAAAACCCGCCTAAACCCGGCTTCCGCCATTTTTCTGTGTAATATATAAATGCTGTTGGGAGTTCCTAAGAGTGAATCCTTGCTAACAGCCCACCTGAAGATGTTGTAATACATTGAAACCTAGGTCGTGGCAAAGAACTTAAAGATGGTAGAAATAATACTACATCACGTAGTTTCATTTTTCCACAAAATGAACGCCAAATATTTGAAAAAAATGGAATTATTAGAAGCCTACATAAAGGTCGCAGGAAAACTATAGCGATTAGCCTAGATCTCATAATTAATAAATATATTTTATTTATTTATGTACTTTAAAAATGTATTTTATTTATTTATGTCGTCGCCATGGCGTGTTGGGTTGATCACAAGGCATACGGCCTTTGACGACGCGGTGCACCGAGGAGACCCGGTTTCGATTCCTGGCCGTTCGTCGAGCGGGGCTGGACGGGTGTTATGGTTGGCTGTAAGAGATTGCTCTCGTGATATTAAGTCCGCCATATGTATTAATTAGATACATTAAAGTAGATAAATACATAAATAAATACTTTAATGTATCAAATTGATACATATGGCGAAATTATTGCTACGAGAGCAATCTCTTATAGCCAATCAGAACACCAGTCCAGCCTCGCTCGACGAGCAGTCGGGTATCGAACCGGGTCTCCGCGGTGCGGCGCGCAGTTAAAGGCCGTATGCCTTGTGATCAACCTGACACACCATTGTGACGACTTACGGTATTTTAACGTCTGTAAAAGGTGTAGAAGGTAATATATTTACATTGTGCAAAATTAATAATTGTCAATAGTTTAACTTAATATTATGTACTTTAAATATTCAAAAGCGCCTAAATATGTACAGAATCCTTGTAGTGCGAGTTCTGATCATATTTGACATTTTTTTAAAAATTAAATTAACACCAATATTCCATTTCTGAGTTAAAACCTTATTTGAAGCGTCACTTATAGAGCCATTCGGTTGTATAAATGATACTGTTAAAATAAGACGAATTGTGACCGATGCGCTGAACGGTGTCCCAAAATTACTCTGCCTTAAGGTCAAGGTGCCCCCCATGGCGCATGAAGTAACGTAAATGAAATCACCTGCGACCCCCCTAGTGTTCCACCTGTCAACGGTATTCTCGATTGTCCAATTATCTTTTTCGTATTTTAGTCAAGTACAGATTTCTATTGCCCAATTTTATCACACAAATACACTTCTATAACTCACTTCTACAACATCTATAACTCAAAATTTCACCCGGAACCCTTTGACACACTTTGCTTAAACCACTATTGCTCCTTACCTGCCCAGTCTGGAAGAATATGTCCAACAGATGTCCCTCGCAGTACTATAAGCAATACAATGAAAAAAGTTTCGTAATCAAGAAAAGACAAACAAAAAACAAATCTGATTTCAACGTGAACTTTGAAGATAAACAATATAAACAAAATGCCTTATTTATATATTTATATAACAGGCAAATAGTAATCTTAGAAAGTAAGTCAGGCCACTTACCTCAACGGCAAGATTTCTCAGAATTGTCGGAAGATAATTTAATAATATTCGCACTGGGCACATATCAAATGGAGTTAGCAAGGAGCTGTTATATGTCGCACAGTGTGTACACAATCGATGTTTATGCCCAGCCTGCTCTATTAAACGATTTGCTTGATTATAAAATTGATGAATAAAATTAAAGTTGTTAAGAACCAGGATAAAGAGCTCTAAAAGGTATTATTTATTGGCTATAGCCATTGGTTAATGAAAGTATGGAAGTATTAGAAAACATAAGTCACCATTACTGTACATGCGTCGTTGGCAAAAGTACACTGAGTTACTGAGCCCAAATATTATCAGTAGTATGGTTTCTAGGGTGGACCAAATACAAAGACAATCTCAATCGTCTGGCAAATTTTTTATATTATATACATAATAAATAAATAAAGTAGCAAGGAATGGCCGTGCACATTGAAGGTAATGGCTCTAATCGCCAAGCTGAGCGAGCGCCAGTCACTGGTCTGTAGCATTTAGCTACGTGATATAAACATTACTCAAGCCCCGCTTGATGACCGGCCGGGAACCAAATCCGTGACCCCGCGGTGCGCCGCGCCGTCAAGGCCGTAAAACTTCTGAACAATCCAACATATCACGACACCGATTGTGAATAGTACTATTTTTTCTTACTTAAAGTAGCCCTTATAGATAAGAAAAACAGGAAATAGCTTAATGTAAAAACATATATGTTATTCGTCAAAGATGTGTTTTTGTGACAACACCATATTTACCTTAATTCATCCTAAAAACTAATGATTCAAAGATCATTTTAAAACTTATGTTCCCCGCTATTGACGAAAAATAGACAAATAGTTTAAAATTAACGTTTTCTTTAAAAAAATTGACTAGAACAATTTTTTATAAAACCGTATTTTCATTACCAATGCCATCTGATGATGGCATTTCTAATAAAAATATGTTCAACTAACTCGTAGTTATATTATTACTATTCGGTGTTTGGTCCCAGTACTTTGCGAAATATTCATACGGTTTAGTTAATAACATTAAATAAAACAAGAAATTGATCTGATTCTTCCGGGATATTTTTTGGCATCTTAATGAAAATTTTTGTTTCGATTAAGGTACACCACATAGCTGCAAGATATTCGGACCACCACTCATAGTAAAACTGACCTTCTTCATTTAAAATCGTAAAATTGAAATAATTGTAAGTGAACATCCAGCATTATTTTCAGTACTTTTTCAAATTTTTTTTTATGTCGGCCCGTTACCGAAATAATAAATAAAAAAATATTATTGATTTGAATAATAAATTCAAAATTATAAATAAAAAATTCAAAGTAGACGAATTCAAAATAATAAATAAAAAAATATGATTGAAATTTAAGCTGATAAGAATGTGTTACCCTATTGTCAATGTCCTTGAAGTGCTGTGAATGAAAATAAAAAAAATTATTACATAGTATATATTCTGCTTGCATAAAGCAATTAAGCAGATACATATGGCGGGCTTATTGCTAAGATAGCAATCTCTTACAGCCAACCATAACAATAGTCCAGCCCCGCTCGGTGAACGGCCAGGAATCGAACCCGAATCCCCGTGGTGCCCCGCGCCGTTAAAAGCCGTATGCCTTGTGATCAATCCAACACAACACGGCGAAGACATGCCTAACATTACGTAAAAAAGATTTTTGAAATAAAAATTTTAAGGAAAACTCCAATTCATTTCTAGAAATGGTTTGTGAAGAAAATAATTTGCATGTAATTTGAAGAATTTGAAGAATTTCCTTGTAATTGTATTGGAATTTCCTTGTAATTGTATTTGAAGAATTTCCTTGTAATTGTATTGGATGACGTATTCATTTTTTATCTAATTAATATCTTTATCTGAAGCATTACTTATAAAATTTTATGCGGGTAGATTTAAAATTACAGACACTGCAAGGCTTCTTTTTTCCACTTTAATGTCCCTATGGAACTCTACAAAGCCTGTTAAGTAATGCGAGGGTACAAATAATAGTGGTCGCCCAGTGTCCGATTTTCGTACTACGAGGGTACAAATACTAGTGGTTGCCCAGTGGTCGATTTTCGTACTACGATGGTATAAATATTAGTGGTCGCCCAGTGGTCGATTTTCGTACTACGAGGATACAAATACTAGTAGTCGCCCAGTGGTAGAAATTCGACCACTAGGCGACTTAAATTGTTAAGTTTGAAGATTATTGACGTTCCTCTAAATAGTATACCTCAATAATCATTTGAAACTCCGAACTGAAATTACAAAACAGGATTTAATTTAAATAATAAAATGTACTTACCATTTCACTTTGTCGAAAATACTAACAGGTAGGCGGAAGTAAGTCAATTCAAATTGCTGCTACAACATTTTCTTTTCGCAACAGGTGTATATTAAGCAAGCTGACATAATTTGTCTTTTGCAACAGGTGTATATTAAGGAATTCACTAATATATAAAACACAGATATCTATTACACAAGGTACAAAATAAACGTTTTTTTGCCTAGATCTACACTACACAGACTGTTGAAAAAGAAACATTTGAACGGCAATCTTTATTCTGTGCGACTGTTCGACCACATACTACTATGTGTTTGACATTCACTGTATGAACGTAAACAATGAAACTTTTATTGTTTAACGTAAATAATTTATCTATTAATGTATTTGTAATATTTAATTTAATGTATTTGTAACACATATTATTTAGAAATTTTAGCTTTCTACACTCCTTCACTAATAAAAACATTAACTAGGCTAACCAAATTTCTTACTCCTACGTCGTTGTCTCCACATATTAATGTATGGGTTAATTTTTCACAACATAAATATATCGCCTCCTAGAACTTTCATAGGCGTAAAAACATGGTACATATTTTAAAAAAAAATATGACTTCTAGAATTGTCGCTATAGTTTTCTTCCAATAATTTGCGTAGGCTTCTATAAACTCTGTTCTTTTGCAAAATTTTATGTTCAGTAACTCTGTAAATAGGATTGGATCAACATATTTTTTTACATATTTTTGAGTATATCTTTAAAAGTATGATAACTAATATTATGAAATATTTTTGACATCCTGATAACTATCCCTTTCACACGATACACCACGCTATGATAAAAATTTAAAAATAAATATGTGAAATAAAATTATGTGAAAAAAAAATTTCTTTCAAGTGTTTAATTTTTTTCCCATAAAATTTTCATATGAATATTTTTCATTTCACTAATCTATTGAATATATGTGGGCTAATATGTCTTATTAATGTGCCAAATTTAAAGTTTCTACGTCAAGCTGTTTCTGACAAAAACGACTGTGACGGATGGACAGACCGTACGCGAGTTATTTTATAAGGTTTCCGTTTTTCCTTTTCTGGTATCTTCTTAAATAACTTGACAGCCCAAGATGCCCCCAAGAGGCAGAATCAACTCCCAAGCTCTCCTATTCTTGGCCAGAGACATCCAGTTCGTTACACTTAAGATTTTTAAGTCTTTTTTCAGGCAGTCGAGCCACCTAAGTTTAGGTCTTCCTCTTTTTCGGGAGTTGTCTATTCTGCTCAAGTGCCTTTGAGGTATGATACTCTAAAAATGGCATTCTTTTGTCATTTTTTGGCGAAACTTTGTTGGTTTTATTTTATAATTCACAGTTGACATTTCGTGTTCATATAGCGACTATGGTAACAAAGATCGCTCGGAAGGTAGTTTGGTATTGCGTAATTCTTGGTATTTCCGACGTTCGTCATCGTTCCGTTTGACGTGCTCTTAATTAGTACAAATAAATTAGATCTAATGTCCGAAAGAAATTAAATACAGTCAAATGATTGCGCGAGTACAAATATCCTTATACGAGATGTTTTGGTTTATTTTCAATTTCCGGCTTCCAACCGATTTTCTCTCGCGAAGGTCAAGTTTTTGCTTTTAATGGAATTAGTATTCTGAATGTTAAAAGAAAAAATTTCACAACCTGCACAATGAAAATATTTTCAAGATTTTCCTTCTATATCGAATAATTTCATGCACCGCCAGACGTCCACAGTGCACCAACCGTCTTTAGTCATTTATTGGCGCAGCACAAGTACCCAATAACAATATGGGATTTCTTTACGATGAACGGAAATAGGTTTATTTAATAAATTTTTCAGTCATTTATGGTGGAAAAATAAATATAAACTGTTTATTTTTTTAAGCTAATCGTCTTTTGTATTGACAGACGAAACGCTAAAGGGGTTACGCCATAGCATTTCACCGACGTGTAACGTTAACCTAACGCCATCTCTCGAACAGTTTATGTAAATATATATACACGGTGTCCGGGAATAAGTGTCGGACAAAGAAGAACTTTATTCCTTGACTGAAATATAGTTAATTGTCGTTACAATAAAATTTAAAAGATGACTTTTTTTCAGAAAATTGAAAATAATATTCATAATTATTTGTCATCTTTTTCGTACACACGATACTTGCGCATATTGTTGGTAAACACCGCACTCCGGGCAAGTATTGGGTGTGTTAAAAAGAGTTACGTGAAAAATCTTTTTGTACAAAATTAGAAAAAGGGCGTGTTTTACGTTTTATTACAATAATTTATTCCTTTATAGCCAAAGAATAGCGTCTTTTTTTGTCTGACATTTATTCCCGGACATCCGTGTATAACGGTGTTTATTTATTGAAATTTAGGTTTCAAATGTGAGTATTTAAGGTATTTTCATAGTTAAAAAACACTTTTTTATGGTGCCGTAGCCAAAGTAAGAACCCATGTAATTTCGTCATGTCCGTTTGTTCGTCCATCTTTATGTTACAGTAGTTTTACTCGCAGACTAGTAGTGATATTAAACTGCAATTTTTCGTGGTTGTATATATTTATATAAAATTTTGAAAAAAAAACAATTAAAAAAAATTTGTTTTTGGGTACCTATCCTATATTTAAAGTTGGGTTGAATTTCTTTACATACCCCATTATATAGGATATCGTTGAATGAGTTTTTCAAAAATATTGATAGTATGTCATGAATACTTTTCCGATACAGAGATTCGTTTGCGAAATACAAAGCTTTAAAATGGTTATTTTCCCCACCCACTTACGGGCTAAATCGCTATCTTTGAATACCTATCTGAAAAGTACGCACAATAGTAGTTACATATAACGAAATTAAAAGGAAATTATTATCTCAGCTAAGTAGCTTACAAGCAATAGTCAACCAACTCATCACATGTAGTTGCGTCTGTAAAAAGATCACAGGAACTACATATGATGAATGTAAATACTATAATTAATTGAAAAATGTACTATGTACCCTTCAATGTTTGTGTCCAAATGTGTACGGGCCTTCGTAGTGCGAGTTCTACTCTTACTTGACAGATTTAAAAAAAATTAATATCTTAAAGTATTATTAATGTTTTAATATTAATTATAAAAAATGGTAACAGTTATACCAAATGACTAAAATTTACACAATGTAATTTTAGTGACAATTATTGTTTTGCATTGAGTTAATAACACATACACGTACAAGCTGTAACAAGGAACGTATCTATTGTTCACGATTCGGTGCATCAAACTGAGTATATCTGAGGCACCTTTTCTGTAAAAAACCTGTCAAGTACAAGTGGTACTCGCACCATGAGGGTTCCGTACACGTTTACACATTTATAAATATTTAATGGTAGCTATATATTTCACAGCCGCATATTTAAAAATATTTTTTGTTATATATTATAACTACAAGTTAATGATTTTTGGATTTACTTGTGCTGCAAGACCTTGCCAAATTTGGTGATTCTAGGTCAACAGGAAGTACCCTATAGGTTATGATTTATTTGCGAATGTCAAAATATGCATCATAAATGGCCGTGTGTTAATTTAGAAGCTTGGGTTTTTTACACCTATTTGATATTAATTTTTGACGTTAATTTCAATTTAATATCTCTACGCGTTTCTGAGAAAAAGGGTCTTGACAGATAGATAGACATACTTACAACGTAGTGATCCTATAAGGGTTCCTTTTTTTCTTTTTGGGATACGGAACCCTAAAAATGTAATTTTTTGCTTTACTCGCAATTTAAGCGTAATTTTCCGAAACGGTTGAGAATTTTCGTACAGTTCGTTAAGATTTTCTAATAGATTTACGCGCACAATGAATAAATAGCAGACATTTTTATTGCCTATATGCGTACATATGCGTGTGTAAATTATTTATAAATAAATAATTTTCAAAATAGAAGTTGTACTTCCGATGTTTGAGTTTCTAGGCACACATTTTAAATTTGCTTATTACTTAAATTATTAGTTAACTACAAAAAAATATCACTTTTAATTATAAAAAACTGTCAAGTACGAGTAGAATTCGCCCTATGAGAGTTCTGTGCATATTTAAGGATTTTTTTGACATTTAACAATACATAGTATTTTTATTAAACTATTTACGAATATTAATTTTAAAAAGGTAAAAATAATGCCTAACATATATTTCACAGGTATAAAAACATGGTGCTTATTTAAATAATATTGTTTCTCATCATTTAAATAAATAAATATATATTTTGAAATACAAATTTATTTTTGCAGTTGATTTTGTATTTAAATATGTGTGTATATATATATATATATATATATATATATATATATATATATATATATATATACTTTTCAGTTAAAAAATAACTGTTCTGTTTGAAGTAGGTGAGTATACGTTACTCTACCAAAAGGACCTATTCTTTACACAATGGGGTATGCAAAAAAAATTCACTGCCACCTTAAATGTAGGGAAGATACCATAAAAACCTATTTTTAGAATTCATTTCATACATTTGCAGGCGTTATAAATCTATATATAATCATGAATAGTATGCAAGTAAAAGACTGCGACATACAGACGGATAGACAGTGAAACGGATTTGCCGAAACTATAAGGGTTCTTAGTTTGGATGCAGAACCCTTAAAATATAATGTTGCTAATAAATAAAAAGAGATAAACGTATTTCAAAACACATGTTTTGAAATACGTTTATCGTTATACGTTTATTTAGGAACTGGGAAACCAAATGACCTTCCCGATGAAGTCAGGTGGTACTAGAAACCCATCTGCGCCGGATCTGGGTATCGGGATTATAATAAAAAAATGTGAGCATTGTATAGTTTATAACGCAATCAATCTGAGAATTTTCTTGTTCTCTAAATGTACATCCAGCTCAATCCCAGTTAAATTTTTTTTATTACCAGTTTCTGAGTATAGGGTAGTGAACTGGTAAGTTTAAAAGAAATTAAAATTAAAATCCGTAACAAAGGATGTAAAATTTTTATTTTTATAAAAATTGTTTATGAAGACTTTATTAATTGCATGTTATATATTCCCCCTGAAAAAGTAATTAGTACTTGTCATTGGTTTAGGTTTTAACTTTTTTTACCCTAAAATAATGTTATAAAAAAAACTTGTCTCATCTTTCACGTGAACACTGTACATACTTAAATAGATTTGATTAAAAAAAATCTTTTTTATCTGAGCGATTTTTTTAAAACGTTGTTTTTTGTGCCATATTAATCCATAGAGTATTGTTAAGAGTACACAAACAGAACGCGTACCAACAACAAGCACATTGCATTACGCCCACCATCATACTGAGGTATGGGAGTCCTCCTTGAACCAGTAAGAATACGCCATAAGCCAAAAAAAGCGTTCTCCATCTTCGTAACTGCTGATCCCATGGTATCTCGTATCAACGATATATCTTCGATCCAATACGATTAAAGACTCCCCTATTCTGTGAGCCATATTTTTTTTTCCAGCTTATTTTTTTCTGTAACACATTTTGTGAACGCTCTAAATGACTTAAAGGTCGATTTACTCCCAATTAGACCAGGATAACACAAGATATTTTGTCCTAAAAATTCCCCTGATTCTACTCTACTGTGTTGATGTATGCTCTGTGACTGTGTTTGTTTTGACCACAGTCCAACTGCAAGGTTAAACCGGACTGCCTCCAAGTTTGCAAGGTGTAAGGTCAGTAAGAGACGTCTTGCTCAAAAACAGATGTAACCGATCAGAATAGTTGTAAGACAACATAACTGTCGTCGCTATGAAAGGGATTATAATTTCTAAATCTTGTTTACATTCACTTTGAAAGAAGCCATCGAGATGTGACTGGAAATAAGTGAGCAAGTAACAGTTGAACTTGGTTACAGTTAAGAGGTAGCGAGAAAAGACCATTCTTCAGAAACTAGCATCTGCTATGTTGGAGTATCCAAATATGCTGTCACTCTACAGGCATTCACAAGTTATTTATTTTAGATTTTAAAGTCCCTTTACTTATACAGAGCGGATTTATTTTTACATAGGCAATCTTTTTTAATAACATTAAAAAATAATACACAAAAAAAACGTAATTTTACAAATATTGACAAGAGGGGATGAAGTTAAAAATTGGAATGACTGGAACTATTTCAGATGACCCTTATAACAATGATCTTATATTATTTAGGTACTTTATACCCTTAAAAGATTGACGAAAAATTTGTTAAAGTACTATGAAATTTTACAAATATTCAAATGTTGAATGACCTGGACAGAAGAATGAGACGTCGAAAAAAAGCATGAATAAGCAAAAGACGGTGTTATGGTTTATCAGTATATATTATATGAGTTAGGTGCGAATGGGATAACGTTCCTGTAATGCTAGTCGGATTAGCACGTTTTCTGTAATTAATGGCGGAAATCCATAATTAAACTACAGTTTGGTTTTTGGTAAAAAATTAAATATTATTTTCAGGAGCCTACAAAAAAATGTTGTTCCCAGACTTTGCTGAAAGAAACTCTATAATTAAAGCAGTTAATCATTACACATAAGAGCATGTTGATAAACATTTCTAAAAAATAAAACAGTCGTACCCTTAGATTAAACAAAAAAGGCGCTTTAACCGTGAGCGATCCGCGTAAACCAGGTCCAATGGACCTGGTTGTGTTTTGTTCAAATCGGTCGTACGCAGATCATCATTTCGCGTAGATGTGGGGTCCTTGAAATTAAAATCGGCAATATTTTCAGTCAAATCGACCCAAAAATGCCTTCTAGTGTTTTAACCACATCTATTAACCATTTACAAAACAAAAACAGGTGTAACACATGTGTACTTTTTAGCGTAATTATGTAACAATGTTATAAGTTTTCAAAAAAAATATTTTATTTTATTACCGTCATGTTTGAATGACAGCAGCATGCGCAAGCGCCGCTCCGTGAGAAGCTGTAGTACTAGTAGTGCGTTCGGTACAAATTGTCAATTTGTAGTATCACCTTTATTCACTCGCGCTGCAGTCACAATGCGTCGCTTTATCTCTTTCGGTTAATTTAACACTTTGTGATTGCAGCCTGTATTTACATAAAGTAAGAGTGTACCTTATCTACTCTCTTTTGTTTTAATCTAAGGTAGATACAACTATACACTATAAACTGCAATACATATTTATCAGTGCTAAATAAAGTTGAGATAAATTATCTCAATTTTCGAGGATATTTTTTGGAGCTCTTAATGACAATGCTCAGTAGGATCCGGATAGTATATATCTTTATAGTCAAGTAAGACAATAATGGAACTAAAGCCTTTAATTTCATTGGATGGTAATGTACAACTAAAATAGATTATACAAATAAATCTTAGATTGGTGGTTAAAATAATTGGAGGTTGTGGATATTTTACAACCAATCAGTTTCGTAGCTTAACTTAATAACATCTAAAGCAGCATACTCATACCAGGATGCGTCATTGAATATGAATGAGAATACTCCACCGCTGTTTCATTCATGCTTTGAACACCTACAAGAGCTGGCTGGTTTTATGATAAGTGCCTCTTGATTCCTAAGACAAGCATTTATTTTTTAGTTGTTAATTTTCCTGAAGGTTCAAGAAAGATTCAACTGTTAAATTTTTCAACACCATCACACTTAGAAGATAGAAATCATCCTTATCTTCTTGTACGGAACATACAAACCAATTTACAGTCACCTTCTTTCACTAATTCTCGTTTCTCTAATTGTACAGTTGGCCTAATTTTCTAGCCTAATAAGCCATACATCCCATGTGCAAAGCTGTTGTCCGTATACGAATAACTTTCTCCTGTCGCAACATATAATTCTTGTTTAGTGAGAAAATTATTGGAGGAAATAATGATTCTTGCTGTACGCCAGCATGGTCCATATACTCAGGTCGTTTATAAAGCTAGCAATCCACTTAGATAACCTAATGGAAACACCGTAGGTTGGTATCTTATACAGCACACCGCAGTTCTAGACTAGTCCTAATCCTTTGAATAGACTGAAAGTCACTATTTGGCTTTTCTAAAATATTTCCTTCATCCCTTTCCATTCTTGTGTATCTTAGAAACCCAGCTATAGACATATTCGAGGAAAATCTATATTACAGTTACGAAAGGGGACTATTACTCGGTCTTTAGCTTGCCCAAAGTAAAGTTTAAATTGAAATTTATTTTTCAGCATTTTTTTGTTCAGCAGATAATTATAATTAATGTTGTTAATTTTAATATAATTATATAATAATTAATTTTGTTAAATTTAAGTGTGTTAATTTTAGAATGCCTTTGAAACGTCTTAATGTAGGAATATGCTTAATACATCAAAGATCGAAAACAGAACCAACATCTCGTTTCTGAAAGAATTTGGAATAAAAACGAGATTATCCATAATCTGTATCCGAAGAGCTATCGAATATTTTGATCACATTACGCGAAAACATGCTGAGAGCATTGAGAAGCTTATTGTCACCAAAAAGTCCAAGGGCGGAGACAGTGTGGGTGCCGCTCCAGACTCTGAACGGACTAGACCCTAGAAATGCTTTTAGCACTCCGATACGGGATGTGTCAAACAGCGCCGAGGACAGGAAATGATAGCGTAATATGAGAAAAGAAATGGTTTTATCGAAAGGAACCCTTGACTCTCCACAGTGAGGGTATGATTCAGGTATGGTTAAATAAGCTGCAAAAATAAAAAAAAACATGGAGTCCAGTGTGAAGGGAAATTAAGCGAAGGAAATATGAGTAAACTTGAAGAGTAGCATGCTGCATATTTGTATTCATAGTGCATCCTTAAGTGCGTTTTTAATATCTACCATATTTAATAAAACTGTAACAGAGGGAATTCTGTGCATGGAAAATATTTTAAATAGAGTGATCGATTTAGCGTATGAAATAATGGTAGAAGTCGGAAACCGGGACTATTTTTAGGAGCCAAAAGCTAGAAACTGGTTTTAGAATGTTTATCTATCTGTCTGTTAATTTATTCTTCTAGCACACAAAATAAAAAAAAACTGGAGGGGTTTTGATGAAATTTGATATGGTAAATAGTTTATACCTCGAACAACATATAGCATATTTTTTATCTCGATATTTCAAATTTTAAAAAAATCCTTAACTTGGTGACTATTACGATATTGGTACTGCCAACGCCATCTGTTAGCGTTTTTAGTAAACTTTATGCTCAACGATATATTAGGATAAAGTACTGCCAACGCCATCTGTTAGCGTTTTTAGTAAACTTTGTACTCAAAGATATCGTAAAATTGAATAGAAAACAAGAAAAAAACGAAGACAAAAAAAACGGAGAAATTATAATATTCATTATTCCTAATAACTTTTATTAATTCGAATTACCCGCCAACGAAGCTATTGGCACAGCTCGTAAATAAAAAAATAAATAAACGACTTGATAATTTTTTATAACAGTACTGGCTAATATTAAATAAAGTATTATTTTTAATTACATTAATTTTGCAAGATATAAAGGTTATTGAAACAAAAGATATTTCGAAAACATGTTAAGCGAAAATCAAAGTAATGCAAGTAAGAAGTTGATGCAAGAAACCGCTCAAGTGCTTGTTGCAATACTTCTCGAAATTGTTAATGTGAGCTAACGGAAAGTATTTTAATTAAAATTTCTAATCAAATGCCATTATTTGCAATGATTAGAAATTCTTCGAATCCCCAGTTTAATAAACAGAGCGGGGGGAGGGGATACATTTCACATTATTTTGTAGTTACATATTTTACGAACGCAGTTAAAAATTGGAGAGATGACCGATAGGACATCAGTTTCATTTCGAAAGACGTTTACAAATAAATTGCACTCTAAAATATTGACTATCTCTTGAAAAGTATGGGGAATAACGTTAAATTTATTTTTTAATGCCAATGGGGTTCCCAATTCAATATTTGTGAAATTTCATTTTCATTGGGCTGAAACTTTGCAAAATGTGGATATTTGACGTACGGAAATGACGAAATTACAAGGGTCCCTTGCTTCACCACGGGATACCTATAGCAACGTCACTAACTAAAAGCTACTTAAACCAATATTGATGTAAAATACAAAAAAACCTATCAAGCACGGATAGAAACTCGCTCTACGAAAGTTCTGTGTACATTTAAGCACATAAACATTCTGGGATACATAGCGTTTCTAATTAAACTATTTACAAATATTAATTTTTCACAACATAAATTTATGGCCTACTTTATTTTTCCCAAGCCTAAAACCATAGTTTGGATTATAAAAATATATAATTCTACATGGAATTGGAAATAATTTATTTGTTGTTATTTTTATTGATTGTGCCGACTTTCAAGATTAATAGAATTAAAGACAAGATTATAGGTCGACCGTAAGTATCCTGTAGGTTTTGATGATCAGTGAGTAAGACTATCATTTATATGAAAATAAAAATACGTTTCGAGGGTTATATCTTTTTGTTTTGTGAACCAAAAACCATGAATTTATAGCTATTTAAGGCTATATAGGTCTTAGTATGTGTATAGGTTTTAATAGCTATGAAGGCTATAGGTTTCAGTGTGCGATATTAATTTTAACTTAATATAGCAAGCTGTTTCAGAGAAAAATGATTTGGATAGATAGATAGACGGACAACTAAGTGATCCTATAAGAGTTCCATTTTTTTCATTTTGAAGGACGGGACCCTAAAAAGGGATGGAATTTAAAATCAGGTGACGGTTCTTTAACCACATAAACTACTTTGAATAACTTTTGCAATAAAAGGGGATATCAGATCTAGTTGTAAATACATGTATACACATTCTTATCGCTCTGACGACTCCATTTTCTCTAAGGATGGATATCCTTACCCTATAAGGTGATTATCTTCGACCCTATTTGAATTTATCACCTGCGCAAATAAACACTGAATTATGTCAACAAGTTGCCGCTCTGACTGCAACCCTGGTCATCGACTGCGCGCGTCAAGTCATCGTCCTACCCGCGCCAGTCACCGGCGTGGCGTGATCTTGCGCTTGCGTCATCGGCCGTATATCAGGCCCGCTAAGGCATACGCAGTATAAAACGTTGACGCGTAAGTTGGTTGCTGTGTTTTCGAACCTACTTTTCGGTTAGCGATTAGGTAAATATCACTGTATTTATGACGCGTGGAGGTATTACTAACATATTATAAAGAACCGTCCCATTCTGGGCCATGTGGCTCCCATAAAGGAACTATGTGCAAATCTAGGAACTTGACAAAACTAAAAGGTATCAAACATGGGAAAGGAAATAAAAATTATTCATTATGATAAATTATCTATATTACGCAGTGGCTTAACAAATTCCTTGACATAGATACAATATTATAGTTTTAATATTCCCATCTAGGACGAATTCCAGGAGTGAATTTAATAGTCGCCTTGCATATCTAACCTTCTCTCCATCATGGTATTTTATACATGCAGGGATATATTTATATATTCAGTTATAATATTCCCATTCAGGACGGGCTCTAGAGGTAATTTTAATTTAGTATGTAATCTTCTCTCCATCAGGCATTTCATATATCCAGGGACTATATTATACCTAATTATAATATTCCTATCTAGGACGGATTCCAGAGGTAAGTTTCACAGTGGCATTGCACATGTAATCTTCTCGCTTTCACGCCATTTCATGCATCCAGAGACTATATTATACCTAGTTATAATATTCTCATCTAGGACGGACTCCAGAGGTAAGTTTAATAGTGGCATTGCACATGTAATCTTCTCGCTTTCACGGCATTTCATGCATCCAGAGACCATATTAAACCTAGTTGTAATATTCTCATCTAGGACGGACTCCAGAAGTAAGTTTAATAGTGGAATTGCACATGTAATCTTCTCGCTTTTACGGCATTCCATGTATCGACATGCAGGACCGTGTTATACCTGGTGGAGATCTTCTCATCTAGGTGGGACTCCAGAAATTAATTTATAAGCCGCATTGCATTGCAGTAATCTTCTCGCCATTAAAGCGTTTCATGCATCCAGGAACGATTTTATACCTAATTATAATATTCCCATCTACGATGGACTCCAGAAGTGACGTTAAGTTTAGGAGTCGCATCGCATATTTAATCTTCTCAACATCACAGCATTTCATGTATCAAGAGACCATATTATTTTTAGCTATAAGATTATCATCCAGGACGAACTGCAGAAGTGATTATGTTTTCATTGCATATGTCATTTTGTCGCCGTCACGCATTTTTTTGTATCCAGGGACTTAGTCGAACAAAAATATAATTTGTTTGTCACTACGGAGAGGTGCCTTGGATGCAAGAAGGTCACAGAAACCCATGCATATGTCTTATATATTTACAACTGTCATTTGAGGTGATGTTATCATGAAAGCGAACGAAATTTCGTAAAATAATTTTAATTTGTTTCAACCTCCAAAACACTGTACGCGTACGATACGGGTAATTCATATCATCACATTTTTATGTATTTTTTATTGTATTGTTTAGTTGAAAGCTGGGTGCAGATGACCCAAAACCTATAGGATATGGGACAAGGCCCTTTACGAGGAATTATTTTGAAGTAAATTCAAGTGTTCTTTCGTTTCAGTAATTGAGGTAGATGTTGTTATTTATTTTTTGAAAACGTCAAACGTTTTTGGGGAAAACGTATAGTTAAAGTTTATTTTACAATATACGAGTATTAAAATGTTGTGTTATGTATACAAAACTAAAATGGAGAATTGTTAGGGAATAACGCGTAACGCAGACGATTGACTCTGTAGGTGATGAATCAGCGGTTGTCACCTGCTGACTTTTATGGGACAAGGTCGATAGCCGACTTTTCGCCAACTTTCCAAAGACTTACCGCACAAGTCAAGACGCGCGCACCGCCAACTAAATCTGTGCCGACTCCGTTAGCGCGTGTTCAGTCGTTTGACCTATATTTTTCTCTGTTAGAGTGTTTTAAGTCGTAACGTTCGGATCATCAAAAATCGGGCAGAGTCGCTCCAATTTTATTATAGAAACGATTTTTACTGGACGTATGCGTTTAACTATTAAATACTGTATGTTCTATTTTCTCCAGTTGTTCTTGGCCATATACGTTACGCGGAATTTTCTTTCTAATTCGTTACCATTAAACGGAAGGAGAGTGCGGATGAAGCAGGTGAAAGTAAAGAGTGAGAGGGGAAGTTATGCGTAGAGTAAAACTTAGATTTCAAAATTTCGCATTAGATTTAACTAGTCTCACGTTAGTTTTATTTAGTTTTACTCCACCTGCATTTTGGATTAAAACGGTGGTAATTATATTTACAATATATCTTTATAAAAAGTTTAACGTTTTGTCGATTTAATTTACATTTCACGCTATTTATTGGTATCTTGTAGTAGTAATTTATATTACTGACTGAAAACATTGAGTTTCATACTGAAGAAATTAAAAAGTGGCTTAGGTATAAGGCATAATAAATTTTACTTCAGAAATATTATTATATGTGACACTATTCCATCCCAATTTTAACACGAAACGCCTGTCGAGTAGAATACTAAAAAAAAGTCAAAGTAATATTACCAAAATCAAAGTAATATTACCAAAAATCAATGGATTTAATAATACATTTTTTATCACATGGTAATTTGTCATTACGCATCGCGATATATATACGATACAATTTAAGATGGCGCCCTTTCAAAGCATAATGACGTTTGGTTTAACAATTGACTGATGAGACATTGATATACAGATGCTTTAAAAATTAATCTAAACAAATTCGAACTGAGATGAATTATAACAATTTATACCATAGTTTATAATCAAATTTTATTTTAAAACGATTGTTCCAACTTGATAACTTGGTGATGGTTGGTCTATCTAAAAAAATTAATAGCATTGAAATTTATTCAAATACAATAAACCCAACACAGATATTGTAAGATATTTCTAACTGTAATAATAGGTATAGATAGATGAGAACAAGAATGAAACAGATTTTACACAATCCTTTTGAGAAATTTTAATTTTAAGGTTTTTCGTTTTCTTTTTTCAATTATAAATTTTTGTCTGTATTTGAAAAATCCAGTGTCTAGAGTTGAAATTCAGTTTACATGAGAAATATTTTTCAAATCAATTTTTTTAAAATAAAATAATTGCGAGAGGAAATTCTACTGATAATACGCCGCTTTTAATTAATAGCCAGTAAACAATGAAATTTTTATTTATGTTAAACTGCATTTGCTACGGAAGTAAAATTTGTATTCGCGGAGACAACGCCACCTAGCGTTTGCAAGTTTAATGACTGTCAACGTTATGTAGTACAAAAATATTCCGAAAATAATGAAAAATGTCAACTTGACTTGCATATTTAAAATTAAGTTTATCTTCCAAAAACTTAATTTAATAATATATTTCCCGTACAAATTGCGTCATTTGCATGGGGATTATATATTTTGTAAGTATAATTTAGTTTTGCGTTTTTTATCTTTACAATTAGATTAGATGGAACAAGCTAATTTTACTGACATTGAATTTTCTCCTATTTACCTTTATTTAATTGAAAGAAAACTGACGTTGCTTTGAGTAATCACTAAGTGTTAGTTTCCATACAGAACATTATTTTAGGCAGGTACAAAAGCCACTCACTGTTTATCTTAGGAAAAATAAATTTAATAAAGTGTTTCCCGTGTAAATTTCGTAATTTGTATGAGAATTATATATCACTTCTTGTTATCAATGAAAAGAACACGGCATATACAAATTCCACGGTTGTGGAAACTATGGCGATACATTTTTAATACTAAAACAATAATTGTAAGTTTATATATTTCATCGTGAAATCATTATTTAAAGGAATTGAGGTTATGAAATTAATTTTCTTTATTTAAGGCAGTAATCCATTTATTTCTTTGATGTACATTCCAACTTGCTATTGGCAATTCCTAAGACTTCATTTTACTCTTTCTTCCAGTATTTTACAGTCTGTTACTTTCACAACTCATATTTATTAATTTATTTAAAAAGCTTATTTTGTTCAAAACTGAAGTTATTTATTTGAGTAGTAATTGTTTCTATTTTTATCCGCAGCGAATGTTGTCGTCGATTGGTTAACCCCATACTGTACTCCGCATCCGTTGAATAATTTATACACATGTAATGTAATCCCTTTTAATAAAATGAAAGTGAAATATTGTCTGTTGATTTGTTTGATTGTCTTTTTTCCCCACTTAAGCGACTTTCAATGTATGCAAAATTTCATTGAAGCGATTTTCAATGAAATTTTGCATACAAATATTATACGCACTAGAAGATATGAGAACTACAATTACCTACATCATAGAAAATAAATTAAGTCTGTCTGTTTAGTTATTTGTGCTCGCTTATCTTTGGCTATTTAATTATTTGTGTTAGCATCACGTAAAAACTGGTGAGAAAGTACAAAGACAAACTTCATTGACTTAAGTATTACAATTTATGAAAGAAACTGAATAAATAATAATAATTGTAAAATAAATAATAATAATTGTAATTCTAGTTTAAATAACGTGTATATATTTCGTTATAACAAATGTTAAAAAAAATTATATATTTGTTTTATTTGTAATCAATATGTCAGGAATTGTCTATTTATGGGGTTCAGTTGAAATAATTAACTGGTAGATGTCGCAAAAAAGTATTTGAAGGTCATCGCTCTTACCTAAGGTTCAGCCATGAATTTTCGAGTAAAACATTTAAAAACAACTGAGCTACTGCGGAAATTATTTTTATGTTTTTTAATTGGATATATTATCTATGAAAAATATTGCACATTATTTCGTTTTGCAATCATTTTTTTGGGTTATAGTTAGATGAAATACAATTACGGGCATAAATGACTTGTTATTATGATAGCAATATAGATGACAAAAATCCTG
The DNA here is from genome assembly GCA_039881145.1 of Druceiella hillmani. NCBI lineage: Eukaryota > Metazoa > Arthropoda > Insecta > Lepidoptera > Hepialidae > Druceiella > Druceiella hillmani. The sequence goes on from JAYKKI010000033.1 coordinate 16,652,198, forward strand.
TGAATGAAAACGGTCCACGAAATCGCAAGTCGGAAAATGAAGTATCAATTTTTTTCGAGAATGTGGTACCAAATGTTCTTGGTTGTGTTAAAAATTCTTCTCTAATTATTATTATAATTAAAGTAAACATTAGCTTGTTTCCTCAGGTCGGTAGAGCAAACAGCAAATATAAAGTGTTTACAATTTACCGACTCATATCTTTTCATTCTATCTAATCATTGTGTACAACATATTTATTTTATTTTAACTGTTAATTCTTTATATACCTTTTAAGCTTTTATCTTTTATTTAATTTTCAACTTAAACAAATTACGACATTTAGTTATTAAAATCAAGGTTTGTTTTTTAGTTGCCAGAGCGCTATCTGTTAACAAAGTGAATAAATATGTATCCTATTTTTAACTGAACTCTATCGATACTCAATATTCTGACTAATTTTGGCAATAAATTATTTTGTTTGAACAATATCCATGTAAATTTCAAATAGATGTTTTTATTGAAATTTAAGTTTCTGTTTCATTGTTCTCAACAACACTTTGTTATGGATTACATTGTTCTGCTTGTTGAGTGTTGTTATTATATTACCTATGTTTATAATTAATATATTTAATTAAACCAGATGACATTTTTTCTATATAAATTTAAAATAAAAATAAATCATCTTTATAATTTTTAATTATTCATTATTACACTGCACATATCGCCATCTGTTGTGTGAAGTACGTATATGGCTGGAGCTATAGACAAAAATGAATCCATTCTCTTTATTGGCGGGTTGACCTTGTCTATGATCACGCAGATGCCACTTGGCGTTAAGCGGTTCTAGAAAAATTAAACAAACAATATCTATGGTACCTGTCATTATAGTGTCAAATATGAAATAAACGTAATATTTGCTTGGTTTTCAAAAAAAGTAAAAATTTTAATTAATATATTAGCTATTTTAATAAGTCTTTAAGTTTAATACTTTTTCACAATGGCCGGTGCGAATTCCGCGCCCGTTAGCACGGCTATGGACAGTTTAAGCCAAGCGTTGAAAGCTAATATCATACCTAATCAGGAATATTTGTTGCAGGTTAGCAGATTCAAAATATTTATGAAAACACTGCAAGTTTTGAAATCTGATATGCTGAACTATTTTTCTATTTCTGTATTTGTAACTATTTCAGATTTTATAATTTTCGTATCTTGTATAGGGTTCTGTCCTGGATTCAGCCGTGGAAGTGCTACTTCATCGATTGCGAGGTCTTTGTGACAATGTGGACACTGGCCCAGAAACGTTCAATGATCAAGAAGTATGTTTTAGTCTACGGGGCCCAACACAACAGGTATTTTATTTTTTCAGTTTCAATGAAATTTATTTAGTTATTAAAATGTGGATTATGTTTTAAATAAGGATGATTATTTTCATCCCACCAAGTTTTGGAAACTCGGCCTTTCTGTTTTTTCTTCCATAGCTGATGTTATAGAAAACAATGTTGTTCAGAACAGTCTTCCACAAAATTGAATTTTTTATTCTTTATTTAATTGAAAAAAAGTAAAACAAAACAATTGATCAATACAATTTCTTCCATAAAAGTTATATTTTTGAAATAAATCACCGATATCTTTACTTTTTCTTTAGTGTCTGAAAACTTCAAATATTATATTGAATATGAATACAAAATAGCTGATTATATTATTGAAAAATATTGTCTATCATTCACCAGTCTCCACCACTAATGCTACGTGTACGCAAGGCACTAGACTATCCTGACATGCCTTACCAGCTACGCTACATTGGTCAACCGGAGTTGGGAGACAAGTCACGCCCGGCTGTTGTGCGCTCCAGCATAGACATAGCTTGCAGTGGTATGCTCGTTGAGTTCCTGAACGAGCTGGGCTGTCGGATTGAGTTTGAGTATAGTGTCAGGGGTGAGACATGTTAATATTTATAGCTCTTTCACTGAAATTTCTGTACAGTCTATATATGACATAAGTTAACTTTTATCAAACTTTGTGTCTTATCTATTAAACAATGATCATATTCATGTGAAATTTTGCTTGTTACGTAATAAATATTTATTTACATCTATTAATTACTTATATAATAAAAAAGGTTTATCTGCAATATTTCTGGTTCTAACTTGTATTTGGTAAGGAGTATGGCAACAAAGAAGAATTCCCTTTTTCGCCTTAGTCATAAACAAAGACGAAACATATAAAGAATTATTTCTTGCCTTTATTTTAAAGTATTAGTCTCTTTTTGTGTGTGCATAGAACTGTCCTAGTGTGAAAAAAGTCATCTAAATATTTAATTGATCGACACAAATACAAAAAAAAAATAAAAATATTAAATAAAATTAATTAAAATGAAATAAAATTTACCAAAATGTTATCGTTTGCACATACAAAAAAAAATGTAGGTTTTGAAAAACTATAAATTCTTTTCTACTTAACCCTACCAGAAATAATAATTTGTGTTTTTATTTTGCAGAAAGTCTATTTCACTTTTGCGATGTAGTATTTTTGCATTTCACCAGTTTTTTTCACGAAACTGGTGTAACTACACTTAGTAAATAAAATCTTTCTGTGTTTATCCATTAGTACATATTTTCTACGATTTAAAATAAATTTGGTTCAATTTTATTAATTATTTAGTATTAATAACATTAAACCATGTAAATTTTTAACATAAAGAAATGTACGAGAAATATTCTCGAATACAAAAATATTTAAAATAAACTATATAAATAAATTTAAAAAAATGTTTCGTTAAGTGTTTTCGATTCCCATATTTAGGATTATCAGTACTTGAAGTCGATCTGAAAATAAATGTTCCGAGTTCAAACATTGATTTTCCGATTAATTAATATCATACTTATCTTTCATAACCATATATAAATATACGGTCATAACCTAAAAAAGTCAAGCGATGCATTTTACACGCACATCCCATACTATTCATCTCTTGCCAAGAACAGTGGAGATTAAGCAAATAATCTTTAGAACACAATTAATATAAATGGAGACATTTTTTTAAATTAATTTAGAAATATAACATTGCAAATCCATTTAAGTGTTGACAATATTATTCGAATATTTCTTGTAATAACATTTATCAAGTAATTGTAACCTCACAATCATAAGACACTTATGCCTTTTCTGAAGATCTGAGCAATTCCACTCAGCTAAAACTCATATTTTGGTTTATATGCGCATACTCTAAAATATGATATATCAGTCATTCATGTTCATAACTAGGCCAAATGCTTCATACAAAATGGTTATTCTTTCTAATTAAATTTTTTTTTCTTATCCTCTCTCTACATGCTAAAGTAATAAGGTCATGTCTAGACATGGTAAAGGTTACGAGGTGTGGTCTGCATACTCAATAACCTATTCTTTTGACATATGGTACTGTGGTAGGGATTATAGACAAGGCTGATGAATTATGTTATTTATATCCTGGTATGGTGTTGATGTTCGCACGCTGCTCATGCAACATCCTAAGCAAGTAATTTCTAAAAGGGCTTTTAAAACATATATCTACCAATTTTCATCAAATATTATGGTATTGTTACCAGCGACATTTTTGAAAATGTACCTATTACAACTTTTAATATAAATATAATTACATTGACTGTACTGAATGGTAAAAGAATGATTTCAAAATGCAATGCAATTCTTGAATTAAGTTTATAATGTCAGTGAACCGCTACCGTAATAAAGTCACCACGGATAATTAATTGCTTTTTTAGTTATTGGTGTATTTTAAGGACATAGCAATAAAATATGAATAAAAATATGAACTGTAACTTCTTTTGAAAGCTGTGTCAATTTATTGAATATAAGTTTACAGGGATTATAATAACAAGCAAAAGGACAATTTTCTATCTGCATTTGTTTTTAGTTTCGAAAGCGCTAATTTCTTTTGTTATCAGAAAAATGCAGATATTTAGTACAATGTGTGCTGAATTTACCGCTACATATGGAGGGTAATATTCTCACAAATATTTATCTCAAATAACAACGACATATTTTAGTTGCACAAAATAATATGAATGGGATGTTTTGTTGATTTTTTAAGAACTGAAAAAATAGTTTGTAGTGCTTCTAGAATTCATGTGTGACATGTGAAAGGCTTTGATACATAATTAAATATTTTAGAAGGAAGGCATTTCACTAGTTGCAATTCTTAACAATAGTTGGAATACTCCCCACTTCACCCGATTCCATTTCTTGTGTTTCAGGTTACATGTTCCGGAAGGGGAGAATGAAGATAACAGTTGCGAAGGTTTTCAAAATGAGTGCGATGCCCACAAAGGCCAGCGAAGTGTACGAGCCAATTTCACAGAGCTATTTGGTCGAGTTATCTGTGAGGTTCAAATTTTTTGTTAAAGCTAATGCTTATGGAGCGTATCTGTTGACTCAGGAAAAGGTGACCCAAATCCCATTTTTGTATACTGCAATATTAACATTGGAAATGTTTGTGGGGATATTTTGCGTGATTATGTAATCATGTTATTTTTAAGAAGTTTTAGTGGAAATAAGAACTTGAGATTTGGATAACACGTGAATTTTAGTTTAGACATTACGCAGCTGGAAAAATTAGAGATTACGGATTTATACTTAAGTACTACAAAAAATTAGAACAATTGGAAAAGTATATAGTAAGTATACTTTTATCATGCCGATTCATAAAATGAGCCATTGGCACTGGTGTCTGAACCCAGAAATTATGTTAAATTGCTGTAGTCTGGACCTAGAAATTTTGGGCTCAGAATAAAACCGTTTCTCTTTTTTGTCTGAAATAAAACAAAAAATCCTGTGGCTGAAATTCATTTCTTCAACATAGCTAATATAGACAAAAAATTATGTTTTTTTATAATATAATGTCTATATATAATGTTTATATATAATATTTCCAACATGAATTATTGGGTCCAAGATCTATCTAGAATTATCAGGTCCACATTGGACAAAATTATATAATATGATTGGGTGTTATTTATAAAAACTTTGTTTAATAAAAAAATGTACCACCTGGTTCGTTATCATAGCTATTATGGAAATATTATTAAGCGGCTTATCCAGCTTATAGCCTGAGTATTTGTAAATTACCGGAAAGTGGAAAATATATTCAAAATTCTCATATCTTCTTTCCGGCCTTAGCAGTTGACGTTTATTAAATATATTGTTGGTATGAATGATGCACGAAAGATTCATATGTTCTTTAGTACTGCTTGCTGGCTATATGTTCTTTAGTACTGCCAGCATACTTTTCTGTAATCTAAATTACAGAAAAGTATAGAAACATCTCTCAAGCTTTTGTTGTATGTCAATAAAAATGTGCATAGAATTTTTTGCAACAACGTCAGACGTTTTAACCAATATAATAAATGCGAAACTGGCTATTTGTCCTTCTTGTAGGGATTTATATAGTCTGAATAATGGAGATGAACATAGAATACCTGTTATTCCAGAAAAACTAATTTCAGTGCGAAATTGTGGATGACAACTTGTACTGCAACGTATTTCTATAAATAGAAAATCTCTACAAATGGATAGACAAACGGAACCAGATCATAATGCTTTTATTGCAATGCAAAAAGTGAATGATGGTGAAAGAACTTAGTTTTTCCAGCAGCCCTTAAGACAGTTGAGAAATTGGTATCATATTTATATGAGTACATTTATGATAACTTAACACCTTCATATAATGTTAATATTTGCATTTATTTTAACGAGAAAGTTTAGACATTTGTCTTAATTGTTAGCTGGTTTAATGAGTCTCGATGGAAATACAACGAGAACTTTTGTCTGATAATCTCTTCAAACGAAGAAAAATTTATAAAACGTTACAATTCTGAATGTTTTTTGAGTAGTTAGTTATTTCCTACGTATATTGCTTTAATAGATAATTTTTGACATCTGTTAGTAAGAAGCAATCTGAGCATTGATTTGATTTGTATTTCCAGGTATTAGCACCGTCAGGACAAGATGCTATTGCTGAAGATATGAGGGTGTTTGCGGATCAGCTCCGGCCCCTGGTCCAGTTGGACAAGATCGACTACAAAAGACTCGGTCATGTACCATAACCCTTAGGAATTAATATTGAAGAACCTATTTAATTGTAAATCGTTTTTTAGATTGTAAAATGAATTTTGTAATAAAGTGATATACTTGGTCAAATTGGTTAAGATGGGTTTAATTGAATATATTATGTAAAACAAATAAGATTAAATTTTTAATACAATTGAAATTAGCTATTCTTATGAAACTTCATGTTGCAGACAATGCCATTATTCGTTAACTTTAGCTTATAATGGGTGTCTTTTTAGGGGTGTACAACTTTAAAAGGGAAAAAATATGGTAAGGCCCATTTTTGTTTCAATGACTACGTCGATAAACAAAGTTACCAGATTTGGAGTGAAGAAAATCCATATGCCATTATTGAGACGCTGTTATATTCACAAAAAGTCACTTTGATTTGCTTTATGGATGATGGAATCATTGACTTGTATTTCTTCAAACATTACAGTTAATGGAGTCGCCTTAGATCTGTCATTACTGACTTTTCCGTTGCCCAATTGAATAGCATTAATATTGAAGAGCTTTGATTTCAACAAAACAGTGCAACGTGCCATACAGCACGCGACACAATCAATTTATTGCAGGAAACATTACACATAAGTGCATAATTTTTACGTAATTGGCCTTTACACCTATGGTATGATATGTGAAGTCACTAGTCTATGCCGATGAACCACAGACGTTGAACCACTTGGAAGACTACATTCACTGAGTTATTGCCAATATACAACCCCAATTGAACTTTCAGATGGCTTCATTCGAGCGAACAGCGGTACCTGCATGGCTGAAATCGTATTTAAACACAAAAAAAACACCCGTTATAAAATTAAAAATTGTTCATGCAAAGGGTGCTTTAAGTTTATCAGGCCGATATGCAAAATTTTTTGTGTTTTCTACAACTTTTCAATTGTAGCAACAGCGTTTTCAATTGTAGTGTATTTCAAACTTAAATGAATTATCAACCTGGTAGCTGGTTTTAGGTTGGAATAGAGTACTATTTTAATGGAGTGAGCTACTTACAGTAGTTGAGAAGACCATTATTTGTTTTAAACAATTTCATGGATATGAGTCTTTGTATAGCTATTAATAGTACTGTTTTAAGACTCACCAGATGTTGTCTCCTGCAAGTTAGGCAAGTGTTAAAAGTTGTAGTTAGCAGTGAATCAAGTTTTTATATTTTTATTACAATTATTTACAGTAAATAAAGAGATTAATAATACTGTAATGTTGTACAGTTCCATTATGTTTAAAAATAACAGATGGATGGAAATTTACAAGGGATAAAGTTTGTCTAAAAAGTGGTTAGTTATGATTAGTAAGCACAAATGTTATCAAAACATTTGCAAGTTTACAGACAAGCATTTCAGTCCTAACGAATATTACCAAAGTATCAAGAAAACTATTTTACGCTGCTGTATAAATCGTCTTATGGGCACTCAGTAGTCAACATTAAGTTACTTGTGTTATTTCGTAGTAATCTTGGATGTTTGTCAACACAAATACAAAGCTTAGAACTCCTAATTAATGCATATTTTAGACAAAAATAATCATAATATACACACTTATCTCTGTATCGGTTGTTTTTGCGTCCTGTCTAGTTCCACACTTTTGGTTCTGATCTAATCATGATAGAACCTGCATTTATTGAGCAATACCGTATTTCTTCCACATTTCATCAAAAAAGAACTCAACGTAACATTACATACTTTTGACACCTCACGTCAGACTAGGGCCATCTGATGGTGTATTCAAGTGTGGTAATTCTCATTGACATTTAGTTATGATTAGGTTTAAATTTCTTATTTTAACATTATATGGAAATTAAAAATAAAACAGGAAATATTTTTCTGCATACAACGAAACATAGGTCGTGGTTAAGAATTTAAAGTAGAAATAATACTACATGACGTAGTTTCATTTAATTGTGAATAAAAATTAAGTGCACTTGCTTAGTTACACTTCACGCTATCTGTAAGAACTAAGGCGAGGATTGTCACGTTTATTTATTATTTATATATCTACTTTAATGTATCTAATTGATATATATTGCTATGAGTGCAATCTCTTTCAGCTAACTATAACACCAGTTCAGCCCCGTTCGATGAATGGCCGGGAATCGAGCCTGGGTCCCCGTGGTGTGCCGCATCATCCAAGGCCATATGCCTTCTGATCAACCCAACACACCACAGCGACAACATTAATCAATGGCTCAAAAAATTATGTAAAAAACATCAGTTTTGTACAAAAATATTTTTGAAATATCTAATTTTGCAAAATGAAATACAGTTTTTAAAAAAAATATATAAATTTATTTGTCGATATCATCTTAAAATAATTGCATTAACTCAAACCCAGCTTGACCTAATAAGCTGGAAGAGTTATAAATATTCGGTGCATTAAATACCGGTAACACGTTCAAGTAATTATTCACATAATTAGTCGAACTTCTTATTTCTCTTGCCAAGGATCTTCATAAGATTTTTCGACATGAAGTACGGTTTCTCCGCTGTACCGTTGTTCCTTTCGCTATCCTCCACTGAAAAATGAAACGAAAAATGTTTAGTTTGTCAACAAACTTATTTTGGCCATATTTTCTGGTATTTGTCTATGTAATGGAAAATCTGCATTTGTAATAGGTTATTAACCATAAGAGCATCCAAGGTTACAATATGTCTGAGGAGTTATGTCACGCTATAGGAGTTAAGTGGCTTTACCAGGATAAATTATCTTGGGGTACCTACTTCTTAAATCTACTTTTTTAAACAAAAAGACTCTCACAATTATTGTTTGTCTTATAAATGAATTATATTGATGTATAAAAGCATCATAAAAATTCAATTTCATTGTATTCAATCATAGTAGAGTGTGTGTTATATAAAAAGGTTGTCGATAATTAAGTTAACAAATGAACGCTCATTTTTATTGCTTCTTTTCAAACAATTATATATTTTCAGCAGAACACAGCTATTTACAATTTTTAAAATCGGTGTTTTAAAATCTGCTAAAAAAATTTCGTCTTTTTTAAATACAGGAGGACAAAAATATGGAAGAACACAACAAAATAAAACTTATAAACTTGACTAATGTATCATAAGGTCCCTTTGGTATTCAGAATAGCTTGCTGTCTCTTTAGAATAGATAAATATAGATTTCATTTACCAATCTGCCTGCAGAACATTGGCAAGTTTTGTTTTTGATGAAGAAAGTGAATAACACTCGAAAAACACACTCGAAAATTTATTCCTGTTCTCACCATAAGGTCTCAATATAATTAAGGTTGAGGGATTGTGGAGGCTATTACCAGTAATGTGATCTTGAAGATGGGAGCAGAAGGTCTTTATTAAGATATTAGTTTTCATCATTTTATTCTTCTACTGGGACATGGTATATTTATAACTTTAGTAACTTAATGAAAATGATTACTATGTTTCAAAGTAGTAAAATAAAATATTTTTGAAGACTTAATGTTACATAAAACTTATGAATCTTTGAGTTTATACAAAATAATTTAAAGGCAAAGACAGATATTTAAATTTGAACTTTTCTGTACAACACCGTTGGGATTAGAAAGAACGTTCTGTTTACTCTGTCGTGTATTTATTGGTAACCTGAACAGTTTCAAAATAACCTACAGTCTGTTCCACAATAAAGGGGGAAGGTTTTTAAAAGTAAAATGAAAGTTATTTCCATCTTGCTCTGCCGGTTCGATTGTACCATCAGTCGGCTACAATGCCATTACTAAAATGTTTTAGTGTCGCTCGAAACAGAGTTCGAATATGCGAAGCACTTTGAGGCCGTCTTCTTGTGCACGCGTACAAAACAACCTAAATTGTGTTATGCTGGTGCTGCCAAAGTGATTAAGAAATTAAAGAAGCTCATTGAGAAGTGGATAATGGGGTATAAATAGTCAAATAAGATTGATGATCTTCCTGAATGAGGCAAAACGAGAGGGACATCCAGGAAATACGACAAAGTGATTGTGCAGTTGCTTAGGAGTCATTCCACTCTGCACCCGCGTGAAGCCAAGGTCAAACTTGTTGTATATTTTCATATCTGGGGGTGCCTATATTTCCAGGCCTAAAAATAAGGAGTCCATAAGGGAAAAATGTGCTCTCAAAATTGGTGGTAAGTTTTCCTTATTTTAGGGTTTTTATTGATTAAATATTTTCACCAATATTTGATGATTTAGTTTAAGGTTTCCATTTTTTTTTCAGATTTACAAATTTTACTGTTTTGGGGTTTATAATGGAAAATTGCAGACTTTTTATTATTCCAATTTTATACAAATACACATTGTGCTATTGTAGTTTGTCTTCAGGTATTTTGTTAACTTCACTATGACCTATAATATATATCAAAATCAAGTTGTTTCATGATTGCGCTCACATTACACGTACATTATCAGGCTTCGGCATAAAATTGGCGATATCGCAAAAAGTATGACCTAAAGATCTGTCTCATGTCACGAACGTTTATTGTTTTTGAATAATAACAATTGCCGATTATTTAACTTATTTTATTTCTTTTAACCATGTACCAAAAGATTTTGTGGCTACGATATGCTATGAAGTTTTGTTCAATAGTGTGATCGCTATAGTATGGATAGCATAATAGTAAAAAAAATAGAATAAAAAAGTCATTCCCGTTATCATTTTGTAGTAGTTTAAAGTATATGAATTGACAAATAATGTATTTAATCCTTATATGTGTAATTAAATAATATTTTTGGGTGTAGTGTGGTGGACCTTGCTTTGCAAATATACTAATAAAAATGGTAAACTCCCTGGAGCAAAACTCCACCCTGTGGACCACTATCATTCATTTATAATCAAATAAAATAAACATATTTTTAAACCTGTGACATCTTAACGGTTCATTCATTCATAGTTCAAACCTCCAAAACTATGTAGGTGTAAAATATAAAATATAAACTATGTTTTCATTTTACTAGTGTGACTACAAAATTTTATAATGCAAAAACTTACAGAAACAAAGGAACAAGGTGTCGACAGCCATCGAGTATACATTAAAGAATATGCTCGCTATGACATAGGTGGAAGCCCCCAGTATGATACTGGGAACCAGGTAGTAGTGAAGCCGTTCTCCACCTGTCCAACTTTCTAGTTGCTCAAGTTGCAGCAGGTAGTATGTGCCAATACCCACTCCCAACCCAAGAAGTACTTTTGATAAGAAGAAGATGAAATCTGCTACCTGAAAAACGAAACATTATTTTTAAAACCCTATTTTATCTAAGTGTACCACTATACACACGCAAGGAAAGAAAGTTGTATATTTGGGACTTATACCGAAAAGAGTTCAGTGATTCCAAATCTAAAATTTGAGTAGGTTGAAATATCTAGAAGACTAAGACTCCTCAAGTAAAAACTTATTTGTCCTGGATTTTCCTATATGATTATGGATGCTGTACACATTTCGTGGATAAAAAATTTATCCACGACCATTTTAAATAAAATATGCTGCGAACTCTAAAAAAGAAATAAGCTTGTGTTCTAACATTTCCACAAAGAACAAAAAAAATAAATACTTTTATAAAATTTCCAATTAAGTACAAATATAAATGAGGATTGTTAACGTAATTAGCCGAGATGATATTTTGTTTGAAGAACGCATGAAATCAATATTGAAAACACATGTAATTAACTAACAAATTATATAAAGCTACAATTATAAATTGTATGTTGTCTATGTAAGGTGTTCTGGTTAACTAATTTGAACAAAGAATCAATCAATTACAATGAAGAATAAAATCATTCCTTTATCTGCTACATTTTATGGAGCCGATTCTTCACTCTTGATCTAAACTGGGGGCGTGAACATGCAGTGATGTTGAGAGACAATATTTATATATTGTGCAACTGTCGTAGCAGTGCTCTGATACCGGGCGTTTGTTCGTGCATGATTGACATGAAATAAGAGACAGCTACTAGTTACAAGTTTACAAGTGTGAGTCATAATTATGTCGGAAAAATCTATAATAACAATAGAGATACGATACTGAAGGGCTTTTAAAAATATTTGATTTATGTTCCCAATACTGTCAAAATAAATGGTGTATAGTGGATTCCTGACACAGTAGTGCAATTTAAAATCGTACAAGAGCATTGTGCAAAGTTAAGTATGTTTCAACATTTCTACAGAGTATTGTTGTTCTTAATATAAGTTCAAGTATTCTAGAGGCATTATCAAAATGCAGTCTACTATCGAAAATGGCATCAAGGTCGCATGTCCTGTCGACTTTTTAGAGCAAGTTCCTTACTATTGTATATCTAAAGGTTACTTGCTTGTTTTTTTTCTTTGTGAAAGAAATTTGTATGCAGTTCGAGTAACATATATATAGTTTGTCATTTTCACATTCGAATAGTTATGGTAGTTCTTTACAATAGTATGGGACACCATACTATTGTGAAGTTCACAATTTTAGAGATTTCATACATTAGAAAATTACCATTTCTGAAACAGGTACTGATATTGTTGACAAAAAAAATAAATAGCAAAGTGCCTAATATAAATCCGCGGTACACAAGAAGTCATCTGGATGAAAGGGGCTAAATTTATTTACTTGATTGTTTGCTGCTTATTTGTTAAGTATAAAATAAACCATTTTTATTCCCGATACCGTTGGATGCTAGTTTTCGTATTAACATCAACCTTGTCAAATGCTTTCTTGAAATCCCTATATTGACTTCGAAACGTTGTCCACAAACGACTCGAACAAGTGCTGAGAGTAAAATAGTAGATTATATAGTGGTGGTAGATCTACCACAGACAAAGTGATGTTGTTCTGGCATAATATACTTATGAAATATTGGACACACCTGTCCATAAACTAGCCTCTCTAGAACTTTTATAAATTACGGATAAAAGAGAGGTTGGTCTATAGCGAAATGTATTTCATTTATACCCTCTTTTATGTACTGGTGTTGTTTTTTCCAACATGTAGGGAAAGTCCTACTCACTATACATTTATTAAACAAAAGAGTAAACAGAACCCATATGGTATCTGCGATATATTCATATATATAAAAAGGCAGGTTTAACCCTAACTGTCTTTCGCCTTTGTTCAAGTTACTTGAACAAAGGCTCAGGACCAGATCTTTTGATGACTTAATTATTTTTAAAATGTCTACAACATCAAACGACATGGAAGATAACCGATCCAATTATATTGCAGTTTGTTCATACCTCAACTATAGTCAGTAAGAGTTACAGTCAGTGACAGTAGTGGTTGCTTGACCTGACTTAAATTAAACTGGCGGTTATGTTTGACTACTTCGAATTTCTAATTTATATACACAATTGAAATGGCAGTGTCCATAATTTATTTGATCAGTGTAAATGAATTATTCTGTATTGTTGGAGATTGGAGTGGGTAATAAATTGCTTGTAATTTATTTATCAAAGTTGTATGCAACAGGAGAAAACTGCCAAGTCTTCTTATAAAGCTGGTATGATGCAGTTTGTCTTATAAGTTGGTATATTTTAAAAATGTATTCTTAAGAAATTAAAATAATGTTGATTTACATAGATATCAAGAAACGTATCCTGATTCATACCTCACAACTGAGCACTAACCGCTCAAGTTAGAGCTATGAAATTTGGACAGTAGTTGTATTTTATGATTTTTAGAAACACACTAAGAATGGATTTTGAAGAACTCAACCACCAAGGTGGTAAAAATCTTTTATACCACATGAAAAATTGAGAAGAAAATATACAAAAATAATGAAATACATATTTCATCATCTAAGGGTTGCAAGGAGCTAGAAAATATATGGCATGGAGATGGAATTTTATATGGCATGGAGACTTTGTATGGCGAGAGTTCCTGAAGAAACTGGGTGGGGTGGGGGCGGGGGCGGTCAACTTAAGACATTTTATCACAAGCACTTTAACCTGAAGGGCACACAATGTGAAGACTCATGATGATGTATGGTCATTCCAAATATATGATATTTGTTATCTAATTTCAACTATATTTCATATTCTCAATTCATAGATTTTCAATGTATTATAGTGTCAGTTGGTGCTATATTAAACTCTTCGATTATAGCATATAAGTTTAATTTTATTTGAACTAAATACCGCCCTCTTAAATTTTATTTCTGAAATTCATTTATGAAAATATAATGAAAATAATGCAAATTTTCATACACAGAGCATATAATATAACCGTAGATATTAATTCTTTATAATTATTTTTGTTTAGCATTTATTTATTATTTGCACACATAGTATTAAATTGTAAAAATTGTTGGCATCTAATTGGTATTTTAGTAGTAAGATAAATTAAAAAAGTATCAGAGTAATAAGTATCGGAGTAAGTCATAAGAATCAGAGTAAGTAAGGTTCATTGCAGAGGACACATGGATCGATAGGTGCGCTCGAAGCAAGATAGTTTTAACCCCAAGAGTACTGTTAATCCCATTAGATAATCTATCTGAGTTTAAAAGAATACAGTTCCCTCTCCAAGTATGATGATTGATAAATCTTAAGGACTATCACTGAAAATGGCAGGCATAAACGTGAAAAAGGAAAATGGTCAGCATAGAGATAAGATAGCCTTGACATCTAAGCCTTAGAAAGCAGTACCATAAGGTGGTTCACAAAGTGGCACTGGAATAAATATAATATCATTTATGTTTTGAAGCAATATTTAACTGACCATTTAACATATCTCAGAATGCCATAAGAACCGAAGCTTGAATTTTGTTAAATTTAGGTTTATATTTAATAATCTAACAACTGTTGTTAATTCAGATTACTTGTTTAGAATAAAAAAAAACGGTAAGTTACCAAACATTAGTAAATAAATTTACAAAATTAGTAGAAACTAAGGATTGAGTATGCTAATAGAATTCTGATGAAGAATTATTTCTATTAAGTTACAAAATCCATATCCTGACACTTTTAATTTGTCGAGTGGAGCCATGGGCTACAGCTAATGACCCTATGTGACATTCTACTAAAAATAGCAAATTTAGGAGTACTCAGCTAACCTATTACGAAGCTGGAAATCATGAAGAAACAGTACTAAAACACATGTATAAATATCGCCAGTATTATTATGTTAATGTAATTAATCACATAAAGGTACTTATAGTTGCTTAATATTAAGAAACTGGTTCAAATAAATTCTATGCAATTTTCCAACCGCTGAAAACAGTCGGCAAACTGCCTCTACATCCTTTATGCATTGATTTATAATGTACGCTAATTTCCCGCCATATTTTTTAAGGTTTGACATAGAATATACTTATTGACGTAGCATAAAATAGATAATTTCTTCTCAGAACCTGTGGACAATTGGCAACAACTATTTAAATGAAAAGATTCGAAGTGCGCTGAGTGCATTTTTGAGTTAAACTTTTAAATCATAACAGCTACTCAAAAGTATATTGAAAACATAATGACTGTATAAACAGTATATTGAAAACGTAATAGCTACGTCAAAAGTATATTGAAAAGATAATAACTACATTAAAAATATATTCAACAAGAAGATGAAATCCCTAAAAACACTTTTGGTATGACATATAGTTAATTGTTATAGATTATTTGTTAAAATCATTTTTGTTACAGTTCTCTACTTATCTAAACCACAGAATAAATAACTAAATATTGAGATTGTTAGTAAATTAACCATAAATAATTATTATACAAAAAAAAATGGTTAAAACAAAATACACCTTTATTGCTGGGGCAAAGCTGGTGTGGGCAGTTAGTTAAAAAAATATTTTTGTGTGATAATATAATGTGGAAGAGGAAGTTTTGTCACTCAGATCATTGGGAGCTGAAAAATTTACAAACCAGAGACGTATAGAAGATCAAGGAAAATGATTAGATCATATTGTAGGAATACAAAGAAAACCAGCATGTGAAGTTGTGTTCATGCTGTGACATTGGGAATTTTACGCAAAGCTAAGTGTAGATGGCGCTACCAAAGTAAGACGTAAACAAAACTAGTTGTAAAAAAAGGTGTAGATTTTTGTGACGCAAAATTGAAAACTTTTATGTGATGAGAAAATATGGTGAAAAATTAGGATATTTAACAATATTAGAATTAAACAATTAGCATAAAATGAATGCTCTGAACAACGCCACCACTTTATTTTGTTGTCTTAAAAGTTTTTGTGACATTCATCTATTTCCACAGCTTTCGACGTTGTTTGTCTTTGGGGAATAAATATGGATGACTATATTTTCAACTGCTCCAACTGCACAACATTGATGCATATTTATTATAAATCGAGATTCAGACTTCAAAAAACCTCAAATTCAGTTCTTCTCAAGATTGACAGATATAATTTACAAAACATCACATGTTTATCTACGATGTTTACGTTATAGTATAGGTAACGCCTTAAAGGTAGAAATTGGCAGTAAGGTTCCCTATTATTTATTTAAAAATATGACGTGAGTACGAAATTAATGTTTGCATTACTCATGACTTAAAATGGTTGATTGCATTCTTAGTACTTCTTGAATAAATACCAAATATTACTGAGCAGGAACTCCAGATGTCTGTCTAAATATCGAGATTATCAAGATAGACCTCGTAACAAAATAGATTTAAAAATGGTAATTGTTATTGTATCCCACATCATTTTGTTTCAATATAAAAAATGCAAAGCCTGAAATTTACTTTGTAACTATATTATCTTGAAATGTAATGGTACATAATTTTAAATACAAATTTCATTTGAATTTAAAATTATGTATCATCTTTAAAATTATGGGTCAAGAATTCAATACGAAGTGTAAATCTATAACTTATTCCATTTAGGAGCTGTACGATTAACAGACAGGCAGACAGGATTGTGACAATAATAGGTACTTTTGGGTGTGAATCTAGTAAACTTTTCAACTAATATTTTTGCTTTTATTTTGTTCTACAATGCGATTGAAGAGTTTAGTATTGTATGAAAACAATTATTAAGAAGAGTCAAAAGACAACCAATATTTTTGAATGCTATTCCATTGTTATTGCTATATTCCCAGGTATTAAATGGAGTGAAGATGTATAACGTAAATTGATAAACAATAAAAATATCCATAATACTCACCTTATCTAAAACGAATACGCGCACAATATTCCTCATGAGGAGACTGAACGCGTCACGAGCACTCAAACAGAATGCCTTTCCATGCACTGCGCACATGATGTATGCATTCTTGTTGATGAAGCGCAAAAAGTTTTCCAAGCACGCGAAGAAGCACTGACAGAGACACAAAATGCATTTGGTAATCGGATTGTCGAACTTCTTCACCTTACGCTCGATGTAAGCGAGAACAACTCTGATCATTCGTACAATGGCTATGATGAGCGCACCAAATGCCACCGTGCCTGAGTGGTACCTGCAAGGTAGTTTATTAATATGTAACTATACCAATATATAAAATGTTTGACTGTTATTAACTTAAAATCTACTAGATTTGAATAAAATCGGCGCCAACATTTGCCTTAAAATTTCAGGAGTGTAATAATATTAATATTATAAAAGAACTTGAAAAATTTGAACAAATAAACAGAGTTAAAAAATGGGCATAACTCATAGTGCACTGGTTTGTTCTCATATTTAGAAGAATAACAATTGGAATTGGGTGTGGATCTACATCTGTAAGGCTGTAAAATTCGAAATATGGTTTTCACAGAATAAAGGTAAAAAAATGGTTTTCATCCAAGTTGTACATACATTATGCAGAGGAAACGGCAGATACCAGCTAGTAAATATATATATTAGTGTCAAACCCGATCTCAGGCAGAAGTAATTTTTCCTAGGCCAAACTTGTTTAGAAAATGTGTGTAAGGTTATCTCAAATTCACACTTCAAGCTAAATTAATATAACCAAAATGAAACTAAATGAGCCATTGTAAACAAACAAATAAACATGTCGGATTGTGTCAATGTGGAGATTTCCCTAACACATCCCCCTCTTCCCCGCTTTATATTTTCTACTCATTAAACCTAACCTAACCTAACATAACCTAGCCTAGCCTAACTTAAACTGACATAACTTTACCTATCTTAACCTAATCTAATCTGAACTACATACAAAGAACATAAATAATGAAAGATATTAGTAATGAACCTAATCTAACTTAGCGTGACCTAACTTGATCTAACTTAACCTAATCTAACCTAATCTAGGATATTGAAATCTCACTAAAGGCTGCAGATACAAAACATTCAACTGGAACGAAATAAAGTTTTGTGAGGTGCATCTCTACTGAAATTATAAAGATACTATGCACTTCCAAATGTCATAAAAAAACATCACTTTAACTACTAACAAATGTAAATTAAAGTTGTTTTTACTGATTTGTGTCTATTTTAGGTTTTTTACAAATTTTATTTTAATAAATATTGTATTTAATTATTGCTTTACACTTATGATCACAACTTAAACAGTTTAGCCTAAAGTATGAATTTTATTATCAGGGTAAATCAATATTGCCTAAGACAAACTAGTTGAACTAACATGCATTTTCTAAACTAGTTTGGTCTAGGCATAACCAGTTCGTTTTGAAATTGGATTTGACCAGTAACATATTCAAAGTTAAAAACTATCTTGAGGTTATTTTCAAATCTTTTTACGTTGTTTTTCAAAGAATATTTCACAGATAAAAATGCTTTAGACTTACAGCAGAGAAATTGGAATAATACCAAACAAAATTAGGATAGTGTAACAATTCATGCCGTAAATATGATTACGTATATACATATATATACATATTATGTATATACATACCATACTGATCTCCAAAGCCCTGCAGTGAGTGTGAAAAATGGTAAGTTCTTCTTATTATAAGTCCAGTACCAAGTGGCGAATGTTGCAGCCAGAATCATTCCTTCCATACCCTGAATGAAGAATAGCGTCCAGAAGAAGCTGAATAAATTAAAAGCTGGAAATTTTTTTTTAAATGAGAAGATGCAGTAAAAGATTAAAACGAGTTTGAAACTAGATGCACACAAGTGATACTGTGCTAGTAGTGTTTGATGAATTTTGCTTGCCAATCATAGTATTTGATTTTTAGGTCTATGAGAATTGTTAATATGAGTTTATGGTTTGCTAAATTACTATGTATGTAGAAAGGAAAAAAATTTACCTTAGGACAAAAAACAGAAATGAATATGTAAGATATTGCAGGTACAATGTGGAAGGAAAGGAGGATTGCTATGAAGAGTAAGTAAAGTAGGATTGGAAAGAGGTATAAATGGTTATGCTTAATGGAATGCTTGTTCCAATTGCGTACGATACAAACCAAAGATTTTATGTAATGTGTCTTTAAAGACCACATTTGAAAAGAATATGCAGTCAGATAATTTATGAGTCAGAACATTAAGAAAGAATGTTTTAAGATAGTTGACTTATAGACAAATGTAGTGTAGTGTTTTGCTAGATATGCTACTTTTTAGAGGTGTCATGACTTGTTCTGTGTAAGTCTTAGAATACAAATGTTCCAATTTTTCAACATTACTAACAATTCAAAATTTAACACTTATTGACTTCAACAAATCTTAAGTATGCAAAAGCATATGAAATGAGTTTCTGCGTATGAGCAGCGGTATCAATTTAAACTTGGGTTCTTTCATAGCCTAATTTATGGCTCTTTGTGCTGCTTTTTTTGCCATTGCCGATTCCATTTCTCGGTAAATTGGATCTAGTGGTATTGTGCCAGTTTCATTGAGGATGTGGGCGCCGCAAGGTAATCAAAGTGATATGTGACATGAAGCACTGAACACCTTATTTGGGTTTAAATATTTAGTGACACGAATATTATTTTACAAAATGAAAAATTGTTATTTAGGTAATTCCGCATCTTTCTTAAGTTTCTTTCGTATGGATGTTCTGTTTACAATAATGAAATATTTAAACGTAGTTACGATTTAAACAAATGTTAAAATTAAAAAAAATATTTCTTCAGTAAAGTTTGGGCAGCAAAAAAAATAAAAAAGATGTAGATTATTTACATTTTATAGTTTTGAGAGTAATTTAAAAAAAATTCTTACCATAGCAAATAAAAACATGTATGGTATTAATTGTTGGTATAGACAAGGGCGGCTTTTACAAGTTTCTGAGTATAAAATAAGACAATTACAATAAGGAAAATTTTTTTTCCCATATCCTGTTTTCGAGATATACTATTTCAGCATTACTACAAGGGTTAAGTAACTTTGCAGTCATATATAATATTGCCATAGGATTTCATCAAAGGTATATCACTACACTCTTGAATAGTGAGCAATATAAATATAATTTTGTAAAAAGAAGTATTATTATGCAAAAATGTATTATACTGGTAATGCAGTGTTTCTGTTGAGTTCTATTTGCAGAGTTCCTATTTATAACAATGTTGGAGAAAATGTTGAAAATTCGGACTTTACCAAAAAAATTCGGACTATACCAATTAACAATATACGTGTATATACAGTGTGAAGTTGAATACGAGAAAGTCACTGATAAATAATTCTCTTCAATGTCCTAAAGAGGACAGTAAAAACTGTTTTCCGAAATTCGAAGCAGTTCTGGAGTTATTCAAGTACAAAGCTGAACTTTTCTGCATAATAATTACATTTTTTCCACATTTTTCATTCTCGTATTATAAAATATCATTTAATAATTTAATATTATCAACAAAAAAATCTAAATGTTTTTCCACAAAACCAAAAACATTTCAAGCTTTAGAATGGTTCGTACGTTTTTGTCTATCTCATAATTCAGTTGAAATTATGTACTCAACCATTAAGTGGACAACTGATTTTTCTTAAATTTTTCAAAGTCATAATTTTTTCCTTATTTTTAATAATTTAAAAAAATGATTCTCCCTGTTCTCTTCAGAACATCAAAGAGAATTCACTATCTGTGGCTTTATCGTATACAAATTTACACCTGTATACGTAAAGTTTCATGAAAACTATTTATGACATTTCAACAGAAGATCAAATGACGGTAAAAAGAGGTAGAATAATTTTTATTATATAGATTTATATAATAGGTATCACCTACATACATAAAAAAAATCTTAGTGAGCCTCTGTTTGCATACTGAATATCTTTTATAATAATGATTATGGTATACTTATAGTAAATAGCTGCTGAAACAACTTTTTACAATTTTTATTATGCCGTGATTTAAGCAGGCAGCAGATAAACATTTGTTGATTTTCTTGTTGTGATGCAGCAACCACAGCATGTGGTTGATATACGAATTTTGTTAAGAGATTCGTGGTATGTGGAATTTTATTAATAAATTAGCTTTGCTTATGACTTTGTTCGCGTCTAATTAGAAAAAAACATTTTTTGTTTTTTTTTCTCTTATATGTTTCTCCTCGGTATACGAAAATATATATCAAAATCAGTCCAGTAGATTTTTCGAGATATCCGCTCAAATTAACAGACAAAAATTCTAAAAAGGGTTTTCTGGCTTCAATTATCATTCTATATGCTAAATCAATCACTTTTTTTTAAATATTTCAATGTACAGAATTCACTCTATTACAATTTCATTATGTATAAATTAATTATAATTACCGTGCAACGCTGTTGTGTAGGGAGGGTTTTCCGTGCCCGCCAGGTGGCAAGTGACTTGCGTACAATTTAAACACTGTAGTACGTTGCAATCTTCATTAAATTGTGTCGGCTCGCAGCTTCCATATTCCTGAATTAATAAATTGATTTGTTGATAAATATTGCATCAACCAAATACAGAAATTTTGGTGTTCCATAAATCCAAAGAAATATCTGCCAATATTGCATTTTCGGTGAATGTAATGTATTTCACGGTAGAATATAATGTAGTTTATCAAAATAAATTTTATGTTAACAGCAGCTACCATGATAATAAAATATCATTATTAATAAAACTATCTTAGTTTAATGATAGAGCCATTGGCTGAAATCTTAAGCGTATTTCAACACATATATTCAAAATGTTGGCTCCTTCAAAATTATTTAAAATATCTAAGCCCAAATAAAGAAATTATTCAGTCAGATCTTGGAATCCATGTCAGATCTTGGAGTCCAAGATAGAGATAATAAACAATTTGAAATAAACTGGTTTGCACAATAGCAATAAGTGCACTGAGCACCAAAAAAATAACCAATGTCCCAAGGCCACTCCGATTAATTTTAAGTTTGAAGCTTGTTAATAGCAAAAGAGACAGTCTAGAGTCTGTTCGAGACTATTGAAATACAAGTCTTTAAAGTTTACTTGAACTCATGACACGATATCGCATGGGCAGCCACTATTTTAAAGTAATGAAAATGATAAAGTAGTTTTTAAAATTAAAAATATTGATAAAATAAACAAATATTTATTTTACAAAATTTGACCAATACTATGTATTAATTGATTTCTTTAATTGCTAAAGAAAAATGCGCTGTAACCTCCTTCACAACCATAAAAGGTGTAGCTGTAACTACTCCATTAGCAATCTCTAGTAGACAGTCACTGAGCTTATTAAGACAATCTTTATAGTCTCTGGAATTTTCATTACAGAACTCTAAAAGCTGTTTACAGCAATCAAAGTGTCGGTTTCTGAAATTGTGTGAGTATGCCAAAACATTAACAAGTTGAAGTGATTTCCCACATGTTTAAATAATTGTAAACAATGTTGTGTATAAAGTGAATGGTTAGTTAATTCTGAGATTCTGACAATTTTTCACTCGACCATCGTCCAATATAATTTTCAAAATTCAGCAATTTTTCTTCCGTAATGTCCTTAATCTTTTCAATTTTACCCTGTATCTGCTGTTTCTCAACATTCAATATTAAAGTAGAGACACACCAAAAACTGTACCTGTATATTTAATTCTTTTTCTCTGTTTTGATAGAAATTGAACAATTTTCCAGTATACGAGTTTCTTGATCATTGTAAGATCTCTTATGGTGTCAACGTTTCACTGTTGTTTGCAGCAAGATCGATCATTCAATAAGTATTATTTTTTTATTCATACTCGAAATGAGTTATAGAATATAATTAACAGCATTTACCTTAATTGCTATTAACTTATTGATAAGGAGGCACAAGCTCGCTTATCTGATTCTTTGAAGTACCAAAAAAAGGGTCATGACGAAATTATGGAGTAACCAAGATTGGTACACTAGACTTCACAATCAAGAAACAATTTAAAAGTTCATATTGATTATTTTACTGCTTCTAATTGTCATCTATTACCTCTTCTGACCTCATTTTGTTCTTTGCTCTTTTGATGTCCCAAATTTAGTTTATTCCTTTTTTTTTAATATACAAGAATATTGTTAATTAAATTTTTTAACACATTCACTTCGGAATAGCTCAATGGAGAAAATCAAATTCCTAACATCACCTAAGAATATTTTTACCACATATTTACCCCACTATCTTATTATTATTTTTTTGTTGTTATATTTCATTCTGATTAAAAAAACTACTATGTGATGTAGTGTTATTTCTACTTTCTTTAATTTCTTTACCACAACCTAGGTTCGTTGTATTACAACATCTTCAGGTGGGCTATTAGCAATGACCTTTTTTATAGCTACTAAAACATGCTCAATCTGGTGCATGTTGTGCACGTAGCAAAGGTCTTTGCTAATAGCTCACCTGAAAATGTTGTAATACAACAAAACCTAGGTTGTGATAAAGAAATGAAAGAAAGTAGAAAAAATACTACATCACGTAGTTTCATTTAATTGTGAACAATAAGTTCATTTTCACAATTAAATAAAATTACGTGATGTAGTATGTATAATGTAGTAATGAACCTTCACACTGTGAATTTGTTAATATGTAAAGTTTAAATTAGAATCATTATAAACTCTAAATTAATTTACTACGGTAAACTGTTAAAATTGCTCTTAAAGTAATGAGTACACCTTGCACATATTAAAGTTGTAACAAATAGATATTCAAGTAACAGAACAAATATTTAATAGAATATCCCCTACTATCTTACACGCTTACGTTTGATAACAATCTATAAAACCCAGTTTTTTTATTTTCCCAGTATTCTCTATGCTAATGTTGATAAGATAAATATTTAATTTATTTTTCAAATGTAGTATAAAAATACATTTTTATAGATATAAAGATATACATTGATTATATTACACGGGAAATATGTCAAACATGTGGTGATCGTTTGAACTTATCAGCACTTTTCTTGGATAAATTGTTTATACAGTTTTACTTAATTAGTAATTTAATCAGTTCTAAAGAAATAATAAGTATATTATCAGAAAATGAAATCCAAACACATTATATCCTAATTATGGTACTTATAATTTATTAGGAGCATAACTGTATAGAATATTAAATATATTTGGCATTAATTTTGTAGAAATTCACTATACACAACTAAGTGAAACTACGTGATGTAGTATTTTATCTACTTTATTTAAATTCTTTACTACGATCTAGGTTTAGTTGTATGACAACGTCTTCAGGTGGGCTATTAGCAAATGTTGTCATACAATGATACTTAGGTCGTCGTAAAGAATTTAAATAAAGTAGAAATAATACTAGATGATGTAGTTTCATTTAATTGTGTACAGGATATACATTCTTTTGCATAAAAAACGGGCAGTTTTGATTTTGTCATATTATAAACAAAATATTATTTATTAAAAGGTTGTATTAATTGTAATTGTTACTGGCAGGTGTATTCTGGTGCATAAAAACGAACGTTCTAAATTTAAAATTTATTCTTTTTGAATGAAAATTCTCTTCCACTGACAAAAACATATTTTTTGACGGAAAATGAAATCCAACTCTTATTAAGTTCTTTTTCATTTATTACATTTTTTATCTTAACAAATAAATTTTAATAAAATTCCTGATGTTTGCTGCATTAGTTCACTTCTGTTTGTTGTTCTCAGTATGGTTGAAAAAACGATAAGAGCTAGTAAAATTATTGCACTGCTTGAAGAAGGCTGTAGCCAATGTTATGTGTTTCAGCATTATAATGTGAGCCATTCCACCGTCCAAAGGACCTGGCAACGATACCAAGAAATGGGCTCTGTCAGTAGAAGGCCCGGTTCTGGAAGAAAACGGTGCACTGAGCCACGGGACGACCGCTTTATAGTCAGTCAAGCGCTACGAAATCGTCAAGTTACGTACGTGGATCTCAAACAGAACCTCGAGGACGTCAGAGGTACACGAGTAAGTCTATGGACAGTCAGAAGGAGACTTCAGGCCGTCAATCTACGTAGTTAACGCCCAACTCGGGGCTCTATATTGCTCCGTGAGCTTCGCTCAAATATTTTCATCATGGACTCAAGATTGGAATAGTGTTTTATTCTCCGATGAAGCTTGTATATCGTTTAGTGGTGAGGATTGACTTCAGCGAGTCTTACGAAGACCTGAAGAACACTTTGCAAAAGTGTGCTTTGAGGAAATCACCACTTATGGTGAAGGCTCCGTAATGTTTTGGGCTGGTATTAACTCAGATGACCGTACCGTATAAATAGCAATATTCTCATCATATCGCCTTTTAAAATGCATTAAATAATAATAAAATAACTCTGATATGGTTTATTCCTATAAACTCTTTTTTGCAAAAGAGTTTATTAAAGAAGTTTCAAAGAATCTATGAAAAAAAATATAGGTGATAAATCTCATTGGATGAGTGTTACGTACCTCATATTGTCCGCATATACCACCTAACCCAATAACAGCATATTTTGGGGTACCCATCGACATGAGGAACACTAAAATGACCACAACATACACAATGGTCGCCATCTGGAACACCCACGGAAGCAGCGGGAACGCGAGTGTCGATCTTATGCTGCTAACTGCTCTGAGGAGTAAAAATGGAAGTATTTTTACTATGATCATGTGATCAGATGATAATTGACGTCTGTCTTGGTACTTACATAAAATAATTAGAAGTGATTTTGAATATTTTCTTAATTTACCAATTTAATCAACACAGAAAATGGAGAATCCATTCCTGTTCTACTGCTATTATCTAAATAAAGATTTGAATTTGCATGTCCCTATACAAATATAAGTATGTAAGCCTATTATAATCTTTTAAACCACTGAAGAGATTTAAATATTTTTTTTCTGTTCTGTTGGAAAAATGCTCTCTAGGATGCTAATGGTTGTTTTTTATATTTTATTTTATTTAATGGTGTACAATTATAATGGTGGACAATACAAAAAGAATCATTAAATTACGAAACTATCTTGAGGGATCTCGATTGTGGTCATTAGTAATGATTAATTAGCAACATACAAACACAAATTAATGAAATACAAACATTTCATAGAATACATTTTACCCACAAATGTAAACTACACAGAGCAATACTAGATGAGTAGGTGAGATAAGAACGAACAATATTTTATTTAATTGTTCTGCATATGTATCTAGATGGCGCTTTACAACTGTCAATTATAAGGAAAGTATTGAATGAGTGAAGTTTGATTAAAATGAATACTTGATTTGATATGAAATCAGAATGAGTTGTCATAATCAGTAATTACTATTTCTAATCATTTTATTAACAATTTTATAATGGATTATTGAAAACCTCATTAGTAGAGTATTGCATTAGGTAAATCATTTATAATCATTCAAAACTACTTTTATTAACATTTAAACAAATATAGCAACAGAAATGAAAAATCATACAATGCAGCTAACATAAGACAGATATGGAAATGGTATCCTGCCCATAGGTGGTCACTTTGCCATATGTGGATTTATCTAGATCGTCTTAGGTGTTTGCCCACTGACGATATGGAGATCAGTAATATTGTGTTTCTCTTTAGGTCGACTGAAGTCTGGCGTCTCTTTTATTTGTGGTTTTGTTACTGGTTAATGTTAGGACCTCTTGTAATTATTGCGAATTAGTATAGATAATGTGTCTTTTTCAAAACACTGCTATATAAAATTGTAGCTCGATAATAAAAGTGTGGCAAAAACAATCTCTTGTTTTATAACAACTAAAACATGCTCCATCGTGTGCATGTCGTGCAAGTACATCGTGTATAGTATTTTGTGTCTAAAAAGAAAGACGATTAAACAAAGGCAAAATTAAGAAATAATCAATATTCTACTATTTATTTCACAGGTCCCTAATAAAGAAATGCCTTATTTATTT
Source organism: Druceiella hillmani (assembly GCA_039881145.1). NCBI lineage: Eukaryota > Metazoa > Arthropoda > Insecta > Lepidoptera > Hepialidae > Druceiella > Druceiella hillmani. The sequence goes on from JAYKKI010000033.1 coordinate 16,679,390, forward strand.
TGAATAAATGTTATTGGATTATATAAATGGTATAAAAGAAATAATAATTGATATTAATAATTAGTTAACATTACAATAACCATAGTCATAGACATGAGCTTAATTCATAAAATTAAGAAGAATTGTATACTAAATAGTATGAATTTGAAACTTTGAAAATGAATTTTCTCAAAACAAAATTTAAATGTGCTGTAACTTCCTTAATTTTTGTAATATCAATGCAAATTTAATTTCAAATTTTCTTGAATTCAATACTAAATACCGCTATTCAAATTTGAAAATTTCTAACAAGAAGTCTCTTTTTGCTTTCTGCATTTAAGATTACTTTATGAAATTTCTTTGTTACCTCATTCTTTAATACAATCATTCATTCTATTGCTTTTAATTGTTACATTTTAAAATCTTTCCTAAAACTTATCAAATTCAGTTTTATCGAGACTATGATTTTTGAGTAATACGACTTCTATGGATTCTGAGTTTAGTCTATGGGTTCTGAGAAAATAAGATTATTACAATCAATTAAATTTTTTTGTATTTCAACCCTAACATTAAATAAAATATTAAACATTGTGCCCTGCTCTGTACAGTGGGGGCATCGCACGGTACAATCAAAGAGATGTGATACAATGTGAGGTATAGAATGTATAAATACTCAAATTAAAAAATATTATAGGTTGTTTTCGTCTTACATTTTTAAAAGGGCTCGGAACATATTTCTGCTATATTTATTAACAAATATTCTGTATAATAAAGCTGAATTATAAAGAATACTCACTTGCTGCCCTCTTTAATCAGCTCTATTGCAATATTTATTCTCTTTCTGAGGAATATTAGCACTAGCAGCAATATAGCAGTTAGTACGGACAGAATGATGGTGATAGTCAGCCAAATGTCAGCATTCTGGAACAGAGACGCTATCCAAGACCCGATATTGTTTGTGTTCTGCATTATGATTGGATTGTCTCGGAAGTATACATATTGTCCTGCGCATAAGTATATTGCTGAAAATTAAATAAACTTGTTACTCTTTTAGTAGAATTTATAAAGATTAGTTTTCAACGTAAAACGTTTAACACAGTTTGAGAATTAGGGAGACAAGAGAATTAGGAAATACAGCCGAATTTCCATATTTACAGAGTATACGCTCATACGGAGTATGCAGAGTATATGTTTAAAGAAATTATAAGAGATATTTCCTAGAAATTTCTATTTTCTTAAGCATTTCTATTTCATCTTAAACGGCAAAACTTTTGTCCTGACATAAATTATTTTTACGTGATTTAACATTAACTGGACTATAATATTTAAATAACGGGTGGAAAATAAAATAGACAAATTTAAATAAATTTGTTCAGTGAAAAAGTATGTATAAAGTTACATAAACAGGTATACAAACCTGAACTCATGAGTTTAAAAACAAATTTGAACCTGGGTGTGACATTTGTCATCAACTTTGTACAGTCGCAAATATCATAGGTATAAAGGTTAAACAGGTAACAATGGTTATGAATATAATATAAATTAAAAGAATATACTTACAAAATATCAATAATGCAATTAAAAGTGTGATTGAAGCCCAAACTAATGGACAAACGAACCAACGTAGTATAAATATGTAAATAAGACACAGCACAATTACAGCGACCAATGCAATGACCAGGAACCAACGACTGGATATAATGTCGTCTATGACCTGTGTTGACAGCTGAAATTAAATAAGAATTCTTTCATTCCAAATCTGTTTTTACATATTTTCATTGAAAAACTTATTGCAAATCTCGTCTCACATTACAGACGCTATGCTGAGCACAGGGCTGAGCCGAGCAGTCAAGATTTTGCGAGTAATTGGTAAGTTATTGTTACCAGTTTGTTAAGTTTGATTAAATTTTTTGGTCATAACAAACCGATGTACATTATGATGAACAATAATTTTAGGAAGAAAAATATGCTTGACGTACAAGGATGGACAGCGATTTTTTGCCCAGTAGTGAAAGTGTTAAATCTGAATTTTGTAAATAATAACTTTTTAGACCCTGATCGTACTACTCTCTTCACAATTAACTAGAAGTTCCAGTTAACATGTTCATAGCAGGGCTGATTTGGCGACTGGTATACTGTTCTGGAGATTTTTTCTTTAGTAAGTTACTTTCTTATAGCTTTTATGACTTGATAAACACAAGAACTTAAATGCTGGTAAAATCACTTAAACCAAAGTGCAGAATTTTGATAACAGTATAGTTTAGATACATAAGAAAAATAAAAATAGCGCCAACCCATACTTTCTGGCTGGATTCGGTATATTCGGTCAGGATTCGGTCTTATAAAGCAAATGGTTCAAATTTGTGGATTTCGAGGAATCTGTTGCGAACGCGATAATCAAATACCGGATTGAAAAATTAGATAAAGTGCCATTTATTCAATTTCCAGTGAAGTCAAAATAATTTGAAGAAGACAATCTGGTAAATTGAAGCTGGTAAAGGTTACAATCATTAGAACTATGGGAATGACTATGAAAATACTTAAATTACTACGTTGCTTAACTTCGTTTTGTTTCAGACCTTCTGCCAAATGACTAAAACATTTCTTTGTTACTTTTTGTAGTAACAGTAAATGAACATTTTTATTACATAATATACTATACTTTATTACATATCCTATTTTACCCTACATCCTTATCTATATTTACTATTAAAAATATTTTTGAAAATCTCAACACATTAAAGATATTTTTGAAAAAACTTGTGGATTATAGCCTGAATAACGATTCAGGCTTCTCTGAACCTAAAACAAATTTTTTTATATTTTATTTTTTTCAATTTATTTTATGTTCCTTCTAAATATTTCCTTTTTTGTCTATTTGTTGTGGTATATGGTTGTCTGTTTGTTTGAGCATTACATAAAACTAATAAATTGATTTGGTTAGCCTTCTACTGAACGTACACTTCAGGTACAGATGAAAATCTACAGTACTATCATAATGACAAATATATTTAAAAAATTTTAATACAATTATTGGTATTCACTACAATATATCTCTTTAACTACAATATTTTATTAAAAATAGTTGAGATATTCGCATGAGACAGAATGTTATTTTTAAATTATAATGAATTTTTTATATAGAATAGGCTTAAGCTAAACGGATAGTTCAGTATAATACAAACCTCATTAGCGGATGTGAGTATACCTATATTTCCTGTGAGAGCTTCAATATCGGCTGCAGATAGGAGCTGATCAATGAATGACCCAATTCTCTGGAAGTTGGGAATGCATCTGTTGCCAACTGAAAATTTTATTAGAACAATCATACTTAAAAATATGAGATTACATCATTGATAGTGATCTATAGTGGTGTAATGATTTACATTATAACAAACTTTTTTCCATAAATATTAATTTATAAATGTGTGTTTTAAGTTTTATCATATTATCAAACTTATTTGCGGGCAAAGTGAAATTTTCGAATCTTTCAAAAATGGTACATTTTATTCCCTTTTATTTGAATTAAGGATCACTTTTTCAATACATATATTAAATATGGTGTTAGAAAATTTTCAGACAAATAAAAAAGATTCAAAAACATATAAGACATACTTAGTATAATTTGACACAAGATTTCTAATGTTTTGTGTTATTTAACCTAAAATTATTGTTTAACAATCATGTCATGATTTATCAAAAAGACACATGTGTAATTCCTAAATAAGATTATTTCTGTTGAAAATAGCTGTGTTTTAGAATTAAACATAAGTAATTTTTTAGCATTCTGGTAACAATTTTCAAAATTATATATTTTTCAAAATTGTTGGAACAAACAAAAATACTGATTACGACTGGGTTGGATAATAAATGTGTGTTGAATTGTTGTAATCAGTAAAAGTAATCCCAGCGACAACATAAATGTAAAATATGGAGTAAATTATCTTTTGGGCTGTTAGTTTAATTGATTTCCTGATGAATACTTGCAGTAAATTTTGCTAAATATAACATTTTTGCAACTTACTCCATATTTTTTGTTGCTAAAAACTTATACAAAAAAGAACACAATTATCAAAAAAATAACCAGCTATGGAACAAAGAAAATTATGAAAATGACAAATAAACTTGTTAATTACGAATAAAACCCATCCTATGGGGATTTAATATTTAAGGCCATATAACGTTTTTTTAAGAAAAATAATTGGTTGCTTATAAGTCTTAAATTTACAATTTTAATTTACAAATAGACTGAAACTACTTTGCATTTAAGTACTTACTCAGTGCCGACATCCCAATCATCCGCGAAGGAGAGACCATATAAAAATTATTATTTTACAATTTTGACAGTATTCGAAAGACTTATTTAATGATTTTCAATACAATTAGATCTGTGAGAAAAAAATTTCGCAATCTCCAAGTGCGATTCTAATTCTTTAAAGAAAACGAGACTTTCTCTTTACTTCCTCGTATAATTTGGTTACACCTTTAAATTTAAAACACCATTTAAAATTTCATCACAATTGATCCTAAACGAAAAAGGCTATTATACAGGGCAAATGGACTGGGAATGAGCAATGAACAAAATTTGAAAGGATCTCTGTTTTATTATAGAACCCAAAAACCAAACATTGACTTTTGCTGAAAATACCCCACAAGCATGTAAATATGCCGACAATGAACTCTTTAAATTATTAATAAACTCCGAGTCTGAGATTAAAAGTTACATGATGTCAAATTACCTACAAAATAGTGTCCATAGTATGTAGTCACTTATTATGAATCTCTAAACTTAAATTTCCCCGTATTAATTATCAATGAATACGTAATAAGTACCATTCATGCTCTCCAGTATAAATGGTGCACACTGGCCATTGCTTATTAAGTTGTTAATCATATCGACGCTATTCACGTTGGTCAAATCAGTGCTCTCCCGGCACACGAGGTTATTCTTGATGTCTTCCACATTAGCTCCAGCATCTAACAACTCAATTTGGAACAACCTCGAAGTTGTCGGGCAGCTCGATACACAAACCTGCAAAGGAAAAGAAAATAATACAAAAATGCAATTAATTGGATAGAAGTTGCCATTTTTTAACATATTTTTTCAAACTTGGTGTACGGACATATTAATAGGTATTTTTACCTTTTATATTATAATTGTAACCCAAAGGTTGGAAGCATAAGAAATAAGGTTAAGTATTTAAATTTCTATAGCACCAATGTTGTTTTTTTGGTTTAAACTGTTATATGTGAGAAGGAATAAAGTTACTGTTCTTTTAGGAATGAATTTAATATTCAACAATAGATGTGGATACTGAGAAGGTTTGTGCAGAGTTTATCAATATACTATTCCTTATAACTATCATATCTTCTTAATTCTTGGAGAATTTTTAGGGAAATTTACTATTCTGTATGTATTCATATCGAGATTTAATTCTGATTCTCAATATTTCACTTGCTTTTTTCCTTTTTTTTACCATTTCTAAAATTGGGCTTTTGCACCATTTCTGCATTTTGATACAGAGATTTAGAAGGTTCTGTAATATTTGGGAGTTCACGATATATTCGATTGTAGTTTTTATACATTGCCTGTTATTATTGTATATTATTGGGCGGGGGGGGGGGGGGGGGAGGGTGTTAATGGGCTTTTTGATCGGGAATCATTTTGAAACTTTAATTTTTTGTCTATATATACTGACGAAACTCTTAATTATGGATAACGAATAGAAGATAGAATTTAATTAATCAAATACCCTCATCACCTGGCTTAGAGACAAAACTTTTTTCAACTTGTTGCTGTATCTACTTCGTCTTGCTCATTATCATTGAAGTTTATGTTAGTCTTGAAAGGCTTATGAGCCCTTGGTTCCGAATTATTTCAAACGGTTCTATTTTGTCTCAGACGTTTCTCAGGACGGTGATAAATGGGAGATCTGTAAGAAACTTGACTTCACCAAATCAGCTATAAGAAAGGTCAAGAAATCAGGTGCGAGCTGACATTAATCAGTATTTTCCTTTTACTTTGCCAAATATAACTAGTTTTTGGAAGATATCTGAATCTCCTTATGTTATCTGATCAAAATAACTGAACATTTTTTGCTAGCAGATTGTACACAGCTGGGCTTTCATACCGAGTTGACCTAGGAGAGATACATTGTTTCTTTTTGTCATTTGTGATATATCTTTGGCATGAATATATCTTTGGCATGGACATGGATTTATCTTTAATTCTTCATATCTCTAAGGCATCGATCGTCTTTCTCTCAGACTCCCATATCAATCAGGGTTTGGAGCCATAAGATAAACCAAGAAGGTAAGTGTTTGAATTAGTCTTTTCTTGGTGTTACTGGCGACTTCTATTCCGACAGATTTTTCTAAGTGTGTTTATTGTCCTTTTCCAAGTATCCTTTTTGCAACTTTCATGGTCACTAATATCAAAGTGAGGTTTAAAAACTCTAATAAATGGATATATCTTGAAAATTTAACCATCTAACTTACCCATGAACTTTTTTCATTATATTCACTATTATGTTTTCATATTTCAGCCCGTCTTCGTATTCAACCGACTTAAACAGTTCAGCAAGATCCTGCTCCATTAGGGCGAGTAATAGGTATCAGCCAACTTCCTTAAGTTGCGAGTCTAGTGCTATTTAAAGAGATACTGCTTTCCCACTTCTCTAGTATTTCTCATTATAAGGTATGATATAAAGATATTTAATAATATGGGTTTATAACCTTATTAAAGAGCTTGAACACATAATTCAAGTAATTTAGTCATGACAAGAAGTAATGTATAATATTAGTTGCAAAAACTAGGGAAACATTATTACAATTGCTGATTATCAACGGACTATTTGAAATGCTTTCGATCGCTTGTTGTGATGAACTATGGTCAGTTATCAGAGAAGTTTGACCTAACATAATAAAAGTAAAATATCTATAGGCATAATAAGTGAAAACAATTGTTAGACAAGTCTTGATTATCACGAGAATAACATCGAATTTTTATAAAAACAATGTTAATAAACATAACAATAATATGAGAACTACGCTTGTTTCCATACATATTATTGTATTAAACAAAATTGTTCAATGTTCGCATAAAAAGAGAGATATTTTCATATCTGTTTTTACAAAGCGGAAAGCATATCTCATTAATACGAATGTGATGAGCAAATATGCGAATAGTTTGAATAGTTAATTAAAATATTGGTTGATATTCCAATAAAAGGTAGGTTAATAAAGTAGTGACTTTATATAAATATAACAATTAAGGCACATAAATTTCGAAGAGAATAGAATATATTTCACGTAGTTTACCTGTGGTGTGGGACATCCTCCGATCGCAGTGGGCGACAAGCATCGTGTGATATCAAAGAATACGAGGAGCGGTTTATCAATTACGGTACTGTCATAACCGCAGCGATTTCCCAATGAGTTTATTGGTGCTAACAATCGTCCTACGTCGCCACTACCGATCGCTGCAAACAAAATTGAAAATAAATCTGTTAAAGCTACACAAGAAAATTTTTAAACTACATTCATCAAAACAAGTAGATAAAATTAGGAAAAAATCAAGATAATAATGGCACACAAAGTTTCAAAAATAAAAAAAAATAAATGTATCTATGTGAGACTGTAATGTAATCCAAGAATGTCTGATCCAATCAGTAATTATGATATTATAAAATTATTATTTTAGCTATTTATCACTGGTGTAATTTTAATTTATAAGGACTGTGCACCTGGAGCTATGTGAGGCTGTAACATAATCCAAGAATGTCTCATCCAATCAGTAATTACGATATTATAAAATTATTATTTTAGCTATTTATCACTGGCGTAATTTTATTTTATAAGGACTGTGCACATGAACCTATAGGCTGTAATATAATCCAAAATTGTTTCATCTAGTCAGTAATTATGATATTATAAATTTATTGTTTTTAGCTATTTATCACTTTCGTAATTTTGTTTTACAGAGACCATGAAAAACTAAAGTTATAGTAATATTAGTTTCTCTTGTGAAGCCCCATAGCGTTCATATTGTATTTAATCAAAATTATTTAAATTTCCAAAATATTGCATAATATGTTGGACAAAAACATACAAATATTCATTAATAATAATTAAGTTATCCAAAAAGGAAGTCTTTGATACTTTGATCCATTACTTAAATTTAAAAAACAATTCTACAATAATCTGCCTCAAATGAATAAATAAGTACTAATTATAAAAATTGCTGAATTATCAATAACATTATACATTCTTTTTACAACCCTAAAAGGATGAAAAACTAAAGGAATTAAACTGTAAACAACAAACTGTTAAGAATGTTAACAAGAAAAAATTATCATCAACTCACCGTATATTCCTATTCCAACCCAACATCCGAGCATCACTATAAAGAGAATCAAGAATAATATGTCTGTGCATGATCTGTTCCTGATAGGTCCGTGGAAGTCTGGATCAAACTTAAATGGCTCTCCTAGAAATCATAGATCCATAGTTAAATTTATCTTTTTGTATATGTTGCTTATTTTATAGTCGTTTAATTCTTACTCGGTTAAGTAGATTATTCAGCGACTTTGGAAGCCGAGGAAGAGTCCGTAGAAACCAGTATATAGTGAATATTTTCATAATTACATAAATTTAAAATATATTTTTAAATGAAATGATATTCTTAAACTGAAATCATCTTATTTGTTATTGATTGATTATGATTTAAATCAATGGATATAGTAAGTGGGTAACTAAGCAAGCACCAATTTTTTACATTCCTTGTTCACTCTTGTAAAATTAACAAGTATGTATTGTTTTTCATCTACGGCTTACCAATTGTTAGTAATATTAACAACATAAACTTTTTAATGTAGTATATTAATAAACAATTTTTGGAAGTAAAAGAAAAATAAGTGTTTTATAATTAAAAATATATAGTTAAGTAATATTTTGTACTCTAGTAAAGTAACATAAATCATATAACAAAAAGCAAATTAAAAGACAATTAACGAAGTACTATTTCGAAGCTACATACTGATTGGTTGGTCCACTAATCGGTGGTTTATAATCCGAATAGACTAGTCGGCACAAACTCTATTCTGTTGGCACAAACTTTTTTCAGACTTCTCTAGTAAGTTATTAAATAAACAACAGCATTAAAAAAATTAAAAGCCTTCGACAATGAATAAAAATGTCAAACTTTATAACATTTTAAAATATAAAATAAACCTGTAGATATTAGTGTGTCATTTATGAAATCTAACTAACGCAGTCTACTTTCAATATATAGCATCCTTTTAAAATAATTATCTGTGATTAATAGAAAACTGAATGTGACCCTTTCACATTCTTTACCCTTTCACATTTCAGTCTATAGCATCCTTTTAAAATAATTATCTGTGATTAATAGAAAACTAAATGTGACCCTTTCACATTTTTTACCCTTTCACATTTCAGTCTATAGCATCCTTTTAAAATAATTATCTGTGATTAATAGAAAACTAAATGTGACCCTTTCACATTCCTTGTAAATTCATTATAAAATACACAATTTCAAAATTTTAAATTCTTGGTTTAAAACTAAGAACTTCACCGCATACAAATTTCAATTACTTTTGCTAAAATTGAATACACAATCAATAGGGAATTGGCTGAATACCGAATGTTATGCATTTGCATCCGATGCTGAATAATTGAATATTCTGCAAACATACTTCCTATATATACTTTTTCACAACACAGAAAGCACCCTAACTTAAAATGAAACAAGAGAAAGCAACTATTATTAGTAATTCCCTACGTGTATATCATTACTCATTTAAACATTCCAAACCGAAATTAATATGATTTTACTTATATAATCAGGTTATAAAAGTTTAAGCGACATTAATACCATAGTCTCGAAGATATTTACCTCCGAATAAGTTATTTACAAATACTAAATGCGCAAATAACAAGAATAGACTTAATTTTCATATGATCGGTTGAAGGTTATTTTTTCTGAAGCGAGAGTTACTTATAACCACGGTCATAAGTAACGCTCTGCTTTATAAATCATTAACTTTTATGGTATTACATTCCTCAACTATGAGAAGATATTCTGCGACATTCTCCTGTAGTACATACCCGATATCTTTTAATTTAGGAAAAAGTACTGTTCTGGATTGTATTATCATTGTTTTTTACACGCACACTCAGGAATGCATTGTGAGGTTTTTGGATGGTTCATATCTTATTGCATAATCTTAATTTAGCAGTTATTATATTGATTCTTTGATTGACTCCTACATTGGATATTTGGGCGACATAGTTAATTTGTCTGAAATTATTGTTTACGGCAAAAATTAATGAAAGCTACCTTGTTTTCACTTTTAAAATTTGTACTGATTTTTCTTAAACTTTAGCTGTGAGATATGTAAATAAATTGATTATGCTATGTTCCATTGAAATAGACCTAATAAAGAAATCGTCAAAACCTATGTAAATTTCTTACTATTGGGAACAGCTCTGCTTATACGAAGCATTTTTTGCACAATTGATTGTTATTGATTATTAAAAGATGACATGGACGTCAGTTTTACTACATGAGTCATATGATTGATATTGAAAAAAAATTAATTAGAATGATATGCACCATGTTGTGTAATGATAGTGACATATGAGGCATGCAATTGATTCACTTGCTGTTTATATCATAAATGTGAAAAAATTTCAATTTTGTTATATGAGTTTTCGTAGAATAGGTCGGAATTATTTTTTCTGAAGTACCTACTGTGTAACTTGTGTAATAGATATGATATTCAGAAATTATAATCTCAATTTCATTCTTTAAAAATAGCTGATAATAAAATAATTTTTGTTAGTGGTCCACAAAACTTCAGAGTGCCTATCGCTACATAGATATACTAGGTGTGACATTTTTCTAATCCGTGAGGATTTGAAATACACTTTAAATTCAGGTGATCATGTAGCTAAAATTCATAATATAGCTATTATTATCCAGGTGAAGAAAGGAAGAAAGTACATTGGACTGTAGATAGAAAGATGCGTTATTCAATTATAAAATATATCATATTTTTAGTTTCTGACAACACAGAAAGCACCCTAACTTAAAATGAACCAACTAAGAGAAAGCAACTATTATTTGTAATGCATGTATACCATTACCTATCTAAACACTCCAAACCCAAATTAACACAATTATACATATATAATCAGGTTATAAAAGTTTAAGCGGCAATGATACCTTACAGGCTATCATATAGGTTTTACTGCAATATAAATGTAGTGTCTGGGTTTACATTTCTTTTTTACTAGCAATTTTGTCAATTCTTTGGTGGAAAAATTAGTTCAATTATGAATTTTTATATTTTCAAATATTCTCCCTCTTGGATGCAGCCAGGAGGGTGCTTTAGAGACTAATATACAACGATCACACTGCAATTACTGATATATAAATATAAACGCATTATTAAAAAAAAATTTATTGCAAATAAATACCTCCATCTAGTGGAGAATTATAAAACCACAAATTTTTGATGGTTGGTTGCATAAGATATAGATGTTGCTGTCGATTAATTAATAGACTAAGTAGTAATAAAGTTTAGTAACAAGCTGGATGATTTCTATTTGAAATGTTGACCAAACCTTTAAGTTATGAATTTGCAGTTTCTTTGTATAACTATCCAGTGATTTTCATGTGATCCAAGCAGAGACATGGTCACGTTACCTTTTTAAAATTTATGAATTATTATTATTGACTCATTTTTAGATTTTATATTGTTATCTGTGTGAACTTAGATAACAATATTTACATTTGGCAGACTTATTACTACATGAGCAATCTCTTCTAGACGTCCATAATAATTAGAATTGAAAGTAGACTATATGGAAAACTGTAAAAGATTTTGATGAATAAAATTTATTAAAGAATATGAAAAATTACAATTTTGTAGATAGATCAAAAAAAAATTAATAGCAATGATTAAAAGCTGATAAATTCAAAATCCATGGAGGGTTTTAATTTTTTTCTACCTACATGTCCATATTGATAATTTTAACAGTGTGGTTATCAAAATGATATATGATAAAGCATATGACTCATATATAACAACAGGTCGCCCACATGCAACGTTCTGCCCAGATGCATGTCCGGAATTTAGTTTCCCGGATAGTCTGAAAGTTTGTTCATGAGTAAATAAATATAAAAATTGAATGAAGTCATTGAAATAATACTGACTTTTTTGAAGTAAGAATAGATCTCTACACTTTCCATTAATCGTTTGAGTGCCAAGTAAATCTGCCACGAGCGCAATTTAGCTCGCGAAATCAGTTCCTGTCGGCGCGTCATGGGGAAGGTCGCTCGCACACATCACTAATTTTCTATCTTTCTACGTGTTACATAAAGTTGAAATTATAATATTATTAGTAATTACAATATAAAAAGAATCCAGGAAAAGAACATTTTTAACCCATAATGTTGGAATACGAAAATAATTCGAGTGAAAATTATCGTTTTTCAAGTTGTGAATAAAGTGATAGTGGGAGTGACATTGTTGGTGCGCTCACAATTGGGTATAATGCAAATTTTGAGTGATAGTGATAATAGTGACGATAACAATTATTTTGCTGATACGGAGGATGTACCGGACTGCAAAAATACGATGTGACCTTGATTTCAGTTTTTGTTATAATTTTTGTTCACAATATATATTTTCATAATTTTTTTTGTATTTTATAATCCTTGTACAAATTTTTATTAAGAAAACACCGAAAAAATAATTAAAATTGACTAAAAAAACCATGGCACTAAAATGGTTAAGGGAATAAATTTCTACAAATTCAAAAATTTCTACTTATTTTTTTAATAGAATTTTGTTTTTACACTTTCAAAACTTTCTGACAAAACGATGGAACGTTTATTATTTTCACTTTTTCGGTATCATGCTTTTCCTTTTCTTTATTTTTAAGAAATTGCATCCCAAAAAAAATTCAATATACTTAGGTCAAATGTGAGAAGCTCAGGGAAAAATCTGAAGTCCCTGGACCTCCCTCCAAACACTATTAGCTTCTGTGACAAGCCAAATATTGACACCATTACATGCAATTTTTTAACACGATTTATAATATTACCAATAGCAACTTACATTACATAAATTTTGATACATATCCAAGCATGAGTATATACATAATAATGACCTATATTAGCAATATGATATTATATTATATTTATAGCAATGATTATTAACAATTTTCAAGAATTATTTCAATGTAATTAAACAAAATGAATACTTGAGGATAATGATCTAACTGGTTCATTGTTCGTGCATATCAATATAATCTGATGTTCAAATGTGATATAAATATTCTATGAATCACAGATTGACAAATGGAATGTAAATTCAATTTGTGCAAATACATATTCCGTGGTTTATCTTTATCAGTTTTAAGAACTATAAAACCATCAAAAGAGATAAGCAAAGCCTACGAAGAATGAATGACAATATTACCAAAGTAAATCAATCCTGTTATCAATATGTAAGGTAACGCATCCTATACTTTAAGTTTATATAAATACGTAACTTTAATCCTAAGTAACGGAAGTAAAAGAATGTATTATATTATTCACAATTTTGAAAATTTTGTATATTTTATCATATGACTGTTGAATTCATATATCTTGTTGTATTTAAGGAATCTTTTAAATGTTGATTATTCCCTTATAATAATTCGGGGATTATCGTTAGATGATATTTTTTCAACAAAATGGCTGGCATGTTTAAAAGTTACCATTCTGCTTGATGTCATCAACAGAATAAATTAATTTAATTATTAAGTTGTTATGCTTTGCTTTATTTGTCTTTGGGAAGTAAAGAAAATGCTAAAAAATGTATGTATAGATATCACCAAAAGCTTCTTAAAATACAGATTCTTAAAAAATATTTAAAAAATTCCATTATTATAAGTGTTTAACATATATAAAATTCATTATACAAATCAAACATTAACCGTTTTAGTGCCATGGTTTTTTACTCATATATACTTAAAAATGCCAAAGAAATCTTTTGTTTTTGATGTCATTTAAAAAATTATCCAATTTTAATAATTTTTTCGGTGTTTTCTTATTAAAAACTTGTACAAGGATAATAAAATACAAAGAAAATTATGGAAATATATATTGTGAACAAAAATTATAACAAAAACTGAAATCAAGGTCACAGGTCACAGTCCGGTACAACCTCTGTATCAGCAAAATAATTGTTATTGTCACTATAATCACTATGACTCAAAATTTGCATTACGCTAAATTGTGAGTGCACCACAATATCACTCCCACTATCACTTTCTTCACAACTTGAAAAACGATCATTTTCACTCTAATTATTTTTGTATTCTGACATCATGGGTTAAAAATTTTCTTTTCCTGGATTCTTTTTATATTGTAATTACAAATAATATTATAATTTGAACTTTATGTAACATGTAGAAAGATAAAAATTAGCGATGCGTGCGAGCGACCTCTCCTACCGCGCGCTACACAGCAACTGATTTTGCAAGTGCCATCGCTCTCGTGGCAAATTTTATGGTTAATATAAAAAAAACCAGTCAAATATGTAGTAGGATTCTGAAGTTGATCTTTTTATTTCGTTGATGTAATTTAGTCAAAATAAATTTTTACATCTATGGTTAAATATAAAAGCACACCTCTTTTACACTGTGCTTTATTTTGAAGCTTAACCTTCCGTAAACATGCCTTAAAAATGAAAAATAATAAATTAAACACAATTTCATTTTGGAAAACTTATCTAATGACAAGCCACTTGAGCGGTGTGTGAAAATTAAATTTTCACTTTCAATTTGTGTAGGAAGGTTCATTAAACAAATTTTATTATTTTGCTACATGTTAATAAAAATATATTAAATTATTAAATGTTTAATTTTGGCGGAAAAAATTAAAAATTGACATTTATTTGAAATTCGAACCCAAAATCGAGTATTTACCATTGCATCAATGAGGCAGATGAATTTTTATACTATGTCAAATACACATAAATATTTTAATTATCCTTTTTAGCTTTATATTACTTCCAGGTAATTCCATAAAACACATGAGATTCTAATGGAATATTAATCCTAAAATTCTCTTCCCACATTCCCACCTTATAAAACTACTTGTAGGTACTATTACTACTTTGCCACGGTGAAATTGTATTATTTTTATCGAATGCCAAATTAAGGTAATGTATTTTTTTATAAAATTTTGACACAGAAAAAATACCCTAATGTTCATTCTCTGATATAATTTCTCATAATTTTTTAATAAATGCGAACATAATCCGGCCATGAAATCATAAATGGCCTCCTGCCATACTACAGTGTCAGTTAAATGTGATTGACGTGCCAATTAAATTGTTAAAGATATGCCATAATTGGAATGCGTGAATGGCATGTACTATCAGTACATAAAATTAGTTACATTATTAGTATGTAATATTGTACATATGTGTTAGATTAATACGTCAGAAAGTATAAAAAAAGCCATTACCCTATGTATCGTACACACAGCATTTGTTGTGTGCACTTACTTTGAATCAAAAATGTTACATAAATATAATTTTCTATTTTGTGAAATGCATGTTTGATTAAAACTTTTATAATGGCAAATTGGATATAAATAATAATCTCATTGATTAGACGAATCATAAAACGATACACATCGGCTGATAACAAACTTTACACAACCAATAACATATGATTCATTCATAGTACCAATATTGTTATAACCCGATAGTCAGTCTCTCAGAGTGGATGATTATGAAAATTAACTAACAATGTAATACACGACTCTTCACGCTGGTTATATTCTCAATTTAATCATCAGTATGATGATTTGCCACAAGAAAATTTTTCTCTTGACATTTCTGGTGCTGAGGGCATGGAGTATCAAATATTTGTAACATTATTGCTAGCATTTTTCTCATATGGGCAGACTACAATTTCTAATACAAACTGCTTAATGTTTTCTGATATACATAGCAAGTAAATTTTACAGAATATAATCCATACACGTTATTCGTCGGAGTTATGTTTCTGAAAAGTGCTACGAAGAGTGAAGACATTCCAATATATTGGATACATTTCAAGTGTTTAAAAAATATTTTTGGGAATATAAAATCCCTTTTAATTAGAAGAACTGAAAATTACAATGAAACATAACACGCCATTTTGGTGTAGGAAAAATCGTTTGGGAAACGTTGTTGCCCCATTCGGCTGTAAATGTATTGATTGTATTGTAAATAATGAATATGCAAACAGAGAGAGTGGCCTGTACTTCTTTTTCATAGTTAATACCAATCTTTGCGAAGTTCTCGAATTACTTAATATTTATGGAATTACAAATAGATACCAACATTTATCAACATATTGTCCGCATGTTTTAAATTTATCATAATCTAATTCCCTAAAAAATTTTTTTTTGTGACATCATAATGTTATTTAATTCTAATGAACAATTTCATTCATTATAATTAAATAACATAGCATTTAATGCCTCGATAATTTAATTATTAAATGAAAATTAAAGCATTAACAATTATAACCTATAATAATACTACTACTATACACTTTTTTATTTAATCACTTCACTTTAACATGTCCGGAAACACAATGCAGTTGTGTATTTTATATACTAATTTTAATTCATCCAGTCCTTTCACTATCTTCCGTTTGCGATATTACTAATCTGATTGCTACCACTCATCTCAGTCACTTGAGAGGGATTGAAATCTTGTATTGTCAATAGATAATAATCACCTCACATCATTGTGAAAATTGAATGTTATTAATTACATTCAAATTTCAAAAAGTTAACTTTTTAACTGGTCTGATTAATTGAAGATTGGTCTCGCTCTGATTAATTGAAGGCTGCCCTCCAGATTTTCAACAGTGATTATATTTATAAGGTAGCTGACGTATCAAACTAACCAATGTAATATATTAGCAAAATATAACTAATACTCTATCTGAGCTTCGGAGAGTTTGAACACCTTTATATTTTGAGTACAGAATGTTGCTTGCAGAGCACCATATTTTGAACATTGATCTTTTTCGTCTTAAGAGTGCCTAAGTTTTGAAGCTCGAACACAAAGAATGTGCGAAAATTTACTTAAAGTAATTTGTTATATCAAAATCTAATCAGATAATAATTATTTTAAAACAGGAAAATCATTATTTTTTTAAATATATGACTTATGGATTCAACACAACTTAGACGTAAAAAGTGTACCCTTGGTGCTTATTTAAAAAAATTATTTCAAACTATATCATGTTACGACCTTCTTTTGGAAAATTGTTGATCTGATTTAACCATTTCTTACAAAATTGTCTGGAAGATTTTGTAAGAAATGGTTAAATCTTAAATACAGTTTTTATATTTAAATCAAGTTTTATATCTCCTTTTGACTTTTAAAAAAAGTTCATATATGCCAAAAAAACCATTATTCCTGCAGTGCCACTGCATTGGTACATGCCTAGGAACACAGTACATCGTACTTATATGCACATATAGCCCAATAATATGCAAAGTATACATTTTTTAAATGAACTTAGATATTTGAAGTAATAAACCAATAAACTAAAAAATCTAAAATAAAAAAAAATTTGTATTACAGTATAAAAACCCAACTACACAAAAAACTGTAAAGAAAGAAACAAACTTCATTAATATTGTAAGCATTTCTTTAAACAATGAGTTGTAGATAAGTTCAAAATGCTATAAGTCATTGCTTAAAGAAATTTTGACATTCTTAGGAAAATTTTTTTCTTTTCATTTTTTGCACAGCAGGGTTTTTGATTTTTTTAATAATAATATTTTAAAACTGTTTTCATCATACTTTCCTACTGTTTCAGATTTGTTCCTTTTAAATGTTTGAATATTGACTAGAAAATATTGTTTTAATAGCAAAATATATATTCCATATTAAAAGCTAATTTATGAATAAGACATCTAAATGGACAAACTGTGACTTGGACAAACAAATGTGAATAAGATTCGTCATACTGACAATATCATTCCGGATATCATACGTTGTCTTCACCAATTATACCATGACATAATTAGATGCAATAAAACTTATGACCACACAAAAGAATATTGGATATTCCCTCTTAGTAATTGAAATGTTTCAACTATGCCGTCATTGTATGTTCTTGATACGAGTAAGTGTTATTTACGATACTATTGAATGATAACTTCAGGGTTTAAGTAAGGTTTTTTGCAAGACGTAAAGGTATTAATTTTCTTGCAAAATTTTTACTATTATGATGTAGTTTTTGTAAAGAAAGTTTGAAATATGAAAAACCCCATTTTAACTTAAAAGATTTAAAATGAAAACTAAAATAGAATATCCTTAGAAATATACTCACTTGTTTATAAATTTTTGAAAAACAGTTTAAAATTTTGTATACAAAAAAAATTTACACTTTTCAATATAGAATTACTAGCTGTTATCTATTTACTTTCATTTAGAAATTAGGAACATTAAAGGAGGCTTGCTTGTTATATTAAGGTAAAAAATATATTTTGTATTCTATTTTACCTTAGTTGAAGGAACAACGAAACTTGATAACTCATGGACTGATATACAGATTAATTTTTTTATCTAAAAATAACACCAAGGCACTTGACAATATAGACTGCTCAAGATGCCATCAGTGACAACTGGAGCCAAACAAATTAACTTATGGTTACACTGCTGTCATTTTTTCCTGTGAAGTTCCCACAACGTATATATTGTAATCAATCAAAATTATTTATAATGCTTAAATAGTGTAGTGTTTTCTATAAAAGCATTTTAATACGTCATAAAATAATACAACGTTTAATTTTTCAAAAATATAATCGGATATTCTTTTATACCAGATATATGTATCCAAAAGTTCTTATTTCTCCAGTTTTCAAGCAACCTCTATGTTTCTTGTATGGTTTCCATAGCAACTTGTAAAGAGAATAAATAGATTGATTTTAAGTTGGCTAATGATTTATCGTAATATATAATTCAGAACAAATATTAAATATAAACATGTGCACCTAAAAATTAGCGCCATCTATCAGAAAGATTTGATGATATGAATCTGAATTCCTCCAGAAAATATTGACATTAGTTTTTGTTTTTCATTATACACAACATTTCGCTGATAAAAGTTATGAATGATCAAATTATTAAGGCCTAGATTTAAATTCCTAATTTCAATTTTACATTATTCTTTGTTAAGTAATAAGTGTAAAATGTAAAGTAATGTTAAATGAATATGGAAAATTTCAAAATTCATACTCTTACAGTGACCATTAGCTAATTGCCACAGTTGTAATTCAACAAATACTATTTATATAAGTGCTTATATAGAATTGAATAATTTTTAATAATCATACAATAGAAATATAAATTTAAGTATTTTATGAAAACAAATATAACAATTGTAATATATTAATAAATAAAAACAAAATTACAAATCATTTACCATAATCCTTTTCTTCCTCCTCCTTTGCCATTATTACTTATTAAATCCAATGAAATATTTCAAAATTAGCTTCCGACACAACACCATTCATAAACTGTGCACAACTGACTAATTAATTTTTATACGAATTGTTTGGTTTGGTATTAGCGTTATCTAGTTATATCTTTAAAGATAATGCTATGCATGTTCGTTAAACAAATATGTTTTAAGAGATTAGTTTTTCACTGGTTTAGATAAGGTGCTATGGCTCATGCAATAATATTATTTTTGCTAAAAGGACACAAGCGTTTTTTGAAATTAAAGCCATTAAATTAAATTTATATCTCTTTAAAAACTAAATAAACTTAAATAGATATCTCTTTAAAAACTACCCTTTTTTGTTATGTTTCAAATAAAATCATTTAGTAAAAGCTGCCAACATAAGTCCGTATTAACTTAGGTGTAGACTATCTACAAAAAGGATGCTTTGCTTCACAAAGTTAGCACATGTTATTTAATATATTTTTGAATTAGTTTAAGATGTAAAAGTATACTTAAATGTAATACAAGCTTTATTCAAATTTTATTGTGTTACTGGTTCTTGTTTGACATTATGGCAATATTTGGAGACAATGAAAGACAAATATAACATTTTTCAAGTTTATTCATATTAAAAATTTATATCAATCATTATTATTTTGCCACCATTAAAATTTTATTTACACAAATAAATTGTCTATGATAAATAACTGTCAAATGTGACATAACGCTTTTAATTTTTTGTCGGGATTGCCATAGAAACCGTCAAACGAAGTGGAAAGGTTTTTTGCAGCTCGATTATTTCATTATTATTTTCGTGTTATTTAGTCTAATTTATTGCAATAAGCAATATTTTTATTTTAAATCTATTTTCATTTAATTTTTGGCCGTATCTATATTCCATCTATATATTATAATCAGTGTTGTGTTTGGTAAGTTTGTTCTCTTGTTTATTTTTTTAATTATTCAGTTTTGTGCTTCAGCTTTGTGAAAATGGATTTAGTTATTCCTCCTAAACCTCCAGACCCTTCTAAGTCTCCTATTTCTAATAATGAATTTGCTTTTCTAACATTCTGCTAGTTTTGTTACCGTTACGGACTTTCAACAGGAATTAAAATGAAAAAACAAACATTGTAAAAGAACAAATTGTAAAAAAAATAAGCCTAAAAATACTCCCTCTTTCCATTAGTCTGATTCTTCCTGTACCGATCCCTCGCAAGACCCCTCGCACTCCTTTTTCAAAAGCAAATTCGAAATTACTTCCTTCAACCCCGACCTCATCTCCTCCCTCCCACCCTCTTGGGTCTTGGGGTTCCACCCGAAGCAACCCTCTTGGGGTCTCCTTGGTGGAACTCCAGGATGATTTTGGGCTGTGTTTACTAAATGATGGTTCTCCAATACAAGTTCCTGTCCCATTACAGAACCCAAGTTCAGTAGATATCTCTCTATCCCTTAGTTTCCTGGAATATTCTTTCTGAGTCTTTTGGAAGCGACCAGTTTCCCATTTTGATTTCTATCCCTCATTTAAATTTACATATCAAAAAAATTCCCCCTCTTCAAAAATACAACCTACATTGGGTGGGTTTCCGTACATTCCTCAGTGTCGAAGTGGATTCTCTACCTCCAGTGGACTTGGATAGCATTGACTCTTGCTATGACTAATTTGTAAGGACTATAGACCTATCCGCTCGGAACTTTATCCCACTTAAAAGATTTAACCACCACTTCAGATCCTCTTCCCCCTGGTGCGATGGAGACTGTTCCACAGCGGTTAAAACCCTCAAAGAGGCTGAAGCGATATATAAATCTTATATGTCGGAAGCAAACTTCCTCTTGTTTCGAAAGACCAAAGCTCAGACTAAACAAGTTTTTCTTAAAAAAAGAGGGAAGGCTGGAAGAAATTCTGTCACTCCCTCTCTCCTTTTACTCCCTCTCGTGTCATCTGGTCTAACATAAAATGCTTTCAGTCTATTTTTCAGCCTGTACACGGGAATTGGGTTGATCAATTTTTAAATAAACTTGCTCCCCCATCTTCAGGTATAACTTTACTAGCGCCAATCATTTTTTAGATTTCTCCATTAATGAATTGGATTTCTCCTTACATCATCTTAAGGATTCTTCCCCTGGTATTGACCGAATGTCATATTCAATGGTGAAAAATACTTTAACATCTATCCGTTGGTATCTTCTATCCCTCATTAACTGTATGTTCAAATCAGGTTCAAATAATATTCCCATTCTTAAACCTCATAAAGATCCCAATGTAGGTTCATCCTACAGACCCATAGTCCTTTCTCCTGTTTTAGCGAAGATTACAGAACATCTAATTAAGAATTGTTTGGAATGGTTTACGGAACACTATTCTATTTTTCCAAGTAACCAATTTGGCTTCAGAAGAGCTAAAAGTACTATGGACAATCTTAGCATCCCAACCACTGACATCAGACTTGCCTTCTCTCGACAAGAGTTCCTCGTTGCTGCTTTTTTAGATCTTTCTTCAGCCTACGATAACGTAAACCTTCCAGTCATCCAAAAAATTCTTCATAACCTTGCGATTCCGATCAAGATTATAAATTTTCTCCTCAATTTTCTTTTAGAAAGATCTATTATTTTTAGATCCCCCGGATCCCCCCCTTAACAAGAACTATAGTCTTCCCCAAGGCTCTGTTTTAAGTCCATTACTTTTCAATATTTACTCCTATATGATTCACTCAATAGTAAATCCCTTCTGTCGTGTTTTGCAATACGCCGATGACCTGCTTCTATATTCTTCTGCCGAAATGCTTTGAACTCTGCCCTTGATAACCTAAACAAATGGGTTAACTCTTATGGTATGGATTTATTCCCTTCCAAAAGCGCTGTAGTGGTTTTCTCGAGAAGGAGAATTACTCCATCGTTATTTATTTCTTATAATTCCTTCCTAATTTGATCCTTGTTCTTTCCAATACCAAATTCTTAGGTATGTTTCTAGACTCAAAATTATCCTAGAACAGTCACATTGAATACGTCATCTCCCAAAGCCAGGCTAATATGAATATTCTCCGCGCTCTTTCTGGAGTGGGGTGGAGCTCTCACCCTTCCACGTTAAAGTTAATATATAATGCTCTAGTCCGTAGTCATCTAGAATATGGTTCATTTCTACTTGATCCTATTTCCAAATCCAATGCCACTAAATTGACCCACATTCAGTCTCAGGCTCTGAGGATCACAGCGGGTGCTATGAAATCCAGTCCCATAAATGCACTACAAGTAGAATGTGTTGATCCTCCTTTAAGTCTCCGGCGACAATACCTAGCTGATCATTATTTACTGAAGGCAGCTAGGTTTTCTACTCACCCTATTTTTCCAAAACTCAGCCTCCTCTCTAGGTTTATTGAGCATGCTCCTTTTTGGCGTTCTAAGTCCCAACCTCTTTTTATCGTTAGCTTCCAAAGATTCCCTCACTAACTCCGTTTATCAAAATTCTCCTCTCCCTCTCTATAGTTTCTCATTTGACTCGGTATTTCACAGGCCAAATATAAATTTGTGTTTAGGAGTTCAATTCTATCTTGAATTCTTTTTGGATGGATTGGATGCGAATATACACAGATGCATAAAAAACCCTTAGAGATGGCTATGTCGGAGCGTCATTTTACTCTCCATCCACCGCTCATTCAGCTTACTTTCGCCTTCCTAAGCAGTGTTCGGTATTCTTCGGGGAATGCCGTGCCATTGTAAAGGCCTTGAATTATGCTCTACTCAAAAAAATTCGCAGGCTCCTTATCTTCTCTGACTCCTTAAGTTGTTTACAGTCCCTTCTCGCTAATATATTTTCTTCGAACTGTGGTTTCCTGATTCTCCGGATCAAGCAACTTACGCTTGATTTGGAGAGATCGGGATTTGATGTCGTTCTTGCATGGATCCCTAGTCACTGTGGTATAGCAATAGTCGACGCAAAAGCGTGGTTTGCCGCCATGAACGGGAATCCATGTTTCACTATTAATTTCATTGAGGATCTCCTTCCCATGACTCGTTTCTGGATGACATCTGACTGGCAGAGGGCGTGGGAAAGATCATCCCAGATTACGGGTGTGGGATATTTCCAGATCCAACCTTTTATACCCACAAAACCTTGGTTCTGAACATTTACTTCCTTACGAAAGGAATTCTCTGTGATATCTCACATGCGTTTTGAAATAGAACAATGACCGTTCTATTCCTACTTATTTGGCTGGACTGCGGGTCAGAGAATCTCCAATTTGTGATTGTGGGCTTGGAGAAGGTGATCTAAATCATCTCGTTTTTGCATGTTCATTGAATAATAGATTTCCTGCGTTTATTTACAAATTATTAAAATATAAAATTCAATTGCCCATCAACATAAGATCACTTTTATCTATTGTCAACAAACCCATTTTAGGATTAATCATTCAGTTCATAACAAAGACCAAAGACATCAAAATGTAGAATTTTTATATTTATATTCCTGTTTATTTTTGTTTTTATGTATGTTTGTATATTTGTATATACTTCATACTCTCTGTACATTATAATGTCATTTTCTTCCATTTGTTTAATTGTAGCCAACTTCTTATTTGGTTATTGTTTTATTGTATAGTTAATTTTTTTGTTAACAAGCAACAATGACAAATATCCGCAATATGATTTAATCAGTGTTGCATAGCCTTTTTTTCCACACTTGACAGAATGAACACTATATTATCAAAGATAAAGATAATTTTTGGCCAAAATAAACTTTATCATCAATATTTCTGATTTTCTTAAGCAATAGTTTTCAAGATAGAAATAGTCGTAATTTTTTAAAAATATTTATTGATATTTTCAGATTTTTTTAAATTTTTTTCTTAAAACCTAATTTAATAATAATAATTGATATGAATGTTTTATTACGAATGGTTAAGGAATAAATAGAAATCCAAGTAAGAAATTTATTTGAAATTTAGATATATTGTTTTCTTAACAAGTAAGAAAACAATATCTTTAAAATTTAAAAAAATAAGAAATAGTCTTAAGTTTTATTATTGTTCCTATTGTTCAGTTCCTATAGCTCTATGAGCGATAAGTTATATATTAGTATTATGAGTTTTAAAATATTTTATCAACGCTGAAATTATTATTTTTAATTATTTTTTATATTTATTTATATTTTTGTTATTTTGAAAACTGCCTAAATTAATTGTTAATACAAACTTTAATATTAAATTTATTTCTTTCAATAAATGAGGCACTGAAAATTAACATTCTTTTCCTTCTCTTAATTTATTAACACAATCTACAGCAGCAACAGAAAATAAATAACTCACTGTTTCATACAAAGAAAGAATTTATAACCTGTAACACGCGCTTTGACAATCTCAAACTGCGGTGTGCTTCATATCAAAATTGAGAAAACGTCTCGCGCATTATCTCCGTATTAGATAAGAATATGTCAAAAGATTACTAGGTAATATGTGTAATAGCAGATTCGTTCACAGATAATTAATTGCCTTGTAATAATTTTTGTGTAATCAATTATTCTGATGTTAAGTGAACCGACAGAGCAAGTTGCTTAAATAGGAAAAATAAAGCTGAACTGGTAAAACCAATGCTGAAATTTTGGATGACCTGGAGAGTTGACCATATATTAATAAACACATATTATACACATTGTCTTGTATTTCGAAACAAGTCCTTATGTGGATCTGTACTTATCTACATGTGCATCTTATTAATTTACATATTTCCCTATACATATAGGGTTACCTAATTAATTTACATATTTCCCTATACATATAGGGTTGCCTAATTAATTTACATATTTCCCTATACATATAGGGTTGCCTAATTAATTTACATATTTCCCTATACATATAGGGTTGCCTAATTAATTTACATATTTTCCTATACATATAGTGTTGCCTAATTAATTTACATATTTCCCTATACATATAGTGTTGCCTAATTAATTTACATATTTCCCTATACATATAGGGTTGCCTAATTAATTTACATATTTCCCTATACATATAGGGTTGCCTAATTAATTTACATATTTCCCTATACATATAGGGTTGCCTAATTAATTTACATATTTTCCTATACATATAGTGTTGCCTAATTAATTTACATATTTCCCTATACATATAGTGTTGCCTAATTAATTTACATATTTCCCTATACATATAGGGTTGCCTAATTAATTTACATATTTCCCTATACATATAGTGTTGCCTAATTAATTTACATATTTCCCTATACATATAGGGTTGGCTAATTAATTTACATATTTCCCTATACATGTAGGGTTGCCTAATTAATTTACATATTTCCCTATACATATAGGGTAGCCTAATTAATTTACATATTTCCCTATACATATAGTGTTGCCTAATTAATTTACATATTTCCCTATACATATAGGGTTGGCTAATTAATTTACATATTTCCCTATACATATAGTGTTGCCTAATTAATTTACATATTTCCCTATACATATAGGGTTGCCTAATTAATTTACATATTTCCCTATACATATAGGGTTGCCTAATTAATTTACATATTTCCCTATACATATAGGGTTGCCTAATTAATTTACATATTTTCCTATACATATAGTGTTGCCTAATTAATTTACATATTTCCCTATACATATAGTGTTGCCTAATTAATTTACATATTTCCCTATACATATAGGGTTGCCTAATTAATTTACATATTTCCCTATACATATAGTGTTGCCTAATTAATTTACATATTTCCCTATACATATAGGGTTGGCTAATTAATTTACATATTTCCCTATACATGTAGGGTTGCCTAATTAATTTACATATTTCCCTATACATATAGGGTAGCCTAATTAATTTACATATTTCCCTATACATATAGTGTTGCCTAATTAATTTACATATTTCCCTATACATATAGGGTTGGCTAATTAATTTACATATTTCCCTATACATATAGTGTTGCCTAATTAATTTACATATTTCCCTATACATATAGGGTTGGCTAATTAATTTACATATTTCCCTATACATATAGGGTTGCCTAATTAATTAACATATTTCCCTATACATATAGGGTTGCCTAATTAATTTACATATTTCCCTATACATATAGTGTTGCCTAATTAATTTACATATTTCCCTATACATATAGGGTTGCCTAATTAATTTACATATTTCCCTATACATATAGGGTTGCCTAATTAATTTACATATTTCCCTATACATATAGGGTTGCCTAATTAATTTACATATTTTCCTATACATATAGGGTTGCCTAATTAATTTACATATTTCCCTATACATATAGGGTTGCCTAATTAATTTACATATTTCCCTATACATATAGGGTTGGCTAATTAATTTACATATTTCCCTATACATGTTGGATTGGCTAATAAGTAATGAGCAGTTATTAATGTTATAATTTTTCATTATATTTCCAATTTAAAATAAGTTAATCATCAATATAATAATCGCCGTTATTTTGTACTACATGTCTCCAACGCCCTGGCAGGAAGTGGATAGACTATGTAAAATTCAGGTGGCTTGGAATGAAAAAATTGGCCTATGAACTACCATAGGTTATGTTAATCAGCAAAGTTTTTTTCACGTAAGGCGTTGTTGAGCAGTCTAAACAAACAATAAACAGTGGGTGTAAGGTCTGTGGAAAATGGTGGGTGGAGGATCTGTCTCCAACCAAAATTCAAAATATTAAGGCGGATCTGTTTGGCTATATGAGGACCGGACTATGGCTACAGCTGACCATATTTGAAGCTTTTGCAAGCGGTATAAATGGTTCTATATAGTTCTATGGGAGCACTCGAGCTTAGTTGCTAGCTTGTCATTAATCGGCTATCTTCTTCAATTGACAATTTTAACTTATCGCTATCCAATTCAATCGGTCGGCGAGAGAGTTGATCTCTTAGGGAATAATCGCCGCTGCAAAACTGTTGGAACCATTGTTTTGTAATAGCTTCAAATATTGTTTTAGCTTCGGTAGCAGAGTAACCAGATTGGTACTCGTAGAGTAGACAGCGTCTCATATGCGTCTTAAAGTCATCCATATTTTATGTTAACAGTGCAGCGCCTTAATTACTACTGAATCAGTGAGAGCGAGCCGCGTCCTTTATATATCTTCGATCATGGAAACTTCTAGAATGTTCCCATATTTTCTAGATAATTTTCGAAAAAACCCTCATTACTTTTTAGCTAACCCAATATATCGTCGTCGCCGTGGTGTGTTGGGTTGATCACCACGCCACACAGGAAACCGGGTTCGATTCCTGGCCGCTCATCAAGCGAGACTGGACTGGTGTTTTGGTTGGTTGTAAGAAATTGCTCTTGTAGCAATAAGTTCGCCATATGCATGAATTACATGCATTAAAGTAAATAAAA
This sequence comes from Druceiella hillmani, assembly GCA_039881145.1. Taxonomy (NCBI): domain Eukaryota; kingdom Metazoa; phylum Arthropoda; class Insecta; order Lepidoptera; family Hepialidae; genus Druceiella; species Druceiella hillmani. The sequence continues at coordinate 16,707,292 of JAYKKI010000033.1, forward strand.
AAATAAATTCTAAATTTTCATAAGTTATTTCTCTTAAAAAAATATTTTTTTAAATATTGTTAGTTATATTATAATAATAACAATATACAAAAATTTTTTTCTTACAGTAAATAATTTTACATGTTTTAATGGGTGGTGGATGAGTCTCTTAATATGGTCTATAAATGGTTAACTGCTATTATAGTCCATTCGGTATTCTTCACTAGAGTGGCTTCTGAATTTTTATTCTTCAATATGTCGGAAAATTTCTTTCTCTTTAATTTACTTTCTGTCTAAATTTTTGGAAGATTATTAATCTGAAAATTTATTTGGCCTTTTTAATTTTAAGCGACCTGCTATTCATATATTGAATAATATTTTGTGAATACATGTTTGTACTTAGACTACTGGAATATATATACTTTGAACCCTTTCTTGCTTACAACTTGTGTTTGGGGAACAAAATTAAAATGGTATTTTACATATATGACAATTACCGTGAATACAGCTAAGAATTTAACTTATGGTCGTTTCTTTTTACATACTGAAGGCTAAAAGTCTTCATAGATATCACCTACATTGTCCTTTCCAGTGTATAAAAGAGGATATCTTTGAATGTATTCAGTTCTCGAGATCTATTTCTTAGCTTTGCTTAGACTGAGTACATTTTGTAAGTCAGTATTTCGCTCTCTTGCATATATACATTCTGAATATTGTGCTCTAAAAAGATATGGAACGTAGACTTGGTAGAAAGATACACAGAAGTTTCACTCAAATATCAAATGAAAAGCTGGGAACTCTGAAAGAAAGAGGAAGCATGGTGATGTGAAGCAGATCTGGTAGTGAACAGTATCAGTTTGAATTGAAGAGCATCAGCAAGAACTGGAGTGAAGCGGAATGTGATGCCTAGAATTGATGGACCTGTACATTAATGTACATAAGTGTTTGTTTATGTACATTAATGTATACAATGATACATATGAACTCCTTGACGCCTTTTAGCCGGTAAGCAGTAGCAAACATATATTTAAACACATTTTCATCATTTAAAATATTTCAGTAACAATATCAATTTGGATGATGAATGAATTCCTTCTCTAAGGATGGATTTGTGGTAAAGAGTTTTCTGCGTATTGGCACCAAAGATTTCTGTAAAAAGCATTACATTTTTAATTTTGGTATTAGTTTCAAATCAGCAGTTTAGCCTTTTCCATAAAGGCGCATGGGGCATGCACCCATGGCCCACAGCTTGATGAGGGCTCCAAAATGCGGTTGTGTCATTGTTTACATGGAATAAAGAAGGACACAATCTTCGGAGCAACTTTACTAAAAAATTGCGTTAAAATTACTAATTTGTAATGAGATTTTCAAACATTTTGTAAACAATGAACAAAATTTTACTAATCTTAAAAAAATCACAAAAGTACTGTTTGACATAAAATTTTATAATTAATTTTACAAAATATGTACAAATACTTCAATAACTAAAATATTTAAGAAATTTCTATTCAACATACAAATGGGGCTACAATCATAAAAAAGAATGCAACAAATCATAGAAAACACAAGATACAAAAGGAAGAAGGTGTATTATACAAAACTGGAATGGCAGAATAATCATAATATCACTTTACCTGCCGAAAACTTTAAACGTATTACTCAGTAAATTTTTGATGTTAGTAATAAAATATTTATTAAAATGTCTGCAAACTGTGAAACATAAAACACGGTTTATATAGGGAAAAGAAATTGTTTATACTATTTTTAAAGCTCAAAGATCAGCAAAAGCATGTGTAATCATCATTTTATATATTTTTCATAAAACAATTTTCAAAATAATTTTTCTAAATCACATATTATTCATTTTATGTACGAGTATTTAATTCCTCAGAGTAGGAGTATGTAAAGTAACCAGATCGGTATTCCTCAGCATTCTACTTGATTTTTTTGGTAGAAGATACTTTATTCTCCAGATTGTCATTAAAGTGTCTGGATTAAGAACTTAAGCAATTGGTTTTACTCCAGCATTAGGGGTAGACTATTGATGACATTCCAAAATCTATTCTGTCAAGATTAAGTAAACGGTTATGTCTATAAACATAACATATATATGTAACTTTATAGTTAATAAATTTGCTCGCCCCTCTGGGTTTGCTCGTTTTTTTTTGTATAATGGTGCTATTTAGGTAGGGGTTTCAATATTTTTTATAACAAAATAACAAAAGTATAAAATTTTGAATCAAGATGTCATGACTGACATAAAGTTATGTCCTAATCCTAGCTGTAAAAGTTGTTTTTTGCATATTTGATACTTCGGCTTATTGGTTATATGGTTTTGAGTTTAATATTCATAAAAGTACATATATATAGAAATAGTGATCATATGCAATAAGTATGAGTGAAAAGTGTGTGTATGTATATCGGTTCATCGTCCAGTCTAGTGCTAAACATTTAAATAAATTTAATTAATTAGTCACACAACGTTCAAAACTTCGAATAAATCATATTTAAAATAGTGTTTTGTGAAATTAATATATTGAGTTGACTAATAAATTTTTAACCCCGATTTGCTGTTAACAATTTTTATTAAAAAATTTACATGTTACATTAAATTTAATTCAAGTATGCACCATTATTATCTACTACTTGTCGTCATCTAGTTGGCAGTGACAACATTTCTTGTAAAATTCCGGGAACTTTGATTCAAAAAACTGTGCGAGTTCGGTTTTGAGATCTGCTTTAATGTCAAATTTTTTTTCACATAAATGGCTACTTAGAGCCCCGAATAAATGGTAAACAGAGGACGCAATGTCTGGTGAATATGGTGGATGAGCGAGTAGAAACCAGCCAGCCCCAATGAATAATGCCCTTGACATTGAGTCGTCAGTCGAGGATCCTCCTCAATTAAACGTCGTAATCGTTGAACGTCTAATTCAACTGGATGTCTGGTACGGGGTTCGTCTTCAAGATCATAGTTCTTATTCTTGAACTTTGTGAACCCAAATTTTAGCTGTCGTGTAAGACACTGTGGACTCGCCCATCGCATGACATATATTATTTATTGCCGTCTTAACATTGTGACCCAGATGAAATTCGTAAAGTAATAGAATCTATATTTGACATTGATTCAAATCCATTATTCTTTATATTTCAATTAAAAGTTCGGCGCTGACTGTTATCCATTATTTTTCACTCATAGCTTCGGGGCTGACTGTTGTCAACTGACTGGACTTCGATCAATTTATACCCTATAGTAAAGCCTTCTAGAAGTTTCGAGAATCATTCTAGAAAGATCCCAAAGCTGTGGCTGAAAACTTACTAGCCAACCTGATAATTCAAAAACAAGTGAAGCATTTCTGTTGAAATTCCACAAAGATTTTATTATGTATTTATATTCCTCATAAATTGTTTTCAACTATGGAGATTAATAATTTATGAACAAAAAATATCAGTTTTCATAGTAAATACTGATATTCTGTATTCGTATCTCCATATATGTCATTTTGAAAAAAAAATTTATTTAGCAGTCATTTCTTCATAGATGACAAGGCAGTAGATTGAACAATCTTGACACCATTGAAAATGACTATATTTTTTTTATATATTTTTATTTGTGCAAATGTGTTTCTATGATGATATGACTGCAGTGTAGCTCATCTGCCAATTGATAAGTCGTCAGTTGAGGATCCTCCTCAATTAAGCGTTGTAATGGAAAACAGCCACATTTCTTTAGAAAAAATGTTCCATTGGTTCAGGTATTACATTCTCCAATGGGTTGTTAAATAAAAACTAAGAGACAATAAATCAATATTGATATATGCTTTGTGTACCAGGCGTATTAGTTAAAATTCGATATATTTTATATCCCATCGTTTTAGACATTTCCACTTAACAATATTGTATTGTGCATTACAACTATATAATTGGCACAGATTCGTTGTACCTTCCTTCTTTCATTTCCGAGACAGTTTTGGTTTTTTCTGCATCATTAATATAAGAATAATTTTATATAAACTACGACTTTTTGACTTTCAAGATTTTAAAATGCAATTTTTTAAAATATTCTGAAAATTTAATTCTTTTAAGAATCGTTTCCATCAAACCTCGTTTCCATTGTCTGAACCAATCAGCATTACTTTAATTGCCCATCGTTCATATCAGTGATAGCGTATTATGTTATAATGGCGGCTTATGTACTATAAATATTATTAAATTACGAGATAAAGAAATAGGTGTCGCAACTATTGGAATTTCATGCTATCTCTTTATATAATCTGCAGTAAAATTTTTGGTCGAACTTTTGATTAGTGTTTGACTTTTTATCTTTTAGAATTTATTAACTTACGTAATCAGTCCAATGTTACAGATTAAGTATATGAAGATTGGAAACTAGTATAATTTATGTTTATGAAATATATATTGTTATGTCGAGGCAATTTAAATTTTAAAATATTTTACAAAAATTGAAAGTATACAGAGCATATTTTATTATATGGGTTTATAATGAATATAAACCCAAATCTACAATAGTTTTATATCCAGAGAAAACTAAAGACACAATGCATTTACAATTATGCAAAACTATTTCAAATTACAAAGTAAATAGAGCATTCACATAATGACTTTAAAGAAAAATGTAATAGTGTCATACTTATAACAGTTTTTAAATCAAATGAATAAAAACAAAATCGAAAGGATCTATTCTGAAACTGTCTATTAGTGTGCAACCGAATCTTTAATTTTGGTTTGGGCTTTCAGCATTTTTGGACAAATTTTGTATTTTCAGTCAGTTTTAGGATTTGATCTATATTATTATATTGTTTTTTTTGGCTCAACTGAAAGTTTCCAAATTTAACAAAATACACGAGGTTTATATAAAATTTGGCGAGAGTCTTCTCGCAAAACTTTATATAAAGTCTCAAAACCTGCTATTTTAGATAGAACTGTGCTTCGTTTTTGCCAGTTCATTCGTATCATTCATGGATGTGATATGTGATTTTATTCAACTTTTATTGTTGAATTTTATAAAATAATCTCAAACGTAATTGCACATATTTCTTTTATCATTATTTACACAAGTTACATGTATACGCAAAATTAGTATAAGTTACATGTTTACATAAAAGGAGTACATTGAATTATAACTGCAGATTTGTCTTGAAAATAAATAAATACTTTAAGTTACATTTTTTTCTTTGTAACCTATTTACTATTAAATTTACAGTAAGTATTTACCTTTTTCAAAATTACAGAAATTTGGTATTGTAATATAATAGGTAACAGAAAATATCTTAGGATACAAGCAAATTTTAACAAATTTTAATTATTGGGTAATCTATACATTCAAATCTAAACTAAATATTAAACAGTCAATACAAGTATATTGAGCGGATTATAGGAAGACATTCTTGATTGCCCTCAGTTAACTCTCTCGTAACTGCTAGGTCGTATCGACTCTTGCAATATGTCAAATTAAAGCAAATGTTCAATTTTAGGAATATTATATACTTAGGTATAACTTTGATCATTGTCTTTTTTTCATCTCGAAGTATGTAATACTTAATACTAACAAGCTCATGTATCTAGAACAAAACTCAAAAATGTTTTTAGCTTATTATAAATTAGATTTTTTGTCTGTTGACTTTCCTTGCATTCCTGCAAAGCTTCGTGCCAAACCACTAAATCATGTTAAATACCCTGAAAGAAATAATTAAATTGCAAAGGAGAAGTCCTACCTATTTTATGCATTTCGTCATTTTATAATGACCGATCATTATTGCGACACAATTACTTGAAGTTGGCCATCTATTAGGTGTGTAGTGCATTTTAACATCACGCATTCTGATTGGTGAACAATTTGTGTTTTGGCATTTAGCCGCAAATTTTAAAATATTAGATATAATTATTTTTTCACCAAATTTGTTGCAGTTAAACATTGTTAATCATTATTATTAACTCAAAAACTATGACAGACATTAATCAGATATTTATTTTTATACATGTATGTTGCACATACCCTATTGTACATTTTCTTTATTAGCCAGGGATTATTAGCATTAAGTTCAATGTGAATACTGCAGTGAACTTTAAGGCTAAAAATTAACTGTTGTAAATTTCTAAGTAACTCTTGCTATTTAATTACAATGTTTTTGTTTGGTGCTAACTTCGACTTACTTGTATTATAGTTCCGCATCATGTCATAGATTGTTTCATGGTACAGTTTCAACATGTTTGTTTCAGTGAAAAAATGCATTTGCAGAATCCACGGCATAGGGGTACAGTAGGGGTTACTTTTATATGTATTTAGTGTGATCTTCCGCAAGTTTTACGAATAAAATCGCACTAATTTGTTTGACAATACTTTAGTATTACTTTTTTCTTCCATGAATTATAGAGAGAAAATATAAGTGGTTCTTAGTATGTGAACCAGAAAACAGTTGAAAAGCAGGAATCACATTTTTATAAGTTGTTACCAACAATTCATATTGCTTTTTAGGATCTAACATATTTCTTCCAGTTACAATTCCCGTAGAAATAATCCCATAAACTTTTTACTTTTTTAACATGCTGATTTCATTAAGAAAATAAATAACATTTTTAAGTATGTAATTACTGTAACAGCACTTGTAACTTTGCTTTTATAAAGAAATATGTATTCTTTTATAGATTTTAAGGTGCATTTGTTTCAAGATGAATGTCATCGCATGCAAGTCAATGCATGTGACGAAGTGAAACTTCTTTAGCGATCTAAACCTCGATCTGTAAGTATACAGTAAGGGGTAAAATGGCAGGAAAGAGAGAAATAGATATTAATTAACTATAAATATTGCTCACAGCTGAAATACATACAGCACATGCCGATGCATACATTTCTAAATGCTGAGTGCTAAAGGGAAATAACACTGGTCTTCACGCAGGCCAAATATTATATTTATACAGTCTGTCACATAAAATTGAGGTCGCATAAACCCTCATGGCCTCATAAGAATGCAATTCTAATGCCGCAGGTAACCTCATTGCACTTCATGTGTTGAAATTAAATGAATAAATATTTTTCTTACTTGTAATTAATTATTTTAAATTAATTATTTTTTCTTGCTTATGGAGGCTGGAAAGGCATGAGAGTAACTCCTCTTAATTACAGAGGTATAATATAGTTTTATAAAATTTTCAATGTGAAATTTCTTTGGGCGTGATGAAACTACAATTTTTAAGGTCGCAACATTTTTATGACATCAGCTTTGTTTAGATCGCTAAAGAAATTTCACTTCTGTCACATGCATTGAGTTGCATGCGATGTAATTCATCTTGAAATAAATGCACATTAAAGTCTATAAAAGAAATACATATTTCTTTACAAAAGCAAAGATACAAGTTCTGTTACAGTAATTACTTATTTAAAAATGTTATTTATTTTTTCAACGAAATCCGCTAGTTTCTTTTGTTTTAATATTTTCAATCTCATAAATCTTACTAAAAATTACCTTATCAGTTTACACCGAAAACTCAATAAATTGGTAGAGTATTTCCTAATGAACATAGATACTCTATTTGTTATTAATTGTTAGACTAACAATATGTGGAGATCCAAATGTGTGCTGTACTAGCATATGAAATTTAGAAAGCAGGATAAATAATAAGATACAGATATATTCGACTTACTTTTATTGAGATCTAGGGTAAGAGACATTCTCAGTTATAGGGGTAGAGACATGTAAAATGACTCTCATAGAGATATTTAACATACTTTAGAGTTTTCAAGGGTCAAAATGATGAGAACTGACAATTAATCTCACTCATAGAGTTTTCTCATTATACTAATAGAGAAAACTGACCCAAGTTTGATTATTTGCAAATATTAATTTCATCTTTCACTATGAAAATATATTGCTTAGCATGTCTTTCACAGGTGTAAAAATATCACAGTATACCAATTTACTTTGGATTTTTTTAAATAATATTAATAAAGTTATGATTAATAATATGGACAACTTTTTCAGCTCTTTTTAGTTTTTATTGTTTCAATTCCGGATATGAGAAATATTTGAACCGAATTACTGCATCCAAAACTGCCATTAGGCAGTTTTAACATAAACTTGGTAACAAAATGACACAAAATTTCGAAGAGGTCTCTTCAATGATACCACATACATGAGGCCTCCCAAAATATAATTTTAAGTCATTTTAAATACCATTTTTAAAAATTAGAAGCCTCTGACAGATAGACAGACAGATGGACGGACAGACAATGTCACAATAACATGGCACACAGTGTATTATAAGCAATTACATGTAGCTTTCCCTGAACATTAACATATATACATCATTTACGAATATTTAAACATGTTTAAGTTATTGTATTCAAGTGAAATCCACACTTCAATATATGATTTGCAGTTTGCATGCATGAAGCGAAAGTTACATGCAATTTTAGTAAAACGTAAAAACTTCATTCCTATCAAATTATAAAAACTCCTCGAATCGGAATTGGTCCATACTAAATTAAAATGGATTACATCATTTCAGGCCGTCAGTTCATAGACCTAAGGCAAGCTGGAATTTATGAGGTTCTTTCGTCTTTATTGACTGAAACAATCCCCCGTGTTTATTACGCACACAAGCAAAGAATCATTGAGTAGTTGTAGCGCTGTCAGTTTGTTTTTGCTATCATTCTCAAAAATTCTAAGTATCTCGTTCGTAAGATAATTTTATATATAATTTTAATAGGGGTCCGTTTTTTAAATATATGTATTATATTTTGACAGTGAAATACTTACTGTGTTTTCCTTACGTATTAAAAGTAATATTTTATTAGTTTATTTTTGAAACGTGCATTTTCATCATGAAAGTAAACAAAGATGACTATCGAATGTTGCCCTGTTTATTAGGTCACTAAGCTAGGGTTTTTCGGTTTATCTTCTAATGAAAAAAGTGCTATAATTGAGAATAGTAGATTAAAGCCAATTTTGAAACTATACATTAGTAATAAATCTGGTGTATGGCATTTTCCCAGTAATTTTTACAATTAGTTTTGGTGCCTAATTAAAAGTCGCATTTTGTAAAGGTGATTTTAAAAATCTAGGTAATTTGAGAAATTCTGGTTAAAAAATATGCCAATTCTGAAAAACATTTACGGAACACAGTAAAACTATAAATTTTAGCTCTTCACATATAGAGATATGTATTGAGGAGCAACTACCTATTGCGAATCAGGAACATAATGATATAGAAATACAAATAATTTAAAAAGGTTAATAGCTACTGTTGTATTTTTAGGTAAGCAAGAATTAGTTTTTCATGGCCACAATTAAAGTCATAGTTCAATAAATCGGGGTAATTAGGGGTCAAGAGTTTATTGTATTTGAGTGCCTACCATTCAATTATTGAGACACATTTTTAATCTATTACACCTTCAATGCAATTATCAGGGCAATCAGAGGCAGTCGTGAACGCTTGCACGTGTGTGTGTATCTATATAATTTTTATATACCCCCCCTTCGTAGCTTGTCTTTCCCAAAAAACACTGCACTGCATAATAATAGGGTTAAATTCCAATCTTTCATCTATGGAATCTTTGAAACATTGTCATTATTGTGTAATAGTAGTCTTTGATTATAATTGTTGGATTTCCTTTATTAATAGATAGCGCTGTATTCTCACTACTTTTGTAATAAAATCTTTGAATGTGCTGTATGGAATAATGTACGATTTTATCTGTAATAAAATCTGTTGAATGTACATGTATGTATGTAAAATCTGTTGAACGTAGTTATAATTTATAATATCAATGAAACAAAATTTAATGAATAAAGTTTTTATATAATTAATAAAAAATTCTATATAATATTATTGCATTAACATAATATTATATTTATAAAATAATATTATATATAAACTCTTACTATCAGTCTCTTAAAGGCTACATTTATATAATAATTTTACAATAATATTAATATTTGAGCGTTAATAAATCATTATTACAAAAAATCGTTTGAAGGTACATATTTTAACATTACATTACAATTTATCTTTAATATATCGGCATAATACAACATTACAGGTATCTTAAATATTCTTGCAATTATATTGCGGAATAAAATGTTTTACGAATATTATTTATGGAAATTTTTTTTATTTATAATTCAGTAAAAACGGACGGTATAATTCTATTGACATCAATTATATCGGAAGAAATGGTCAAAATTGTTTTTTTTATTTCATTTCGCTGTTTTAAAAAGGAGTTTTATCTTTCTCCAGACTTATCATTTAATTAACATATTTTTAATCTTCTAGAGGCTATTTTGTCTTTGGTTTCTAAATTTAAAATTATCAAATTTAAAAGCAATTTTTAGGTTATTTTATGACATGAAGCAAAAAACATTTTGATTTAATTAAAAAGGAAAAATATTTAAGTATATAAAAAATAGAGTGAATAACATTTTGAAAACCATTAACTAGAGAAAAAATCACAAACATTTGTTTTTAAAATTACACTGAATTTTTACTTTCTTATTATAAATATAAAATCTATTGTGAAACCTTTATTAAAAAATTATTGTGATTTTACAATTATTAACTGAAAACACACGCGATTGGTTATTTTTAATTAACACACTTGATTCGTACTCTAAATATTACAGTTACATTTTTTTATTTCATAATACACTGAGTTATTAATAAATTGGACCACTTAAGGTGTTTAGTGTCGCCTTGTCATTCAGTCATTTTAAATTTTTAGAAAAATCGAATTTAGCTGCATATTAATGAAACTCCTTTAATTCATAACTTATTTTTAATTAAATTCTATTGATTAATTTTATTTTATAAAACAATCAATGAAATTTAATTAAAACATCATTGAATATAATTTTAACATTATCACTTTAAAATATTTCATAAAGAATAAATATATGATCGAAAATCTAAAGACATCAAACTTTAAGCTTAATTTAACATTTTTTTTAATATTAATACCAATATAATGGTAAAATATTTAAATATAAAATGATCATAGTATTGAAATTTAAACTTTACACTTCTACATCTTAATACGATTGCTTTTGTATTGTAACAACCATAGTTTTACGTCAATTTTTCAGCAGAATTCCGCAGGTAAACAAAAATCAGTCTTCAAGACCAATCCGAGATCTAAAAGTTAAAATTTAAAATGAAATAGGAGAAAGTAAAATATTTACCTGGTGTATTCATAGCAACACTGTTATTTGACACCTTAATCATAGACAATAGACATTGCTCCTCTTCTTGCCGCCATTTGAATTGCCATGTAAGCGGACATTTTTAATTTACAAGTTGATACTAAGAATGTAAAAGTACCCGTTTCATTTCCAATTCTAATTCTCTCTTTATCCATCCTTTTCTCCAAATAGAATTTCTAAACTATATCCTTTACGTGAACATTTACGCAAATATTCTAGATGTTGTCACGAGCCGCAATAGTCCACTTTGATATTAGATATGTAGTTCCATTCCTATTATTTTGTATCATAAACATTGTTATTGAAACAATAAGTTCATTTTGTACATTGTTTTTGTGCATTGCAGTTGATAAATACAGGATGCATTTGATTTTTTTACGGACTGCCTGCAGCAGTGTTTAAATCATTTTTTTAATCATCAATTCATATCCACATGTTTAACTTATAAAAATATTTATTGAAATTACAGGCTTGAAACAGCATAAATTATTAATAACATCAATAATATTTATATTTATAACATCATTTCGAAACAGTTTTAATGACAGCGAATCAAGTCGTCATTGCTGATGGAAGCGAATGACGTAACAGCATAACATATGGATGAGGCATGTGTCAACCTGTGGACGTGACAGCATTACCTGTTCTCATTCCTTAGTTAGAGCAAAACGCTACAATATGAACTATAAACACTATCGAATTTACTATAAGTGGTAAATTATCGGGCTGATTAGAAAGTGGAAAATCTATTTACCACTATTGTTATGAAAGAGTAAAAGAAACATGGTCAGGTGACGTCGTTCCATAAATAATAAAAAAATATAAAATTAATGTTCCTCCATATAATATCCATTAAAATACAATTCACGGCTTTTCCTTTATTTTATATTTATCAAATAAGACACATTATGGTTAATAAAATCGTCCACACTTTTTGTGCAACCTTGAGGATTCACACACGAGGGCTCAAAAGTGCCTCCATCACCATTTCTGGAACTTTTATTTTATATTGACTTCAAATGTCTTAACAAATTACGTAAATTTTGAGGGTATGTTTTCAAGAGTAGACTGCGTTTATTAAAAAATAACAACATGTAAAATTTTTTTTTCCACCCCATTATTATTCATCCACACAAAGAGGAATGTATGCCATAGTTTTGAAAGAGATAGAGACTAAACTTAGTAATATCTATGATAATTAAATGAAAAATTGTAAAATGTTTGTTAAAAAAACTGAGTATTTTAAAAGTGTTATCTTTCTATGTTAAATAAGTTTTATTAATATTAGCCACTTATAGAAAATATTATCAATAGATTTTCCATGGTTTTCCATGTATTACAGAAATGTCAATTTAAATCATTAATTAATAAGAATATATGTTTGTCATGAATCCGTATGTTCTTGGTTCATAAGTAGTTGTGAGACATTTCGTACAGTTCATTCACAGACATTTCGTACAGTTCAACACGAGACAACAGTTGTGAGACATTTTGTACAGTTCAACATAAAGAATAAATACTACTAAAAAATCTAGACATAAAATTTTATGCTCGCTTTTTGATTTTTTTCATATTACTGCTAACATAATAGCTTCACATAATTAAAGTTCATTAATCTGAATGTATTCTAATATTTCAAATGATGAACGATCGAGCGATGATTACTTATAACCAGCCGATGGAATTACAAAAAAGGGAGTGGAATGTTCTGCACTACATTCCATTTCTCGATCTTTTACCGCTCTTCCCTCTCTCTCGTGTTCAGGAGTTTCTTTATTATCTTCATTGTTGTAAATATTGTTATTCAATGAATGGAACTAATACTATCTATAGTCAACCTCCTTCAATTCCATCTAACACTAAAAATTATGCTGTTCCAATAAAATAGTAATGACAGTTCTTTATAATACTTATTAAAATACAATTTTTTAACGCCAGTATCTTTTACATTTTTCTTATTTTTTAAACTTTGCTTTAACTTATCAAAAAGAGTATAATTAAGAAATCAATGTCTTCATATTTATTGCAGATCACAACACTTTATGTTTTTATTTTTTGCATAATATAGCCCACTATTAATCTATGACTAAACCATCTATTGAAAGAACTAATATGTTCAACTGTAAAGTTAACTGGTGTAGAAAATTTGAGAAATGCATAAATTAGAATGCAGACATTTGTCTTGTAATTGTTATCAGAGTAGATTTTAGAAAATTAATTTAATATGGAATATACCAGTAAATTTATTATTTATTATATTCAATTTAAAAAAAATATTTGAACTAGTCAATAAATTTAAGCAGTTTAAACGCCGCCATTTTCGCGCGCCTTAGGTGACGTCACAAGTTATTCACAAAACCAGTTTTAGTTATCATTCTAAACGGTTCTCAATCTCACTATTACATTAAAAAGCACTAGTTACATAAAATATTTTTAATTCGAGCTTGGTTACGCATCGTCTGTATCGTATGACGTCACATTTCGTTATAGCCAATAAAAAAAATAATTTTAAATGAATGAAAACTCAAATTTTAGGCTTGATAATTACAGAAATAAACTTCTTTAAAATTTTAAAACTGACCAAAACAAAACATACGAGAGTTTAAAACTGATTTTATTTAACGTATGGTAGAATTTTCCATAAAATACTATAAAATTTTTAATAAGCAACAAAATTTATTCTCCACTTTCACTAAAAGCCACTGAGAAAATCCTCAAAAGAAACAATTTTTACTTTACTCAAATCTTTCCGAAGAAATAGTATTTGAGACCATCGTATTAGAATCTGCATCTTGAAAGAACTATGCAAAATATTGGCTTAGGCACAAATTAATAATATAGATCTGTTTAAATCATTTCATAATTAACATGGCATTTTTAAACTTTAAAAAATCGACTACACATGAAAAATAATATTGTTTTAGTGCGTTGTTCATCGGACACAGGGCCGTTTCTTTGAAATGGTTAAAAAGAAAAGTCAAACCATAATATTTTTATTCTTAAATTTCATATTTTTTCACACCTTTGATAATTTTTGTCAGTATAGAGCCATTTTATAATTCATGTAAGTAAATAATTCAGAAAACATGGAAATGTTGGAAAATTTATGTTACGTAAATACAAAATTTCAGCGCATCAATCAATGAATCCTTGTGGGACATGTTTTTCTATTCCTTTTTTCTGTAGTAAATAATGGATACGAATGAAATTCGTTTTCCGTTTTTATTATTAAAACAATACTTACGTAAACTAACAGTTACGTTAATCAAAGTAACAATGTATAAAAAGCCCATAACTCACAATGTAAATTTCAGGAATTTAATAGTGTTTTTGCATTTTTCTACCCTTAAACACATTAAAAGGGGACAGCACCCACATTTTTTCAGACTCATCTAATTAAACGGAAATTCGAGAGATTAGATTCACCAGGCTTTCACTGTATTTGAAAATAATAACAACAGTTTATATATAAAATAATTGTTTGAAAATTAATAACAAAATAGAATGTTGTTCAAATGCTAGAAATACTATATCTACGGTAGAACAATATTATCATAATAATGCACAATTTTGACATTCCACCGATTTTGGGTATATAAACATGTTTAATAACCTTCTGATGTCCGCGTGCGTGATTACGATTTTTTGTCCAGTGCTGATAGGTCTATCCTGCCACTAATCACTGGCAATTCCCTATTGTTCATAAAATATTTTAGTAAAAAATTTCTGTGTTCCCGAATTTAACAAAGTTTTTTATGTGATGTCACTTAAACTTCTCTGATAATATTTACATGACACCATGGTGTAACCAGCATTTCCTCGATAGTTCTCACATTACATAAAAATGGTGTTTCTGCATGCCGTAGTTTAAACAAAACAATTTTATTGTAAAAAAAGCATTCAAAGAATGTATAGCTTCGTAGCAGTTTAATTTAAATTTATAATTTGAATGTAAACATTACTGTATCTAAAAGAAATTAATAAAAAAATGGGAAACATTGTGTATCTTTGGAATTCAAATCAACGCTTTCCTATAATCACAGCCTATGCAACTGCATTTGATTAATGTTTCTATTATATAAAGTAAAATGTATTACAAAAGCAAAATAGTGTTTCTCAAACTATCAATACAGAATAAACCTTTACAAAAACCTGCCAACTTTGCAATTTCAATCTAATATTATAAAACTACCCTAAAACTCACATCGGAATATTCCTTAAATAAACTTTTCTCTCTATTCATAATGTTAGCCGGGTTAACTTATGAAAATAAATGAAACAAAAAAGAATCTAGTCACAACAAAATCTACTCAAACTTGTTCTTCTTGCCGAGTATATTCATGAGGTTTTTCGACATAAAGTACGGTCGATCTGGCGATCCATCGTTTCGTTCGCAGTCTTCCACTGAAAATAGAAATTTACAGTTTATCATAATGAGTTTCGTTAGAACATTGAAACATCTATAAAGTTTATAGTTATATATATTAAGTTTATATAATCTATTTGTGAAGGTTTTAAATATAATATATAACGATTATACTAAATTATGTAACTAACAAAGGAATAGTAAAAAATTAGTGATAAAATATTAACGACCTGAATATGGACATATTGGGTTGAAAGAATATTTGACAGTTGAATAACGACTAATTTTCAAAATAAAAATGTATAGATATAAATATCTCTTCCTGATACACAGTTGACAAGAGGAAAAATTAAAACCGAACTACGGGAAAAATTACTGAAAAGCATGAATTACATACATACATAGCCTGTGAAATTCATAAGATTATACACCCTAGGATAATCACTGGATCAAAACGAATCTCAGAACAACTCATTTGTTGAAATAACTTAAGTAGTTTAGTATGTGAAATTCATAACGTCATATACCCTAGGATAATCTCTGATTCAAAACGAATCTAAGGACATCTCATTTGTTGAAATACTTTAGTAGTTTAGTCTGTGCGAGGGAACAAACTTATTCACATACATACATACATAGCCTGTGAAATTCATAATGTTATATAGCCTAGGATAATCTCTGGTTCAAAACGAATCTAAGGACATCTCATTTGTTGAAATAACTTTAGTAGTTTAGGCTGTACGAGGGAACAAACTTACTTACATACATAGCCTGTGAAATTCATAATGTTATATACCCTAGGATAATCTCTGGTTCAAAACGAATCTAAGGACATCTCATTTGTTGAAATACTTTAGTAGTTTAGTCTGTACGAGGGAACAAACTTATTCACATACATACATACATAGCCTGTGAGATTCATAATGTTATATATCCTAGGATAATCTCTGATTCATAATGAATCTAAGGACACCTTATTTGTTGAAATTACTTTAGTAGTTTAGTCTGTACGAAGGAACAAACTTACTTACATACATACATACATAGCCTGTGAAATTCATAATGTTATATACCGTAGGATAATCTCTGGTTCATAATGAATCTAAGGACACCTCATTTGTTGAAATTACTTTAGTAGTTTAGTCTGTACGAAGGAACAAACTTAGTCACATACATGCATACATAAATAGCCTGTGAAATTCAAAATCCTTCCTCTGCCATAGTCAGGTAAAAATATAACTGTTATGGGGTCTAAAGTTGAATATAACACTTCTGTTGAAAGATAATTCTCTCCAATGTCCCGAAGTGAACAGGGGAATTATTCAAATACAAAATTAGAATTTTTATCTCCTATTTTAAATCTCCTTCAATAACTCAACATCATCAATAAGAAAATAAATTTTTTTTCTATTAAATCAAAAACATTTCTAGGTTTAGAATGCAATGTATGTTTTTGTCGATTATATTTATCAGTTGACGATTATATATTTATCTAGTCCACTAATTTACAGATTAATTTCTTTATGCGAAGATAGTACTTAGATGAATTGAAGATTGCAAAAGAATGTAAATTGCAGATTCAAAATTTTCTATGGAAATGCTCAATTTTATAGGATAAGAATGACCTTCCTTTAATAGGATCCTTCCTTTAATAGGAATAATATGATGTATATATGTGTTAAAAATGGTAACATTACACAATAATATGGAAAATTTTCTCATATTTCTTCCTGTTGTGCTGTATACAAATAACAAAAAAGTCAGGTTTACTTATGTATGCACATTAGAAGTTATACTTCTTTGGCATAATACAAGAACAATAGAAAGCCAGCAGAAAGGTAAAATGATGGACCAATCATTTATGAAATTAAATTTAAAGTTAATTATATTAAATTTAATTATTTTAATGAATATTTATTTTTATAATATTTTTTATTATATGAACCACGACAATAATAAAGTGGAAGCGTGGTAATTTGAAATTGGCATTTTGAATTGACATATGATTGACTTATAATGAAAAACCAACAGAAAAATAAAATGGTAAACATCAATGACATGTCACCATGTTAAACACAAGGATTGAATTGCTAAGTAAAAAGGATTGAATTGCTGAAAATTCATTTGAATTTATTAATTTTAAGTATTTAATAATTTATGATGCAAAATTAATAATACCAAATGTGAAATGGGCTGGCGGATGATTGGCTTACAATAAAAAGCCTGCAGAAAAATAAACTATGACATATATACAGTCATCTTATGAAAGAACGTAATCTATATACTCTTACTAACTCATGATCACCTGGTAGCTACGATAATTCGTACAAATGATGTCACCATATAAATTTTGACTATCAAATATGAAAGAAAAACATGTTTTTTCTCTTGCCAACTCATGAATGGTTGGTAGCTACGATAATTCGAACAAATGCAGTCACAGTATTATTTTTGACTATCACATAATCTCTTGATGACACCACCATAAAAAAAACTCTCATATTCATACGCGCCTAGTACTTCGGACAAGTAAATCGATAAAAAATTAATGTTCAGTGAGCAACTTCATGGTGTTGTTTTTGTGTTGCATTGTTACCAACTTCATCCTATATTTTTTAAATTTCACTCCTCTACATAACACACCTAAAGAAGTATTACTTCCATAATACATTTTTTAGTTATACATATACATATAGATATTTTTAATCATACATATACATGTTGCTGCAATATGGCAGGCTGTATGACATTGCTCTTGCAGCTATAAGTCTCCCATTTCCCCCACTTGACTTTCCAAAACAGTTAAAAGTTTTGTAAGTAAATAAAATTAAATTTCAAGGCATACATTTTTTCATCAAGAAGTAGATGAAAAAAATTGCACTTATCAATATCTCACTGTCTCATAAAGAATATACTCACAGAAACACAGGAAAAGTGTATCGACCGCCATTGAGTAAACGTTGAAGAATATGCTGGCTATGATGAATGTAGCTATGGCAAGTATGATACTGGGGACCAGGTAGTAGTGCAGCCTTTCTCCACCTGTCCACACGTACACTTGCTCCCACTGCTGCAAGTAATATGTGCCCACTCCCACCCCAATTGCGAGAAGTACTTTGGAAAGGAAGAACAGGAAGTCTGTTACCTGGAACGATAATTTGAAGGTGATTACAAATTCCGATGAGAATTTATTTTATGTTCTCATATCTCTTTGAGTAACAGAAGTGTTGATTAATATGTACTTGTAATCACGAGGTATATTATGATGCTGCCAGAGCTAAGAAAATGTTTTTACATCAAATTTTAATTCAACATTAATAAAAAATTTGCTAAAGGTTTCCTTATCCTACTTTAAAGTGTTTCCTTATATTTAATAAGAAGTCATTTAGCATATCGTCTCTTAAATTCTGACATAGCACATGTCAAAAAATGGACGTTGACATTTTGATACTTTTAAATAAAAAGCGGTACAGTATTGTTGATAAAAAAATTGTTGTCATATCAAGTACCTAAACTGTTTCGAAATATACCTTAAAAAATTTGTTTCATTTGTAAATAGAAAATAGAAAACCTTTTTTTCTCTACTCAAAAGTAGATCATTGCGAGTTACATAATATTAGAACATAAGCGACAATATAATAATTTATTTGAACACTTAATCTTAGCAACAATATTTTTACGTAATTTTTCCCTTTTTTTTAAAATCAAATTGAATAAACCTACGAAACATCTACTATCTTAAAATTAGCAAATGGCACATTTTAATTTGATATCAATATCTTCTTAACACATAAAAAACATTTGGTTTTTAATTTGAACCCAAAAGTTTTATTTTTTTTTCTTAATTATGCTTATACGGAGGCAAGTAAAATATGTCTCCCAACAAAATGTTATGGTCAATAATTTATAAGCTATAATCTAATGATAAATAAACATACATATATTGATCCAATAAGGGTTTTCAAATTTCGAGGGACCAAAAAATTAAACTCAATTAAAACAAAAACCTCCAGACCCTTCCCAAATTATCGCTTAGTAAAATGACTAGAAGAAATCAAAATTATAGTCAATTAAAAAAAATATGTTATATAAGATAGGGCCAAATTACTTATATAGTGACAAAAAGGATGGTAGATAGATACAATAATCTGAAAATTATTACTTTTCATTATAATTATGATTCTAATTTTTATTTATATCACCATTGTTATTTTTATTTATATCAAAGACCACACGCTTAATACCATCATTATAGCTAATTTAAACTGTGGAATCTAAGTTACATTAATTTTTTTCCTATACTATCTTATAAGACCGGTTTAAATTAAAGTGAACAATATGTATGATACACCCATATTATTGGCATAAGTTTAGCTTTATTTGAGCACTTTAACCATGTGTAGTCAAGTAAAGCAAAGAGAGTTGTTCTTTCATTTATATGCCATATTCAGCATCATCAATATTTGTCGATATTTACTGGTCTTCATAAACATGGAGGACAACAAAAATGTTGTGATTACACTCAATGTCGAGTTCCTATATTTAAAATATGTGAATTCTAATGATGTATTTAAATAGTCTAAAGAGATAGCATTTTGTTCCTGCTAATCGATGGTACAACCATAACTGGAGCACCAAGTACTAATAAAACAAGTAAGTACCAAGTAGTTAATTGCGTGGAATGTCAATCAATTTTACAGTGCTCTCCTTAAATACTGACAAAAAATTTGACAATCAATAGAAACTGTGTCAAATTATGATCAACAACAAAAAATTTGCCAACCAATTGAAATTGTGTCAAATTATGATTAACAACCAAGCTTTTGATAAATAAGTTTTCTCATAGAAATTGGCTCCAAATGAGAGTTTTATATAAAGTTTGGCTAGAATATAAAATAACAAATGAACATATAAGAAAGGAATATCTGGTGAAAGAAAGCCTAACTTTATAAAATGAAATTTTCTTTATCGTGGTTCAAACACAGACAATAAATTAACTACGATGATGAGTCGAGTCAAGAAATACCCCATAAAACTTTTTCATTTTATATTTATGGCAAGTTAACAAAATAATTTTGTTTTATTTAATTCATTTTAAATCCGTAGGTATAGTCTATGAATTTGGATGCCATGCGTTATGACCGACAGATGAACCAAAAAAACTTTATGGATTCATCGTATAACCTATGGTATTTCACGAAAGAACATTACTAACCTTGTCAAGCACAAAAACTCGAACCACATTCCTCATAAGTAAACTAAATGCATCACGTGCGCTCGCACAGAATCCTTTCCCATGCACCGCACACATGATGTACGCATTCTTGTTCACGAACCGCAGGAAGTTCTCCAGGCACGCAAAGAAACACCGGCAGCAGCATAGAATGCAACGTGTAAATGCATTGTCATACTTCTTCACTTTCTTATCGATGTATTCGATAAGTAAACGGATCATTCGCACTATGGCAATAATGAGAGCTCCAAGAGCAACTGTGCCTGAGTGGTACCTGGAAAGGAAAATGTAAATTTGAGGTTATAATTTGCAAATTTGACTGAAATATAGAAACAATTACAAAAATGGTATAAACAAATAAAAGTTATAATGGAAGATCACATAGTTTTTATATAATACTGGAAAAAGTACTTGAACATTACAAAAATTAGGTTGTCTCCTTCAGAGACAAGGTACTTAAGAGTTAATTTTTATTTATAATAGTATTAATTTTTCAATGAAATAAAATTATTTTTAGAATTTACACATTACAAATTATTATTAAGGGATATAATTGCCAAGTCCACTTGCAAGTTTATTTTTTTATACAAAAATTGTCAATATTGAAAAATGTTTCGTGATTGCAACTCGTAAAACAATTTATTTTTACACCCTACATTGGAACATGATTTTAAACACAACTACATGAGAGGAGTGGAGAAAAATGTGATACAAAAATTAATCAGATCATCAAAAAAGCAAATATGTACGGTAATAAGAAGTGAGAGAAGGAAACACACCTCATTAAATAAACGAAAAAGAAGCTACGGATGCTTAGTTTAGGCATCGAAAAACAACAAAATCAAAATTATATCGTTTATTCAAAAACTTTTTTGCTTGTTCGTTTCTGCTTAATAAATTAAAGAAGTTTTGTATGCACTTAAATTGTTTATTTTTTTTTTCATTTATTCGTTAGAAAAAACTTTAAAAAAAAACACTCTTAACCAACGTTCTTTTGTTTATTTTTTGACTGCAAAATACCAGAAAAAGTGGTAAATTAATTTCTGGACGGCCAATGCATAGAAGATTCTATTATATACAGCTAATTAAACAAATCACAATCAACAATAAGCGTAATGCAGTCATAAAAATATGATATTAAAAACAGGTGGGAATTCATTAATGCAATACAAGAAACCTAATATTAAGTCCATTTACAAGTAATTAATACTTCAAGATATTTTAAATCAATCATTAAAGCATATGACTATAAATAATGGACAACAACACATTCCTTACAACTTACTACAGGGTTCAGTTATACTGCAACTCATTGCTGGTAATATAAATGGTTTTACACAAAATATTTTTGACTATTGATTTAGCCCTTATGAGAACAAATTGTGGATGCAAAATGTTTGAATAATAGCCAAAGCTTATAATATTTTTAGTATACTTGAATTACTGCCATCCAAATCAGTCAAAATCACCATTAGTTCTTAATATTATACAAATATACATACATGTATAACAAAATGAGTAACTCTTCTTTATAAGTGAACGAAAAAAGGCAGCAAAATACTAACAACTTTTTTGTCGTATATAAAAGTCAGTAAAATTGAGAATTTTGTAACCGTATATAAAGGTCAGTAAAATCTACCAACTTTAAAACCATATATAAAAGTCAGTAAAATCTAACAACCTTATAACTGTATATAAAAGTCAGTAAAATCTAACAACTTTATAACCGTTTATAGAAGTCAGCAAAATCTAACAACTTTATGACTGTATATAAAAAGTCAGTCAAATTTAACAACTTTGACACCGTATATAAAAGTTAGTAAAATCTAACAACTTTATAACCATAAAGAAAAGTCAGTAAAATCTAACAACTTTATAACACTAAATAAAAGTTAGTAAAATCTAACGACTTTATAACTGCAGTTTTAAGCATAAAGTAAACTTGACAAAAGTATAAATTCTGCCACCTTAGAATAGGAACAAGTGAAAACTATAAGAGAAAACATGTAGATTGTAGTGTATAAATAGCCTATTGTGAGTTATTTGTGGATGAGAAAATATTTTGATGAAATAAAATATTTTATATCATACAGCATTTCCGCCATCTATATTCTTAGTAATTTCATGTACATCTTTATACATATATAAACTTCTTCCAAGAAATAACTTGCAAGATGTTTATTAACCATTAGAGTGCCGACGAGCGCCATCACACAGTCAGCGCGATGGTGCTCGCGAAATCAGTTGTTTCAATGTTTAGCGGCAGTAGGGGAGGATGCTCGCACGCAACACTAATTTTTTATCTTTCTACATGTTACATAAATTTCAAATTATAATATTAGTAATTACAATATAAAAAGGATCTGGGAAAAGAAAATTTTTAACCCATAATGTCGGAATACCAAAAAAAAATTCGAGTGAAAATGATCATTTTCAAGTTGTGAAGAAAGTGATAGTGGGAGTGACATTGTGGTGCTCTCACAATTTAGCATAATGCAAATTTTGAGTGATAGTGATAATAGTGACAATAACAATTATTTTGCTGATACGGAGGATGTATCGAACTGCAAAAATAAGATGTGACCTTGATTTTAGTCAAAAGCAAAAGATTTCTTTGGCATTTTTAAGTATATATGAGTAAAAAACCCTGGCACTAAAACGGTTAAAGTTCAATTAGTATTTCTTGAGATCTCTCTTCCGTACTTCTCGGAGAAAACCTCAAAACTATAAGTCTAAATCTGTATTGAATGCTGTAAAAACATCTGAGCTATTTAAGGTTTAGAGATCATATAAAAAATTAAAGGTTCCTCTATACTTTCCATTCAAAGAAGTGAATAAAATAAAAATGAAGCTGAAAATTAAAGAAGAAAAAATAATAGATAAAAATCAAACTCACCGCAAAGACCTCCAAATACCCGCAGTAAGTGTGAAGAAGGGCAAGTCTTTCTTGTCCCAGGTCCAGTACCAAGTTGCGAAGGTAGCTGCTAACATCATAGCCTCCATGCCCTGTATAAAGAACAGTGTCCAGAAGAAGTTGAACAGGTTGGCAACTGAAAATGTTCAAATAAAGATTTAAAGAATATTTGCATGTATGTAAATTTATAATAAGTGATAATGCTGTGCAGGTATGAATAAGTAAATATTGCAGCCCCGTTATTGAGGGTATTCATAAGCTTGAAGTTTCAGTTTTAAAATGGTATTTTCAGTTTTTTTTTGTAAAATTTCTTTAATGAGTTACAACTACTTTGTGACTATTGTAAAAGCAACACTATCAAGATTATGAGCAATGGATGTTTTGAATTTTTATAGGAATAAAAACTGATCCGTTTCTTGAATAGGGTATTCGTTTTGACTTCAATATTCGATGGATTAATACCGTATTGGTTAACCTCATAAAGCAATGAAACTTTATTAGTAGTAGCATTCAGACGATAGAAATGCCCAAAATCTGATACATACTTTGCTTCACATCGTTCTTTTTGGTGCTGAGCAGTATCAAAAATGAAATTATATCTTATTTTAATGAAATTAGTTCAGTATATATTCCGTAAGGTCTACTGTTTATATTATTATCTGCTCACATTAAATACTACAATACTAATACAACAGTATATTATGAGGGTGAATCAAATATTAATTGGGCTTTTCTTTTTAACACTCCCGAGCTGAAGTAAGTAACGTGACGTCTTGATATATGTCGGGTGAGGATTTGAAGTGGACGAGAGTAAACTAGTTTGGCTCACCAGAGTAGATTGACTGTTAGTAGCATCATGTTTGGGCAAGAGGTGTACACGTCTATTGAGCAACGCATTATTATTAAACTATTATCAAAGGAGGGCATAAAACCTGCCGAAATTTTGCATCGACTAACTGCACAATTTGCTGAAAAAACGCTTTTAAGGACCAAGTCTACGGCTGGCACAAAAAATTTTCCAATGGGCGAGAGTCAGTGCAAAATGAGACCCAAGCATGCCGACCGCGAGTAAGCATCAGTGAAACGAATATTCTTGCAATCCGTGAGATGGTTGAAGGAGACGGCCGCCTTACAATATCGGAAATTGCTGCACATGTCGGAATATATGGGAGTGCCCAATCAATCATTTCAGATGATCTAGATTACCAAAAAGTGTCGGCAAGGTCATCATTTCGACAACGAAGATAGAAAATTTTGTGTGCAGTTGGTTAAAGACGCAACCAGATGCATTCTTTGATGACGGAATTAGGAAACTTCCGATTCTGTGGGAAAAATTTGTGAATAAAAAACGAAATTATTTAGAAAAATAAGGTGTATTAAAAATTTTATTTACTGTACCAATAAAAGTTCTAAATCCCCTCATATACAAAAATACAATTTATAAATTTTAAATTTTCAAAAATCTTTCACTATATTCTGTATGGTTTAAAGTAGAGTTTCCATATCAATTTTGCTGATTACATACAGATTTAGCAAGAACAAAGTGTCTTTGCTCCAATTAATCAAGATTGAACTCGAAACAGTACAAAGTATATCATGAAAATTGTATAAGTATTATTTAGCCGCTATCAGTTGTATGTCATGCAACAAGCTTGAACAAGTAAAAGCTTATTATTATTATTCATTTGTATCGTTTATACTATACTATACAGTAACAGTACAGTTAGTAAACAATATTTCAGTAAATATTTTACACAATTACACCTACTGCATCAATTTAAATACTAAAACTAAAATTTGTGAAAACTTCAATTTTATCCAGATGTTGAAAATGCTGCTTCTGATTCCTAATATTCATTCCATTTATAATGAGATGGACATTGCCACAAAAATATTTTTTTAAAAAACAGATTTAAAAGCGATTTTAGTGGATTACTTTCACTTAAACATTTAATAAAATTGTGATTTGATGGCTAATCACGTCCAAAACTGTAATATATTGATAAGAGTTAACCTATGACCGTCTATATAATATGTAATACAGTATAAGTATATGCAAGCAGAGCGGCGACAAAAACTAGAAAACGACATAAATCAGATGAAACCTATACACTTACCATGGATAGCATTAATGAAAGACGGATTAACCACTCCCACAAAATGGCAAGTGGCTGACTTGCAGAACGAACCAGTTGTTAAGCTCCGGCAGTGCGTATTGAATGTTTCTGGTTGGCAGCTACCATACTCCTGGAAAATGGTTGATCAATCTTAGTTGAAATAAGGTTTACCAGATATTCTATGCTACATCTAATTTTAAAAAATACTCATACATGTTCATTGGTAAAAATTTAAATTGAATTCAGAATATTTTTGGAATTAGTGGATGCAAGAAGGTACATCCTGGTGTTTTAAACTATTTGAATGGATCCTTATTTTTTTCTATCAAAAATTTATATGGTAAAGTTGACAAAGTGACTTAGAAACCTTGTGAAATTCAATATACAGAAAATTAAAATCTTATCTCTTTTAAATTGTTCCTTTTAAAAGCAATGACTGAATTTTTATTTTTTTTTTGGAACCACATGTCAAATAAATCATTTAGTAAAATTTTGTTTCTTTAGTTTTCTGGTTTAGCAGAAAAACTACTTATCCAATACTTTAAAATACTTTATTATACTTGGATGAAAGTATGTTACACATTATCTTCATAGTATGTGTGGATAATGAACAATGACGATTTGTGAGAGGAGTCGAAGTGTTCAATATACATATTTCAGATAAATTGTTGAACCAGTATAGATACATTAAAATAATGTACGTAAATCGGACCATAGACATATTTTCTTTAAACGCACTAAACAATAATCTTCACAGTGCTATAGGCGTTAGAACCAATAATTGTTAATTATTTAACAGCCAATGTCAAAGCAACAATTTTCAACATTCAACAATTGAATAAAATTGAATGGATAATTTTAAGAAATACTTTTCAGCCAATGTAATATACATTGTGGAATATAAATGTGGTGGAATATAAAAAATTTAAGTGAATATAGAAAATAATATTTCTCCCAACAACTGTCAAAATAAAGCTACTATAGAGTATGAAAATTGCAAAACAAATATTAATTTAACGAAAATGGTTTTATTCTAAAAAAGAGAAATACTTTTACTATGAAATGTAGATTTTGATAGATATGACATGTATGCAGTAAAAAGAAATTAAAAAATAAGAAGTTATGTCACAAAGTGAATACGACAACAGATTTTTAAAAAACTAAATACTGTATTGTTGTAATTAATATTTTCGATTAAATGTATTTATAAAATTCTCTAATAGCATTAATCCTAAAATTTTGGATGCTTTCTATCTCTGGTGCAAACACACTGACTATTAATATTGGTAGATCATATTTATTGAGTTTCTGTGTGTTTGGATACAATCGTATTTAAGCTTTTAAATAATTTTTATTAATTACAATTGCTTTAGGAACTTCACACAAAAAAGAATGGCATTAAGCTAACAAGTGTTAAATGACTTACCACCAGATAATGCTGATGGCATTTTATACAGTCCACGTTTCTATTCAAAATTCACACTTGGCTTTGCCACATATTTACGAGGGGCGGCCGAAAAGTTTTGAGCCTACGTACATTTAAGTATTACTAATGACTCACGCAGCATATAACAAATTGTGGGTATCCTAAGAAATATATATGTCAAAGTTTCATGTCATTAGCATCATTACTAATTTAGTAACGGAACCATAAACATCACCATGTCCGAGTCATCCGCACTTTGCACGAAATTGGAGTATAGAACTGTATACAAATTCCATACAAAGAAGAACAGAACGCTGATGGAAATATTTGAAGAGATGTCATCAGTTTATGGGAAGTCTGCACCTTCATTTGCGACCATAAAACATTGGAGCCGAGAGTTCAAACACGGCAGGGAGTCGCTCGAACATGACCCCAGGTCAGGACGCCCAAACGCCGCCGTTACCGAAGACAACATTGAAAAAGTGAAAAAAGTTGTTCTCAAAGATCGGCGAATCAAGCTGTGGCAGATAGCTGAATCCATGGGCATTAGCAAGGAACAAATAGGCGACATTTTGCGTAATCATTTGCACATAAAAAAGGTGTACGTGCAATGGGCGAGAATGCTCATGCCGCTGCACAAGCAGCATTGAGTCACAACTTCGCAGCAGTTTTGGACATCTGTGGTGACAATCCTGACGATGTTTTTTCTCGTCTTGTCACTGTTGATGAAACATGGATTCGACAGTACGATACGAAGTCAAAACAGGAGTCAATGCAGTAGATAGAAGAGGGAGAAAAACCACCACGGAAGGTCAAAATGGAAAGACGGCGTCCAAGGTGAAGAAATTTTGTGCATCGATTACCTTCATACTATAATGAATGGAGACTATTACGCCGCCTTGTTGACAAAAGTGCGTCAAGTGGTTGTCGAGAAAAAGAGATGTGAACTGGCGAAAGGAGTCCTGTTTTTGCAAGACGATGCTGCGCAAGTTGCAAGGCGTGCCCTCGCTGAGACAGGATTTGAAGAAATCAACCACTCGCCCTACAGTCCAGACCTGGCCTCTAGCGATTATTTCCTCTTTTCAAATTTGAAAAAAATCTCCGAAGAGGGAGATTTTTCAGTGACGAAGAAATGAAGATGGCCGTGAATGAACATTTCGAAGACAAATACGGCGCATATTTTTTGACCGGGTTAAAAGCCCTTTTTAATAAGAAGTGTATTAAAATAGAGGGCGATTAAATAAAAAATATATTTTTTACATTTTCTATCATCTAAGTTTTATAAAAACATACCGTATAAATTAACTATATATTATTGTATAGTCTATTTGTTTCCTTTTATTCAGGATGCTTATGCGAAATCTAAAATACTTTTCAGAATAGAATTTTAAAATACAATTCATAAAATGTTAATGACAATTCATTATGTGTCAAGATCAGTCTGCACTGCTTCATCAGTGACTCCTATGTCTCATATGAAGTGATACAGGTGCAAATTTAGATAATACATAAACTATTCATAGTATAACTTAAAACCTATAATTGAGAAAAAAAAATTAAGTAATCCATAGAAAACAGTTGACAATTACTAAACATTACTTGCCTTGGATAATAAGGTACTATTAATTAAATCATTATGATAAGGTACTATTAATTAAATTACTAAACATTATTTGATAAGTTACTATTAATTAAATTACTAAAGATTATTAGATAAGTTACTATTAATTAAATTACTAAAGATTATTTGATAAGTTACTATTAATTAAATTACTAAAGATTATTAGATAAGTTACTATTAATTAAATTACTAAAGATTATTAGATAAGTTACTATTAATTAAATTACTAAAGATTATTTGATAAGTTACTATTAATTAAATTACTAAAGATTATTAGATAAGTTACTATTAATTAAATTACTAAAGATTATTAGATAAGTTACTATTAATTAAATTACTAAAGATTATTAGATAAGTTACTATTAATTAAATTACTAAAGATTATTAGATAAGTTACTATTAATTAAATTACTAAAGATTATTTGATAAGTTACTATTAATTAAATTACTAAAGATTATTAGATAAGTTACTATTAATTAAATTACTAAAGATTATTAGATAAGTTACTATTAATTAAATTACTAAAGATTATTAGATAAGTTACTATTAATTAAATTACTAAAGATTATTTGATAAGTTACTATTAATTAAATTACTAAACATTACTTGCCTTGGATGATAAGGTGCTATTAATTAAATCATTATGATAAGGTACTATTAATTAAATTACTAAACATTATTTGATAAGTTACTATTAATTAAATTACTAAAGATTATTAGATAAGTTACTATTAATTAAATTACTAAACATTATTTGATAAGTTACTATTAATTAAATTACTAAAGATTATTAGATAAGTTACTATTAATTAAATTACTAAAGATTATTAGATAAGTTACTATTAATTAAATTACTAAAGATTATTTGATAAGTTACTATTAATTAAATTACTAAAGATTATTAGATAAGTTACTATTAATTAAATTACTAAAGATTATTAGATAAGTTACTATTAATTAAATTACTAAAGATTATTTGATAAGTTACTATTAATTAAATTACTAAAGATTATTAGATAAGTTACTATTAATTAAATTACTAAAGATTATTTGATAAGTTACTATTAATTAAATTACTAAACATTACTTGCCTTGGATGATAAGGTGCTATTAATTAAATCATTATGATAAGGTACTATTAATTAAATTACTAAACATTATTTGATAAGTTACTATTAATTAAATTACTAAAGATTATTAGATAAGTTACTATTAATTAAATTACTAAAGATTATTTGATAAGTTACTATTAATTAAATTACTAAACATTACTTGCCTTGGATGATAAGGTGCTATTAATTAAATCATTATGATAAGGTACTATTAATTAAATTACTAAACATTATTTGATAAGTTACTATTAATTAAATTACTAAAGATTATTAGATAAGTTACTATTAATTAAATTACTAAAGATTATTTGATAAGTTACTATTAATTAAATTACTAAACATTACTTGCCTTGGATGATAAGGTGCTATTAATTAAATCATTATGATAAGGTACTATTAATTAAATTACTAAACATTATTTGATAAGTTACTATTAATTAAATTACTAAAGATTATTAGATAAGTTACTATTAATTAAATTACTAAAGATTATTTGATAAGTTACTATTAATTAAATTACTAAACATTACTTGCCTTGGATGATAAGGTGCTATTAATTAAATCATTATGATAAGGTACTATTAATTAAATTACTAAACATTATTTGATAAGTTACTATTAATTAAATTACTAAAGATTATTTGATAAGTTACTATTAATTAAATTACTAAACATTACTTGCCTTGGATGATAAGGTGCTATTAATTAAATCATTATGATAAGGTACTATTAATTAAATTACTAAACATTATTTGATAAGTTACTATTAATTAAATTACTAAAGATTATTTGATAAGTTACTATTAATTAAATTACTAAACATTACTTGCCTTGGATGATAAGGTGCTATTAATTAAATCATTATGATAAGGTACTATTAATTAAATTACTAAACATTATTTGATAAGTTACTATTAATTAAATTACTAAACATTATTTAATAAGTTACTATTAATTAAATTACTAAAGATTATTTGATAAGTTACTATTAATTAAATTACTAAACATTACTTGCCTTGGATGATAAGGTACTATAATTAAATTTGACCTAATGTTACAGTTCATTTTCATTCTATTAAAATAAAATGCGTCAGAAAAACATAAAATATTTACAATGTTATTATGTAAAGAAATAGATAGGCGCAACATATGTTTATCCAAAACATTCTGAATCGTCTAAATGTTATGACAGTTTTTCTTTCTTAAAAATTCACTCGATATTTCGATTGATTGTTGACAAACATCATTTAAAATTTTATTGTGTTGCTACTAAAATTTAAGTGTAAGCTAAGTTACGCTGCTACATTATGAATTTAAGGGTTAAATACTGAAAACAACTGATCTATTTAACCATGTCTCCACTGTGACGTAGCTGCATATACAGGATACTCAATGAATATGCTTATGAGAAAGACACATATTTACCTCATAAACATTTGAACCGCAACTACAGTCTGTATCGTTCTGCAGGCCTACGACAGAGTACTTTGGTGTGCCGACAGACATGAGGTACATGATGAGTGCAATTACGTATGCAATGGCAGCTACTTGGAATATCCATGGGAAAATGGGAAAAGCAAATGTTGACTTTATACTGCTCACTGCCCTGTGAAGAAAGGATATAGTAAATACTCATAATGTGACACACTCTGTACATATCTATACAATTCACATCAATATGAGGTAAGAAGTAATTATACCAGTGTTTCATCAACTATTTGCATCAAAAGTGTCATTTTAGTTTTTATTTAAAAAAAATAGTTTGCATACACTTTTCAAATTTTCAATTTGTCATGAATATATATTTTAACTTCCAGAGTTAAAAGAAATTGTTAATTTTCTTTACATTAAATTCATAGTTTTATTCTAATTTGATTAGAATGAAAGAATTAAGTATCTGAGTTAATAGCGGCTACCTGCAACTCTCTTGAATATTTTAGGATATAAATTTTACTTAAAAACTAATTATTTGAACGACTGTCGTGCACGTTTGTCAATAGATGGCGCTATTTACAATATATACATCTTTGAGAAATAATACAGAGAATTAAAAAATTTAAAAAATTAAGTTTGAATTGTTTGTTTATTTTTCACCATTAGTGGTGAAGCTAATCTTCAAAATCATAGCTCTATCATTAGTTTGATGAAGTATTAAGGGAGATATGATGTACAGAAAAAAAAAACACAGTTGAGAAACAATATATAGAGATAAACTTGTTATGCAGAAATATAACTCACGCTATAAGTTTCCGTACACACAGGCGCACATAAATATTTAAACGTACATAGTATCTCCATCAAACTATTTACAAATAATAATATTACTTATTGACTCTACGTAGTATATCTTTCACAGATAAATTAATTACGTAAACGGATCCATGTATTGAAAAGTATTAATGATATATACCACCAATATTTTTGAACAACCTTTTAAATAATACCCTACACAATGGGGAATAAAAAAATTTCACCCCACTTCAAATGTAATGGAGATACCCTAAAAATTCTTTTAAAACTTTTTATTTCATAACTTTGAAAGCATTATAAATATGTATAATCATGCTAAATTTCAGCTTATAGCACTAATAGTCTGAGAGTAAAACGGCTGTGACGTACAGATGGACAAATAGACAGACACTATAAAGGTTTCTATTTTAGGTATGGAACCCTAAAAAATTAAATCAACAATTATTTATCTTACAATAGACTTTTTCTTTATTTTATTTAATAAAACATTATCTAACTAACTATTAGCTTCCAATGAGGAAGAACTACTACCCCCATAGAATTTTAAGCGTAATCTATACAAACCTTTAGAGCTACTCAGAGTCAAGAAATAAGCTAATAAGTAGATATACTAATGTATATAAAAATATATACTGATGTAATAAATAGATATACTGACGTATATAAATAGATATACTGATGTGATAAAAAAATACAGTGGTCTTTAATTACATTTAATACGATGAACGTTTTAACAAACTTACTTGCTCCCTTCCTTGATAAGAGCAATAGCTATTACAATCCTCTTCCTAAGGAATATAAGAACGAGCAGCAGAAGAAGAGTGAGAATCCCCAGAATGATGAGAATCACCATCCAGACAGTCGGGCTCTGGAACTGTGAGCTGACGTATGATGCCAGGTTGTTTGTGTTCTGCATGATAACTGGATGGTCTCGGTAGTATATGTATTGTTTTACACACAAGTAGATCACTGAAAGTGAAAAGGATTATAGTAAATGAAATGATTTCTTCGTTAGCATTCCAGATTTTAATACTAAAAAATAAAATGTAATAAAACATTTGGAACAGTTTATGTTTAATGTTTGAATATCTGGCACATTCTGGAAAGATCCAGCTAAGAATAACACTTACATAAAAGGTAGAAAATGGTTACCTAAACTCTATATATTATGATATAATTAAAAATTACATGATCGGTGAAACTATAGAAATGTTTTGTAACATAGTATCAACTCTATGTATTCAGTTTTGTAGAAAAGTCATAGAAGTGATTATTTCCACGCTTTCATTTCATTTGAATATTATCGTCAACCATCAGCTGGTTTTTTAATATAATCATATTTATGAAAATATGTAATTTCAAGTTTCACACGTAACAGTCCCATCGACAACAAGAGTACGAAAATATTTTCCTGATGTACTTAAACTTCTAGGATTTTGAAATTTTAAATATGTCAATTACTCTATGATAAAATATGAATAAATTAGTAAATAAAATACTTACAGAAAGACAGCAAAGCGAGAAGGCCAATCAAGGAACACCAAACAACAGGTGCGACCAACCATCGCAGTAATACTATGTAAATGAGGCACAATATTATCACACAGAACAGCCCCGCAAGGAGATACCATCTAGACGCCACCAGATCCTCAATGACGAGGGTCGATATCTACAATACGACAATCAATTCTAAGATTGTATAATAAAGGGAGAAAGCTCTATCTTTTAATTAATCATTTACAACGGTATTAGTGGTTGCCATGCTATTAATTTTTAAGCACCAGGTATATTAAAGCAAATTACTTTTGCAAAAATGTATGAGCTCTCATTCAAGTGTTTGTCGCCATTATTTACATTATATACTTTAATTTTTTAATATCTTTTTTGATAAACTACCACGTTGTTATAAAGATAAAAGTATAAAATATATCTAAAAAAGCAAAACACCTATCTTATTATAATATAAGTTAAAAAAATAAAGGAGAAAAAAAAGGCCTTCCCAATATAATGGTATTTTGATTAAAGTCCAACCAAATTTATTCCCATATGACCAATCTCATATAAAATGTAATTTGTTATATAATTATGACAGAAGAAATCAATAACAAAAACATTAATCTACAAATTTGTTTTATAACCATTTCTATTTTATTCAGTGGTAAATCGCATTTAGAAATACTTTGAAAAGTTAAAATATTTATCACATCCAGCATAATACAAATACCAAGATGCAATTTTTGCCATGTCTTTTTCATACTTGCTCAACAACTTAAAAAGACAAACATTAAATGTAAAGATTTATTAAGTTTATAAATGTTAAAATTATGATAATGATTTTACTGTAATTTTTTTATATAGAAATGTTTAATGTAAATTTATTTAAAAAATAAGTTCAAAAATTAATTATCTATTAAAATAACTTTATATTTACAAATTGAATACATGCAGTTATTTTATTTTGTAATATTATTCATTGGCATTTCTCAACATGCATTAAAAAAAAGGAATAAAGTAGGACGGTATACTTCGCAAATGGCATTTGTAACTGGCTGTAGAA
This sequence comes from Druceiella hillmani, assembly GCA_039881145.1. Taxonomy (NCBI): domain Eukaryota; kingdom Metazoa; phylum Arthropoda; class Insecta; order Lepidoptera; family Hepialidae; genus Druceiella; species Druceiella hillmani. The sequence continues at coordinate 16,742,084 of JAYKKI010000033.1, forward strand.
GCCACAGTAGTAAGATGACATGCTAAATTGTATTGTGTTAACATACTTCTCAAATTTCCTTCAAAAACATACAATTCACTTCCTTCAATATCATGCAGCTCAACTAAGTTTTCTGCCTATTCTTCTGCTAGTTTTCTAAAATATTCTATACACTACCCCTATTTTTAATTACAGCCTTGTAGTTCCAGTAAAAAACATATAAGAGTGCAAGGAACTCCAATGTATCATTAATAAGGTGGTATGTTGATATGCTAAGAAAAGTGGTAAGAAAGCTTTGTATTCAGTGCCCCTTACATTCAATGGACAAAATGTTTCCTAATTGAGTATTATAGACAAAAAGTATAGCCTATGAAATGGTTTAGGGCTTATTACAAAAAAGGGCTATACACATAATTGATTAGTTCTTGAGTAGGGATATAATTGATATAAATCTATCAATATAATGGTCAACTGTTGATCAACATACTGTTATATAACCTTTATAAACTTTTGTCTGTTAGAAATTAACTTGAATTTGCATTTAATGTTATTATTAAAACTCAAAAATAATGTAGATTTCCATCATAATTTTACTAAAATGTTCATGGTTTTTAGAATTTCATGGTAAAGAATTTTCATTGAACTATGTACATTTCCCATTTTACCTATTTGAGTCATATTAAGGCACAAAAGTGTGTTAGCAGATAATAAAATACTGGAAGATACTTTAGACTCCAACATAGCTAATCAATAACATCTTAAAATATGCCTTGCAACAAAATATATTAATTTTATTTTAAATATATAGAATCTACAGCATACAACATAGACTACAATACAACACACATATTCATAAGTAACATCAATTACCTCACTCAAATGACTAAGCAAGTTCATGTTAGTTTCCAGCGTGACCAAGTCATTAGCGCTCTGCACGATCTGCAATAGATCCTGCTGTGACGCTGTGAAGTCTACCATACACCTGCCGGCGACTGCAGTTGTGCACGTGCATTATGATAACAATCACCAAACAGCAAGGATAGTATAGTTAAATCCGCGGCATGCAGACGAATCGGAAGAGAGAGAACAGTAGAGAAGTATATGTTAAGAAAGTGTTAGAAGTTTTCTAGCTAATTTAAGTTTCAGTCCAGTATTGTTTTCAGTCGGCTATGTTTCTTATGCATCTTTTGTTTAAAATAATGTCGCAACGATGAAAAGTTAGTAAATTTGTTTGTTTATACATCTCTTCATGTTTTGTTTTGTTTTGTTTGTTCATATTTTCATTTACATTTATTTATATGTTGTTTATCTCTAAAATAACTGAACCAATGTAAAAATTCCTCACCTTTATAATAACAATAAACCCTTATAAACAATAACGACTGAATTGGACTGGGTTAAGTGACAATGCTTGATTGTAGCACCATTGTCAAGCGATACTCAGTAACTTGAGTGGTTTATTAATTTGGTTTTCTACTAAACAAATTTTATTATTCTATAGATATTACTTTAAATGCAATTTGGTAAAGACTCACAAAATGTCACAGAAAATTAATTGAAAAAAAAAAAACGTGGGCACTTTTTAAAAGATTGTAGCACTGGAATATTTAATTTCAATACAGTGATTAAATATAGGACAGCAGAAATGTAGAAACGTGACAAACTGGCTATGTCCTATACTTTTCTTGGTCATGCCAAAGAAAAGGCAGTTTGACTTGGAAACTTTTTCTTCCTATAAAAATGAACCCGACGTCCATTTACTTTGATTCTGACTAATAGATAAGAATGCAGACAAATAATGTGCAACACCAAAAAAATATAATGAGAACCAGAAAAGTCTAATTGTATTAAATAACGTTTAAATATATGTTTTATTATAAGTATGAATTGGAACCTATATGATACTATCCTTTCTACCATCATCTTTTTGTTAAACTCTCCTGTATTGAACTTTTTAAAAAAAATTGATCAAAACTTGAAAAGAATTTTTGGAGAGCAATGGGTCCTATTTAGTAATGCGATGTTGTCCATAAGCTTTGTTCAGTACTTCCACTCAGCTAGTTGGACCTCCTATGAACCTAACTAATGTTATAAACACAAAAATATATTTGTTTGTTTGTTACCTAATAACTATACATATAAAAAATCAATTGCTATCAAATTTGACATGCATAGTTTGTGTGACGGAATAGCACCTGCAACTTCACCTGTATGTGAGTACTGTACTAAAAACGTGTGTTTGAATGTTTGTTACTCGATCACGGCTAAACGACTAGTGAATTTCCATAAAACTTGATATTCATAGTTCATGATTGAAATTAATACAAAGACCACATTATAATCCAAAAATACCACAAATCTTAAAGTATGAAACTTAGTGTTTTTATTTCATGATAAAAATTTAGTACTACAACATGCCAATAGATGGCGCAATGTATACAGGTAATAGTGAATACAGCCATAAACCTGCATGTTTTTGTTGCAGATGGCAAAACATTTAATATTATTTATAGACACATTGTGATAGTCTCATTGGATAAGAGATAGAGCAAATTTTACTTTTAAAAATGCAAAAATTTGTTTGTTTCTTTGTTTGTTATTTAATAACTCTGCAACAAGTTAGCGAATCACAGCTTAGTTTAGTATACATATTGCTTTGATGACGGATTAACACACAGAATGGTTTATAACCTAAAATAATGAAAAATTCCTTGAAAAATATCCAAAAACCATAATTTTGTCACTAGTAGACGGTGTTACTTTGCATCCAAATATTTGATTTTCAATTTCTACCCATTTCCACTTTATTGATCAGTATCCAATGAGTGCAAAAGATTCTTTTCAAGGAACAGTTTGTCATAAAATACTAATATTAATATGAGTCTGTTTGCCTTATTACTTCTGAGTCTTATTACATACATAAACTGCTTTTGATTATGTCTTCGTTCTTATAGCTTAACTGTTTCTATTGATTATAAGCTATTAACTATAATGCTAAGGAAAGTTGTGTATTCTGATGTTAAAAAAATGAGCTACACTGCCAGAATCATTCGTTTATTATCGTGAAATATTCATGAAGACGTAGAATAGATTGTAAATGCATGTGTGATAGTTTGAAATATATAAATTTTGAATGAAAAGTCAATGAGATATCAATTTTGATTGTGAAAATGTATTGCAATTTAAACAAATTACCAAGATAATCATTCAACTTAAGAAGTGTACATAATAAAATTAAATTCTGAAAACAATACTGAACTACTGTACATTTACTAAATAACTACAGCGTACAACCATCTCCACTTACAAAACAGTGAAATCCATTTATTTTAATAACAAAATTAGTTTGTTTTCTTGAATTATTTCTTTCTGATAATTTTTGTAAATAAAAGATTTATCACAAATCAAATAATTTGTTACAAATCTTTGATTTTCCACAGTTTTAAATAAATTTCACTGAAAGTGCTAGTCTTATAAGTATAGACTCGATAAATGTGATGTTTTGATTGCAATTTCATAACTGTATAATTTTAATTTAAGAAACTTAGTTCCATTATGGTGTCATTCCATTCAGTTGTTGGAAATACCCTATAACATAAATATAAAGGAAGTAAAGCATCAAAAAAAGCTAGAACATCATAGTCAAAGTTTCTAATAATTCGCTTTTTAACACAACTGCTTAGTTTCACATACACTAGTTTAACTTGGGCCACTCTGGATGCAAAATATCTGGTTAATTTGAATTTAATATAATTTGGAAACAATGCCAGATTATTTTTTTTACACTTAATGACATTTTATGAGTTTCTTTTCAGTTATTGACCCACAGGACACCTATACCATTAACGCACATATAATTATGAACAGTTATGGTGTGTCATATTTTCATACACAATGTAAAAATTTTAAAAATTGGCAACGTCGATCGTAGTGAAATTTAATTAATTCCCATATTCAAGTCTCCGAAAGTGGGCATTAGGAATCTTAAAGTAGAACACTCTAAAAGTAGAACAGAGGAATCTGGAAGCAGTAATATCTCATCAGAAAATTGTCTTTTCTCAAAGACAAAAAATTTCTGATCATAGTTGACATTCCTCATAATTCTTCAACACGCTAATCCTTTAGCCCTTTTTTGATCAGAGATTTCACATTAACACAATCCAAATTCACCACCATTAAAAAACCAAATAATGTAGCTCTGTATAAGTTGATTATAAAATATATTGATGTAATATTATTTCTCAATACAATATAAAGTGTTTTGAAATGTTTTCCTACATCAACATTTAATCTACATGTGCTAAAACAACTCCTTTTTTTTAACATTATCTCTCACTGCCCTAATTTTGTAACGTCATCATTTTAATGTTAACGTGCACAATTCATTACATGCATAACATTACTGTAAAATCAGCTTCGATCACTCATACAAAGCATGGCATTATTTTGACACCACTCAACTGTTGTAAATCAGTCTTTGACACTACTCAACTGTCATAATTCATAAATGAGACTTCATAATGAGACTTTCAGTAAAAAATACTTAGTTTACAAAAAATTAAGAGTACCTAACCTGGCACAAAGATGACATTGCGTAAATGAAATTATGTTTTTGTTATCTTAGTATATATGTCACAATTAGGTATGTCAAGTTTCAATTGGATCTGTCAATTAGTTTTTTTATTTAGCTTTTTAAACTGTAAAAAGTTGTGTTTCGTTAAAAAGAACAATGTGTGAAAAAGAAACCTGTGGTGTATTTCATTGAAAATATTTCCGATAAAAATTCATGTCAAAAGGTTATAAAACGTCTGCCTCTTCATTTCCAACAATCAAGAAATAGGAGGTTGAAATTAAAAGTGATAATAAGTCTGTTGAAGAAGATTCATTTGAAGGATGGCTAAAAACAGCAACCATAAATGAAAACATTGACAAGCTGCACAATATGCTATTGGACGATTGGTAATTAAAGATGTATGAATTTGCTGAAGAAAAAGCTGAAAGAGCATGGTATATCTTAAATCAGGGATATGAAAGTTTTGTGCAAGGTGAGTGCTGCATTTGGTAAATGCTGGCAAAAAAATGAGAAATATTATTTCGCAAGAACGTCTAGCCGTTTTAAAAAGGATCCAAATGATTTTGTTCAGTGATTTATTACTATGGATGAGAGATCAGTCCACCACTATGCACCACGAGCAGTGGGTGGAAGCCAGTCATAGTACAGATTAGCAAAAAAGGACGAGTTGATTTTATCAGCATCAAAACTTGTGGACAGAGTTTTCAATGGCTATGAAAAAGTGATTCTCTTTATTGGTAACCATAAAACGGGTAAAACAATAACTCGCATATACTACGGCAAATCTTGTAAACCAACTAGATGAAAATAATAGCGACAAGAGGTCTGGATTGCAAATGAAAACAAACTTTTAATTAGCATAATGCATCTGTCTGCAAAAGTGTTTTAACAATGACAAAAGTGAAGGATTTGAAGCACGCATAATTGAAACACCCACACTTTTCACTAGAATTGACACCTTCTGTCTTCCACCTATTACCACCATATGAAGGAAATTTGTGGTTGAAACATTTCTGAATTAAATGAAGAGGTGATAGTAGCCATGGAAGAGTATTATGTAGAAAGTACTTTTGGGATAGAATCCATTGATTGGAGAATAGTTGGACAAAGTATTGAATTAACAAGGGAATATGTACAAAAAATACATTTTTTCAATTTCAATAAAAATACAGTTTTTCAATGCCAGGCTGAGAACTTTTGACCTTGCCTTTATAGGATTTATTAGAATAAACACATAACTTCTAACTAAAGAAATATTGTGATTTATATATATATATATATATATATATATATATATATATATATATATATATATATATATATATAGTAATTGCAAATCTTGCAATTATTACATATATAAACCATATTTGATATTTTTCCAATAATTTATATTTTTCATAAGGCCAGTTTTCACACTTATGGTTCACTTGAGACTCAGAATTGCTTGGTAAATCGAAAATTTGGATTCTATTATTCCATGAGTTTAAAAGAAATTTATTTAAGTTTCTACATACTATCCATAGTATGAGTGAAATATTTAAAAAAAATTAGATTTATACAAGCGGTTTTTAATTGATAATAATGCCTTATAAAGACTTATGGAATTATTTGTAATGTTATGATAAAAAATTTGAATAAAATATAAATCTATTTCAGGGTTCGCCACATCGAAATATATAATATCTTATTTTTTATGTGAAAATGTTTCTCCATCGCACACTTCACAGAATTTCTTAATTGTGTCAAAACAACAAACTTTTTTATAAGGAAATCAAAAAACTTTGTTTGACATAAGTCAAAATGAAGTAAATTGGTTACGGAAATCACAATAATGGAAATTAAACTTCCATTAAGTTACTAATTTATAAGATGACGTTGAAGTACAATTTCATTTGTTCATAATATACTTAATGCCTACCTTCATTGATATAGAGTTATTCAAATACGCTCACTATTCTTAAATAGTATTATTTTCTGACGTAGCTCAGGTTGTTATAGTGAATACCGTAAATATTTTAATATGTCGAAAAATGCAAAATACAACTTTAAATGTCGAGATCCTGCAAAAAACTGATCAAGGAACCAAAACAAGTCTACAATTACGATAATATTAGTATCATGCCATACAAGATGCAATAGTTAAAAGTGCTTCATGCCATCAATGCATTACGAAAGTTATTAGACAAATCTACTGCAAGCATTTGCTCTCATTAGCCCCGCAATCCGTAGAGCATAACCGTACTTGTCCGATTTCCTCTCTGTCACGGGTGAAATAGTTGACCCAGCCAGCGATTACAGCTCCTACGAATCCATCCAGGACGGAAGCGTTCTCCAAGATCTTCGATGTGCGACGGCCGTTGGTTTTAATACAAATGTCGTTAGCGCCAGCCAGTTTATCGTTGTTCGTTTGTAAACTAATTACTTGTGGTGTAACTTTGGTCGGTTCGGGCTTCGAACATGCTAGCGGTGTAAAATCTCCAATACAACGTTTCAATACTAGATAGGAGATTGGAAGCAAACATAAAAGAATTATATACCTAATGTATAAACTGAAAAAATACTGATTTTTTTTATTAATTGCAACCTGATAACACATATGAAGCTTGTTTCCATTTACTACATTAAGTTTTTTATCAATTGCAATTAATTGTAACCAATAACTGACTGATTTAATAGAGATAAAACAAATTAGACTTTCCACTTAAATCTACAAACACATCGATATAGCACATTCGGAGAAGAATAAACAAAATTATTGTAAATTCAAAAGAATAAACTAAATTATAAAAATCTTGTATATACAGAGTACGTAGAAGTTATAAAAATGTTTGTTAGAGATTTGCATGTTATAAATGATTTTCTTTTTATTTTGCACCGTTTTCTTTTCATGCATTGTTAAAATATCTCCAAAATATAAATGGGCTTTATAAATATTTCCATTTTTTCAGTCTTTTACCTTTCACCGATATTTGATTTCCTGTCTATATTGTAATTGAAAATGTAAGAAGATTACATATGGCTGAATTGATATTAATCATATGATGTATTAGTCAATCATTGACTTCAAAATATATTGTTATAAATTGATACATCCAGGAAATTTACCTAATATCAGAGGATACGTCCAGTATCTCATATTTAAAATAAAACACAAACTTCCTAAGTACAAAATTGTTCAATTCTTTGCCTTTGAAAATTGTCTATCATGTGCCAGTGTTAGGCTTTACAGGGATTTAGCAAAGTTATGAATTTTTACACATTTTTTTATTCATTGTAAAATTACCCCGATATCTATTATTTCTTTGTCCAATTTCCAAATTAAAAAATCCATACATTCATAACTCCATACTCTATTCAATATGGTTGTTAATTCATAGTAAGATAGAATAATTTTGTATTAAGCTAAGCGTTTTCTGTACTTGCAAGAGCTCAAAAAATGTTTTTAAAGTACCTGTTTGGCCAACAGTCAATTTACATTTCCCTAAAAAACATACCGTAACAAGAACTTGCACTACAAGTAAGGAACCCTCTTTACTTAAGTGTGATATAATGTATATACTTGGGTATACAGTATTTCTATTCTATTTATAAATTTTAACCGTTTTAGTGCCATTGTATTTTACTCATATATGCTTAAAATTGCCACAGAAATCTTTTGTTTTTGATGTCATTAACCCTTGTCTCGAAAAAAAAACTGTATCTTCCAAAAATTATCCAATTTTAATAATTTTTTCGGTGTTTTCTTAATAAAAATTTGTACAAGGATAATAAAATACAAAGAGAATTATGGAAATATATATTGTGAATAAAAATTATAACAAAAACTGAAATCAAGGTCACAACCTCATTTTCGCAGTCCGGTACATCCTCCGTATCAGCAAAATAATTGTTATCGTCACTATTATTACTATCACTCAAAATTTGCATTACGCTAAATTGTGAGCGTACCACAATGTCACTCCCACTATCACTTTCTACACAACTTGAAAAACGATCATTTTCACTCGAATTATTTTCGTATTCTAACATTATGGGTTAAAAATTTTCTTTTCCTGGATCCTTTTTATATTGTAATTACTAATAATATTATAATTTGAACTTTATGTAACACGTAGAGCGACCTCCCCTACCGCGTGCTAAATAACAACTGATTTCACGAGCGCCTTCGCGCTCGTTGCAAATTTAGTTAGTAAGCGCACGAGTGCGATGGCGCTCATCGGCACTCTAACGGTTACTTTTATTTTTCACTATGTTAATATATAGCATGTTATGTCTCTTATAGGTGTAAAAATATCATGAATTACTCTAAAATACTTTCCGTTTTATTGCTCATAAATTTTTTACTATTTTACATTTAGCTCTCTTGAATAATTGGTCTTCAAATACGAGATATGAAAAATAGTAAAACTGAATATTAGAGAAGTATAATAGCTTCCTACGTAGTTGTATTTCTGAGATAGTAAAATTTATCTAAAAATAACAACTATGATGATCTGCCAAATTGTTGTTTTTCAATGTTAAAAATTTGAAAACTAAATTAGTGCTCTATTTAAAAAGCTCTTATTAAACATATATACTAAGCAGCAGTTTTGGACCGAGTAACTACATATTACGTGTGAATTTTAAGTCTCCATTTTATTTTGTTTAGAAGTTATAAGTCTGTAACAGACAAATGACATTACCACAGCAATCAGGTTCCAAAAGCCCCTTTAAGTGTGGAACCATAAAAAATGTTCCTTACCTAGAATGTGTTGATAATACTTTTTGAAACAAATTATTAGCCATATCGCCAACTCAAAATAATCAAATCTTGACACTTCTTTGAAAGAATGTGGACAGGTCTTACTGTATTCAATTCTTCCCATTGTGTTAAATTCATGGCATCATATAAATATACAACAAATAGATAAAAGATGTTTATTGTCATTCCATGAAACTTAGAGTCTTCTCTTTAAGGATACAAAAAAAAACAAAGTGTTCAGGGAGTACGATATTAATTTTAAAACGTAAATCTTTAATGAATATTGTAATCTTTTATAAATATTAGGGTAGAAAACTGAAAAAAATCAGAGTAAATTTTAAAATAGCCAAAATATTTATATCTAATTAAATTTATGGTAATAGCATCAAAGTTTTTTTTATTGATAGAATAGTGAATTAAGTATCCTCTAAGAGATTAATTTTAAAACGTAAATCTTTTCAGATTTCTTTTCAGTACTGCCCATCACTACGTTAATAACAACAGTCCTTTTAAATGTTTCCATCTTCTCATTCTGAAAAAGCAAGCCTACATACTATTTCACTAAATGAAAGCGTGACTTATTTTAAAGCTCAAAGCCATACCTGATGAACTCTTCAATACGTAAGGAGCGCATTGCACATCGTCAATCAACTTAGTAATTTGAGCCAACGTAGTCACCCCGTTCAAGGAGATGTTCTCGCGACAAACCAGCTGACTCTTCAGTCTGTCCACATCTGAATAGAGGGATGTTTGCAAGTCCTTTCTGAAGAATACGGTTTGACTTGGACATTTTGACACACAAACCTGCAGGATGGAACAATACAATATTTTTATCATTAACATAATCAAGTTTTAATTATAGTAAAATTCACTGAAACTATGTAATATAGTATTATTTCTAATTTCTTTAAGTTCTTTACCACGACCTATGTTTCGTTGTATTACAACATCTTCAGGTGGGCTATTAGCAAAGATTCAATCATCTTCATATCAATCTTTGCTAATAGCTTCTTCATATCAGTCTTTGCTAATAGTCCACCTGAAGATGTTGTAATACAACGAAACCTAGGTCGTGGTAAAAAACTTAAATAAAGTAAAAATAATACTACATCACGTAGTTTCATTTAATTGTGAATAATGAATTTCTACAAAATTAACACCAAATATATTTAATATAGTAAACTTCTTTACAGAAAGATGGATCAAGCAGCATTCTGAAATGTATGGCGAACGTAACACAGCAGAATCATGATAATGCACTCTGCTACAATGGATCTTTAGTGTGCACATTTATTAAATAACCTGACTGTTCAAAATGGTTACAGTGTGTGTCAAATTCATATAATTATTTAGTATAAACAGGTTATATAAATTATACACATGGGCTCTTTTCATTTACAAAAGCGTAGATCGCTAATTGTAGATTTTTTCTTTTTTCTCTCACTTAAGTTTAGATAAATTATAATTTAATATGCGAGCGTGCATTTTTTTATTAATTATTAAATAAGAACAAAAAATTTAATAAACTTATCATTAAATATCTGCCAATATGGTATGTGCGTAACCACTTTTTGAAATTCTTGCTCTTTTGTAACAATATTAGAAAACACTTGCATTAAAAGATTTAAAAGTAAATTTTATACAGATTATTTAGTTCCTACGACATACAGATATTTTTAATTGCAAGTTTTTAATGCACTATATTCTGTAGAGCAGCATAATGATTGAAATCAAAATTTTTGAACAAATACCATATTTTATTCTCTCCTAAGATAGCTCATAAATAAAAAATAACTGACGTATCCTACGCTCATTTCAAAACTTTTTAGTGTATGATGTCAGTCATTTATCTGATCATATATCAAACATATTAGTTCTCGCTAGTCCTCTTTCTCATTCATTAATGTCATCTTATTCTTTATGCCAAAGTGCAGTGTCGTCAATTATTACGCTCTATTGATATGTTACAGTTTGTGTAATTGAGACACTAAAGAGTGATTGCCTTGTGACCTAATAAAATTGTTTAGGCAATATAAATGAAGCCATTTTCAGGAGTAAGTGTGTCAAGTCTTTATTTATTATTTATTAATTGTTTTCTTCACAATCACAACACAGTGCACTTTTCAATGTATTTTTTTTCTTAATTATACTGCAATCTGTCACCACACTGGGATAATGAGCGGTAAGTTTGTGGTTTGTTGCTCGGACAGGTTTAGGAGGGCGACCTGTGTCACCCGATGAGCCAATAGAGTTTTCTGAGCTGAAGACCAAGTTGTTTCCATTATGCTTTTATCCAGTATAGACCAAAGTACATGGTCCGTTAGGGGTATTTGAACATTGTTTAATTTAACTGGTGGATAAGTATCTCATCTAAGCGTGAATGTGACGTGGACTGATTTGTTTTCATTCACCTTAATACGCCACTTCTTTAGCCATATAGCTACATTGTCTAGACCTTCTTGTAGCATTTTTGGTGTAGTTTTTGACTTGCTGTATGAGACCAAAATGGCTGTATCATCCGTGAATGTTCTGGTTGTGATTGTTGAGCATGTTGGCAGTCTGAGTTGTAGAGTAGGTAGAGAATTGGGCTGAGTACACTGCCCTGGATATGCTGATATTGGACACAGGTTTGTCACTTCATTTCCACATTGAACCATGAAGTGTCTATCTGTTAGGAAGCTTTGACGGTCATATATAAATATGGAGGCATGCTTGTTTTAATCTTATATAATAATCCTTCATGCCACATGCAGTCAAAAGACTAAGATATATCCAAAAATGCAGCTGTATAGTATTTTTCAGCTTTGAAGCATTTTATTATTTCGTCTGTGAGTTTGTGAACTTGATCTGTAGTGGTATGTTTATGCTGGAATCCAAAATGGTGATCGGGTATAAGGTGTTTATCTCTTATCACTGGCATCATGCGAGTCATTAGGAATGCCACATACACTTCAGAAGTTTTAGGTAATAGGCTGATGGGATGGTCTGACATAGGGTCGTCTGGTTGTTTGTTAGGTTTTTGGATCATTATTATCTTTGCTACCTTCTATTAAGGTGGAATGAATTTTAATTTAAGCAAGGCGTTATAAATGGATGTGAGTTATTTTGTTCCGGAAGGTGGCAGTTCAGCCAGGATCTGGCTTGTGGTGAGGTATAGCTGGGAGATTTTTTATAGTGGATTTTTTGAATTGCACCTTTTACTTCATTCGTGAATTTGGATATGCCTATTTCAACCTCAGCAGAAGTGGATTCAGATTGGAATCTAAAAAAGGAAGTCGCAGACTTCTTTTTCATGCTCAGGTGGGGATTAGTTTAGGTGAGGCTTGAATACTGATAGTAAGTTTGTATAAAAGGTTAAAGTTTTTTCAGGGTCTGTACTGTCCCATTTTGCCATCAGGCATATGCAGGGATGGTGAGGCAGTTATAGCCCATTTTAGCTTTTTTGTAGCCTTCCATAATAAGTAGTCAGAAGTAGCAGTAGCATCAGAACCACTCAAGCACAACTGAAAGTTGGTGTTACGTTCTCGTTCGAGTGCATTTTTGAGCTTTCTAATAGTGTGATTTAGTTGTTTCTTCAATTGTGGGCATCTCGTTGTCTGCCACCACATCTGGAGTTTTAATTTTTCAGATACTAGGTCTAATAGATGTTTGGCTACATGTTGAATATTGGCAGTGGTGTAAAGTTCCAAGCAGCATGTTATACGGCTTTGGTAAAGTGTTCAATAGTAACTGTAATGTCGAGTTCCGATTTCAGTCTCACCAGATGTGTAAATGCTGTATCAATAAGGTGCCGATATAGAGTCCAGTTAATCTTGCAGTTATGCAAAACGCACTCAGGTTCTTTTTCTATAAGGTTAGTAGACAGGTTAACTATAATTGGTGAGTAGTCTGATGACATATTGTGACAACTGCTGCAAAGGATATATTTATCGGAAATTCCTTTGATTACGCAGAAATCTATATTTTTTTGGTCTGTGGGCCAGCATGTCAGCTGCCTTGTTGAGAGTACATCCATATTGTGGTCTTGGACGAATGTCAAGAGTTCACACCCACGTGGTAGTATTAAGCTTGAACTTCAATATGTACGCTTGGCATTATAGTCGCCACCAGCTATGAATCGACTGCCGAACAATTTGAAGTATTCTTAAAAATTTTTTTTTTCGACTTCATTTTATGTCTTGGTGGGCAGTATTCCAGATTCTTGGATGGTTAACTTACTGGTTCAATCTGATATAACAATGCGTGATCCCATACAGCAATGTGATACAACAATTGAAAGTATTCTTGGGAGAAGGAGATTGACTGATAATTTTTGATGTTAATTGTGACTAGAATTGCTGATCCACCATAAGCTTTTCTAGCCTGGTGCATTGTGTGGTATAGTGAGTAATCAGGTATTTTAAAGTGGCTCTTGCTGGTAAACTAGGTTTGGGAAATAAGCATACGTCAATTTTTTGTACTTTCAGAAATAGTTTTAACTCCTCAGGCCATTAGCATTCCATACACAAATGTTTAATGGTTTGAGTGTGAGGTCATCTTGGACATGAATTCAGTTACTAACTTTGTTAAGAGTAGTGTTTGTTTAAAACATACTTATATTGTTTCATTTAATGTCAGTAGAGCATCTTCATTGTTTTTTTTAGTTGGGTGGTATTAAGAGTGTTTTGGGGACAAATTTTGCAGTAATGCCTGTCACACCAAATATGCACTTTACGCACTTTGGCCCACACATTTTACGCACTTTGAGGGAAGGATATTTTTGAGGACGACTCTGAAGTTCCACTCTTCTTTGGAATTATAGGTGAAAACTTCAGTATTTCTTTTCATCAATTCCCTGTATACAGTTGTATATGATTCTGCATTTTTTGCCTGTATTTTGGCCCGCTCTGGTGGACTTTTATTGGGTTTTGATAGTTGTATTTCGGTTGTAAATGGATCATTACCAAGTTCTGTAAAACTATTTGATGTGGGTGTGGCTGCAGCAAGCCAGTACTTTAGCTTGCTTTGTTTCTGAGCTCTAATAGGAGTATCCAGATTATTGCTAGTTCTTTTCCTACTTTTGACTTCAATCTAGGCTTGGTTCTGGTTTTGGTGATTTACGCAATGTCTTCATTTGTATCTAGCCTACCGTCTGAATCATTATATTTTAAACTAGAAAAACAGTATACTATAGATTAAACTAGAAAAATAAGGACCATCAATCAAAAATACATTATATTTTAAACTAGAAAAACAGTATACTATGGATTAAACTAGAAAAATAAGGACCATCAATCAAAATTTCATTATATATTAAACTAGAAAAACAGTATACTATAGACTAAACTAGCAAAATAAGGACCATCAATCAAAATTTCATTATATATTAAACTAGAAAAACAGTATACTATAGATTAAACTAGACAAATAAGGAGAATCAATCAAAAATAGAGAGAGGAGTGAGCGATGAATCTGCTCTCATCGAAATTGTTTATATAAGTATTAGAACAAATCTTCAGATTACTAAATTTTGAAAAATATTGACTTGAAAATACAAAGTAAATACTTAGCACATACGGAAATCTCTAATGATATAATTCTAGTTTCAGAAAACCCAAACAAACTACAATATATAGTTGAATTGTAGTAGAAATATATAGTTGAATAGAAATAAATAAAAACAAAACAAAACTAACGACCATAGAAGAACAACATGTATAACCATGAACTTAATAAAATTAGAATAAGGTTGAAGATAACACTAATTAAGGTTATGTCATTTTATTCTAAATTTGTACAGACCAAAATGTAATGATAGAGGATAGTACCTGGAATAAATATTATGTTTTTAAACGTAAATTATGAGCCACTTGAAAACAATATTCATGGAGATATTTCTAACATACGTCTATAAAAACGTCAAATACAAATGCAATTCATAATACAAATCAACAAAACCGTAACTAAAAAGACACTAGAGAGGCAGAGGAATGAGCTACCAATCATGTAAAAACACCATAGGAATTAAAAACGACAAGTAATGAAACGAACGAGTTTAATATGGAAGTAATCTAGTCACATTTAGCGAGCTAAAGTGTACAGATGGTCTAAAACAACAAAAAATTGGTACTCCGTGGACAAAAAGAAATAAATATAAAATAAATAAAGTTTAAAATTAAGTGATCATCGCTCGATGATCATTGCATTTACAAAATATTGTATAAAGGCAAAACTCTTCAAACCTTGAACCACATAAAAAAATATATTATCACTTTACTTTCGAAACTGCTGCACATAAAATTGTAAAAATAATAATATTTCTAAAACCTTACTTAAAGTTTATAAAAAAACTATAAAGATTGTTTCATTCCTTGAAAATTCCCTCTAACTCTGATGTTATGAAAAAAATAACAATTTTTTAATAAAAAAAACAATTAAAATTGGTTACAAAATGAGTACATGTTCATTTTAGTCCCGTCTATAATATATAAATATGTAAAATTCAATGAAGGAGTACCTAGTAATCAAACTTTTATTTTGGCACTTGTCAGAATTAATTATTGACTCAGCAGTAAAGCACTGGTCTCTGAAGTCTGAAGTACTTAGTATGAATTATGCAAACTTTTTTCTCTTTTGGATTAAAATAAAACAAAAAACATTCTCACTTCACTACATCTAATATTGCAAAAATAACAGTGTTTCTAGAAGCTTATTTAAAGTTTATAGGAAAACTGTAGTGATTTTAAATCTTACGTTTGGATAAATTAATTACATTTTTGTGCCTGTAAACCATTAGACATGGTATAAAATTAAACATCTATTTTTAAACTTTCAAACATGTAGTAAGGTACTGTGAAGTGTACACAGAACCTTTGTAGCATGAGGTCACTCGTACTTGAACACCATTAGTTGTATAAAGGCTTGAGTACTTTTATTTGGTTATATATTTAGATTTTTCTGTTCTGTATTGATAAAGCTTCTATATAAAGGAACAATAACATCATGTTAAAAACTATTTGCCTTCTACATAGTTCAAGCATTCAATCCCGGCAACAACCATTTCTTCATATTTATAAGCATTCATTGATAGATTCTTCCATGTGCATATTTCAGACGTGCATTTAACTTGAGTTTAGTTTTCAAAGATGTGTTTGTGTCTGGTAATATTAACTTTTTAAAACCAGACAGCAGGCTTCATAAGTGTACAGCATTCCACATAAAAATTACTTATTTTTATGTGGAATGCAATATTTGGACTTACGAAATAAGTGAGACCGCAGAGTATACTGTAAGTCGATATTATATATGTCGAGTGACGTACTTATATAAATTCTTAGTTGGCTATTTTGTTGACCAATAGAAAATAGGAGTATTTATGTAATAACTTTTCTTGAAAAATCTTCATAAAAAAATTGAATACTAAGAAATTTTTAAAAATTTTAAAATAATGATGCAGGTCATTTTCATACATTTTATGTATTTATACAATGTTTTATGTAATAGATATTAGTGTAGCATATACGCATGAAGCATGTCCATATAAGCTCGTGCAAGCTTGGAACTGATTGGTATACTATGTAAGCCGGCTGTTGCGTGGATGAGGGAGTTATTATATCATGGGTTGAGCGAATGAAAAATGACGGAACTTCGATTTTATGTAAGTCGAGATAACATAAGTCAAGGTATTACTGTACTTTTTATTCGTATACAACATTAATCAGGAATTAATCTAACATTTTCTAAAACTTTTAATTACAGGTAAAATACCATATACATGGACTTAGATTAAAACAAAAAAGGGAAGATACGATACAATCTTACTTTATGTAAATACAAAACAGGTGTAGGTACAACTGCATGCACACAAACCCTCACAGCTGCAATCACAAATTGCCTACATATAAAATTAACCGAAAGAGACAAAGGGATGTGTTGTGACTGTAGTGCGAGTGAATCAAGGTACAGCGTGTCCAATGGCAGATTTCAAAGTTTGAACAAACATAGTTTCTGAATGCAACACATAAGAGGGGTGCGAGGAGCGTCGTTAGAAGCACAAGCGGTGCGGATGTTTTAGTAGCCATGGATCTATGAATGCCTTGTGAACCACCGGTCTGCGTACAATTGAATTTAACAAAAAACAACCAGGTCCATTGGACCTGTTTATGCGGACTGCGCACCATTAAAGCTTACCGTATCTTTACTTTTTTGTTTTAATCTAAGTATAAGAAATTAATTTCAGTTAACAGAAAGCGTTGATAGCTCAGTAACATAAAATTGTGCCAACCTGAACTGTTGGACAACCTGTGATGGGCACGGTTGGTGCCAGACATTTGGAGATGTCAAAAAACACCAAGTATGGCTTATCCAGAACTTGCGAATCAAATCCACAACGGTGTCCTAATGAGTTGATCGGTGCGAGAAGATATCCTACGTCACCTTGCCGGAATGCTGAAAATAAACAAATAGTTAATAATTTATAAAAGTGGAAAAACATTTCCATTAAGCAGAAATCACTTATATTAAATAACCAATAAACACAATATTTGAAAATAGTGTATTAACAAATCTAACTATAGGTCGCTACCTTTAATGGCTTACAAATTATATAGGTGGAAATAAATAAAAAATAAATCGTTTTCAAATTATGAAAGTATGTAAAGTATATATACACTTAGAATTATTACCCTACTTTTATTTCAAGCCTTTTACAAAGGTAATATCTTTATCAAAAAAGTCATAAGAGATAAATTGTTTGTACTTATACGGTTATACATAACTGGTAATTGTTGGATAAGTATTTTAGATAAAGGATTATTACGTCATTGAATTACTACAAAATTTTCTAACTTTTAAGACCCATATCTTTAGAAACATAAATACAGAAAATTGATAGAAAATGACCTGTCAGGCATTGAAGAAACAACGGCGCCGAATCATGGGAGGAGAAGTCATGAATTCCCCAAAGTTCAATATCATTATTTCCATGTGAGTGGAACTGCTGGCAAAAATTAATAATATGGTAAATAATCTGGTGCAAATAGTATGTTTATATAACGAATAGGTTGACATATATTATGTCGTCGCCGTGGTGTGTTGGGTTGATCACATGGCATACGGTCTTTGACGATGTGGCGTACCGTGGGGACCCATGTTCGATTCCCGGCCGTTCGTCGAACGGGGCTGGACTTGTGTTATAGTTGGCTGTAAGAGATTGCTCTCATAGCAGTAAGTCCACCATATGTATCAATTAGATATATTAAAATAGATAAATATATTGCTATGTTTTCAACAAGATCTCTCGAGTCTCAACAAGGCCACTGTCAGTGCATCTACGGTCATCGCATAGTGCTTCTTTCTAGCCCCTGCTCTGGGAGATGCCTCATAAAGATTAATATAGTTCTCTAATTTTTATCCTTATACGAATATTTTATGCGCAGAAATCTTTCAGAATAAATAACCTAAATGAAGGCGAAAACCACATTAAAATCAATCCAGTAGAACTCAAGATAGACAGACTTTAAATTTTATTGTATTTATAGGTACAAATAATATTTTAATGGCTAAATTTACATCAAAGACTTGACAAGGTCGACTTGATAAAATATATATACTCAGCCGATATCGTAGTTTAAAAATTTCAGTTTTAAAATTGTGATGTTTTCTAAAAATATGACTATATTGCAAATAAGCCATTTAAGTCTAAATTTTGATACTCTTTTGTAATGTGTACAAGATATCCATAAAAATTTTCCTGTATTTTCCAGTCAAAATCTTGATATCTTGTTAATTATGAGTAATTCTGCATAATTGGTCTATTTGTGACACTTCTGGTTTATGCCATTTACCAGGCATTTCTCTGTGATGGGTAGATTAAAAGGTCACTACAATATAGCTCCTCCTATTTTTGTGTTAACAGTAGGTGAACTAATAATTTTGCTGTCACCTTAAATTTTTTTTTCATCACAGAAACTACGCAGCACTTATCAAAACGATTCGACGTTACGTCTTGGTGGAAAGATAGAATTCTTTTTTTTAGCTTTCGATATTCAAATATTGAGATTTTGCAAACACCCATGTACATTATAATCCGTACTTGGAGTCTACTTTACCTGTGACAACTGTAATACAGTGTTTGGCTATTATTCTTTAGCAAAACATGTTAACAATAGTCGTAAAATTTCTTAAACTTCACCTAATCACATATTGTATTTGTATACCTATAGGTTTTTTTACTTATTTTTTTAAAACTTGATAATATCACAATTTTAAAACTGTACCTCAACCACGATATTAGCTGGGTATATATATATATATATACATATATATATATATATATAATTTACCAAGTCGACCTTGTCAAGTCTTTGATGTAAATTTTGCCATTAAAATATTATATGTACCTATAAATACAATAAAACACAAAGATGTCTGTCAATCTTGAGTTCTACTGGAATGATTTTGATACGGTTTTTACCTTCATATAAGTTGTGTGTTCTGAAAGATTTCTGTGTATAAAACAGTATAAGGATCGAGATTAGAAAACTACGTTAATATGTATGAAGCATTTCTAGGGGCTAGAAGTAAGCACTATGGATGCGATGACAGTGGCCTCGTACAGAAACGTGAGGGGTGGTTTTTCGATCACTAATGTTCAACGTCACAATTTTCATGCGAGCAGCTGTTTGCATTCCATCATGTTGAAAACTTAGCAATATACACACTGCGAGCAGCTATTTGCATTCCATCATGTTGAAAACTTAGCAATATACACACTGCGAGCATCTATTTGTGTTCCATCATGTTGAAAGCTTAGCATCTATTTGTGTTCCATCATGTTGAAAGCTTAGCAATATACACATTGTGAGCATCTATTTGTGTTCCATCATGTTGAAAACTTAGCAATATACACACTGCGAGCATCTATTTGTGTTCCATCATGTTGAAAGCTTAGCAATATACACATTGTGAGCATCTATTTGTGTTCCATCATGTTGAAAGCTTAGCAATATACACATTGTGAGCATCTATTTGTGTTCCATCATGTTGAAAACTTAGCAATATACACACTGCGAGCATCTATTTGTGTTCCATCATGTTGAAAACAGCAATATATACACTGAGAGTAATATAGCATTACATACAATTAATTTTGGCCAACCTATTCCTTATATAAACATACTATTTGCACCATATTATTTATCATATTACTAGTTTTTGCCGGCAGCTCTACTCACATGGAAATAATGATATTGAACTTTGGGGAAATGACTTCTCCTCGCATGATCCGGCGCAGTTGTTTCTTCAATATTCATAGCGTAACCTGCTTGTCTGAATTTTAAGACAAACCTCATAAATATTAACGTAACTCTGTAGTTTCGACACCTAAACTAAAGTTTTGTACACAAAAACTTTCTAGAATAAACAACTCATAACATTGCACATTAAAAATAAATTAATCAAACTTAGGTTAAAAGTGAACAGATCAAAGACAGACAAACAGACTGCATTTAATATAAATATAGATACTGTTTAAATTATTTGACTGTTTAAATAAACATGAGTGAAAATGCATCCGAAAAAAATAACTTACATATGTTACTAATCATAGATCAAACGTTGATTTTTATCAAATTAAAACTGCCACAGTTTTTTGTGATACTTACCATAAAAACCAATGCCACCCCAAGCACCCAGCATCAATAAGAAGAGTATCAACCATATTACGTCTGTGCATGATCGGTTCTTGACTGGACCTTCAAAGTCTGGGTCAAACTTAATTGGCTCTCCTGCAAAAAAAAAAAAAGAAAATCAAATGAAAGATTCATAAACATACCATTCAAATCTATTTCTAATAGTTTTAAAACCAAACTTAGACGGCAATAAAAACTGCAAAATTACTAGTTGGCCTTGTTGACAATCAAAGATATTAAAACACAACTTTTAGTCATAAAACAGCTTGTTTTTATGAATTGTACAATATAAAGTAGCAATTCTAGAATTAAATATATTTTTTATAACATTAGACATAAAGAACATAGAGATCACTAATCTTCTTTTAGATTTGCCGTTCCAGTTTTGATATTAGCTATTCTGTGAAATTATATTTCTAGCATTCACTACATATTAAATAAAATGGATTTAATAACTGTTTTGAAGGTTAGCATTTGCCTTCACTTTCACTTCTGTAAATTTGTTATATGTCTACAAAAACAAAAAAAAACTGATGATTAAAAACATATTTTCTTTTTTGTATTTTCATCTAAAATTGTATAGCAAATGTATTTGGTAAGCAAATGTATTTGGTAAAAATTCAATAATATAATATAAACAATATTTTTAATAATATTTCTTTGAACACTCCTTCGAAAACGTCAAAAAAAGCAATTAACATCTCATCTTATAGATGAAAATTACATGCAACAATTACGGACTAAACTATAACAAATACTGTAGCTGCTAATACCACAAATTTAATGACTGATGAAGTTTTCACTAATCAAACGACATACTTGACTGGAAGGATAGAAAAAGCAAAATCCTGGAGTGGCATCAGAGAGGAATAATCCCCTCAGTCCTAAATCAACTGGCATTTTTAGAATAACACATTTAAATATCAATAATAAAATGTAAGGGAACATATCTAATGGCATATAAGCTAGTATTAATTAGATAAAAAAATATAGAAATAAAAAATTAACCTACTCAATTCCTTAGGATCCACAGCAAAATCGCAACAACCCATTGTGACAAAATATTTCAATAACCTCAAATTTTTCAGTTACTTCACTATTATTAAAAAATTATGTATTTTCAATTTAATATGCATTGTTAACAACACACATCACTATGTAACTGCACAATGTATTAATTAACTATAATAAATTAACCAATATTTTACTTTATTAGCTGTATCATCGTTTACGAAACATTTAAAAAAAAAAAAGAAAAAAGCTACGAAATTAAAAATAAAATTATAAATTAGATCAAAGTGTCAAATTTAAATGAAAAATTAATCCACAAAGAGCCCTGGTGTTCACAAAACCATCATAACATGCAATGTAATCAATCGCAAAGTAACAACTGAGTAAATAAACTTTGTAACTACGAATACCAAACAAGTAAATCAAAAACTTGTATTCGTCGCATTATATTAATATTTCTTATGATGCCGTAATAGATGATTTGTACAATATTAACATTCTGTGAATAGTGTGTTGCTTTTAAGTTATGTATGCTTTGACCTTTAGGTGCGAGTTGATACACAATTTTTTTGGCTAACATAATCAATATAATATTTTTTACATTATAATTCAACTGACGGTCCTTTTGCGATTTAATAACTTTTAATATTTTAATAACACTACTTCGAAAACCGAATTTGAAAACTTCAAAACTTGTTTTTAAAATACAGTTTATGTAGAATAATAGACTGAGCAATGGCATTAAATATTCTGTAAGATAATACCGGTTAGGACAAATAATAAGTCTTTTTTTGTGATTTTCCTTAGTACATTGCCAAGAAGTACACAAATCTCTCAAGCCTCCTTGATATTGAAGCCCTGGATACAACTACAGAACTTAGTATTGAAGTATTCAACACTTCCCCATGATTATAGAAAGTAATTACATGAATGAATTAGAAGTAAATTTATTATTTTCACATATATTGAGTAAAAGCATGAAATCACAAAAACAAAAACAGTATAGCTTTTCTTGAACAAAAGAAAGAGAAAACCATTCTCAATAGACTAGCTGACGTTGTATATAAATGTTTAATAAATCTGTAACATATGCAACTTCTGGTCTTAAAAATTCGTGACTTTGTTCACATGGAAATGGAAAAAATAATGTATCCTGTTTTCATCTCCGTGATAGTTAATATTATGTTAGGGAGTTAAGACGTGAAGCAGATTGTAGAGAAATATTTCAAAAATACCATTACACAAAAGTAGTTTCAATTTATGATATATTGAAAGTGAAAAACGTATTATATTTGTAATAAAATAGGAAGGTATGTAAAAAAAACCTGTGAAACCAGATGAAAGTCTATTACCGATTGTCTTAAACAGCAGAATAAGATAATGCAACACATCTCATTTTAAGAGATGTTATATTAAAAATAGATAATGTTATTAGTAAACATTCAAAAGTAACACACTAACACAATTCTAATCGGCTATTACAACCTCTTTACAAATACATTGCAGCCTATTGTTTACCCAATCCGATACACGTCACATTTCGTAATACTAATGTGTACTAGTGGGTGTAGTTCATCACAAATGTTATGAGTCACAATAAAATAGTTCCTTCCTTTCACGTGAGAGATAAGTAATCTAAACAAAATACTAAAAGGATATTTTACACTCCTCTGTTATATCTTACACTTGTTTGGAATTATTACACAGTATAAATGCTTTAATAAAAGAAATTTGTAATTAAATTAAAATTACAAAATTCTTTAAACTTTTTTTAATAACCCACTCTTAAATTTAACTTTAACTATCTGATTAATTCATAAACTCTACTACGCTTTTTTAAATATTAAACAAATAATTTAAAACTTCCTGCAAAACATTACGTTAGTTATGCACACATTATACTGAATTTATTTAATCAACCTTATCACCTTTGCGTGTTATCATTTTGATAAAGAACAGTTGTAGTCACAATATTTGGTTTGTTACGTCCAAAATATTCTCCTTATTCATGGTATACATTTTGCTGAACATTCATAAAGTAAATATGTAAATACGAGGTGTGATTGGGAAGTTTTAAGAATGGGCTTGTAATGGTACAATGGTGGTAATTACATGCTACTGTGATGCATCTCCTTCAAAGTAGTCTCCTTCTGACTGAACACACTGACTCCAACGGTGTTTCCACTTTTGGAAACATTCCTGGAAATTTTTTTCCTGAAGTGTGTTAAGTACGCTCTCCGTATTTGCCTGGATGTCTTCAATCGAGTCAAATCGCTTCCCTATCAGTGAAAATTTAAGTTTAGGAAGCAGATGGAAGTCCGCAGGGGCCAAACCATATGGCGGTTGTGGAAGCACAGGAATTTTGAATTTGGTCAAAAATTCAACGATGAAGAAGGCACGATAAGCCGGAGCATTGTCATGGTGTAGCACCCAAGTCTTGTCTTTCCACAATGCAGGCCTTTTCTTCCGCACCTTTTCGCGCAAATGCTCAAGAACACATCAGCCATCTCCCTAATTGTCTACGATCAGAGCGCACTAAATCGCGAACTTTCAAAACATTTTCATTTGTTTTTGAGGTGGAAGGACATCTGGACCGTGGTTCAATTTCAAATGATTCGCGGCCATTTTTAAATCTGTTGAACCAGACAAAAACATTTGACTGACTCATACAATTATCTCCAAAAGCTGTTTTTAATAGTTCATAAGTCTCAGAAGTTGATTTCCCGGTTTTGAAACAAAATTTCACACAAACTCGTTGCTCCGTTTTTACGTCCATTTTAACACAGACAGAATCCGGCAACAAACACTAATAGACCCGCACTCAACCAGCTGCCACAGCGAACTGAATAAAGTACACCTGCCCTTCAAATAAGTAAACCGTAGCAGATCCATTCTTAAAACTTTCCAATCACACCTTGTGTATTATGTTAAGTACTCTTGGAACTTAGATTTTTTTTATAATTTCATTATAAGATTCACATAGAATATCTAATGTGGTGTTTCTCAAATGATCAAGTGTTGTGAAAGCCTAAATAAAAAAAAATTCAATTGCCTCTGTGACCGTTCTATAAAAAAAAATCATAGTGATACAATTTCATGTGACACAATATTTTGATCCATCATTATTCCTTTCAATTCGGTGTAGATGTGGTTCAAAAAATGCACATTTTTATGATAAGTCTGTTTCCAATTAAATGAAACTACGTGATGTAGTATTATTTCTACTTTCTTTAATTTCTTTACCACGACCTAGGTTTCATTGTATTACAACATCTTCAGGTGGGATATTAGCAAAGATTCTTGCTAATATCCCACCTGAAGATGTTGTAATATCCCACCTGAAGATGTTGTAATATCCCACCTGAAGATGTTGTAATACAACAAAACCTAGGTTGTGGTAAAGAAATTAAAGAAAGTAGAAATAATACTACATCACGTAGTTTCATTTAATTGTGAATAATGAATTTCTACAAAATTAACGCCAAATATATTCAATATAATTCTGTTTATTAAACGGTACAAGGTCGCTTGTAAGAAAATAGTTTGTGTTTTTAATAAAACAGCAAACTTTATTTTTATAATAAAAAATTAAATCATTTATTTAATTAATGCTTTATTGACTGATGATAAATTATTTTTCTCATTCAATTATTTCAACTTATGATGTGAGATGATGCTTACTACTTTACTACCCAATGCCATGAAGTGGACTAATGATGCTTGTCTGTTTACACTTTGCAAGCAATTCTTACTTAATATATGTTATAAGATAAAAGAGGTCATAACTCATGATATTAAATCATATTCAGACTGATACAAAATTATATAAAGACCTACATAAAGTTTCTCGAAGCGAGATTACATTTCGTCGTTATTTTCTGAGTTCCAGTCAAACAGTGAGCCATTATAATTTCGTCTATCATAGTTTCTTCAATTTCAGATTCATCTGCCTGAAATGTTAGTTAATGCAAGTGTATGCTTTTATGCAAATGCTTACTTCCATGCACTATACTTGTTCTTTAGTGCATGAAAGTATATACTCTTCACTCTTCCAAAAACGATCTTAGTTAGCGTGTAACAAAAATTTCTCCCCTTATTAGAAGTGGGGTAAAAAAATATTTTTAAAGGATGCCCCGTTTTGTCGAATATCGTTCGAAATATCTTTTAAAATAAAGTTTAGATTCCATTTATTAGATTTTAATAGGTTTCATTTATTATTTACGTTTTTAAGCGTTTGCAAAATATCTTCAAAATGATGTGTGGTGTCCCCCCCTAATATGATTTTTACAGATTTTTCAAACTCATGATTGAAAAATTAAAGAGAGGGTAGGTAATTATAAACAACTTTAAAATGTGCACGGCGAGGTACATTACAAAGTTTTTTTTATATTTTGCTACATACTAATTATTGTACTTCAAATAAAGCACATACTTGCAAAATTTAAAGCACATAAATCTAAAATTATAGAGTGTGAGACTACGACAGACAGGTGGGACTACATAAAATTATAAAGCTTCACTGTTAAACCCTAAAAAATTATACATATTCGACTTAATACAACAAGCTAACAAGTATCCAAAAAATTATATGAATACGATAAGCTAATAATACGAGTCTGCCTTTAGATAATGATTTATCATAATAGAAATGACATTGTAACACTCTATGACTAAGATAACCTACATAAAACATAAGTGCAGGTAGTTAATTTTTAAATATTGCCAATAACTTTTTTTCTATGTTGACCTGATGATACATTTTCCAAACTTTTTTCAAGTTTTTTTCTATAAGCATTCGAATATAAGAGGGCTGGGTCTTTAAACTTTTATTTCAATTTTGTTAAACTTTTATTTTTCTTTTTTTCTTTTTTACATGGAAAAGAGTTTCACAGAAGTTCTACGGTAAAATGATTATATATTATGTTATAAATATAAAAAATGTACCTATTATAGATGGGATTAAAAATAATTGTTTTTCGACAACACAATAACCCCTCTTTCAAATTTAATAATGAAATGCCAAAATTTTGTCTTTTTTTCTAAAATAGTTGCCAATAACCAAAACAGGATCCAGATTATGCGCATGGACTTTAAAGTTGTTGTACAAGCGGCATCGCTAAGCGTGGATTAGCAAGTTTACTACTAGTAAATCCTAGTAATCAAATTATTACCCTTTCTGTGCTATTTATTTCTTTTTAATATTACTACAGCTTTTCTTCTTAATAACCAAAATTTTAATAAAATTACTATTGAATAATATTTGTTCAATTAAAAATACGCTTTACATAAATATTTTAATTTTCAATTCATATAATATTCATATAACATTCTTTTCCATTTGACGTGAATCCTTTTGCGCAATACTATGTAAACTAAATAACTGAAGAACATATGAAACAAAGTACCAAATATTTCTTGTGAGAATTTATTGAACTTCAGAGACAAGTATGAAGGAAAACTATATTTTATTAATAGATTTTATATGCTACAACAATTTAAGACTTATTAAACTCCATAACCATGTCAAATTCGGATTATGTTACATTTAAGATTTTAAAATCCTGTGAGATGGATGTATGTACTGAAACTCCAAGTATTCCAATATCACCTTTGAAACGGAACAAAATAAAAATTATCATCCATTTTTAAAAAAAAAACCATTATAGTCCAGGAATCTGTAGCGAATCTTGAGAATATATTTTAGGTGAATTGAAATTTTACCTACTCGTGTCTTGACATTAGTAGAATGGGAAATGGAAACTATGGCCAAGCATTTGCATTTATTTAGCTACAAAATTTGCATAAAATAAGTCTTCCAAAACATTATTTAGCCATTTTGGGACTATATATTGTATGTTAGGCTGCAAAGAACACGAAAATAAAAATGCCACAAAATTTGGGGCATTCAAGGGTTATTAAGTATGGCCTGGAAGCCCTAATGTGTATTTTTAAAGTATGTAAAAAATATATTTTAAGCAGGATGAAAATTTTATAATATTTTTATTAAGTAAATTTTATTGAACCTAAAAACATACTTTAAAAATACACATTTGGTACATTCTGATCACACATACCCTTCAAATTTTCTGACATTTTGCTGTTTTATAGTGTGTAAAATACAATATATTAAAATTTGAAAGTATGTAAATAACGTTACCGAGGGCTTATTTTTTGTAACATTTGTAGCTGCGCAATAGCAAAATAACTGCAAATCCTTTTTCACAATTTTCTTTTCTCATTTTACTAACATAAAGACAATACATTATGCTAAATTTCTTTGTACCTAACATATGTTCTCAAAATTCATCACCAGCTCTTCGACTATTAATGAAACTGACATTTCTCTGATGCAATACTTTATATGCATATTGTTGATTTTTTAGAAGCCTATTGTGAAGTATACAAAAAAAATACTCAAAAATGGCTAAAATTTTAGTAATCCCTACTAATATATAAATTAAAATTAAAAATCATAAAATTAAAAATTATCATTTGTTTGTTTGTTGCACAATCTCACATGAAAACTATAGAATCAAACAATTTAAAAGTACATAAGAAAACATTGTTTTTCAATAAACAGAATATATAAAATGGTGCTTTGGTGCTCAAATTTGAGTCAGACAGCTCAGACAGTTCTTGTTCACATCATTAAATTAAAATCATCATATCACTTATTTATTAAATTTTTAGTTCGAAGAACTCATGGCTACTCCAATAATTTCTATCAGTAAATAAGTAAAGAATCATAAGTTGAAAATATTACATATTACGCACTGACAGATCACTACACAATATAAAACAATTTCCCATCGCATTAGTTTGTCTGTCTGCATGAGCTAATCTCAGAACCGAGTGTGTTCTTATTTTTACCAATTGGTGGATTGATTCCTGAGCAAGTCTTAGGTATATATGGTATTTTATAAACATTTTATGTAAATTAGCCGATCTATGATGATGTAGTTGCGAAACTGTTGGAGATATGTGAAAAAGATGTTTGACAAGATTATTTGTCTCCAATATATCTATAAAAAAAGTCACAGCAGTGTATCTCTATCCACTAAGGTTAATACACACTATCGAAAAACAGATCTTAAAAATGCTTCTTCTAATAAGGGCTGTTTAAGCAGAAAAAATTAAATCCTTATCAAATTCAATGCATTTTTCGTTCCATGCATTTAATTTAGTTAAATATTTTTATTTACATCAACTCATTTAGATGAATAGTATTATTGAATAAGCGTAAAAACTCACACTGCTGCCTGATTTATATTGTATCATGCAAAACTATGTTTCTCTATGACTATCAACATATCTTAGGGCCAAACTTTAAACGTTCCTCTTTTAGACCTTAGCATTCAATATTTTTCATAGAGCCAATTGTAGATGGCGATGTCACTTGCGAAATGTAAACATAATCTGTTTGATCTGACACCTGGGAGAGAGTACATTTAACATTGTATAAAAGACATATTTTAACACTTTCTAGACATAGAGCGAAAACAAGCAAAAAATAAGCGAAACGAACAGCAAAAAACATTACTATGATCGAGGTATTTTAGTATCCTAACTAATGTTATAAACATGAAAGTGAGTCTGTTTGTTCTGCTTTTACGTCTCAACTACTCAACCAATCTCAATTAAATTTTGCATACTTATAGCTTGTGATAAATATAGGATACATTATCCCAAAACAGAATTTATTTTATTTTTGGTAATTAAAGAAACCTCTCACTTAGACACAAGCTTTTTCCACACCATTTCTTTGATTCAATGCATCTCACACTGATTAGCTATTAGACAGAAACATTTTTTTTCACCAATATTCTTTTCCCTTTTGTATGTGGGTGAAGCCATCCATGGCTAGTTTTTTTTAAAAGATTGATTTTAATTAAAAGGAGTCTACACCTAATATAATCTTTTCATTAGCCAAAAATTTAAGAAAATTAATTATTATGAAACTTCTTCGGTGACAACAGGATGTAATTTGATTCAAGTAACAGAGTGGAAGTGGCAACAGCGCTGTGCTCTACCGGGGAACGATAATGTATAAAGTTGTTGAGTGGTTTATATAAGAATTAGCTTTCGCTCATGCCCTTCGCAAGCTTGGGTTCTTTATTAATCAGGTGGAGTTTTTGCAGTAATATGCTTGTACCTAGAAAGTACCTTTAACTTCAATAAATGTAACTTATAATTATGTAGACAATCTTGACAGTTTCTCTTCATCATTTCTTAAGCATTTAGGAAAGCATGCTTTCCTACTGCGAGAATAATAATAATTCAATTTCAAGTCTCTTGAGGAATATTCAATTGGGACAAAAGGTAGTAGAGATATAAATTTGAAGCCCAAGCATCATTTTGTTCGAAATCCCACAGAAATTGATTAAGTGGTTTTGAGCATTTCGATAACGATTGACACACAGATAGACAAAGAGAAAGAAAAACAAGAAAGAATTTAAAAAAAAAGTTGTTTTAGCTTCTACTCGTCCTCATACATGTCCATGGTACAACATTTTACAAAAATATTCAATATATACTGTATAGGCTCGCCGGAAACAATTTTATTCAAACGTACAATATTGAATATACACAGTTTTGAATATATATTTTACGTATTGAAAATATTCATATATCCTTTCTATGCGGAAATAAGATTGTAGCTTTATGTCGTGAATGTTTATAACGTTCTTTTTATTTCCTAAAGGTAATAAAAAAATTTATATACAAATTAAATGTTAACTGTGTTAATTCCTTTAAAAAATTGAATAAAGGCAACATATTTAAAATTAGATTGGTGTATATAGTCCATCTATCTGTTCACGATCATTTGTATATAGTCCGTCTGTCATCTCAATCATTGTTAGGCTTCCGTATTTTAAAGGGATGGAACATAACAGAACCCTTATAAAATGACTCACCTATTCGTCCATCTGTCTGTATGTCACAGCTGCTTTCCTCAGAACCCATTCGACATAGAAAGTTGAAATTTGGCATAGTGATAAAGTTATATAAATGTATATATGGACATTTTTGAAAGGATAAATGAAGTATTCGAAATTTGTTTTTAATTCCATTGCGTCTTGTGGGGTATATCATATGAAAGAAAAAGTTATGTGGATTACAGAACTCAATTTTTGAAGTGAAAACTTCTTTAGGTGCACTGTACACTTTTTCTAAGCAGTATCGGGTCGGTGACGCTAAATTGGATAAATTCAATTCCCTTTGGCTAAGTGAACTACTTTTTTAAGGCGCACCATGCGCACTTTTTTATTAATATTTTATTTGAGTATAATTCTATATAATCCGCCAATGTCCTTGTATATAATTAGTGTAATACTTCAAGTATATACAGTTAAGTGTTTAATATTTTATTTGAGAGTAGTTTAATATTATATATGTATGTTATTGTATTTTATAATAATAATTTTGCATTTTCTTTGATTCGCTGAACTAATACCCAACATATAACATAAATGCAATTATTATTATTATATGTACATATATATATATATATATATATATATATATATATATATATATATATATATATATATATATATATACATATATTTAAAAATCAGAAATTTCACTTCTACTGTGTGGTGATAAACACACACCATTTTTTTTCTTTTTATTTATTTACATTTCTTCTAACGATATTTCTGAATACGTCATGAAGAAAAATGCTCAACACCTCCTCCTCTCCCCCCCCAGGCATCTTCGATACTGCGAATAAAGCAACATTATTATAGGTTTACCTAATTATCAAAGTATTTACTAGAAATTACCAGAAAAGTATAGTGATGGTTCTAATAGTTTTAGAAAAATTCGCGATATTTATACGCCTGTAAACACTTAATAGGCAATATATTTACACGATGAAAAATGATAAATTATTGATATTTGGATATAATATAGGTAAAGTGTTCGGGACACTCATAATGCTGTACTGTTTGTATTTAAAATACCTGATTTTATGGAATTATGAAAAAAAAGAGTTTATACTTGGTATTTCTCTTCTACGATGCACATTGTCTATTCATTGATATCCAACCTTTTTTCCGTTGTTCCTGTCCGGATTATAAAAAATATACCCGTGCCTCTCTTCTAATTTTTTTCGTTGTTACGATAAAAAGCACACAATTTTCAAGACATTTATTTCTTAATTACAAATATCAAATAAGTTATAAATAAAATTAAAAATCAAATAAATTAAAATGTTGGTGTTCATTCGTAAAAATAATTAAGTATAATTAAATATTAAAATTGAATTAATGGGATATTTGTGCCTACATGCGACGGAATGAATTATTGGATGGATGGTTCAAATGTTTTTTTCTTAAAATGTCCGAACACACTGGGTCCCTCTTATGCACTTTTTTACGCCCCCTAAAGTGGTGCACTTCACTTAACTGATCTCATACTTTACAGGAAAGAAATTTACTGTTTTGGTCGACCTTGCTCTTTTGCGGCTCGAGTGATGCGTGTAATTAATAAATGAGTCCGCCACTGTCGTCAAAATCTTCAACACTATCATAGCAACAGTAATTAATTGAATATGATGCACATTTTTCCTGTTGCCTCATCCATTAGTTAAAGTGCGTCTTACTGAGCTCTGTCACGCGTGTCTTGCGAACAGAGATGGCGCGAAAATAATAATGGTAGTCAAGGTTGCTAGGCAACCGTTTCTCATTTTTGCTAAAATGGCGATTTGATGACTATTTAATTCTAAAAATAGGCCATGAAGTTTATAATTTCGTTATTTGAATATTGCACGTGCAACGATCATAAAAATTTCATTAGGTATTTTCGATACACATTTTAAAAAAATATTTGTTAAGATATTTATACATCTTCTATAAATTCTTTTGTTAAATTATCGAAATTTTTTTTGTCGGAATCGAAATTATTATCAGTAACAGTTTTCGATATGATAGTTAGTGACGGGCGTCGTGATAAGAATTATTGAACACGAAAGCCCTATCGCTTTCTGGGGTATACTGTCGAAAATCGTTTACGTTGACATCTATATTAACATCTCTAAGCAAACAAACATAATCGATTGTTGTACTCAAAATATCGATGGCTATTAACATCAATGGCTTTGTCGAATAGATAATAAATCGATCGTTTAGCAGCAGCTATGCCGTAACTCGCAACGTAGGTATAACTACGGCGCTCCTTTTAAAAAATGTATTTCAAATTATTAACAAATGGCGTTGGTTTACTACGATTCATTTTAATTTCTGTAATAAAACGTATTGCAAATAATATCGGGTGTTAAATTTGTTATGACTCAGTTTTTCTTCTATGTAAAATGTAGTTTTACTTTAAAAAATAATGCCGAATGCGAAGAAATTGAAAAATAAAATGAATGGTTAATTTTAAAAATGGAATACCACAGTTTTAAAGCAAAATACATTCTAAAGTAAAACTTAACGCTAAAACATACTAAATATGTTATAAAGTGACCAGTACAAATATGAGAATTCTATACATGCTCCTATATAAAGCAAAAAGAACATCATTTATTCATCAAATTAAAACCTTGGCAAATATATCCTTCATATGAACTAATCTAGATCAACATGATCTCATTAATATAAGTAAAACTTAACGCTAAAACATACAAAATATGTTATAAAGTGGCCAGTACAAACATGAGAATTTTGTACATGCTTGTATATGGAGAAATAATTACATAATTCATTCATCATTCAAATAAAAACCTTGGCAAATATATGCTTCATATTAGCTAATCAAGATCAATATGAGCTCATTAATATAATTTACACAATGCTTGAAAGCGTCACGCCCTTTAATTATTAACTACAAAGTAACATGCCAGCCATTTGCAAAATTTAATCACGCAAAAATAAATACACAAGGGAATGCCTAACATAAGCCAGCGTAATTTAAAATACAACAACATTAGAAGCAAAGTAAGTAGCACAAACATTACTTTTTACAAGTTCAAAAATGCTAAATCTGTGAAATTTTATTTTAATAATTCATACGAATTTTTTAAGTGGAAGACTTGCCCTTGAAATTTTAATTTTTCTTTCTTTTTTTAAGAGAGTGCCAGTTCTAAAAATATGGAGAGTACGTTAGAATGATATAAATATCGATATATTTAGTTTCGGCATTTGCGGTTAATAGGAATAGCAACTGTTTAAGAAGCAACAAAAATGAAGGAATCTTTTATAGTATTAACTAAAAGTACATTACAAAAAAAAATAAAACATCAATATATGTATATACAAGTTTTATTACAGAAGCTAACGCCGTGGTAACCATTTTTCAATGAAGCTACATTATTCTTAGAATTTATTTGGCACATTATAAATTATTATCAAGTAGCACGTCCGACAGCATAAGTTTCCTCGCGCGTACTGAGCCCGCATGACAGATGTAAACGCGTGGGACAGCGCGAGATCCGGGAGGAGTGCGGGGAATGTTTGGGTCATGTATCAATTCACTCACTTTATGTTCAAATGTCGAATAACAGCATGTAAAGGTTTTCTTACGATTTTAGCGAAATCCTTCTTTCTAAATTAATATGAAACAAGGTGCACGTCGTAATTATTGATATGATTGTAGAAAAGCATTATTAGTTTCAGCCGTTTCTAAGATCGAGACAAACAAACAAAGAGACAAACTTTCTATAAATACCTGCTTATAGCATAGCTGCTTATGTATAAACAAGCATGTGGGCTTTGATACACACATTTATTTAAAAAAAAAGCAGGCAGTTACCTTTTTCCATCTTATTTCCACGTATAATCTAATGTACACCCCGCAGACGTAGACAGAGAATAAAATAGACCAGACACGAATTCACAATGGCAGATGCGAAAGCAAGTGCACATAAATAATTTTTTTTTGTTTCACTTACGTATGCGTTTTGTTTGTCTGCCACAGTTGCAAAATGTGGCAAACCAAAAAAAAGGAAAAAGTTTGCAACTGTGGTAGAATACCTCGACGTCATTATCCTTTATGCTTCCTTTTTGCTGTTTTAAAATGCAAGCTAAGTGTATATTAACAGTATTTATATTGTTTCGAAATTTGCGAACGTTTTAGATATGGTGAATTATGGAAACGAAAATTTGAAAATATAACCTTTCATACGTAAGATTTTTGTTTCTTAAATAATTAGTAAAAATTTTACGATGTACCACCTAAGTCTATTATAAGGCGCAATTCACTTTCCGAGTCTGTTTGTACTTGGTCTTTATATTTTCTGTAAATATGTTTTAATATTTGGTCCTAGTTGCTATCTTTCAAAAATACAATTCGATTGTATATGACTAGACTATAGACAAAGAACCAACGACAACAATAACATGGTAATATAAAAAATATTTCTAGAAATTTTAATTGATTTTCTAAAGAGTTTCATCGACTTTATGGAGAGCTTAAAACATAGTGATCGTTTATAGTTATCAAAATTTCTAGAACGTTTGTTGTTTATATGCAAGTCAACGCTGTTTGAACAAGACACGGTTTAAGTGTAGCGATCTCGGGTGGCATAGTTGCAATTAGTTCTAACTTAAAACGTTCACTTACAGTAAATATTACATCTTAATTAATGAATATTTTTTCCTAAATAGTTCATACATTTACTAAATGTGCATTTATTTTCAAACTGTGAAATAAACAATTTGTAACGACCCATGTTTTTGATTTAGCGGTACTTTCAGAACATACATTTATATATTATATCGGTGATGATAATTTGCCACCCGGACAAACCAGATAACAGCACCAGTAACGTACAATCACAATCCTTATTGCCTGCGTGTCAGCAACCGCTGTAAATCACCCAAATCCAGTTGACCTCAACCGCCGCGCTCCCGTGAACAGGGGCGAGGAGCGTGACGCTGAATTACACGACATCGCGAACGCCCACCTGACATTTGATGCTCTCGTTTGACTCGCCTTTTAAAAGGTGCCTACCGGTTTAAATAGTCAAAGGTAAAAATCCCGCGAATGTGGCGG
The DNA here is from genome assembly GCA_039881145.1 of Druceiella hillmani. Classification (NCBI taxonomy): domain Eukaryota; kingdom Metazoa; phylum Arthropoda; class Insecta; order Lepidoptera; family Hepialidae; genus Druceiella; species Druceiella hillmani. The sequence continues at coordinate 16,778,052 of JAYKKI010000033.1, forward strand.
AAATGAAGTATAATTACTTCTTATTTGAACATGTCCATTTGGCCGCCATTGTGCGCACGTCAGATATATGCCAGTACCGCACTACAGTGATAACAATCTTCAACGTTTTAAAGGGAAATTTAGACGATAAAATTGGAATTTAAATGTGTTTATATTTTTTTATTAATTTAATTTAAAAACCTTTCAAAGTGTAGAAACTTGCAAAAGAATATATTTAACAAAAGTCAGAATTTCCCTACTTTTGTTATTAAATGAGAGAATATATAATAAAACCGACGTATTTTAATAAGAAAATATTCGCTACTTCCGGTTATGTTATATAATAAAATGATTTGAAAAATCGCCTATAAACTATTTACGAATAAACTATTTGTCATTGTTCATTTGTCATTTGCCTTTTTTTCAATTAATTTCTATTCTTTATACCACTATAACAATGAATATGCAATCAAACCAAATTTCTATAAAAATATAACTATAAAAAAAACTAAATTTCAAATGAGCAAAAAGAATGGCGTAAAGAGAGATTATGAAGGAGACTAGCAAAAGTCCATACAATGTTGGGCCTAACTTTTGGAAGAATAAAAATGACATAAAAAAAACGAAAATACGCTTCTTAAACATTTTATTTAAATCATGTTATGAGAAATGTTGTTTTTAAAGAAAAGTCAGATTATTTTTATAATAGTACACCGAACTCTTTGAATCAGCAAGCAGATTGTGACTCGTTATATCCTCCATGCATAGATGCAACATACTGATCCATGAACCTCTCAGGTCATCGACAAAAGCCAGGTAAAACTCAAAAAGAGCGAAAATGACATTAATTTTTCACACTAACCTCTCCATTATACTTTTATCCTGAACTGGCTTTAAACAAAGACGTAATAAAGCAATTTGATTGTCGCCATTTTGGCGCTACCTAGAGGTGAGCGTCCACCAAACTAATGTTAGAGATGGGACATGTTACAAAATAAATCAATTTATACTTCGATACATGAAAATTATAGATAGCCTATCTAGTTTTAAAAAGCACACAATTTAGCGGTAAAAGCAAAAAATTAAGTAAAATTTGTGATCATAGCACAAAACAAAAAAAGGCTATCTTCATAAACGTGAATATATATTTTTAATACATCAATCATTGTTAATAAGAAATATAAATAACAATAAAAATCCGTAATCACTTTTCTGAAACGCTTACGAAATAATAATCAATACTGGTTGCTTATTTAATCTGTAGCCATTGTCTAAATTAATTAAAAATAAACTGTTAACTGACATTGAAAATTTAGTATTTTTAAATGTAGTGAACCTTTTATTCAATTTTTGTTTTATTATATAGTTTATATTTTTGTTAACAAGCAACATGCTATCCGAAATATGATTTCTTATCCGAAATGTTTGTTATCCGAAATATGATTTAATCAGTGTTGCATAGCCTTTTTTCCACACTTGACATTGGCAAAAGTTCTCTGTGGAGAGAAAGAACGCCATACAATCAAACGCCACATAGGCATTTGTTCCGTTGTTGTAAAAATTAATGTCGCTTTCGCTCTTTTTGAGTTTTATGATGACATTTATTGATGATATGGTATTTATTGATGACCATTATTATCCTGTTGAACTGAACTGACTAAAAAAGTGACAGATATTTATTATGCCTATTTGAAGCGCTGCCACGAACGTCCTGGGAACTAAATTTGACATTTAATTAAAAATGCCTAAAATTTTCCTTTGTATCGCAATTATTTGTATCGATACACTATAATATCATAATGTATTGTATCAACACTTTCGATATTTTCTATTACTTTATTAATCTTATGGGTATAAAGGAAATAAAAAAGGAAATGGTTTTCATTTGTATTTTTAAAATGTATACTATTTTGGACGTAGAATTTGTTAAAGGCCAAAATTTACGTTTATTTATTTACTAATATTTTATAATCTACACATTACTCTCTTGGCCTGGCCTATCAATTCTTTAACTTTGTCTCCCATTTTTATAGTCAGGTCTGTTTTATTTAGAAGGTGAGATATGGATTATTCATCCTCTACGACATGACGAGGTCATCATGTCAGCGTACCGTGAATAACACAACAGTGTGAAGACAGTCGTAGCCTCCGAGAGCGTAGCGAAGATGACTAACAGATTTGAAAACAATTTTCCGGTTCATGGTGGATTTAATATTAAAGTTACATAATATTACATTGCTTCCTTCTGTGAATGCTTAGCCTTCTTATTTAATGTACAAATGTTTGCGCTCCTTTGTGACAAATGAAAAATCTTGATTTTCCCATTGTTAATAAGTCAAAATCGTCGGTGAAATCAGAAGGCCACATATCAGATTTACAGAGCCTTCTTGTGTAATTTTGACTCACGTAAAAATTGTGAGTCACGGACTAACATACAAACTGAAATGTGATTAACATAAAGTTATTTGACACTACAGGTACGTTCGCATTGAAATAGAAATTAAAAACATATCAGATTTACAGAGCCTTCTTGTGTATATCAATACAAAATAGTTTACTCTACTTAGGCTTAAGGAGAAAACAATTGTAACTCGCGGTCTAACATACAAACTTATACGTTCAACAATACTACTAGGAGGAGAGTTAACAATATCAGCTCACAGACCAATAGAGACCTTGACCCACCTAATTATTTTTCCTAAAAGAATAACAATGTCGTTCATGTTGTACGTTTTTGTAGTGAACAAAACCGTAGCGTGTTTTAAATGAATATTTCCGAGCTAATAATGGATTCCAAAGAAAACTAAGTACGTAATTATTTTTAATATTCTGTGTAGAGTTTTAAGGACATGTAACGTGAATATAAGCTTGTAATTAATAGGCATTTCATTTGAAATCATATGATATGTCTGACATCATCTTTAGATCTCCGTCGCAAAATGTACGTTAAAATTTAAGTTTTAACAGGACATCGCATGCGAGCAAGTTATTTCAGCTATAGGATAAGAGGATACATTGCATAATACAAAAGAAAATTAAAATTTCAACGCATTACAGTGCCATCTATAGGGAAGACAAAATTGTTTACATAATTCCCTATATTTTCCAGAATGTCTATACATTGAAAATATTTTCAAAAAAACTGGGGCATGAAAGATAAGCGACAAAAAGCATAAGATTATTTTTAACTGCCTGTTTCTGTATTTGTTTGCGGGTGCGTCACGTAAAAACTATTAATCAAATTCGAATGAAGTTAGAAAAAAATATATTGGTCAACTTGAAGTAAGATTTAGTTTTTATTTCATCGTAATTGGTTCACTCGATCCGAAGATAGGAGAATTTAATATTTTCAAAAATGAACACTGGCCCCCCGCGCACTAGGCAGCCTGGCTGCAGCAGCCAGAATATTTGGGCAGCCAGTTATAGCAGCCAATCCATGACTATTCGAGCTCCATCCGTCGAGCGATGTGGACGTGGAAGAACTTATAATTATTGTTTACCTATCTCGTAAAAAACGCAAAACAAAGAAAAAACACTGGATTCAAAAGGCTTGTTCCATACCTATTTCGAAGATGTTCGCGCATTCCCATCCCCGGTTTTTTAACTACACGAGGATGTCACCTTTTGGAAAAAATACGAAATTCAATCAAAGGCATTGATACTCCTATGCGAGCTTGTATACGTCCAGAAGAAAAACTGGTGATTACTTTGAGGTGAGTGCGAAAATGAAAAATATTGTAATTGTCATAACATTTACTATAAATTTCTTACATTTATGCTAATTAATTTGTTCAAATTGTCCTGAAATAGTTCTAATAATTCAGAACCCTGAGACGTAGCTGTTGCATTTGTGTCAGTTGGTGATAACGCCTCAGTATAAACAGTATTGTCTTGCCTGTCTGGAACAGCAGTAAAATACGCACGGCGGCTTTCAAAAGAAGGCTTGAAATAGCAAAAGGTTTCAATGAAAATGCAAACTATCCCAATTGCGTTGGTGCCATCGATGGAAAGCATGTAAGAGTAATAAAACCAAGCGATTAGGGTCACTTTACTATAATTATAAAAATTATTTCTCCATCGTTTTACTTGCTGTATGCGATGCAGATTACAAGTTCACATATATCGATATTGGGGCTTATGGAAAATGTAGTGACTCATCTATATATAAAGAATCCATTTTGTATCAAAAACTTGTCAACAAAGATATACAAATCCCGGAGAAGCGCCCCATATTAAATAATGGAGTACCGATGCCATACGTGATAGTGGGAGATGAGGCATTTGGCTTATCAGAAAATTTAATGAGATCTTATGGAGGTAGAAGTTTAGCAGCGAAGAAAATAATCTTCAACTATAGACTGTCTCGGGCAAGGCGGTACATAGAATGCACGTTTGGGATTCTAGCCAACAAATGGAGAATTCTTCATCGTCCGCTAGATGTCCGACAAGAACTTGGAATTGCCATAGTACAAGCATGCTGTGTCTTACATAACTACGTGCGCGAGAGACGGGTATAAATTTAAAGACACACTGTACGTTCCACCAGAACTGGAAATAACCACGGGTCCCACAAATAGAGGCAGCCGATCATCAGCATCTTATAGAGATTTATTTGAAGATTATTTTATTGATGAAAATCCGTTGGAATGGCAAAACAGATATGCTTAAGTATAGTGCCTACCTATTTATCTAAATACATAAAACATTGAAGTGAAAATAATAATAAAAAAATAAAGACTAATAATGTATAACTACAGTGATTCTGCGACCCCTTATACAAAAAATATTTATTGGTGTTGCAGAATCATCCTGTATTAATATATGCTTACCTAATTATTTTTTTTCATTTTCTGATAAATTTTCCGAGCACATTTTGTTGGTGATTTCTTCCACGTGACATCTTCTTTTCTTTAAATCACGATCACTGTATTCTTCTGATGTTATATCCCAAATTGCTTTACGGTTTTCAATTTCCCGAATAAATTTCTCTGTATCGAAAGTCATTTTTTGAAAAAGTTAGGAACCCAAAATACGTCTGGCTGCTACAACTAGTGCGCGGAGACTGACGGCAGCCACATACATTCGCCTACACACGCTCTGGCTGCGCGCAGCCAGCTGGCTGCCGTGCAAACAAGCGTGTTGTATTGGCTGCCGCAGCCGAGAATTCGTGTCTGCCTAGTACGCGGGCTCCCATACAACGTCATTTGTTTAACTGGCTGCGCAGCCAGGCTGTCTAGTGAGCGGGGGGCCTAAACAAGAAAGAAGCGACTCGACGCATAGTAATTACACAAACCTATAGTGTGCCTATGCTTGTCAACAGATGGCGCTACGTGTATTGTAACATTTTAATTATCAAAATAATATTTTATTTTTGTATGTTAATAATGGTAATATTCATCTATTATCTAAATAGCTAGTTTACAATATTATTAATTAGGATATAAATAAAACACCGTAAATATACACAATTGATTTTAAACAATGTATAAAATAAGTTACTTCGACAAAACCATTACAAACAAAATAAGGAATGGTTTTAAAAAAATGCAAATACTTGAACGAATCAGAAAAGAAATAATCACATTGTTCTATTTTTAATACCTGTAAAGTTTGGTAAAAAAATTCTATCATTAAATCTATTATTAACAAAAAATATCAAAAAACTATCACTGCTAGTTTCAGGACCTCTGGTCATTCTATTATGATAATAGAGAATGATAATAAAAAAAACTGTTAAATCCAACTTGACTTTAACTTTTAACTTTAACTTTACTTAACTGTTAGCGTGTAATCTGTACATTTAATAAAACAGTAATACAGTGAAGTACAGACTGCTGACAAGTGTACACGGAATTAGAAATTAAAAACATAGCAGATTTGCATAACCTTGCTGTGTATATCACAATTATTAAAAATAATGATTAATTTAGCGTATATAATGAACATAAAAGCCATAAAAATGGTTTTTAGAATTTTTGTCCGTAGGTCTGTTAATATGTTCTTAAAATCATACGTAATCTACTGGACGGATTTTAATGAAATTTGGTATGGTAATATTTTATACCTCCGAGCAACGTTAAGTATATACTTTTTGTCTATATATTGCAGATTTAAAAAAACTGATTTGGTGAATATTACGATGTTGTTAATGCCCGCGCCATCTATTGGCATTTTAATAAACTTAATGCTCACAGATATATTACGATATGGTACTGTCAACTCCATCTATTATCGGTTTAGTAAACTTTACGCTCATCAATTTATGAGCGAAAAAAAACACAATTACCAATAACTTTTTAAATCGTTTTGTCAAACTGGTGATGAATTGTTTGTTGTTGCTGTTGTGATTGCTGGTACCGTTGCTGATTGCGTAACAAATTGACACACACACACATATACAATAATTATATAGGTTTATGGAGGACCCCTACTCGATTATAATATAACAGATCTCAACTTCAAGTAGCGTGTATTAAAGAAGATCTATTATAAAAAAACACCTATTTAAATGACTCTTTAATTTTATTTAAATTATGTTAATTAATTTATTTACTTTTATTAAATTTTTATTTAAAGAACTGGAAAAACGATGAAGTAATTTGACCTATTCAAATGTCTATTTAAAGAACTCGAAAGACAATGCAGGAATTTTGATGAAACTAGATCTATACTTTGATGTACCCCGTGGCTAGTGCCATATACAAAATTAATAGAATCTGACGAAATAGAAGGAACTAAATCATATAAAGAAAAAAAATTATGTTTTTTTATTCTTTTTTTTCATTATACGATTTAATTATTGTTTCTTAATCACTCCTTTAAATTTAGCCACTCATCAAAATGTAGCCCGATAAATAAGCTTTGTAAGCAAAATAATATGGGTGTTTTCACGCACTTTATCATTTTTAACATTCCACACCAAAATTAAAAAGAGAACATTCGTGGGACGACTTCGGTATCTGCCTGTCTGTCACAAGTTAAGTTTCTATTTTGGAAGACAGTTTTGATGGGTGAGAGCGGAGACAAAAATTTTTTTCGAGGTCATTGCATCAAATGAAAGCTTATTAAAATGAGAGTTCAAAAATATATTCACCATTTAAAATTTTTAATGTAATTCTTTTTCTAATAGAATGCTCAAACATCTTTAAAAATCGCATACTCTATCACGATCTCAAAAATTATCGATCAAAAAATCAGATCAGAAATGTCGGTGATGAGATCTATTGTGACAAAAATTATGTTCAATTCTTTATAGGAAATAGTTTTGAAGTCATACTTCTTTAGGCGCATTATGAAAAAACGATGAGAGTGAAATTTTATGATGCGCGCATGCACACGTTGCAACAAAAATCGACAGGTTGAAGTTGGTCACGATGCGCGCGCACGATACAACAAAATTCGTCAGTACGAAGTTGCTGCTCACGATGCGCGCAAGTATGCTATGACTGATACTGTAGGCATTCATGATAGTTATTGAGGTATTTATAAATACACAACATGTGTTTTACATTTATACAAATCTAAGTCATATCTGTACTTTAAATAATATTTTTAGTGATTGAAATTAATTAGTGGTCCATATAATAAAAAAACAATTATTTATTGTGAATATTCATGATAGAAATAGTGCTTGTAAACTATTCGAAATATATTTTAAGTATATTTCTCAAAGCAAGGTTAAGATTCGGCATGCATTATAAATTATAAATGATTACTGTATCATTTATTAAATTCTTAAAATTAAGACATTAAAATAAATTTCAGCATGTTTATTTGTTAATTATTAAATGACAATTTTTACTACTCTGTACTTCTGAGAAAATAAAATTCAATTTTTAAAATTAAATTATTTGATTGAATTTAGATTTTACCAACCGTATTTATCATCTTGCTCCAGTCCTTTTATTATTATATTTCCATTAATTATTTGCGGGCTAAATAAAGTTATTCTTGTAATATGCCAAATAAGTATAACTTCTGACGCGCGTACATAAGTACACGCAGAATTTTTTCCCTGATACTAATTTAATTACTTAATTCTATATTATTACCTAAGAAGTAATAATAGCTAAAATATGACGATATAAATTTCATATTTTCATTATTCAAAGTTGTCACAACGTTAATGTACGGTATACGGGTATACGCAGTTCATTTAAACTGAGTTAGTTTAAATGAACTGCGTATACCCGTAACTTAAGTGTACACAACCCCCGCGTGATATGGACTTCACATTTACTTCGATTATTTTATGTGTCTACCCAATTATGTTACATCACCAGCCGTACAGGTTCAATCTGCATTTGATTGGCGATTTATACGGCATATTTTGACACTTGCAAATAAATCAATACTTAAAGGGTCGTAGCTTAAGTGTACACAACCCCCGCGTGATATGGACTTCACATTTACTTGGATTCTATTATGTGTCTACCCAATTATGTTACATCACCAGCCGTACAGGTTCAATCTGCATCTGATCGGCCATTTATACTGCATATTTTGACACTTGCAAATAAATCAAAACTTAAAGGGTACTTCCCTTGACCTAGAATCATGAAATTTGGCAAGAAACAAGGTACAAATAAAGAAAAAAATCCGAAGATGGTTACTTTGTAGTTATATCACATAACAAATACTCTTTTAAATATGGTAAAAGGTATGACAGGGAATACATTTTCGTTCTAAAAAATTAAAATTTTGTAAATGTTTTAATTGAAATATTACGTGCTATTAAATGTTTATAAATGCCTAAAAGTGTACGGATCTCCCGTAGTGCGAGTTCCACTCGTGCTTGACAGATTTTTTATCAAGATAATATAACCTTGTAGCATGTGGAAGACATTTTTATACCAACTTTTTACGTCAGCTGTACCCAACTGTGACCTTAGAATATCTGAACAATAATTTTACGATCAAACCGCAGCGACCACAATGAGTAACGACTAGCAAATAGTACATTTAGTTTCGCTATCTAGGTCCGCTACGATCCTCGGCCGAATGACGAAACTTGAACAAGGTTTGCGCGAGTTACAGTATACATGGGAAAAGCCTAAATGGACAAATAGTAACACAAGCGTAGTGTCCTTGAAGGTAACGTCGAAACAAGAGTATTGCGCTGATAGAAACAATCAGTACCTAAACGATACTATTGGATGGTTCCTTTACAACTTCAAAGCGATTTGTACTGTAATTTTCAATAAGAGTCGCAAATAATTATATAATAATAGCTTATATATGTATATATATATATATATATATATATATATATATACATAGCGACTGCATTTCGGTGGTCTCCTTAAGTGGGCCTTATGCAACTCCACATTTCAAATCGGTAAATATCATGACAACCATTCAAGTAGCTTAAGAAACAAATATGGTTTTCCAAATTTTATTTTTAAAAAATCTACATATTTTTAAAATTAAAAGTGCGCAATAGTACCGAAGGTCAAAGTGGACAAGTAAAAAAATCCTATCAAACACAAGTGGAACTCGCACTACGAGGTGCCCGTACACATTAGGTATTTTTAAACATTTGACGATTTTATTTTTAAAAAATCTACATATTTTGAAAAATTGAAACTGCGTAATAGTACTGAAGATCAAGGTGGACAAGTAAAAAAAACTGTCAAAAACGAGTGGAACTCGCACTACGAGGGTTTCGAACACATTTAAGTATTTACAAAAATTTAATGGAGCATAATATTCCTATTAAACTATTTACGAAATTTAAATTTTTTAGAACGAAAATATTTTGTTTACTATATCTATAACAGGTTTAACGGGTAAACAGTCAAACATACAAACATTCCCAAAATAAATATGTTCTTTTATCTTGCTTATTTGCAGTAATTCATGCAGAATTAATTTTCTAAGAAACACACTTAATTAAAAACTAAATTCTTTGCTGGTTTATTATATGTATGCAATGAATTCACGCCCTGACTTTTGTCCATTTCCCATTCCACAATAAGCTACGTCGGTTAACAATCACTATTAGCAAAACAAAAAACACAACTTATGAAAACGCTTCTTATTATCAAAGTAGCACCTACGACTCTGATGACTCTGATGAGATCTGATGGTGAACCTATAACCGATATGCCGTGACACAAGAACACGAACTTTTCAATCAATCTGACAGCCAACCCTTTATAAAACGTCTATCACACACCACCTCATGAGTTTAACTATTTACGTTAATATATATTGAAAAAAGAAATAATTAACTTTGTTTTTATTAGTAACAGAAATAATGCGACAAAAACTATTAAACCAAATTTGAACGGAAACACAACACAAACAATTTATTAAATTGATTTTTTTATCTAATATCCTATATCGTAAGACTTCACACGTCACCTCGTCCTAGTTATAAAAAGTAACAACTCAATAATTAGGAAATACATTCAACGGTTAACAGCTTAGCTTCCGCAATTAAACGAGCAACCAAATAATTTAACCCTGCAATGCAAAGGGATTAGCTTTGAAGCGAATTCACAAAATTTATATACATACATCTATAAAAAATTTGCTTTTACGAACAGAGACAAAGTAGAAATCATTTTTTTGGACGTTTATAACTATGATTAGCCGGACGTCCAACACATTATGGGAATACAAGAGATGCCATTAAAGAATGTAATATAGCCTAATTTTTATTGGCAAATATGTTTTTTGATCCCGACTTATTCATACAAAATAAAATATGCTCACCACAGTATCAGTTGTATGCAAACTGTACACTCATACAATAAATATCAAAACGATTTTTTGTTTATTATAACTTAGCCGACATTATGTAGATTAAACTTCGAGAGTGAATTTAATAATTGTAAAAAAATCCCTAAATGTATAAACAAATCCCTTTGGTAAAAAATTGGCACGTCAAAACATGGATGTTTAGTGTCGTGGAAATATATGTTTTGACTGTTCAGGTTGTGAATATTTTGAATATCATTATTAACACAAAAACTAAGTTAAAAAATAAACCGACTTCAAAATATAGGTAGGTGTCTACACCACTTAAAATATTGAAATAAGTAATAAATAAAAATACAATTAACTAAAAAGGAAAAAAATAATAAGTATTATATCATGCACAAAATCAAAACTAGGTAATAACCTTAACAGGTATGCTAACAAATTTTTTTGGAGGTTGGTGCCAGCCAAGTTTTTTCTTTTGATTTAGTATGTACGTTTTGGCATGCCTTAGCTGGTACCAACCTCAAAATTTGTTAACATACCTACTTAGGTTGGTACCGATATTTGATTTAGATTTTGGATTGGTTTTGTGCATATTATAATACTTATTATTTCTTCCTTTCTATTTATAATACAAGTAAGGTATTAAGTAATACTACTAGTACTCATAATATTACTTAAGCTTATATCATTAATAATTCGATAGCTACAGTTATATCATATCAACTATTGAATAATAATAATGCGAATAATATTAATTAACAACATCACCTAATAAATACCGTTTTTCTAAATTATAACCTAACTAATACCGTAACTTCATATTGTATCCCCATATTCTTATATATTATTGTTGAGAATTGTGAGACTTGTGATATAAATTGGCAATGCGCATATAAAGTAATGTCACTCATCGGCAATGCGCATATCAAGTAATGTCATTTATCGCCAATACGCATATCAAGTAATGTCACTCATCGGCAATGCGCATATAAAGTAATGTCACTCATCGGTAAATGCGCATATCAAGTAATGGCATTTATCGGTAAAGCACGTATAAAGTAATGCCACTCATCGGCAATGCGCATATCACGTAATGTCACTCATCGGCAATGCATATATAAAGTAATGTCACTCATCGGCAATGCGCATATCAAGTAATGTCATTTATCACCAATACGCATATCAAGTAATGTCACTCATCGGCAATGCGCATATAAAGTAATGTCACTCATCGGTAAATGCGCATATAAAGTAATGTCATTTATCGGTAAATCACGTATAAAGTAATGCCACTCATCGGCAATGCGCATATCACGTAATGTCACTCATCGGCAATGCATATATAAAGTAATGTCAATCATCGGCAATGCGCTTATCAAGTAATGTCACTCACCGGCAATGTGCATATAAAGTAATGTCACTCATCGGCAATGCGCATTTTAAATAATGTCATTTATCGGTAATGCGTGTATAAAGTAATGTCACCCATCGGCAATGCGCATATCACGTAATATCATATAAAGTAATGTCACTCATCGGCAAGCACATATAAAGTAATGTCACTCAACGGTAATGCGCATATAAAGTAATGTCACTCATCGGCAATGCGCATATAAAGTAATGTCACTCATCGGCAATGCGCATATCAAGTAATGTCATTTATCGGCAATGCGCATATCAAGTAATGTCACTCATCGGCAATGCGCATATAAAGTAATGTCACTCATCGACAATGCGCATATCAAGTAATGTCATTTATCGACAATGTGCATATCAAGTAATGTCACTCATCGGCAATGCGCATATAAAGTAATGTCATTTATCGGCAATGCGCATATCGAGTAATGTCACTCATCGGCAATGCGCATATAAAGTAATGTTACTCATCGGCAATGCGCATATCAATTAATGTCATTTATCGACAATGCGCATGTAAAGTAATGTCACTCATCGGCAATGCGCATATCAAGTAATGCCATTTAACGGCAATGCGTATATCAAGTAATGTCACTCATTGGCAATGCGCATATAAAGTAATGTCACTCGTCGGTAAAGCGCATATCAAGTAATGTCATTCATCAGCAATGCGAATAAAAAGTAAAGTCACTCATCGGCAATGCGTATATAAAGTAATGTCACTCATCGGCAATGCGCATATCACGTAATGTCACTCAACGGCAATGCATATTTAAAGTAATGTCACTCATCGGCAATGTGCTTACCAAGTAATGTCACTCATCGGCAATGCGCATATAAAGTAATGTCACTCATCGGCAATGCGCATATCAAGTAATGTCATTTATCGGCAATACGCGTATAAAGTAATGTCACTCATCGGCAATGCGCATATCACGTAATGTCACTCAACGGCAATGCATATATAAAGTAATGTCACTTATCGGCAATGTGCTTACCAAGTAATGTCACTCATCGGCAATGCGCATATAAAGTAATGTCACTCATCGGTAATGCGCATATCACGTAATGTCACTCATCGGCAATGCATATACAAAGTAATGTCACTCATCGGCAAGCACATATAAAGTAATGTCACTCAACGGCAATGCGCTTACCAAGTAATGTCAGTCATCGGCAATACGCGTATAAAGTAATGCCACTCATCGGCAATGCGCATATCACGTAATGTCACTCAACGGCAATGCATATATAAAGTAATGTCACTTATCGGCAATGTGCTTACCAAGTAATGTCACTCATCGGCAATGCGCATATAAAGTAATGTCACTCATCGGCAATGCGCATTTCAAGTGACGTCATTTATCGGTAATGCGCGTATAAAGTAATGTCACCCATCGGCAATGCGCATATCACGTAATATCACTCATCGGCAATGCATATACAAAGTAATGTCACTCATCGGCAAGCACATATAAAGTAATGTCACTCAACGGCAATGCGCATATAAATTAATGTCACTCATCGGCAATGCGCATATCAAGTAATGTCATTTATCGGTAATGCGCGTATAAAGTAATGTCACTCATCGGCAACGCGCATATCACGTAATGTCACTCATCGGCAAAGCATATATAAAATAATGTCACTCATCAGCAATGCGCATATAAAGTAAGTCACTCATCGGGAATGCGCATACCAGGTAACACACTTTACAGTTTATATCTTATAAATTACTGAACCGATTTTGATGAAAGTTTTACTCTACTTTAATTGAAAGATATTAAAGCCACTAACATTTTGCAAACTTATTATTAGTTTCTGTGAAATATGTCGACAAACATATAAACGTACATATATACACTTATGAAATTTTATACCTTTGCTCAGAACGCCTAGTAGAACTAACTGATAACTTCCTTCTTTCTTGAAGTCGGTTGAAAGTATCGTCGTTATTACCCAAACCCGATACGACTTACTTTAAGGCAGGACTTTCCAGCCAGCGGGGCGCGCCTCTCCAGGAGGGCGTGAAGAGATCATAAGGGCCCGTATTATCTATTCAATGTGTTCGGATATTCTAAAGAAAAATCCATTTGAAGTCTTAAATCAATTCAATAATTTATTCAGTCCCATAGCACAAACATATAATTAATACAATTTTATTATATAACTATACTTTATTTATTAAGAGTGAGCACCAATGTTTCAATTTACTGATTATGCTTGTAATTGAGAAATAAATGTCGTGAAAATGATGAGATTTTTTATTAAAACAACGAAAAAAAATTAAAAGCGGGAGCATGAATAAATTTTTACAAAATCTGGGGAGGCTCAACGCAAAAAAGGTTGGGAATCCCTGCTTTAAAGTATAGTCGAAATAGGCACAATTCATCAAACATATAGTCCTAAAAATATAACGTTACTGTTCATTATAGTGTGTCTAATAATATGTATTATTATTTGTTTAACATATAAATAAAATTTGATAATAAAATATTAGTATTTATTAGTTTTGTTGCAACAATTTTGATAAACGTACCAAATAAATGTACCAGAGTCGTATGTGTTGTTGTAGATTCGGAAATTCTCATAGTTATTATTCAGTATTATTCAGTTTGCGCGTTCAATAATATTGATATTTAGATATTTCAATGAGTACACTATGTAATAAGTATTACAAATAATACTGAAAAAATATTGATCGAACATCAATGACGTTGTTCAACTTCAATCGTCAATATTTAGTAAACCTTAATACCTCCGCTAAGAATGTATTTTTTTATTTTATTGCAATATATTAATTTAATATAATAAAGTCAGTTTCATTCAAATACAACTACTTTTATTTTGATACTGTCGTCCACAATGACGTAGGTCAATAATTTTTAATTTTAACTTATTTCAATAAATATATAATTCAACCCATTAGATTTAATATTATTTTAATAAGCTGACTTTTTATTATTAGCATTGCTAACATTAATCTCGAGTGCAAAACCAACTCGTTTTTGATGGGTTTTACCAATGATGCGGTGGAGCTATTACATAATATAACAAAAAATACCTATGACGTGGATTCGCTTCCATACTGTCACGAAATTATCACCATTGCTAAATTTACGCATTATTTTCCTCAAATACACGCCACTTTTAGGGTTTTTGTCCATAAGTCGAAAGTTTTATATACAAAAGGTATAAAAACACAAATAAAACATAATAAAGAATTATAAAAAAAAATTAAATATAAAAACATCTACAATAGAAGTTAATGGAAAACGTAAGCGTAAAATGACTCGCTCTATCGTCGAAATGGCGTAAAGTTATATACAAACGGAAAAATATCCAACACGTTTAAACCTTTTTTCCCAGTATCAAAATAAACATTCAACAATAAATATAAGTATGAACATCTACACACGGCCATACTTCAAAGGGTTAACGCAGCTGCCGGTTAAATCTTAATATAAAACCGGTTTTCATCCGCCAAATGTAAACATAACAAGTCACACATCGAATATATCACGTTCATAATGACGCTGAAGAGCAAAAAAACATCACTCCGTTCAAACATACGGATGTCGATGTTCTCCCCGCGAAACTATTTGAAAAGATAAAAATATCTAGTAAAAAAAAAAAGCGGAAACCCCGTAGCGATGTCGATACAATATTCCGAACTTTCCAAATAATTATTTTTTTTAATGATTCACGAAAATTTTCGGTCAAAAACAAGGTATGAAACAAAGAATGATTTCAAAATTAATAAAGACGTAATAGTCACTTTTAGATTATAATTAAAAAAAGTGTTTATGCTTAAGGTAATTTCCGTTGAATCAATCCTTATCCAAAATTAAATGAAACTACGTGATGTAGTATTATTTCTACTTTCTTTAAGTTCTTTACCACGACCTAGGTTTCGTTGGGTTACAATATCTTCAGGTGGGCTATTAGCAAAGATCTTTGCTAATAACCCACCTGAAGGTGTTGGTAAAGAACTTAAAGAAAGTAGAAATAATACTACATCACGTAGTTTCATTTAATTGTGAATAATGCATTTCTACAAAATTAACGCCAAATATATTCAACCCTTATCGTTATTTATTAACTTTTGCTCTCAGTTTCGTCCGCGTGGATATCCTTTACTTCCTCCATAATAGGGGGAAGTAAAGTACAATAGTTGATGAAAAATAGGTATTTGAATAAATTGTCTCTGTTCCGCTTCCCTAGCGCATCACATAGTGTCATCTGCCCGCAATTTAGCCATAAAATCGTCTTGCGCATGACAACGCTTTTCCGCACCAAACCTTCACGATTATGGTCCCTCTTTTTTGGGACAAAGAATAATCTAACATGATACGTCTAAATTTTTCTTCTTAGTTCTCTCACTTTAATAAAACGACATTCTTCGTGCAAAAATCTGATTTTGAGGTAAAAATTATTGTAATTTTATAAATAGTATCGAAAAAATAAAGACATACAACCCTATAGATAATACCGGGTAGGATGTAAAATTCATCGAGACCAATGAAAGTTTAAGGGAGAGAAACGTTACCGATTTTGACGCGAATACGTCTTTAAATTTGCTACCATACAGTGCCCCCGTATCCAAAAAACCTAATGATAACAAAATCGGGGGATACAGTTTGGCGTTGCAGTTTCGAATCTATCCTCTACATCAAAAATTATACCACTGGATAGCTAAAGGATCAAATAATTCATTACAACAAGCGAGAACAGTGACGCATCGCGCGCGGTAGAGGGAGAAGCGCCGCCATTTTGAGGTTATTTTGCTGCGTATCGAGATTTGCAATTAGTATGATGTTCGTTTAATAATTTAGTTTTAATCGTCAGCTGTCGTCAAAATCTATCGATTGTATATAAAACATTAGTTTAAAGTAGTGACAGTGAATATAATAAGGGTTAGAATAAAAAAATATTATCAAAAATATATAATGTCGGCCTATACGCTATTGTAACACAATAATTATTTGTTTCCTTGCTTTTATCCTAAATACATAAATAAAAATATTTCATTTAAAAAATATAACCCGTTACATAGACGTATTCACGTACAACACACGGCCGTGTCAATGAAACAGCCACACCCAATTTTCTTTTATTATTATCTGGACATATGAATCTATTTCGATAGCATAAGTTTATTTAGGCCTAGGGTCGTGTTTGATATTTAAATACATTAAAATTTCTCCTCCATTTCTCAATTTTCCAACGTTACATCTAGGTAATGCTATTTCTTTTTACTCCAACGATACTAATCTTTAAAATATTAAAAAAAATGCATGAAAATTCATGAATAGTTTTTAAATACAAACAGCCTTATCGAGATGATATGTACCATGTTTCACTCCTAGAACCATAACTGATAAAACATTGAAAAGTCCTTCAAAAATGTAAACAAACAGACAAACATTTAAGAAAAAAACTGTCTATTTCCTTTTCTAACTTATTTATAATCCCCGAACTATTATTTTCGAAAATAATTTACATAAACTTCTTTAATGACTCCAAATTTTCAATATGCAGATTTGTTTCCTTTATTAAATTGTTTTCACGTTACTATAAGATGCAAGTCTTATAGACAAAAGGCATAAAAAACACCATTAAAACATAACAAAAATTTATAAAAAAAATTAAATATAAAAAGAAACAATGGAGAAAGCAAGCGTAGACTCGCTTTATCGTCGAAATGGCGTACTGTTTTATTTTGTAAGATTAAATAATTTAAATAACAACTGTTTTTTTATATATTAATTAATTTATTTTTAATAGTATTAACATATTCTTCCTTTGCATGTCGGCATGTCCGGCCTTCCAGAAAATAGTACCCTGTGCTCTTTTGTTACGTAGACAATTGACAGTTTTCTTCATAAATCAATCAAATATTCAAGTATTTTGAAATTTCATAACATTATGTTTAACAAACATATATAATTGACAAAAATATCATTCAGAGACTGATAATAATCATTCTGAAACAGAATGCTATCATCAGAGACATCTTCTACAAGTGATTACCGTGTGTAAGTATTAGATAATTCCGATCCATCAGATGAAACTTGTTTGTCTGATAATGGTGAGTTAGACGATGGTATAGACGTACAATCAAGGGCGGATACAGAATTTTTTTCTGGGCGGGCACAACCAAGTTGGCAACGAGTATAAAGTTGAAGTAAATTAGCAGGAAAAAACTCGTGCCGATCGCTCGCTCGCAGACACGCGTGCAACTCAAAACTGTAGACTACATACGTAGTAGTTATGAGTACCAGTCCCGGTATTATTTATTCTATAATTTCGCTCACGCAAACGCACTATTCATCGTTAAATAAATATTTGTATGGAATTTTTACGTATATTGTTTTTGTAACTTGCGAGAACTAAATATATAAATAGATTATTCTGGGACTTCTAGGGGGGGGGGGTACGTGACCCCGTGCCCCCCTCCTTGAATCCGCCTATGCGTACAACTGTAATAAGACTTCAACAAAAAGAGAGTTATTTATCAATGTAACAAAGAGCGGTCATTCAATGTTCAGGAAAAGAGAGTTATTTATCAATGTAACAAAGAGCGGTCATCCAATGTTCAGGAAAAGAGAGTTATTTATCAATGTAACAAAGAGCGGTCATCCAATGTTCAGGAAAAGAGAGTTATTTATCAATGTAACAAAGAGCGGTCATCCAATGACCGACTCGGAAATTAGTCAAACCGAATTAATCGATTTAACAAACAACATTCATTAGATAGTTTCGTGAATCTATACCGATGATTTAAAAACTAGTTCATTTTAAGTTATTTAATCGGGTTGTTGAAGAATAAAAGCAGTTGAATAATCAAAATAATAAAAAACTACCAGAATTATCAACCTTCGCTAAGTTGGGAAACTAACCTGGATAAAGTGGCTCATATGAATAAGCAGCCAGTTGATTCAGATGCTTCTTTTTATCTGCGTCATCGTCTACAGAATATTTATAACATTTTCTACACACAATTTTTCCCTGTGTTACCTTTTAAAAATCTTCCAAATTATGAACTTCTTTCTCAGATCGGAATTGTAGTTTAAAAAACATATGAATTAAATAATTAAGAGACTTAAATAAAATTTTCACAAAAAAACACAACATGGATGTAATTTGTTAAAACCTACGACTAAGGAATGTACTCGTAGATTAAAACAATAGAATATGACCGAATTATACGCGGGAGCCGAGTACATTCGGTTCGAGTATGCGAGCGATACATTCGGTTCGAACATGCGAGCGATACACTCGGTTCGAGTATGCGAGCGATACACTCGGTTCGAGTATGCGAGCGATACATTCGGTTACAGTATGCGAGCGATATATTCGGTTCGAACATGCGAGCTGTTATATCCTGTACTTGCTAGCAGTAATGCTTACACAGCACCTGTCTCACGATTCTCGTATCAACATGATAAGGGCATCCGGCTGCCAGAGTATTGCATTACCATGACAAGCTCTGTTCCCAGGCCCGTCAGCAAACTCCACTCCCAGATGCATCAGCATTTCTTATCCTTTATAAACCCTGGACCGAAGCTTCACGAGGTTCAGATAATCACAGTTCAATCCAGTCCTTAGTCCGCGTCGTTCGTAATCCAGATACAAGCGCGATCAAAGTCTAACTAAATATTTTATAAAATATAATAATTGTTATAATTCGTTTAAATAATAATATCTAAAAAAAAATAAATTGTTTTTTTTATATTAAAACTTAAAGTCGTCATAACATTTTGGTGGCAGCTTAAGGGATTTCAAAGAAAATCCGGGAAAACGCCTCATCAACAAAATCTTCATACTTACAACTACTATCATCGAAAAAAGGAACCAACGAAGTACCAGTCGGAAAACCACAAACTTCGCAGAGGAACCCCGAAAATTCGTCAAATCGGAAAACATAAAATATTGCCAATCTACATCAACTGAGTCAGCATCATAACAGTTCTCATCCACTAACATAACAAAGTGCATCGAACAAGTCAACGCCAACAGCGCATCTCTCTCAAGAAACTACTTCAAAGCCCAACATCGCCACACCGAGCATCAGCATCTCAAATGTGGACTACGCATCTCATAATTCTGTAAGCCTGTAATTTACTTATAATAATTGTATTTTATAATTGTTTTACTATTATAATTTGTTTCATAAATTTTCTAATCATATAATCCGAATCATATTATCAACATTTAACGAATTATTTCGTACTGTTAAAGTCAATTGTTAATTTAATTAATTTGTTTCAACTAGTTTATTATTATTATTTTTTTTTAAATACTGTTTAACTAACTTTACACTCCACAAGGTCCTATTAAACAAATCAAGTTGTACCACATTATAATTAATTGTAACTAATCGCGTAATCTATTTGTACCAAAATATGTCTCGGGACGAAAGAAACGTTAGAAGCGCCACAGACGCACAGTCGAATATAGAGAATATTCCCTTTAGCATAATCTTACAATTCATCAAACCTTACGACGGCTCGCGCGAAAATTTAAATGCATTTCACACAAATTGCACAAATGCTATAAATCTAGCATCCCCTCCTCAAAATGTTATAGTTTTTAAATTCATACTCAGCCAACTACAGGGCAAAGCAGCAATCGCGTCTTCCATTAAGGAATTTGAAAATTGGGCTTCTTTAAAAGAATTTCTGAAAAATCAATTCGGGGAACGCAAACACTACGCCCATCTTCTCACAGATTTACAAGCTTGTAAACAAGAGTCTCACGAGTCCATAAGTCAATTTTCTCTGCGCGTTGAGACGTGCCTCTCCAAACTTTTGACCGAGGTAACCATATCCAATAACGTCAAGGGAGAACTCAAGGGTCGATTAGCGGCAATGGAAGACCTGGCCCTAAATACTTTCATTATGGGTGCTCACCCACAGATTTCTAACGTAATCCGGTGTCGAGATACCAGAAATTTAAATGAAGCAATAAACCTCGCCGTTTCAGAAGAAAAAAATCAGCAATATCTATACTCACAAAAACCCTACATCCTAAAGCCAAAACCTACTGAGCGAATATCGCCCAATTTAAATTTTAAAAATAACTCGCCGAAATCAAATAATCCTTATACCCCGCACTCCCCTAAAGATATACCCTTTTGTCGTTACTGTAAAAAGTTAGGTCACACTCTCGAAGTGTGTCGTTTAAGAAAATATAACAATGATAAATTTCGATCCGGGCCTAGTAATTTCAATTCGGGACAATCACCCACTTACGGACAGAAACCAAATTTTAATTTTAAACCCCGCGTAAATTTCATAAAAGAAGACGACGACTCTTTTAATACAAATATAGGCGTCGACACCATCGATAATTTAAACCAATAAATGTCTCACCAAGGTGTCGTGGGAGACTAACCTTTTCCAAAATCGACACCCCTTTTAATATTTCTAATAAGACCAACGGATAGGGTAACCAGCCCCAAACTCACGGTCAATCAAAAATTAATTCAAATAAGACCAACGGACAGGGTAACCAGCCCCAAACTCACGGTCATTCAAAAAATAATTCAAATAAGGCCAACGGACAGGGTAATCAGCCCCAAACTCACGGCCAACTAAACACAATCCAGATTGGTAATGAACCCCAATATAATAGTCATAAAATTGTTAAAACACATAAAACGAACACATCCGACACTTCAATTACTCTCACTACACACTCTACTAATACCATTTCTAATGAAAGGAAAAATAATAATAAAATCACACAAAACATCGATTCACAAACAGAAAATTCAAACACTTCCGAAATGGTATACGAAATCGCTTCCAACCACTCCAAAAAACGTTTACCGTATATTACCCTAAAAACAACCCTGTCTTCTCACCCCTTATTATTTTTAGTAGATACTGGTTCATCTGTATGTTTAATAAAAAAATCTTCAATACAAACTTTGCCTACTCTAAATTCAAACAAAATAAAACTAAAAGGTATCGATACATCTAACGAAACTACCAATACCTTGGGCTCATTCGACTTACAATTATTTCCGGAAAACCAACCAAGAAAACCATATAAATTTCACGTAGTTGACAAAATTAATTTAGATTACGATGGCATTTTAGGTAACGATTTAATGACAGACTCAGAATGTATCATTGATTATAATACTAGTACACTAAAAATAAATAACTCTAATATACAATTGCAATTCACCGAACCCGTGTACACCATTCCTCCCCGCACTGAAACAATAATCGAATGTTCGGTATCCAATCCCTAAATTAAAGAAGGCATAGTACTCGATCAGCACATTTCCGAATCTCTCCTCATAGCGAATTGTATAGTTCAAGTAAAAGGTAATAACCGGGTAAATATTTCTGTCGTGAATACTTCTGAAAAATCTGTTTCAGTCAATTCAGATTTAAAATTACACCTCACCCCCCTGAAAACTGAAACCTGCTTATCAATTAATACAAATTTTTCCTCGCCAACTCACTCAACGTACTAACGACGTTTTAAATCTACTCCGAATTTCGCATCTCAATAACGAAGAAATTAATTCGTTATACGATGTATGTTCCCAATATTCCGATATATTTCACCTGCCTTCAGATCAATTAAGTAAAACCAATGCCGTTGCGCATGAAATGCGGACAACTTCAAATATACCAATCCATACCAAATCCTATAGATTTCCCGAATGTCACAAACAAGAAGTGAACGGTCAAATAAATAAAATGTTGAGTCAGGGTATAATTAAACCCTCTATGTCACCTTGGTCATCTCCTATTTGGATAGTTCCCAAAAAATTAGACGCTTCAAACGAAAGGAAATGGCGAGTAGTAATCGACTACAGAAAATTAAATGACATCACTATTGGCGATTCTTACCCGATACCTCAAATTTCCGAAATCCTCGATCAATTAGGCAAGAGTAAATATTTTTCAACCCTCGATCTCGCTTCAGGGTTTCATCAGATACCCATGTCTGCTGAAGATGCTCCGAAAACCGCATTTAGTGTTCCTCAAGGACACTTTGAATTTACGCGTATGCCGTTTGGGCTGAAAAACGCGCCCTCCACCTTTCAGCGACTTATGAATTCTGCTCTCTCCGGCCTTCAAGGCATTCGATGCTTTGTCTATCTAGACGACATCGTTATCTATTCCTATGACCTGATATCACACATACATAACTTATCTACTGTCTTTGAACGATTACGAAATTTCAACCTTAAACTTCAACCCGATAAATGCGAATTTTTACGCAGAGAAGTCGCTTATTTAGGCCACATAATAACTGAAAGGGATGTAAAACCGAATCCTGAAAAAATTAAATCAGTCAATGAATTTCCAATACCCAAATCGCCACAGGACGTTAAATCTTTTCTTGGTCTCGTATCTTATTATCGAAGATTCATTCCCGACTTTTCAAAATTAGCAAAACCTCTTACAACCCTTCTGAAAAAAGATATGACATTTCTATGGGAAAACGAGCAACAACTTGCCTTCGAAACTTTAAAATCTAAATTAACCTCTGCTCCTTTACTTGCTTATCCAGATTTTACGAAACCTTTTATACTAACCTGTGACGCATCTAATTACGCTATCAGCGCGATTCTTTCGCAAGGGGAAATCGGCAAAGACCGACCCATTGCATATACTTCTCGAACACTTAATAAATGTGAATGCAATCTCAACACGACAGAAAAGGAGTTGTTAGCCATCATATTTGGTTGTAAAACCTTCCGACCATATCTCTTTGGCCGTACATTTGATATTGTTACCGACCACCGCCCTCTTAAATGGTTATTTAATCACAAGGACCCAAGTAGTAAACTTCAACGGTGGCGTTTGAAATTAGAAGAATATGATTACAGAATTGTCTATAGAAAGGGAAAACTAAACTCTGCGGCTGACGCTCTCTCTCGTTACCCTGTAAACCCTATTCAACCCGATAACACCGATACTAATATTCCATCTCTAAACCCTTCTGAACCCATAATAATAGAACCTCCCTCTGATCCTGAAAATCTTGATCCTTTAGTTAATGACGACATCCTCGATGAGTCATATTCCAAATTCAGGATTTCAGGAATTTGGAAAATTCATACTTCAATACAATCATAATCGAATACAACGACAGCCTACTGAAAACACAACAAAAATCAATTGCATTTCCAGTACCCCTAGATTTAGATGAAAGCACACCATATATCGAGGAAATCCTAGGAAATTATGAAAATTCTCAAGAACTGATGAAATCAGAAAGAACACTACACTCTCACGCTACACTGAAAATTAATAATAAAACATACTATTTGCTATTTACTAAAGTTCATCATTTCGATTCTTGCTCATACACCGACATGTTCGAAACTCTGAAAAACTTAAGAAATGAATTACTGATATGTTCTAGTGAAACTATAAGGAATTGGCAATTTCAGATTTTAGAAACCCCTTCGACAAACATTCATATTTAAAATTGTATAACATTATCTCATATTTATTCCATAACACTGATATACGAATACACATATATAAAAACCAAATTATATTCCCCTCACTTAAAGAAATACCCAAAATCTTGAAAGAAAATCACGACATTCCCGTCGCCGGACACCTCGGCTCGACTAGAATGTATGATAGAATAAGAGAACAGTACCACTGGAAAAATATGCGAACAGATATTGAAAATTATGTAAAGAAATGTTCCTTGTGCCAAGTAAATAAGGCACTGAGAAAAGTAAATCGCGCACCTATGCAAATCACTAGCACATCCACCGCCCCATTCCAACGATTAGCCCTAGATATAGTGGGACCCTTACCTGAATCCGGAGAAACAAAGCTCCAATATATCCTAACACTACAAGACGACCTTACAAAATTTTCAGCAGCCTATCCTATTCGAAGTACCACCGCTGAAGAAACTAGCGAGTGCTTAGTACATTTTATATCTTTATTTGGTATACCCAAAACAATCCTAACCGATCAAGGTACCAACTTTACATCAGATCTTTTTAAAAGAACCTGTGATTTCCTAAAAATAAAACAATTATGGGCATCGCCATATCACCCTCAGACCCAAGGAGCCTTAGAACGTAGCCATTCCACCCTCAAAGAATATTTAAAATCATACATCAATGATAACCAAGATAATTGGTCAAGATACGTTTATACCGCAATGCTAGCTTACAACACTGCCGTACATTCAACCACTCACTATTCCCCTTATGAACTATTGTTCGGTCATAAACCATTTATACCTAATTCTATTTACGATACTACCCCTGACGCCACTTACCCCGACTACATAAAAATGCTACAACACCGTCTTAAGTATTCCAGGGAAAAAGCCCTCGAAAACATTCAAACATCAAAAGAAAACTCAAAAACCTACTATGACTCTCACTCCCGTCTCGTAAAGTATCAAGTTGGAGACTACGTCTATCTCAGAAACCACCTCAGGCTGCGCAAAGCCCTTTCCCCTATTTGGAAAGGTCCCTATAAAGTTATCAAAATAAATGGGCGAAATTCTTTAACCTTATTAATAAACCGTCGCCATGTCGTTCACCACTATGATGAAGTAAAGCTCGCAAGAAGAAATGACGCTACCCCATCTTAAATAATATTTAATTATTTTTATCTTTAGTTTATTATATCCTTTACTAATATTTCTACTATTTAGATATATATACATAAATAGTTTTATACACATCTTTTATACAACTTTTACAAATAATCGCCTTTACATTTATAATTTACACATGTTACAGTGCCATCGTCCAGGCACATGCAGATTTTATACAACCGATAAACAGCAGCCCTGGTATATACTTTGATCCTGTCGGCTCATTAAAACTCATCAATGACCACCTCAGTGTGGTTATTCCTATTGATATCTCCTTTATAAAGCCACACCTAGATAATATGAACACTATCTTCGGAACGGTAAGGTTTCTTTGCAAACAAAACGATATCTTTAACAATATGGAGTGCCATAATCTCATTCAACCTCTCTCTACACGTTATTATGATATGATCAATAATTTCGATTCTATATCCCATTTAATTTCAACACGATCTAAACGCTCAGCCTGGTTCGGCGGTGTTGGAACCATCTTCAAACACATTTTTGGTACATTAGATGAAGATGACGCTATTAAATATAATAACGCTATTCAAAACGTAGAAACAGACCAAAGAATGTTAGCAAAACACGTAAAGGAAAATATTCTAATTACATCGACAACCCTGTCCGCTTTTCAAGAAATACTAAATAAAATAAATATTAATGAACAAAGTTTGAATAGCGCTGTCGAAAATATTGCATTAAGTTTGAAAAACTTGACTATTGTATCTAATAAATTATTGTTGAAAGCTAAATTCATGGAATTATTAAACATGCTAGAAAATAGTCTACTCACATTATCTTTCAAAATTGAAGACATAATAAACGCCGTTATGTTCAGTAAAAATAACGTCTTGTATCCGTCAATTATTTCACCAAAACAACTCTAATAAGACTTAGTGGATAATTATAGATTTATACCTAGCTTTAAGTTGTTACCTGTATCATTAGATTTAGATCATATTCACATCTTAATTAACATATCTGAAATGTTGAGTTATTATTCCAATAATAAAATTGTATTTGTATTAAGGATACCATTATTTAATGTACTAGAATATAATCTGTATCATAATCTACCATTACCTGTAGCCTATAATGAAACAAACCCCAAAACCTATGTAACCATAATCCCTTCATCTAGATATATTGGTGTAACTAGAGATAAGAATTATTTTTGTAACTTAGAGAATCTAAGAAATTGTAAAATTGTTAACAATCAATTTTATTTATGTGACATGACTAATGTTTACTCTAGCTCTGCTAACCCAACTTGCGAAAGTGAAATGATTTCTAAAGTTGTAACGTCTATTCCAAAACAATGTGAAACTAAATTTCTTTCCGGAAATTTGGAAATTTGGCAACAACTAGAAAATGGTAAATAGATTTTCATCGTTTCTCATAAAACAAAAATTTCAATTGACTGCCCTAAAGAAAATCTTTATGAAAATGATATAATAGGTACTGGTATACTTGATTTACCTTCTGAATGTTATGGATATTTTAAAGAAAGACAATTACTTGGCAAATCCGATATTGAAATAAAAGCAAACCCAGTTAACTTAAATTTTGACATAATGAAAGATACTTGTTGCAATACATTGAAATTTGAAGGAGTAAAATTTGATACACCAGCTGTAAAAATAAAGAATATTAACTTAGACTCTTTTAAAGAAAATGACAAAATATTCAAAGAAATCACGAGTAATTTAGATTTAATAGGTAAACCTCACATTTTAGAATATGGGCAATATTATTCATATACTACTATTTGTATACTCTTAAGTATAATATTCTTTGTTAGCTATAAGATTTATAACTGTAAACTTAAATGTAAAAAATATCTAGTTAGACCTGCGCCTAACTCGAATAATATAGAATCCGAACATGTCTCTGAAACAAACTCAGTCAACCTCCCAATCCCAATACCTAGAATCAGAACCTCTATAACATAAACTTACACAAGGGTGTAAGTTTACTCCTCAACGGGGTAGCTGTTATATCCTGTACTTGCTAGCAGTAATGCTTACACAGCACCTGTCTCACGATTCTCGTATCAACATGATAAGGGCATCCGGCTGCCAGAGTATTGCATTACCATGACAAGCTCTGTTCCCAGGCCCGTCAGCAAACTCCACTCCCAGATGCATCAGCATTTCTTATCCTTTATAAAGGATCCCCTGGACCGAAGCTTCACGAGGTTCACATAATCACAGTTCAATCCAGTCCTTAGTCCGCGTCGTTCGTAATCCAGATACAAGCGCGATCAAAGTCTAACTAAATATTTTATAAAATATAATAATTGTTATAATTCGTTTAAATAATAATATTTAAAAAAAATAAATTGTTTTTTTTTATATTAAAACTTAAAGTCGTCATAACAGAGCGATACATTTAGTTCGAGTATGCGAGCGATACATTCGGTTCGAAAATGCGAGCGATACACTCGGTTCGAATATGCGAGCGATACATTCGGTTCCAGTATGCGAGTGATACATTAGGTTCGAGTATGCGAGCGATATATTCGGTTCGAACATGCGAACGATACACTCGGTTCGAGTATGCGAGTGATACATTCGGTTCCAGTATGCGAGCGATACATTCGGTTCGAGTATGCGAGCGATACATTCCTTTCGAGTATGCGAGCGATACATTCCTTTCGAGTATGCAAGCGATACATTCAGTTACAGTATGCGAGCGATATATTCGGTTCGAACATGCGAGCGATACATTTAGTTTGAGTATGCGAGCGATACATTTGGTTCGAAAATGCGAGTGATACATTCCGTTCGAGTATGCGAGCGATACACGAACCAAACGCAGCAAGCGATCGAATGAGCCAGGCCAAGTCGTGTCGTCGTAGACGCGATTTACGTCTTTACCTTGGTTTTAATATCAACTCGGTTTGAATCGGTTTGCGAATTCAAGTCGTTACATCTCTATTTCAGGCCAGAAAAGTAGAAGATAAGTTGTGTTATATAGAAGTTTTTACTTGTTAATTATAGACTTAATTTACTCTTTTTCAATCCCGCCAAATATACTGTTATAAAAAGGTCAAGTTCCCATTTATTATAAATATAAACTTGGCCTCTTGGAGTGTAAAGTAATAAGATAACAATGGTTCTAGAAAAGTTTCTAATTTTAAAAAGCTCCCGCGATTCGATATTTAAAGATAGTCAAGCTTATTGAATAGCCTTTTCAATTTTAAAAAGCTCTCGCGATTCGATATCTAAAGATAGCCAAGCAATTAAAAACATCTTGTCATAATTAAAGCTAATTGGAAACATGAAAATATAACTTGATTTACAGTATAATACTAAAGATGCATCAGAGATAATTTTCACCCAAAAAATCGATCAAAACCACTGTCAAAGAAAACATCGTCAAAGCTGAGAAAACCATATTAAGAATGTAATGAATGAAATGCCTGAGGGAAAAGGGTAAGTTAAGAAAAATTAAGAAACCTTTGAATTGCTACTATACAAGTCATTCAAGATGCTCTAAATATATGTCAAAAGTCACCACAATAAGGACTCATGAGACCCATCTCAGAAATAGTCAGGCAACTTAGAAACTATTTTAGCACTCAATACTGTAAATAACTTTTGATCTCGGAAACAGTCACCCAAAAATAATGTTAACGTCAATACTGTAAATAGTTTTTCAAGCTTTTCGAGCTGAGAAAAATCTAAAGAGATATTTAGCTGAATTTATCAGTGTGATCCATGAAGTAAGTAGGAGTCATTGTTATGATACGCGAAGAGCAGACCATTTCAAAAGGTTCCGAGTAACTTTATCTAATCTCTGGAATGATTACGGATATAATTTACTAGAAATATCTAGAATTATATTATACAAAAAGTAGGCATTATTATTAAAAGTGTTACGTTTCCCTTTTTTATCGGCTAAACTCAGCAGCCGATGAAAAGTGACGTGAAAGTTTAATAAAGGTTTGTTCTATTTTTCAGGAAAGTGTGCCGAGTGACTTTATCTACCGGAATGATTACCGATATAATTTTATAGAAATATCTAGAATTATATTATACAAAAATTAGGTAATATTATTAAAAGTGCTACGTTTCTCTTTTTTATCGGCTAAACTAAGCAGTCAATGAAAAGCGACGTGAAAATTTGATAAAGGTTTGTTCTTCCAAGAAAATTTGCCGATTGACACTGCACAAGTTCACAAGGCAATGCGAATTTTAAGAAAAATTGACATTAAGTTTGAAATAGTGTTATAAACCGTCCCCAATATATCAGGACTTGTTGTCCCTAGTAACTTTTTGCTATTTTTATATTTAAATGGGCCAAATGGACAACCCATCACATGAAATCATCATCAAAATAAACTTTTTCACGAACCACAGGTTTAACACTTGTGTTAAAGCGAAAAATTTAAGGTTTAACATAAGAAAAATGATAAATGAGTAAACTCAAATATTATTACGTTCATGGTTAGTCACGTATTGTCAGAAAATTTGTCGCCGTATAAGGTTTCTACAATATCACTTATACTATTTAAAATTAATATTTATTTTTTGAAAAAACTAAATCCAGAGCAACAGCCAAGGACAGAGAACACTGTTTCGCAAAATAATCCCATAACCAAAATTTGACACACAGATCATATATTAAATTTGACACACACGTGTGAATAATTAAATAACGTAACTATAGCAACGCAACGACAATTTTTTACTGGGCGCATATCTTCTATTTTCTACCTTTTGGCCGCAAATAAGCCAAATATTCAAGCAAAAAACGAAAAAAAAATTATAAATTCTGGCCAAAAAGTTTGTTTTCTGGCCAGAATTTCAAAATTTACTTTTCATATTTTAAACAAAAACAAAAAGTTTTTAAGTTTTTTTTTTAATTTTTAGAGAACATCTCGAACGCGAATGAGTTTTTTTTTCTTTGTTTCACAGTGCTTGACGGCTACGTACACAAGAGTAATAATGTATTAACATTTAAAGAACAAGGTATTCATATTTTAAAAAGTTCAATTATTTTAAATTAAATTTATTATTTTTTCACAAAGTAAGAGGTATTACTGGTCACTAACTTTGTAGTAACAAAGGTTTCACTAAGTTTTTAAATTGTAATCTAAACTTTCAAAAAGTGACCAACCTTGTGAAAAACCATATCCAGAATCAATTTAAAAGTTTTAATATTGTTGCGGAAACAAGAACAGAGAAATACACACAAACAAAAGTAATAAATATAACAAATATAATTTTTGTGTTGAGAAACATCCAAACAGTATTTATACCACTTGCATTTTTAATCATGACTCTGAAAGTCTAAAAAAGCTCTAAAATAACCCAGTACCAACCCTAAAAATAACTGCGCGATAAACAAGAAAAATAAATTTTTTGCCAGCCCTTAACAAGGAAAGTAATACTGAGATTCTGACTTCCGCAAGTGAAGCGAAATATTGCTCGATCGACATTAATCTACTCGGAAATTCCTGAATCAGCGAAAACAATATTGCAATCATACGTTATTCAGTGACTTACTTTTCCATCACAACCAGGTTAGGCAAAATCATAATTGTCAGCCACTTCCACGCAAGAACAAAATTAATTTTTCGATCTATTTAATTTCTAAGGAAGCATTTAAAAATCTATAATAAACGAATACGTAGTTACTACCAGACTGGTTTATTTTTCTTACTTCATGGACATGGCCAGTTGCTCTTCAGGACTAATGGCTTTTCTCATGCCTGTGTCTTGTCTCCTCAAATCTTTGAAGAATGTAATCAAAAGTAGCCATGGACATTCGAAAATAATTAAAACATTTTGACTCGCCATGTCGTAACTGACTCATTAGTATAAGAATGGTTCCTAAATTAGGTCGTTACCTCACGAGTGGGTGCATCCGGTATCTCCTAGTTTTCCTCTAATGAGAGTGACGAGGATGCTAACAAAACAAAATCAGAATATTCACATCCATCTTGTTGAGATAATAGTAACAGTACTGCAGTCTGGTGTACATCACATTTCTAAATGACGGATCTTCATGAAAGAGTAGACATAAATATTATACCGTGTGAACATTAACAAAAACGATTCGTCATAAATCAAGGTCTAGAAAAAAATACAAATAATTGCTGAACGGGCTGGCGAGAGAAAGTAAATTTTTATTATAGTTTTCTACTATACATTAATTGAAAACTCCACATGATGCATTGCAAACTTGCAAAAATCTATGTACACAGGTATAAAATCGTAAAAACTGTGAGGCTGTGACAAACGGACGGACTTACAGATATTACAAATTTGTAGATATTTTATTACAGAGCACTAAGATTAACAAAATTTCTGTTTTAAATTCAATTATTTAAACTATAAAACTAAGTCAAGGATGCAATGTGCCATGCCTTCAAAAACTTTTTTTTTTAATTGTATCTTTATTCCAATAGCGAGCACGACAAAAGTCTTAAAGAAATATATTTCAGAAAAGTTTCATTTTTAAACAATTTGCTTTTATAAATACCATAAATAAAACTGCCAAAATTTTTTTCAAAATCAAAATGAATTTGATGCTAAGTTTACATTGCTTCAGACGATCATCATGATATCAAAATACTCAGAAAAAATTTAAACAATTAACACGGATTGTTTATTTCCTATGTGTATTGGTATATCTTTAAATAATGAACAAACCTAATCATTATGCACACGTACCACAATAATCGGTCTTACAAAAAAAAAATCGTAGCAATTTTGGCCTACTTTCACCGATTCAAATGTTACAAATTAAAACGCACTGACATAGAAAAAGATGAAACTGGGAAAGTATAAATATTTAATATAAGGTGAACACCTTTAGTTAGATATACCTTGCAGTTTCTTATATGCAGAAATGGAGAAAGGATAAGTGGCCTGTTTTTTCTAGCCATCTATTTAGTTTTTCTTTGAAAGAAAATTAAAGATGGCCAGAAATAATAAATCAGGTTTCTTCCTACTTTATGGTAGTTGAGTTGAACATGTGCTGGCGGACGACTAAACACGTCCTGACGGAGAGAGGAGACATTTAGTCGACGACCCGCACCTGTTGTCGTATATGTTGAGTGGATGGAAAGTGGCCCAAAAAATCGGCATTTATCGGCCGCCTACCCGCAATCTACAATAGTCGTTCATTTAAATTGTATCTCTTTGTGCGTTGAGCAATTACACTAACATATTACATATTTATTTTATGCGAGGGAATTAAGTTGCAGATTCGCCTGGGCACATATGGCTTGGCCCCATTACGACTGCTTCCGTATGCTGTAAATATTTTTCAAATTTGCTATCCAACAACAAAAAGTTCACTAACTGCTATATTACTATGATTATGTTGAACTAAACACATATACAATAAATAAAAAGTAAACCTCAACTAAGAGATGTAATCTGGAATATAAAGACCGGATATACGGTCATGGCAGGATGAATGAATAAAAAGCAGGAGAAATAATATAAATAGCAACATGGCTTGCAATAATACAAATATTAACCATAGTCTTTATCAAGGGAGACACCCGCGAGAAGACGAGAGTACCTTTCTGACACACAAGTGACGTACTGCAACAAGTGCATGTCCTTCCCGTATTGGGGAATGGCACGGAGGAGCAAACAGGGAAAGCTTCATATATTTCTAAATCTATATCATCTACAAGATATCTTAATTCTAACCTTCATCATTCATAAAATTATAGTTTACACTTAGATTCTCCGCAGACACCGTTTTCTCTAAATCTATATCATCTACAAGATATCCTAATTCTAACCTTCATCATTCATAAAATTATAGGTTACACGGATATTTCTAAATCTATATCATCTACAAGATATCTTAATTCTAACCTTCATCATTCATAAAATTATAGTTTGATCCCACCATTTTTCAAAAGTCAAACCATTTAATCGGAGTATATTTTAACCACCGTAAACAATACCTTTTCCCACCCCTCCACCCCCCAACATCCAATTCTTCAAATAGGAGAGTTGTATTCAAGTGTGAAACATGTTATCATTGTTTTACAGTTAGAATGACGGATAGTGTTTTCACTACTTTTATTTTTGCCACCGAAAACAACACCTTTTTCCACCCCACCAACATCCAATTCTTCAAATAGGAGAGTTGTATTCAAGTGTGAAACATGTTAACATTGTTTTACAGTTAGAATGACGGATAGTGTTTTCATTACTTTTATTTTTGCCACCGAAAACAACACCTTTTTCCACCCCACCAACATCCAATTCTTCAAATAGGAGAGTTGTA
Source organism: Druceiella hillmani (assembly GCA_039881145.1). NCBI lineage: Eukaryota > Metazoa > Arthropoda > Insecta > Lepidoptera > Hepialidae > Druceiella > Druceiella hillmani. The sequence continues at coordinate 16,812,039 of JAYKKI010000033.1, forward strand.
TTCAAGTGTGAAACATGTTAACATTGTTTTATAGTTAGAATGACGGATAGTGTTTTCCCTACTTTTATTTTTGGCACCGAAAACAACACCTTTTTCCACCTCACCAACATCCAATTCTTCAAATAGGAGAGTTTTATTCAAGTGTGCAACATGTTAACATTGTTTTATAGTTAGAATGAAGGATAGTGTTTTCACTACTTTTATTTTTGCCACCGAAAAGAACATCTTTTCCCAACCCACCAACGTCCAATTCTTCAAATAGGATAGTTGTATTAAAGTGTGAAACATGTTAACATTGTTTTACAGTTAGAATGACGGATAGTGTTTTCATTACTTTTATTTTTGCCACCGAAAACAACACCTTTTTCCACCCCACCAACATCCAATTCTTCAAATAGGAGAGTTGTATTCAAGTGTGAAACATGTTAACATTGTTTTATAGTTAGAATGACGGATAGTGTTTTCCCTACTTTTATTTTTGGCACCGAAAACAACACCTTTTTCCACCTCACCAACATCCAATTCTTCAAATAGGAGAGTTTTATTCAAGTGTGCAACATGTTAACATTGTTTTATAGTTAGAATGAAGGATAGTGTTTTCACTACTTTTATTTTTGCCACCGAAAAGAACATCTTTTCCCAACCCACCAACGTCCAATTCTTCAAATAGGATAGTTGTATTAAAGTGTGAAACATGTTAACATTGTTTTACAGTTAGAATGACGGATAGTGTCTTCATTACTTTCCAAAAGCCGGAATTTTGTTTGTAGCAACGAGGATGGGAGTACGCTAAAAAAATGTGTTCCCTTCTATGATTTCACCGGTTGGGAAGACTTTGAACTAAGATTCTATCAAGTGTGTTTAAATTGCAAAGAAACTCCAGAAGGGTATTTAGTATTACTTCTAAGAACAATATTAGTTTAGAAATCATAATATACATTTGCACAAAAAATGCAGCATTTTTTTTGTATAAAGCAATAAAAACAATCAAATACTATCACAAAAACTGGAACCGCCGATGGCTATCCGACTGGCACGGCTTCCATAATGACAGTCCATAAAAAATGCATAATTTGACGTAAAACTGCCTTCCAAATTATCTGAATGATTCGCCATTAGCGGCAAATGTCAATGTTGGACGTGATTCAACCACAAAACCCATTTCCGGTCTCATTCGATATTGCAAACAAAAAAACAAAGATTGTATAAAACATCTGAATTGCAAATACATTATATTTGCATGTGACTCAGATGCTGATCTAAAATTTAGTACCACAAACCGGTCAATCTATTCTATCTACAATGATATATTCTAAACCCATCGAAGTAAGAATATACGAATATAGAATAAATCTTTCTATAACGACAAATAAAAAACGAAACCCATATATTAACCCCTTCAAAGGGGGAATCGCATAACGGGACGGTACAGGTGCACTTTAAAAAAAGTTAATTTTCACTTTATTTAGATGAAAGAAAAGTTATTCTAAACTTAATTTTTGATAGGAATTATATTTTACAACGAATCATTGTTACACACTCACTTTATTATTGAACCGTCTTCGGAAATGAGGTTCTCATTATTACCCATATCTATGTTGTGGGTATGTCTGCAATTTTCTCAAAATCTGTTGAGCCGATTTAGATAGTTCTTTTATACATAAAATCTTCATATTAGAGGAAAGATTAAAGTATCACTCTTACTGTAATGGTTATGGCTCAAGAATTAGTGAAGGGCGCACGAAATTGAATTTTCAATGCATTTCTTTTTCGGTAGTTTTTTGAAGTCGGTTAAATTTTTGTTAAAATGTTTATATATATTTATTATAATTTTTTTTAATTGAAAAAAGTTATAACCCACAATGTTTTAGATAATTACAAACAATTCAATTTGCAAAACCGTTTTTTTTACCGGCGATGTATCAAACAAACGGCGCTTTCAAATTTCAATTGTAATTTTCATGGAATTTCCTTGCGAAAACTTCGTTATTTATACGGTAAACGTCTTTTAAATCCGTTTTTTAATAAAATACGGTAGGAGTGGTGTTATTTAATAACCAAAATATGGTTTAGTACAAGTTTTCTTTCAAATAAAGCAAAAACAGTAAAAATCAATTTGATTAAAGCGCGCTTGTTACAAAGAATTTAAGTTACTTCTACATAGTATTCAAACAAGATCAATCGACGACAAATTGTCATAAAATATAAAAATTTAACATTTGTCAGTCTAATAAAAGCATTGCCATTTTTTTTAAATTATCCATAAGCAGGCTCTCATGCATATCCGATTATTTAAGGTACTTTATTAACTAGCTATTAATATTCCAGTATTCCTCATAGGAAATAAACAATCCTATCCTTATTAAGAACGAACTCGCTTTTCCTAGTCACTCTCGTTCTTTATCACTATTTTTCTGGTCACCATCAGATCCTCAACCAGTCAATGCCTGTCGATAGATCTTTTTATTAGTAAACTAATGCGTTCATACATTATTTTAATGTATCTTTTATAGGTAAATTGGTAGAAGTAAACATGTTTAGTACGAGCATAAATCCACAACATTTAAGCGTAAGTATTACAATACTTCTATTAAATTAATTATAAATATTAATCTTATTTCTCACCACATAAATATATAAATATATTGCCTTTTATACATTTTATATACATGATAAATTACGTTTACAAAGTTATTTATGCAGTTGATAAGTCAGTTGATAAGTCATTGTTTTTGTGAACTTTTTAGAGACCCAACTACCTACATGTGATAAGTTGGTCGACTATTGCTCGTAAGCTAGTAGAGCCTACTTAGATGTGATAATTTTCATTTTAATTTCGTTATATGTAACTACCATTGTACGTACTTTTCAGATAGGTATTCAAAGATAGCGGTTTAGCCCGTAGGGAAGCGGGGAAAACAATCATTTTAAAGCTTTGTATTTCGTAAATGATTCTCTGTATAGGAAAAGTATTCATGACATAATATCAATATTTTTGAAATATTTTTTCAGTGATTATATAGGGTATAATGAACCATCGTTGAAAAGATTTAAAATAAAAGATTTAATTTCATAACTTTGTTGGCCTTATAAATATGTATAACCATGCTAAATATCAGCGTCATAGCACTGATAGTCTGCGAGTAAAACGGCGGTGACATACAGACGGACAGACTGACGGACATAGCGAAACTATAAGGGTTTGGCAACGGAACCCTGAAAAGTCATTTAGGGATTTTTCTCTCCGACTTTTCTTACCATCTTCATTGTTCAGCTGCTTTTGTTTATATGATTTATAAGACAATAACCGTCTTGAAGGATTAAAGAATAAGACAATGAAACTTTTATCGAAATATGCTCACTAGATCATAATATATATATATGTGTATGTGTGTGTGTATACAAAAAAAAAAAAACAAATGCCCTCTTTGTTGAATAGTGTAAATATGTTTATGTATGATAAACATGTGTATAATATAACAACAAACCGGAAAATGTTGTGTATAATATAATATCTTATTTTATAATATTTATGTTTTTTACGTATTTTTGTGAACGCAAAAGTACTGTCAGGTCGATGAGCCTTAAGCTCCTTCGTCTCAACATTTTTATTTCTTTTTTAGTAGTAACTACCTGGTAAACACTACGATGATTTACATAAATAAATATTACTATTAGTCACATTTAAAAAAAAACTACAACACAAAATTTAAACACTAGCACAATAGAAACTTTCACTTGTACTTTTCTACCCGCAATCACTTAATAAAAAATGATTTTTGTATTAACCAGCTGCACTAGCAAAGCACGAAGACAGCGGCACAACTTACAGACCATGAGCGCACGCGACCGCGTGCAGGCCTCCACGCGACTCGAGCGCGGACTGCGCAACGCACGGCGGTCGTGATGCTGTGACGTGTCATCTCAGAGAGTTGTGCTGCACGCAAACCGGAGATAATTAAAATTCGTCAAGGAATCGGATACTTGAATAAAAACAAGACAGATTACTCTGGTTCCGCGTTAGTAATGAATACAACGATTTTTTTTTGGAATTCGCTAATACAAAAACTCTATAAATGAAGTATTTTTTTCGCCAAGACGCTTACGAACCTTTTCGTGAAGCCACTGAGACATTTAACTAAAATTTAGTACATATTTATCTGTAAACTGGGGTCCTGTCCAGCACGTATACATTTTAAGGCATCCAAAGATAATGTTTAAAATATTTGTTATACACCACGGCTCGCGCAAAGACATCGTACGTATATAATTAAGTTGCTTAATAAAAATATTTGTATATGTATTTTTCTTTAATAAACGTAATCCTAAGTTTTATTTAATTAACGAAAATATAATAACGTAACACGACATGACGCCCTTATGCCAGCCACCCTCCCTCTTATGACCCCTGTGGTATTTCAAAAATATGGTATCTATGTGAACAAATGAAGTTACTAGACGCAAAAAACGAAAGCATCTTCAACAATACCATAATTCCCTTTAGCAATTGCAAATGTTTATATTATATTTATTGAGGCGTTATTTGCATAGAAATGACATTATAATAAATTGTGTTACAGTTAATCGTTCGGCAATCGTAATTTATCGGCCATTTCCAGCAAGGCTTTTTGAAGTAAAACTTCTTTACGCACGCTTGACTTGGGTAGTAAGCTGGTGAATACGTGACGAGAGCGTTACGAAAACGGTGATTTTATGATTATTTACTAATTTCATTTTTCGTTCTGGAACAATTTTTTAAATTATTATTTTGTTCAATACATTAAATATTCTGCGTTTAAAGTGAATAAAATTGTAAATTCATTTTAAAATTCATATTTTGTGAATTTGAAGTTTTACTTCAGTCGTGTGGTCTATCTAAAGCACACTCGTTTTTTTAAATTTATTTCTCATTCATTGACATGGAGAAACGAAAGAGAAAATAGTGTTTAACTTTTCGCACTAATCTATAAATATGGGCAGCATTGAGTGGGACAGCATGTGTATAGAAAATGGCTAAATATAATGGAAATAAGTAATAAATACAAATTCCTAGTGTCATTTGTACAGTATCTTATAGCACACGCTGGCATTTTTTAATGCTACGTAAATCGCTAAAACGCGTAGACGCGTCGAACGCTCGCGAACGACTAATACAACTGCGGTCACTTAACCGCAATTCGGATGTCAACGAACTGAGCGCGTATGACGTATCTATGAAAATAATACATCAATGATAATAATATGGAAATCTGGCATGTCCAAGACAGGAAATCTGTCAGATAAAATAGGAAGCAATTATATATAACACAATCTTACATTTATATATCTCAGGATGATATATGGTGTACGTTAAGATGTGAGTTCCAAAAACGATAGCTGATATTTGACATACGCTATATAATCAAAGACAAAGAAAGACATTTCATATGACACTTAACAGATTCTATAAAAATTTTTCTGCGCATTTTCACTTTTTTATATATTAATATGAATTGAAGATTAGTTATTTTAGTTCAGTGAATTTAATAAGGCGTTCTTTGTATATGGTTTATTCTCCCATTGTAATTAATTTCTGACTTTATCTATTAATCTAAGATCAATAAATATAATTGACACTTAGTTCACACCGTCAATAAGTTAGAAAAATTTAGTGTCAAGAAAGAAAAAAAAATTACTGGCTAGTAAGAATAAAATGAAAGATTGTTTTTAAACATTTTTATTTTTTTTAAATTCTTGAAAATAATGGTGAAATCCAAATAATTGTAATTAATCAAGTAAGACATTTAATGTCCTTATAAAATTCAGTAGCCATATTCTGGATCTTCTTCCTAGCTTCGTTTGGATCAACTTGTAAGTAGATTAATAATTTAATTACATATAATGTCATTCCAAGGCCGAATGGACGACCTTATAATTAAAAGCAAGCTTTTACGTTGCGAACAAAAGGTCTTAAAGGTTGTTGAAAATGCCTCGCAGCTGAACCGAGAGCGAGAGGTCAAAAAGTGGTAAGCTTCGCCAATTTTGAATGGCGAGTGTCCGTTTTGTTATATCCAAAGGTATGGTAAGTCGTGAATAAGGCTTGGAATTAACCTTTAAGTATGATAATAAATTACGTTAAACAAGCCACCATCTTGTATCCGCCATATTGACATTTTGTAAATAAATAAATATCCTATTTTTTAATTTATATTTCTCCTGAAGTGAGCTTTGATTGTTAGGTGAAATTTATGTACCATTATTTTCGGCTTCCCTTATCTTTTAAAATAATTTTTTCCCTGTTCCATACTCACCGACAAAACCTCGTCAATCCCCCATAACCAACCTTCCTTTGTCACAAATCAACATCGTAGATCCATAGTAAGTGCACATAATCTTTGCATTTTAAAAATATACTGTTTTATACTGTGTTTATATGTGATTTTAAAGCTTTACATATTAAGTTGTGAAGTAAAATGCGTTTAGAATAATTACCATATACAAGATTTCTCTAAATTGTTAAATACAATATGTTCAAAATAACATAAATTCAAGAATAAACAGTCAAGCGAGAATATTATCTTGTTGATGTATGTTTGAAGGTAGGATCCAGCTATTGACCGAGGGCCTAACGCATATGTCAAGAAGGCCATTAATACAATCGCTTACTATGTTATTAAGTTACGTTTTAAGAAAGGACTCAGCTATCGACCGATGGCCAAACGTGCGTATCATCAGCACAAAAGGCCATCAGCAAAATAATTTATTATTTTATTAATATACGTTTTAGAAAAAGGATACGGGTATTGATTGAAAACCAAACATGAGAGTCAATAAAATATTTTATTATTTCATTGACGTAAGTCTTAAAGAATTACTCAATTATTGGCCGGGAGCTAAAATGTGCTCTAAATAATTGCAAATTTTTTTTTAATTTTTATTTTTGATCTAATTTGCCTTTAAAGCAAATGAATATGTATCAACTAATTAAATATCAGAAGAAAAACCTATTTTCACAATACGTTATAAAATAGTTTCATTTTTATAAAAAATTTTCTACAAAAACTCACTTTTCTCATGCCCGGAAATTGTTCTCCGCCTTCTTTTGTGTGATTTTTCTGGTCACTTCTTCCTCTTGCCACTTCTTTTCTTTTATTTTTAATGTTTTCTTATTTATTATTCTTTTGTTTATTTAACAAATAATAAAACATGATAAATGTACACTTCTAGCCTTACTAACATTAAGAACAGAACTTGTATATTTAATACTAGCCGTGCCCCACGGTTTTCCCCGTGTGAAATTCGGAATAAGAATTTTTTTTCTCTCATATGTTGCTCTTGGTTATAAACTGTTACCATAACACATTTTATCAAAATCCGCCCAAAAGATTTTGCGTAACTGACACATTAAATAATATACAGACTTCCATCTCAGAGGCTTCTATTATCATTCTTTACACTAAATCAATCACTCTTTTTAAAATATTTTCCATATACAGATTTTACTCTGTTACAATTTTATTAATTGTATAAATATAGTAGTTGAACAAACTGACGAATGAGAATTTTTTTTGAGATAATACATTTATTTTACATTTATTTTACATACATTTGTTTCGCGGCCTCGGTTTGAACGCAGCCTTAGCGGATCAGCAAAACAAAACGAGTATCCGTCGGATGAGCAATCATTCTATTTAACAAGATAGCGCGAGTTATGCGCCGGCGAATCCATATTGCCACAGCGCTCTGGGGCGAGCGTGCCCGTCGACAGGTGTAGGATGTACTCGTTAGCATCCTCGTTAACACCAGATGCGCTCCAGGTGACACGTTCTCTGTGCGTTGAATCTTCATGTAAACAAATGCAAGTATAATTTCACTCTACCTTATTATTCATTTATGAGGTAACTTTCGTAATAAGACAAAAACACCTATTTATCTTGTACACTTTTTTCAGATCATTGTTTGAGGGTATTAACACAGTATTACATAATTCTTTTTGCTTGTTTCAGTTTGTGTTTTATTTTATTTTATTTCTCTTTTAGTTAAACATTTGTATTTTCTATTTGCCTATTCAATGTTTAGTATTACAAACAACGGAAATCAAGTTGGAAAATTTATAACAAGAATCTCAATGTAAAAACTCAGTTGATAATTAAATAATCAGGAGCAAAAATTAGTTTTCTTAAGTACGTATTTTCAATGTAATATACATTGAAAAACAACAAGCATCTCAGTGCAAAAACTCAGTTGATAATTAAATAATCGGGAGCGAATATGATTTTTTTAAGTATGTATTTTTCAATGTAATATACAATGAAAAACAACAAGCATTTCAATGTAAAAACTCAGTTGATAATTAAATAATCGGCAGCGAAAATTATTTTTCACAAGTATGAATGTATATTCTTTCGTTTAACAACCAATAAACAATCAATATTTTCATACTTGAGAAAAATAATTTTTGCCCCCGATTATTTAATTATCAACTGACTTTTTTCATTGAAATGCTTGTTGTTTTTCAATGTATATTACATTGAAAAATACATACTTAAGAAAACTAATTTTTGTTCCCGATTATTTAATCATCAACTGACTTTTTGCATTGAAATGCTTGTTGTTTTTCAATGTATATTACATTGAAAATACGTACTTAAGAAAACTAATTTTTGTTCCCGATTATTTAATCATCAACTGACTTTTTGCATTGAAATGCTTGTTGTTTTTCAATGTATATTACATTGAAAAATACATAATTAAGAAAACTAATTTTGCTCCCGATTATTTAATTATCAACTGAGTTTTTACGTTGAGATGCTTATTGTTTTGCTCTCTAAAGTTTCTTTGTCTAAATATGACAGTTTTACTTTTTAATCTTATTGAAATTAATAACTTACAACGTGCATATCAGTACAACTTCATTTTATTGGAAAAATTAGCGACCCGCACCGGCTTCCTATGGGCGGGCAAAGATCACGGGACGCGTCAAGACGTAAAAGACCGCGCGTATAATTTTGCTCAGTTAAAACACAAAGTTATGACTTCTAAACTATTATTTAGAAAACTGTCGTATAAAATGAAATATGATCTGCAGAAGTTGAGTAAGATCACGATAAAATTCCATTTAATAAGAATTAAGACAGTTTTGCACAGTAAGTACTAGAAATTTAAAAACTATATTTGTTTAAACAATAAAATATTTTTAATAGCACACATATGCTACTCTGAGTTTTATTGTAGAACTTTTTGAGAAAAACAATATTACAGTACATTGTACCCATGTATCTCTAACGATTTAAGCAGCACACATCAAAATACCACTTTGACGAATGCTTTTTTTCCAATTTTACCGCATACATCGTCACAGACTAGTTAATTTTCACAAACTGTGAATAAGTTAGAGATTTAAACCTTTTTCCTAAATCAATCTGTTTACTAATGAAAATCGTAATAAAATCTATTAAGCAGTTAGTGAAAAAATCGCGTCAGTAGAGACAGACAGACGCGGCAGGCGACTGTGCCACCCACTTTGTCTTCGACTGTGTCGACACTTTCGAAGGCTGCTATTCATTTCAGTATGCCTGACAGGAGAAAATATGTCCGATTAAATGTCATACCGATTGCTGTCTAACCGACCACAATTTCCAATTTTGAGAATTTAGATATCGTAACATTTTTACTCACAACATCTAGTATCTTCTAATATTGGAAATTAACATAATCTTACATAACAATAGCATATTAAAAATGCTCATTTGGAACATGAATGACACTTCACTATTACAATTTTTGTCTGCTTTTTAAAGTAACACTTTTTTTGTATTAAGACGATGAGAGGTAATACCATAGCGTTTCGTCTATATATAATGTAATTTAAGTGTTATCTACTGAATAATGTATACGAGTATCGACGAAATATCTTCAAAGAACGAATATTATCGCGCTTGATAAAATTTGGACGATAAAGTTTCATGTAAAAAACCTTAAATTACCACGAGATTTGAAATTTATTTCTGAAAGGAAATCGGCAAAAGTCTTTATAGTGTTAGGCTCAAGTACTATAAGAATAAAACTGACACACTTTTATGGGGAAAATGAAAAAAAATAAGCCAACACATTCCATTTTATTAAAAACATTCCATTTTTATTTAAAACATTCCATTCCACTTATTAAATACATTCCATTCCATTTAAATTCCAATTAAAAACATTCCATTCCATTTTTATATACCATTAAAAACATTCCATTTTTTAAATTACGATAAATAACCTGACAAAAGTCATACTATGAAAAATAACCTGACAAAATTCATATTATGAAAAATAACCTGACAAAAGTCAGGTTATTTCTACGGAATTTTCAGTGCACAAAGTGCAGATTGCGTCTCGTTTTATCCTCTATGTGCATACGTAACATACTTAGCCATCAATCATGAATGACTGAAAAGGTCGAGAAAAGCCACGCACAAATCGAAAAGAGCGAAAGACATTCGATATCAAAACAAAAGAACAAATGTCAAAATCAGTTAAGAGTTTATTTTTAATTAATTTAAGCGATGGCTACAGATTAAGAAAAAGCTTTGGGGATTGATTGTTTTTTTAATAATTTCTCAAAATATATTATGTACTTTATTAAATTTTTATTGTTATTTTCTTTATTTATTAACATTTCTTGAAATATTACGAATATAATATATGCGCATTTATAAAGATGGTTTTTTTTTGTTTTGTATTATAGTTACAAATGTTATTTTATTTTTTGCTATTTCCTAATTGTCAATTGTTCCATTGTCTGCTTTTTTGAAGTGAAAAGTTTTTTAGGTACTATGCACTTTTTCTGAGCAGTGAATGTAACTGTGCCCTCACGCTTGGGTCGGTAACACGTTCGGCTTGAGACGGTGACGCTAAATTGAATAAACTCGGCTCCCTTTGGCATCGGCCAAGTGAACTACTTCTTTAAGCGCACTTTCTCAGGTATTTAATTAAATTTGAATCTAAAATATTTGTAGCATATTTCAGTTTCCATAAACCTATTGTTTCATTCTTACGGGTAAACTCGGCTCCCTTCGGCATCGGCCGAGCAATCAAGCGAGTTCACTGTCTAACAAGGAGTGCATTTTAAAATAATAATCTCGCATTGTTCCTGATTCGCTGAACTAATGTCCATCATATAACATCAATGTCATAATAAATTATATATATATATATATATATATATATATATATATATATATATACATACATATACACCAGAATATTTTATTATATTAAAGCTATTCATTTTCGCCGGTCCCATTTAATAAGTATAATTTTAATAAACAGTAATATTTTAATAAATTTCCATTATAATTTATTCCTATTATTTATTATAAAATTTATTATATTTTAATCTACTGTAATTATAATATAATTGTTTCAGTTAACAAACTCATAAATAAAAATTTTACCACTATCAGTGCATGTGCAACTTGTTATATTAAACGTAATGTTCTTAATAATATTTAATAAAACAAAATTAAACTATCACCAAAGTATGGTAACAATTTTATTTGTGCCACATAGTCTGCTAGGCATACAGTTTAAATCTTAACTAGTTTATTTTCAAGTGGGACCTTCCTATACTGCTACAGGATATGACGGAAATACACTCAATATTTCAACTGAGTATTGAAACATGAAAACGCTTCCAAATAGATCTATGTCCTCTGAGTGTTAATGTAAGTACTGTTATGAATAAAAACTGACCATATAAAGTTATACTTCAAAAATATATATAGCAGTTAACACAACAAATTGTTAACGCGATGTAACTAAAGTTGACATAACGCTATGCATAATGTTAAATAAAATTAATGTCAAAGTTCAACATAGAAATCACAGATGGCGCTGTTCTAAAGTTTATTCATGAATTAATATCGCGATATCAATTTGGTTTTATATATTTTATAATAATAATTTTAATATCTAAACATAACTAGAGATTATATTAACAGCGATAAAAATAGTTTTTTTTTTCCTGTTATAATATTAACGTTCTACGTCGAAATATAAAATATTCCATAACCTATACGCGACGGACGAAAGAATATGGTAAGTTTAACACAACATTAATTGTGTAATAGCGTTAATGATGTGAGTTTGACGTTAATAAATTAATTAATATCACATACATAAGAAAAAAAGATTATAAGCAAATTAAACCATTGTTAAATTGGTTATATTACTTCGAATTGAAATACATACTTAACGAAACAATATCGTAACGAGAAATCGAATATGTAGGTTATGATTAGGGCGAGGGATAAGTTGAGTCTCGCCCTACGCATATAGTTATTCAGCATGTCAGTGAATATTAGACCGACAACAAAGTTAGCCTAACTCGTTTCAGTTTTTGTTACGCTTTTGTTACGGGAATAAATAAAATTATGATTGCCTGTGACCTTCGAATTTTCAGCTTTTAAATCTTATTTTCATTTACATATGCGGTTACTGGAACGAATCTAATGTTTAAAAAAATGTCTTATTGTCTGTCTACCTCCCTGCATGTGCGAAAGGATCAAACTCGAAAACTACTAAAGCTATTGCCATGAATTTTACATAGGTTTAAGATGGTAACAACGAGACCAATTTAACTTTTAGTTTATAACGATATCTCAAATTATTATATAGTTATTATAACAAAAATGTTACACAGAAAAATAAATAAAATCTCTGTCAGATAGATGATAAACAGCAGCTGGCCGTTAGTTAACCCGCGCGGGATTTAAAGTTAACTAATTACTTGTGTCTAATACAAGACCATAAAATAAGCGCATTAAAACACTGCACTTGCATTTCAGAATTCTATACGGACGAAGTTGCAAGTTATTAACAATAATATTGAATAGGTTAGAGTAAAAGTTCTCGCTAGTGTTAATGAGTTAGATGGACACTAACTACAAAGTACTACTCCAGAGACACTAACCAGAATAAGGTATAAAGAATATTCACTTCTAACGCACTAGTTATACGTTTAGCGCGAACTTCAGACTTTTAAAAATATATTAAATTTATAATAACAAACTTAATAATATAAATGACAAAAATAATAAATATATGAATAAAAATAAAACCGCATAAAAATACATCTAAACTTAAAATTAGTATAATCGATTTAAAACATAACTCATGAGTTAAGCCGAGAACTATTGTCTCTATAATGTAGAGTTTGTATGCTGAGGCGAGTTTTCCTTAAAATTTGGAGTAGGGTCCTGGATTATCAGGGAAGTGGGAAGCATCTTGTTGGTGGCCGGATGAAGTGGACACGTTGCGACGAGCTTGTTGGGAAATAGTGTTAATATCATATTGGTGGTCTGATAAGAAAGAGTTATAACACGCGTGGCGGCCACGCCACCTTTTTATCTGAACAATTATTGATGTAATTCAATCTCCCAATCAACATCAAGAATTTATGCCGGAAGGGAATTGCCGCTTGTGCCAGATTTGTAAACAAATGTAAGTGCCTGCATTGAAACTCTAATTAATGGATCATAAGACCGAGTTGATACATAGTATGTTAGATACTAATATATAAACAAATGCAAACTATATCAATAAATATTTTCGGGGATATTTTGTTTACTTTAGATGTGAAACATCTACAGGCGCAGGTATAAACTGGATCGTTGGCGTGGCGACGCTTGCCGTGGCGACGGGTCGCCACGCTATACTAAGGTATATATATAGTCTATATGTAGTAGAGTGTACGATATGGCGACGTGTCGCCATGCGCAACCGACTACGCGACCCCCTCCTCACTCAGTTCGACGCTGTTGTTTACTACGGTACACATAACCTGTGCTTTATTATTTTTGTTTCAATGTTTATTAAATAAAGTCACCATTTTCTGTAAGAGGTTCGTATTACTTTATTTTTTCATTATGCTATATATAGTTTCTGTAATAATCTTATATTTTATGCATATTACTTTTACGAACACAATGTTTCACATCTGCCAGGCGTCCCGTGAAGGCTCATTTTTTTTGAACAACGAACGTTATCGTACACGAAAAAATTTCGACGTTAACGTTTCCTGAGTAAATTGTAAAATCTAAATTTCACTGAAAAAACTATTTCAGTCAATCTTAATTTTTGTCGTATCTAAAATTTTATTGTAATGATTAAGTTACGCTTAGTTGCGGTTAATTTAATTTTTTTAGTTTTCAGTACCTCAAAGGAAAAACGAAACCCTTATAAATACCACTCATATATTTCGTCTATCACAGCCGTGAAATTATAAAAAACAGGATTTTTGGAAGCTTACACTACGTTTCTGATATATACAGAATATAATTGCATCAATTTTAAATTTCAAAGCTCCAAACGCTCTGAATTTCAAAGCTCCGATAAAAGCTACAAACGCCAATAAAAGCTCTAAAAATCTAATAAAGTTTTTCTTGCTTTTTTAACTTTTTTTGTAAATAAAAAGCTAGCATCGTAAATGCTTGTTCGTTACGATTAGAACAGCCATTAAATAATGAGGTTAGAGCAGGTTAATATAAGCCACATACGCGGTAAAGCAAATGAATACCGGCAAAACCATCAATCATCTAGACACCGCACCGTAAACGTGAACGACACCTATTGTATCTGAGATGTAGAGGGTTAACCCTCTACATCTCAAATAAATTCAACAAAATCTTTTCGAAATATTCAAATATTTTTCTAGTCGTATATTCGTTAGTTTTTTACTAGATTCGCGAAAAGTACTTAGCTAACTAAGTATATTTTTGATAACAACAGGTTTTTCTCTATTGTCGATACAAATTGTTTATCGCGGCATGTACCTACTTAACTAACCAAATATGTTTTTGGTGAAAATAGTCTTTCTCTATCTTCAGCATAAATTGTTTATCGGGCAAGTACTTGACTAACCAAATATACTTTTAATAATAACAGGTTTCTCTCTAAGTTCGACATCATTTATTTACCGCGGTAAGTATCTCACTAACCAAGCGTATTTTTCGTAATAACAGGTTTCTCTATAGCTTCGACATAAATTGTTTATCGTAGCAAATACTTGGCTAACCACGTATATTTTTGGTAATAAAAATTTTCTCTCTAACTTAGACATAAATTGTTTATAGCGGCAAATATTTGACTAACCAAGTATCTTTTTGGTAATAACAGGTTTCTCTCTAACTTCGGTATAAGTTGTTTATCGCGGCAAGAACTTGGCTAACCAAGTATCTTTACGGTAATCATAGATTTCTTTCTAACTTCGTTATAAATTGTTTATCGCAACAAGTACTTGGCTAACTAAGTATGTTTTTGGTAATAACAAGTTTCTCTAAAACTACAACATACATTATTTTTCGCGGATATCATTAACGAACTATTTTACTATTTTTTTAAACCACTGAAACTTTTCTGAGATAAAGACAAACGCAACCGATAAATGAATAGACAGCAAGCTCATTCCATAAAAATTCAGTTTTGTGACACTGTCATGAAACTTATTATAACAATTTTAATTTTCTAACAATTTTAATTTTCGCACGTACTCAGTACGTGCAAATATTAAAATTATCCGGTAAATACCAAGAAGTTGCCTAATAAACAGGTTACAGAATAAAGACGGGATAGCCGTTAAACAGTTACATCTGAAATATAACAGAGATCGACATGTATAGGACGTAGCAAATCTTACTATAATCAAACTTTGATTTGCTGGAAAAGTTGGTTTTGGAGTATTTGGATCAAGACTGGTGGTTAAGTCCAATTTAGATAAATAAATATCTGACTTAAGTTAGTCATTTAAGTTAGACATCGACACTATTGTGTAAAAAACACGATAATCCTGTACCCCCAGAACCTCCTTCCACTGTAGTATTGTTATATATTTGTAATTTTTGCCTAATTTGTTCATTTTTGGTTTCGCGTCATAAGTTAGCTTTTAGTTACCATTTTTGATTAAATGAGTTTTTATATGTGTCGATATCTAACTATCAAACTAATTATAGAGCTCCTCCCTAAGAAACGATTGCGTAAAAGGTCACGACCGACCATGGATATAATTAGTGACGACAAGGATATCATTAGTGACGAATAGGATATGTTGTTTTTTTAGGGATCCATAGCCGAATGGCAAAACCCTTATATTCCGTCATGTTTTTCTGTTCGTTCGTATGTCCCAATATCATAGTGCTGTTAGTTTGATTTTGATGAAATTTGCAGGAAGCTGTATAAAATTTGTTTTAAAATATTATTGAATAAAAATTAAAAAATCATTTTTCTGTTCATTAAAGTAATTCAATTACATCTCCCCATAACATTTTATCATATTTTCCAAACGCCGAACTTGAAAATTGTTTTTTTTTCTCACAAATCTCATCTAGTACTTCACCCGATAAAAAATACCTGTTGTGGGAAACCCATAAAAAGCGAAGCTTCTTACACATCGCATATAATTAAATTTTTAATTATCAATTAATGTAATAAATATAATATCGATACAGTAATAAATAACAGATATTTTCACAAATGATTTTTTAATTGTGTGATGGATTCACGCAATAAAAAACACTTAACAAAATACGAAAATACATAAACAGGTTAAGCACATCAAATAACTGTCCACGTGAGACAATCATTGGTTTTTTCAATCCAGTAATATTCTTAATAAGTCTTCTCTCCGCAAGGTAGCGTTCTCCAAAGTATTTTACAATGAAAATATTTTAATCACAAATCAGATAAGCAGTAACTGAAAATTATTTTGTTCGACTTTCATTAATAGATTAAAAATGTACTGCTCAGGCCTGTCACATATACATAATATTGTATTCTATATATTTATAAATGAAAAATTATATTAGTTTAGGAATATTTAACTGTTCAAACTCATAATTGCCATTAAATGTATTCGAAATCCTTGTAATGAGGGTTTTCTAGTATATACCAGGTTTATTTTTTCATATACATGTTATGATTATGTTGATTCTAAGTTTACTCATATGAGTCGCATTGAAAAACCCGTGTATATGTTGTTAATCCTAAAAATTGTTATGAGTAATACATAAACAGAATAATTACAAATAATTTACTGTCATTAAAACGCAGTATATTTTTCAGACTACATAAAAAAGGTTGATGAACACCATCTCAAACTAAAAGAGGGTTTTAGGTAATCAACCAAAAGCGGGAACTTTACAGTGCCGATAATTGACAGCAATTAATTAATTGATACATCATCAAAGAGTTGACGAAATATAAATTGAGGTCTTTAGCCTTCGAGCGGGTAAGTGTTAAAAGACCGCGTGAGACAGACGCGTGGCTTTAAGACTGAAATAGACGCCGATATGAGCGCATCGGGTACGGTAGTTGGCAGGCCAACTATCTGTGTCACCGTAAATAGATCACCTCCATTCCGTCGCTATCACCACAAATAAACATGGCGAACCCACGCGGACCGTACACTCAATGAAACCGCACCTTGCTCTGACGACGTCAGCTCTATGCCGAAATGTAATGTGACAAAAATACTAACATATTTAATAGTACCCATCCTAAAAAGTATCACTTAAATAACTTTTGACAAGACAAATTTCCTATCTTTCAAACCTCGAACGGCTTTTCCTGATATGTAGTTTTAGAGTTGCAAAGAAAGAAGATAGATCATTTTGGAAAAAATTACTCAGTTTTTAGTTTTCTTTACCGTAATTTGAAAAGAAAACGGTATACTTATTAAATAAACTCGGCGCTTACTCGTCCATATATGTCCAGCACTTTTTTCCAAGACTGTTGGTTAAAAAAAGTTAACATAACTTGCTATAACTATGCCTAAATGTAGCAAATAATGGCATAAATGTAGCAAATAATTCATAAATGTTACTTACAAAAACTTAAATATCCTTTTTGAGAAACAATTTTGAAGGACCACAGAAGAGAGTTCCAATGTGTATTAAATTAAGTTTTATTCCTAATAAATATATCTATGATTAAATGTTTCTTTCATACTATATTATTAGTGTTACTGTATTTGGTATCTCTGCGATTTAGCACTAATGATAATTTAATTTATTTTTCTTCACTTAAACGAAAGAATAGTATGTGTATTCTTAAAAGTAACGTATTTAATAAAAAAATCGGATCGGGATTACTTTAATGAAAAAAATCGATTTGAAAAATGTTCTTACTATGTAGAAAAGGCTGACAATTAGTTGAGAAGTAATCGATAACCATTTCCGATATGCAATTTATAGCATCTCTTTACGCGATAGTCTTTGCTTATTTAAATTTTTGGATTTTTTGGGGTTGTCATTTTTAATATCAATTTGTATTTGCATATTCAGTTGTATTGTTGTTCGGAACGGCAATTAGGTTGAAAAAATTATAACAAACACTTCCTTGGAAAAATGCACTTTATATGGGAATTTTATTTCGAATTTTTTTATTATAAAACCATTGCGACCGGAAATTACCTTTGTTATATAAATCGTTTCTTATTTATATTCTTTCATTTAATAACCAATAAACAACGCATTTTTCATTAGTACTCAGCTCCATACATTTATGTGATTTAAAACGTATAATTATTAAAAAAATATCTCCCCCCATTGAGATATTTACATAGAGACGGCATGCGTACTCGATCCATGGGCAACCGAATTGCGGTCCATTGACCGCAGTTGCATTAGTTGTTCATGAGTATTCGATGCGTCTTGCGTTGTGATTTGTAAAAAGCGATGGAGGAAAATAATAATATTATGTAAATATAAATTTTTGGAATTAAACTACTCATGAATTTGATTTTTTAAATGAAGTTTATTTTGTGTATTTATTGGCAATAAGGACTATTTTTCATACTCATTTTCTCATACTGCCCGTATTTCCTAATCAATGCAAAAAGGTAAACAGTAGTCGCTTCTCCATGTGTGTAAACGAGAAATAAAAGGCCTCGCTGGAAATAACAGAAAAAATATGATGAATATCCGACGATTAGTCGTAACACAATTGTAATTCAATATTGTTTGAAATTTCTTTCTATACAAATAATATCTCAATGCCTTCCCAAACATCTGTATCATATGTTATTCTTAAGTTTAATTGGCTACGCCAAAACGAAAAACTAATAGTGTATCAAATTACAAATATCAGTTGAGTAAATATTTGAGTACTATAACTGGTATAGACAGAAATCGTATACTAATAATAGAGCTCGCTAATTTAATTCATAAGTCAGTTTGACAGATGAGCGGTTCGCCATTTTATTTTTCTGATGGCTTCCCATTGTAAACTAAAGCTCCCAAATCTTCTCTTTTCTCAGATGAAATACTTACATTTTACGTTAAAACAAAATTATACCGCAACACGGGTTACGTAACGCACCCCATTATTGGTATTAATTCAAAACTCCGCCGCGTCGAATTAATTTTGTACGCTATTACCAAACACAGGCGTATTTACCTAATCGCTAATACACATGCGCTCGAATAATCGTAAGCGTGTTAAGCACTGCGCGTTCCACATTTTTTAAAACTATTTATGCATAACAACACTTTTAAGAGATCTGTAGCCAAATTAGAAACCTTTATAGTTTCGCCATGTCCGTCTGTTTGTCTATAGGTCACATCCCTTTTATTCGCAGACTATTAATGCTATGAAGTTAAAATTGAAATTTTGCGTGGTTATACATATTTATAACGCCTACGAAGTTATGAAATAAAGTATTTCGTTGAATTGGTTTTCCAAAAATATTGGATGTATATCATAAACTCTTTTCGGATTATGTTTAACAAATATTAAACTTTAAAGTGGTTATTTTTATTAGTTAAATGTCCTCAGCCCCTATTAACTAAATTACTATTTTTGAGTATCTGAAAAGTATTCACAATAATAGTATATATAAAGAAATTAACAGAAAAATTATCAAAGCTAAGCAGCCTCAACTAGTTTACGAGTAGTGTCGTAATAATGGGTCCATAAAAATACATAGAAACTTTATACGAGTTATTTAAATCAACTCCAAGAATAACTTCGTATTTTAAAATTTATATTTATTATAAATTTTTAAAAATTAATATTTATAAAAAGTTAAATAGAAATAGTACGCACACCCTTAAATGTTTATGAGTTAGAATAAATTTTACTGTCCACGCACTATATAGATATGACCGCTTACTTAATATAACTACTACCTACTAGTTTCTTTATATACTTAATATAAAGAAACTAGTAGGAGTGATGGACTATACCTGCTTAATTGTCACTACTTCTAATGTGGGTAAATTTTGGATGTTTGATTGTTTTATTTTATTATGGGATTTAATAGTGATGTGGGCAGTATTATCATTATTAGATATTTGGAATTGCACCACGAGAATTTTAGTTTTAGTTCATAACGACCAAATTAGTCCATTATTAACATCACTTAAGCACCATATTTACTGTCCTCTTGTATGCAGGACGAAACAGATAGACTTGCTCTGGCATTAACGGCTAGTACCATCAACATTAATAATAACAAACGAAAAAAAGAAGGTAATGAGTCAATAAATATTTGTGGTTAAGAGACAAATTATAAAGTATTTAATTTTAAATATTTTGGAGCCATCGGATTTCAGAAATTATTTAAAACTGGAATCCGCACAAATTTAATGGTGGCCTTCTCATCAACATTTTTATAAATGTCCGATAAAACCTTGAAGCCTTCGTTTCTTACATATTTATTCAAATATTTTTTAGTTGCTTTTGTCCCAAATATGTGGCATTCCTTCCAGAATCTCCAGTACATTTAACGTTACTACTTTTTCTTGAATTAACGTCATTCTGTCGTAAACTAAAGCTTTAAAAAACAATGAATACGTCCGCACCCTCCGCTTGTCGCGAGCCAACTGAGCGTCCTGAATGCGATTACACTTTCCTTACTCCTTTCCTAATGAGGAAGCTAGGCGAATCACGAAGGCATGAACCATCCTGACTAGAATTACTTAGAATCCTAACCGTTCAAATTCTTATCCCACTTTCCTTATTTCCTGATGTCATTTCCTAAATCCTAATTAAGTTTCCTAAATTCGGAGTAGTGTAATAGCTCTATTACACTAGCAGGATACCATGCTGCGATGTCACGAACGTTGCAGGAGGCCGCGCTACTGACGCCTCTGTCGGCGGGCTTTAATCGGTGGGCGGAGCTTGCGGATTCTGGCAGGATGAAGATATGATCCTGTGCGCCCGTGCCGGACTATGTGCAAGCTGCCACTGTATTTGTAGTCCTTTATTGACTAGACTGGCAGCGTAGTGGATTGTATGTAATATAGTGAATTTAAATCAACAAAAGAATCGAATTAGGTACAAATCGAAGCCAAAGTATGTCGCATGTGATAGGAGCGCAAAATTTGTATCTACAGGGTTTTTATAAAACGTGGTAGATTAATACGAGGAAATTGCATCGCATTATGTTTTTTTCCTATCACTAATAATTTGGTTGTAATTTGGATGTAAAGAATTAAACTGTTTTGTAACAAAACATTTTTCTAAGGCTGTCTGACACTGATTACAATTACTGATCGACAGAGAACAAATATGAAAGACATTCCTGATTTTATCAGATTTTCCGACTGATAGTTTTCGTGATACATCCTTACAAGCAATTTTTCAGGAATTTTAAGAAATTCTGCTAAAAAAGAAATTATTGAAAATCGTATTTGATAATTCACACTTCAATATGTTTCCATTAGATACCCAACATAAACTTTGAAAAACATTTTTTGCCTCTTTCTTCTCAAATAGGGATCTATTTGGAAATTCGACTTTTAGAAGTATACCTTCTTTGGGCGCGACTTAAGAGGGACTCAGATTTTTTTCGGAAGGAAATAACGTTCAGTAAAGTCTACAGTTTTCTTACGCAGTTTCCTGTATTTGGAAGCATCGACTGACTATAGAATTTCGTGAGTATATATGTTATATACACATTTATACTAAACTTTAGTTCTATTTTATTTTTATAAAGTTTAGTACTAATAATTATTTTGCTTGAAAGTGTATACTAATGAAGTGGTCCTTATAAATATGGTGACGATCTGATGATGCAATTTCGAAATGAAAAATAGAACTCCTTAACGAATGGTAGTAAATCAGCTGTGTTACAAAATATATGCCACTAATAGGTGTAACTTTGCAAAATAACTACACCATCGACTAGGTCTGGATCTGATGATGAGTTCTGGAGATAAACAATGTAACTCCTTAACGAATGGTCGTAAATCAACCGTGATTCAAGTTATTGGCTACTGATAGTTGTTCCTTTGCAAAATAAATACACCATAGAGTAAGTCAGGGTCTGATGATGAGTTCTGAAGATTAATAGTGTAACTCCTTAACGGATGGTCGTAAATCAACCGTGATTCAAGATATTTTCTATCGGTAGTTGTTACTTTTCAAATTAACTACAACATCGACCAGGTCTGGGCCTGGTGATATATCCAGAACTGAGATAAACGATGTATTTCCTTAACGGATGGTCGTAAATCACCCGTAATTCAAGTTATTGGCTAGTGGTAGTTGTTACTTTGCAAAATAAATACACTATAGACTAGGTCAGGGTCTGATTATGAGTTCTGAAGATGAATAGTGTAACTCCTTAACGGATGGTCATAAATCAACCGTGATTCAAGATATTTGCTACTTTGCAATATAATGAAATTTTATTTCAACCCCGCGTAAAGGTCAATCACACTCGTTTAATTTTTATATACAAATCCTGTAATTTGGTTGCTACTTTTAGCAAATGTCTCAAATTGAAATTTGTATGTCAAATGACCTCCGAAAAAAATACCTCTGACATAATGACCGATGGCGTGGTGATTTCATAGATGTGTTCCTTTTATCCTATTTAGGTATGAACCATAAAAAAATGCGAAATATTGTTCTACTCTCTAACGTAAATATATCATCAAAATATATGTTTTGGTTTCAGTATATAAATGGTGAAACATGGAATATTTAAATTTCGTCGCTCTGTCTGTCTCTATATCACAGCATTATAATTCTGTCACTTTGCCATGACAGTTTACAAGGATTCGTGGACCAAAAGAAATAAAAAAACTACATTTTTATGCACCTCTCATTGTATTAAACTTAGGCATGAAAAAAATCGGCCAAGTGCGAATCGGACTAGCCCACAAAGGGTTTCGTAGCACCTAACAATATTAAACTTATAAGTTTGTATTTCCCAAAGACACTGTAAAAAAATAAAAATCCCATATCTCAAAAACTACACAGCGTATCTTATTCAAACCAATTTTCATTGAAAGTTTATTTTAAGTTCTACTACGTTAATTTCTTTTAATGTTTTACTCACGTTAGTTGAAAAGTAAAAGAGGGGGGAGGTGGTGGGACACAGTTTTAAAACTGTTAGAAGCGTATATCTCTATTTTGCATCTTTTATATAATTTTTAAGACCCATCTAATATTAGCCCATACGCCTATGTGCACTGCATTTTATTTTTCATCCCTCAGTTATATATATGGAATACCACCCCTCATTTTATTTTCTTCATAATTGCATTATTTCATTGTACAACAGTTCATAGAAGGCACCTACCATCCAAATTTCATCTATCTAGTGCCAATAGTTTCTGAGTAAAATATCTATGACAGACGGACAGACAAACACACATATGGACAGACAAACCCTAAAAATGTGTTAAAACGTAATTTAAAATGCTACATGCACTTTGTTACGGTGTCTCCTTCACGAGAGATGTCTAACTCTTTTGATGCGGCGTATTTGATTCTTCCAATTATACATGTGATAAATCTAACTTTTTAACTACACACGGGGGAAATCCAGAGAAAATCAGTATAGCTTCATTTATGACTATAAATGGTTTTGGTTAATATACTTATAAATGGTTTTGGTTAATTTAACAGGTTAAAGATATATAGGCAACCATAGTTTATTTCACTTGCATAGAGCGCGCACGAATATCCTGCATACTTCACTTGTCTTTCATGCATTCAAATTATAATCAACCAGTATTAGGAGATGCGCCCAGTCTTAATTGTTTTCTGCCTAATTGACCGCTAAAGATATATAGGCAACCATAGTTTATTTCACTTGCATAGAGCGCGCACGAATATCGTGCATACTTCACTTGTCTTTCATCCATTCAAATTATAATCAACCAGTATTAGGAGATGCGCCCAGTCTTAGTTGTTTTCTGCCTAATTGACCGCTAAAGATATATAGGCAACCATAGTTTATTTCACTTGCATAGAGCGCGCACGAATATCGTGCATACTTCACTTGTCTTTCATCCATTCAAATTATAATCAACCAGTATTAGGAGATGCGCCCAGTCTTAGTTGTTTTCTGCCTAATTGACCGCTAAAGATATATAGGCAACCATAGTTTATTTCACTTGCATAGAGCGCGCACGAATATCCTGCATACTTCACTTGTCTTTCATCCATTCAAATT
The DNA here is from genome assembly GCA_039881145.1 of Druceiella hillmani. NCBI lineage: Eukaryota > Metazoa > Arthropoda > Insecta > Lepidoptera > Hepialidae > Druceiella > Druceiella hillmani. Next base: position 16,836,469 of record JAYKKI010000033.1, read on the forward strand.
ATAATCAACCAGTATTAGGAGATGCGCCCAGTCTTAATTATTTTCTGCTTAATTGACAACTTCAGAAATAGGGTTAGGGATGTGCCTAATGCTTCACGACTGATCACTAGTTAGAGTGACGTCTATTCGAATTAATGTCTGCTTCTGTCTTATTGCTTATTGTTTATACTACATTTTATGGTCATTGTTCTTGTTCCACGTGTTCAACGCTTCGGATAAATGTGTAAATTGGGCGCGGGGGTTTTCGAGGAATAAAAAAAAATATTTTTATTTATTTTATATACATATTTTTTTCTTACGCATATGAGACGTGTACCAGACAACATATGTGTAAACAGTTTATGCAATTGTTATGCAACTCTCGTAATGTGTGTGCTATTCACACGTACAAATTGTTTTAATACTGCCACCGTTCACTCGCGATGTACCTCTAACAACACAACCTGTTTTACCTTATCACCACTCCATAACAAGCACGAATATATTGATACCACTTCAACAAAAAACCACGTACACAAAAGATTAAAAATAGCCTAAACACATCATGACACAAGCCATAAAATGGATAGGCCATGACGTCATCTAGTCTACTGCCGTCAAGTGCTGGTGCCTATTCGAAGTACCGAGTACTATTTGCGGTGAGTACTATATTTATAGGAGGAGTACTGAATTGTTAAAGTGGCTGGCCGAATTGAGTGACGACCTTAATAATACGAGGGGTGTTCAAATATTAACGACGTTTTGTATTAATGTTTCTTTACAAATAGATTTTTTTACTTAAGCACTCGTTTCCAACGTAATTTTCGTAGAATAAAATCATTTATTAATACATTTGGGACTAGCAATTGTGTCTGGTTTTTGCTGGGTAAAAGTGTGTATGTTATACCCACCAAAATTGTGCTATATTTCAGGTTTTCAATACTTCTGAGGTTATCCAAAAGGGAGACCTAGAACCCAATAAAAAGAGATGATACTGCATTTAGTAAGACGTAAATAAAACACATTAGCAAATTGGAAATATTTATTTAAAAAAAATAAATACCGCCATCTAGCGGAGAATTATAAAACTACGTTTTAATGTTACAGCAGTTGTTTATAAAAAAAGAAATGTCGCTTTTAATAATTAGGTATTAATTTGTTAATTATTAAGTCGAGTTAATAATGTCGCAGATATTTATCTGATTAATTTCTTTCCTGATATATTTATCTAATTAATTCATTTTATTTCATCATTTTCATTTTTTATTTTCAATATTTTCTCAACCATATCTACATTCAAAATATATCTCCTCCTAAATAAACCTCCCTAAATAAACCTCCATAAAATAAGAAAACTTAATAAAAACTCTGAACAACCAGTAAAATCGCTTTCCTTTTTTGCACAATACTATTAAAGGCAGAATAAAGTATTCGGTGCGTCCCATCGTATATCGCTCTGATAAGGACGCGCGGCGCCTGGTGTGCGCGCATTGTAGCAGGTTTAACCCTTGCATTAATGCTGAAGAATGGGAAAATATAATAAAACATTTTATCGATTATACTCATATTAGTTTGTTTTTTTGAATCCATAGAAACTGGCTTGTTACACCAATTTAACAACAACTGCATATTGTGTCTACAAAATGATACAGAATACTGGTCGCGCAAGTCCGACTTTCACTTAACCTTTTATAGAGTTCTATACATCAAAAGAAAAAAAAACCTTATATGATCACTCTTACCATATTAGATCCCTCACATCCGCGTCTGTCTGTCCGTCTGTTACAGCCATTTTTCTCAGAAACTGACGAAGAAAGCTTTAAATTGGAAGTATAATTAAGTAATGATTAACAGAGCATATATATTTATATAAAAATTTTACAGAGGAATGGAATTTTATTTTATATAAACGAATTGCTGGAAAGGACTACAAAAGTATGTTGTTGTCGCCATCTCCATTTCCTAAACCGCTATAGTTAAAATTATGAAAAAATAGGGTTTTCAGAAATTTACCGAAAAATTACAGGAATGATTCTATATCTCATAGTTTTTCAGAAATTCACTATTTATTTACGTGTCTGAAAGAAATTTAAAACAATTTTTATGTTAAGTTTAATAGAAATATTATCTATCCTTAAATATTTATAGGTGCCTAAGTGTATACGGGACCCCAGCTTGCGTTATTGATTGGTCGAAAGGGCTACTCGTATTTACTTTTTGTGTATATTTATTTTAAAAGGAAACGCATTAGCTCAATAAATCGGTAGTTCCAGTTCCTCAAATTATCATAACTTGTCACTGCACGTGACAAGTTACGATAGCACTTATTCATTGACAAGAGGAAAGATACCCATAATCTTTATTTTATTATCTGTTATATTTGAATCTCTCCTCTTAGAATAGTAGTCTAGTTGTACAAACTTGCAACAACTCATTTGTAACAGTTGCATCAGCCCTCAAAATATAATTTAATGACTTTGTAAGCCGAGGTCTTTCCACTTTAAAAGATGTTGCAAAGTGCTTAATGACGAGTCTTTTGGTCACGAGTTGTAGCCAGGATCCTATCATGAAACCGGAATATATGGCGATAGGAACTTCTCAATGGTTAGAATAGGTTTATCGACTTTGGGCTCATTTGGCTTATATTTATGTAAGCAAGATAGTAACAAAATAAATTCGCAGGTAGGAAGGTACAGGTATGAAGCAACTATGATATCAACACAAAGGCATGAAGCAACTATGATATCAATAGGTATATGGATAGGTTAGTACGTATAGTTATATAAAAGGCATGAAGAATTTAGGATAGATAAGTATATACAGGTATGTAATATGACATGAAGCAAATAGGGTTTTAAGTGGGTATACATATACGAAGGCAGATTATGGTGACGCCAAAAGAGGGAAATGCTATTGACATGTCGCCATATATATATATATATATATATATATATATATATATATATATATATATATATACAGGTGGCCACAAAGAAATGACTTCAAAATTCCTCATTATTTCACGGTTTTCTAGTAAAATTTTTCATATTTTTCCCTGATTTATACATTTTCTTCGTATCATTAAGATATTTCAAGTTTTGATCATATTTTAACTTTCAATAATTAAATCTGGCATATAATTTTAAAAAAGTACGGACATACCCAACTGTATTGGTTACTACGCTATATTTTGTACAACTATTTTACTTTCAACCTTTAGTGCATTGCCACAGCTGGTATTTTATAACTAATTAAGTAATCTTATAAAAAGTTATTTCAAATGAGTAAAACAGAAATAAACTAATGACTACTATGAACTATAAACATTTTCTTTTCAAATCATCTGATTCAGTTATTTAACTCTTTTCAGACTTTAATTTTTTTTCGGATATTATTTCATTAGTAACTAGATTATGTAAGTAACAAGATACAAAAGAAATTAAATCGATAACTTAATCGGTTTCTGAGAAAAATAAATTAGCTTTACCCTCCCTCACCCCAGGTTCAGTGGGGGTAGCACGTGCCTTTACGGTTACATTTAGGTACATATAGCATATTTATTTTGTTAGAATGTCAATCTATTTCAGCCAGCCATAACGATAGAAAACAATAAAATCAATTCCAAGGTTGTCTGCTAAAAATATAGTTATATTACAACTTACTACAAGGATTTGTTTACACAGGATCTACAACCGTTCCACATATTACGTGAAACCTATCAATAGTATTTTTTATTAATCTACAATAAAAATCTATTTTAATATTCTCTACGTACAACTAATAATATCAATTAAATAAAATAAAAAAAAACAACAAGATAAATAATTATTCCTAAATTAGGTGTTTTTAATCAAATTGGTTAAAAATAAGGGAGTTATAAACTTCTAAATTTAATGCTAAGAATAGAGTAACATATACCTTTCTGTCTCATTCGCTCTCGTAAAATACTATCAGCATTACTAAAAATTACGCCATAATTTAGTATTGCCATCCTTGTCTAAACGTTATGTTTAAATATTTAAAGCTCGGTAGTCTTTTTCGGATTGACAATTTTTTTTACTCCTCGTCAATCTGTACCATATTTATAAAATGAAAAAAAATTAGTCACATACCGTATTGGAAGCCAAAAATATAATTACACAGATTGTAAGTCGAATAAAAGTTCTTTCATTTCTGGCCAATACTCTCTGAAAATTAGCTTCAAACTTGTAACCTAGCTTGAACTTTCAGCTTAATCGCTGTAAAAATGTCTATTCATCAGTTCTTTCTGCACGATCAGCCGTAATAGAATTTCTAATCCCTAAGAAAATATTTGATACGGCGAAGCAAAATCTAGATATCAATATAAACCGTAAGTATTATTTTAGAGAAAACCTCATTGAAATCGGTCCAGTGTTTCTTCCCTAGCGCTCTATTCAATGCGCAACTCCCCGAAGAAAAGATATGTTTTATATAATATTATTACCTAACACCCCATATATTACTCAGAAAGTCGTACTTGACACATGTTTTTAGTTTAAAGTTGTAAAGGGTTTGTATCTCTACATAAAACCTTTCCAAAAATGTTTGGTTAGATGCTGTTGTCAAACTGCTTGCACCCTCATTTTCGAGATGGCGGCCAAATGACAATGCTATCGACCTTGAAAACTTAATTTTGAACTTAAAGCGCCGCCCACCACCAAAAAAACCTAGTCCTACCATAAATACTACCCTAAATGTAAAATTTCATCGTTTTTAGTATTATTAAAAACGATAAAAATAAGTTCATCCTGTCGTGCGATGTGTCTACCACAGCAACGCATCTTCCATTAATTGAAACACTAAATGTGAAAAAAATAATCTCGACAAAGCTGCTAATATTATCATTTTGAACATAATAATACACATTATTATGTTAAACATGATAATATTAGCAGCATCATTTGTATTATTATGTTATAGCTTAGCTATAACATAATAATACAAATTAAATTAAGTTGTCAAATAAAGTATTGAAAATTAATGAACTTAATGCTTTGTTCTGGTCTGTCGATCACATCGGTAAAGCGATTGTTGAGCTTTAAATGGATTCATGACCTCATTGGGTCACCCTGCGAGTAGAGTATGGATCTGTTTCAAACAAATCAGACAAACCAGGATCTGTTTTTGGCTTAGAAACTTTTTTACAAAGCAATTTGCGATGCGTTACTTCATATATATCTATCGAAGTTTGAGAACTAAATAATTATCCCTAAATATCGTCTGCTGATTTATAAAGTATAAACAGAAATTTCGCTTCTAGGAAAGTTCAAACAAATTTCGTTAATACACCTACATACGACGCGTTTGAATCTTAATATATAAAAGTTTTTCTACGTCTGACTTGAAGTTCGATTGTGATCGTCATTATGATAAAGTATTACTTACAAAGTACAGTCGAAGGTTTGCCGTTGACTTTTATAGTAACACTTTGTTATTAAAAATACTCGAAAAGGGATACCAAGGATATTAAAATACTCGAATAGTATACAGTATCGAATCGACAATAGTCGTACATTAAGAAAACTTAAATTATTTTATTGTATTCAATTAATATAGTGAAATAAAAATAAACATTCTTAGGGATAACTAAATAATGCCTATTGAAGTTGAGCGACTTCATTGACGCTCTATCACTATTTCTTTCATATTATTTGAAATATCACATAGTGTAATCATTAAAATCTTTAACAATCAACATTATGGAACACGTCAACCGTACTGAATAATAATTATAAGCCTGATGTTATTGACTATTGAAGTTGAGCGATATGATTGACGCTCTATATTATTTGAAATATAACGTAGTATAATCATTACAGTCTCTAACAATCAACACTACCGAACACATCAACCGCACTGAATAATAATTATAAGGCTGATATTATTGATTATTGAAGTTGAGCGATATGATTGACGCTCTATATTATTTGAAATTTAACGTAGTATAATCATTACAATCTCTAGCTATCAACATTATGGAAAACATCAATTATAAGGCTGATATTACTGATTACTGAAGTTGAGCGATATAATTGACGCTCTATTTTATTTGAAATATAACGTAGTATAATAATTACAATCTCTAGCTATCAACATTATGGAACACATCAACCGCACTGAATAATAATTATAAGGCTGATGTTATTGACTATTGAAGTTGAGCGATATGATTGACGCTCTATATTATTTGAAATATAACGTAGTATAATCATTACAGTCTCTAACAATCAACACTACCGAACACATCAACCGCACTGAATAATAATTATAAGGCTGATATTATTGATTATTGAAGTTGAGCGATATGATTGACGCTCTATATTATTTGAAATTTAACGTAGTATAATCATTACAATCTCTAGCTATCAACATTATGGAAAACATCAATTATAAGGCTGATATTACTGATTACTGAAGTTGAGCGATATAATTGACGCTCTATTTTATTTGAAATATAACGTAGTATAATAATTACAATCTCTAGCTATCAACATTATGGAACACATCAACCGCACTGAATAATAATTATAAGGCTGATGTTATTGACTATTGAAGCTGAGCGATATGATTGACGCTCTATATTATTTGAAATATAACGTAATATAATCATTACAATCTCTAGCTATCAACATTATGGAATACATCAACCGCACTGAATAATAATTATAAGGCTGATGTTATTGACTATTGAAGTTGAGCGATATGATTGACGCTCTATATTATTTGAAATATAACGTAGTATAATCATTACAGTCTCTAACAATCAACACTACTGAACACATCAACCGCACTGAATAATAATTATAAGGCTGATATTATTGATTATTGAAGTTGAGCGATATGATTGACGCTCTATATTATTTGAAATTTAACGTAGTATAATCATTACAATCTCTAGCTATCAACATTATGGAAAACATCAATTATAAGGCTGATATTACTGATTACTGAAGTTGAGCGATATAATTGACGCTCTATTTTATTTGAAATATAACGTAGTATAATAATTACAATCTCTAGCTATCAACATTATGGAACACATCAACCGCACTGAATAATAATTATAAGGCTGATGTTATTGACTATTGAAGCTGAGCGATATGATTGACGCTCTATATTATTTGAAATATAACGTAGTATAATCATTACAGTCTCTAACAATCAACACTACCGAACACATCAACCGCACTGAATAATAATTATAAGGCTGATGTTATTGACTATTGAAGCTGAGCGATATGATTGACGCTCTATATTATTTGAAATATAACGTAGTATAATCATTACAATCTCTAGCTATCAACATTACGGAACACATCAACCGCACTGAAGAATAATTATAAGGCTGATGTTATTGACTATTGAAGTTGGGCGACGTCATTGACGCTCTATCAGTATTTCTTCAAAATTATTTAAAATATCACATAGTGTAATCAATAAAGTTTGATGTTAAGGACTATTAAAGTTGGGCGGTGTCATTGACGCTCTATGAGTATTTCTTCCATATTATTTGAATTATCAGATAGTGTAATCATTACAGTCTCTAACTACAAACATTATGGAACACATCAACCTCACTGAATAAGAATTATAAAGCTAACATTATTGATGATTAAAGTTAGGCGATGTCATTGACGCTCTATAAGTATTTCTTCAATATCATTTCAAATATCACATAGTGTAATCATTACAATCTTTAACAACCAACATTATGGGACATGTCAACCTGACTGAATAATAATTATAAGGCTGACATTATTGACGATTGAAGTTAGGCGATGTCATTGACGCTCTATGAGTACTTCTTCAATATTATTTCAAATATCACGTAGTGTAATCATCAAATCTAATCTAAAAGTTAAGGACTATTAAAGTTGGGCGATGTCATTGACGCTCTATGAGTATTTCTTCAATATTATTTCAAATATCACATAGTGTAATCATTGCAATCTTTAACAACCAACGAAGTTGTAACAACTATATGGCTATCAAAATATCGAAAAACTCATACAACTCTGGTACGTTTACTCAATTCGGAGTAAGCCGTTGTCAAGAAAATTGTGGTAGCATTGAGGGATATTTATTGTAAGTTAAATATACAATATGTAATGTAATACTTAATATATATATATATATATATATATATATATATATATATATATATATATATATATATATATATATATATATTAATAATCATACGATACTAAGGTTATATTTTTATTTATATATTATTATAAGTTTTTGGTAACAATTTAGTTTTTGGCGATTCTTTAGACTATACTGTAATCAAGTTATATCGGGTCCGTACAATTACCACTATATTTTTAATAATGATAATAAAAAAATTATTGAACCAAATTAAAACACTATTTAATGAACGATATTCACGATACGAAGTATAGACATATACACGGTGTCCGGGAATAGATGTCGGACAAAGAAAGACGCTATTCCTGACTATAAAGGAATAAATTGTCGTTGAAATAAAACATAAAACACGTCCTTTTTCTGATTGAGTGCATAACTCTTTTTGACACACCTAATACCGCTAACGGACGCACACAAGCTCACGCTAGCCATACGCAACCACTACATTAAGCCGAGTGGTGCTGATTGACGTGCGCAAGTATCGTGTGTATGAAAAAAATGGCAAATAATTATGAATATTATTTTGAATTCTCTGAAAAAAAACTCACCTTCTCAATATTGTTTTGACGACAACTATTTTTCAATCAACGAATAACGTCTTTCTTTATCCGACATTTATTCCCGGACATTTATTCCCGGTGTCTATATTTCGATGACACTACAACCACATTGTCCCGAGACTTTTTAGCATTCTGTAGCCAAGCTAGGAACCATTATAGTTTTTAGTTTTTAGTAGAACCATTATAGTCCCTCCGTATGTCACTCCAGTTTTATTGACAGACTATTGTTACTATAAAGTTGAAAGTTACATATTCTACAAAAGTATGAAATAAAAGTCTGAAAAAAAACTTGTTTACAAAATTTAAAAAAAAGTTTAGCATATAAAGTGGGGTGATTTTTTTATTCACATAACCCATTGTGTAGAGTAACGTTGAATAGATTTTTCAATATGTCATGTCATGAACATTTGTGGTTATGTCACGAACATTGTGGGTGTGTCATGAACATTTGTGAGTATGTGACGAACATTTGCGGGTATGTCATGAACATTTGTGGGTATGTCAAGAACATTTGTGGGTATGTCATGGACATTTGTGGGTATGTCATGAACATTTCTGGATAAGTCATGAATATTTGTGGGTATGTCATGAACATTTGTGGGTATGTCATGAACATTTGTGTGTATGTCATGATTTGACGATATTAAAAGTCCATGTTTTTATATATATATAAATAATTCAGGGTAAGTTACAATGAATAAAAATATGATTTTATTAGAAGATACAAAATAATTCAATATAATTGTCATAAAATTTAATCTTAGTTGTAAAAAATGCAAAAAACAAATAATTTATTACAATACCATGTACCATACTATAAAAACCATGGGTGATCTTTTTAACTATTAAAAACAGGATTTAATACATTTTCTTCTAATTATGTCAATAAAAATAATGAAAAATTAATTTCTACTAGAGTGCATTCGTGTTAAATTTTTTCCCTACACATAATAGTATATGCACAACAAACTTTTAAATTTAATCAAAACAATACGTCAATGAAGGTCTTAAAGTGAAAACACGCACTTATACGTAAAACCCGTAGCTTAATCTAACGGAAATGACAAAACGATCCGACATCTCCCTTCCCGCGTCGGTAATTAAACACCAACTTCCGGCAGTGCGCGAGTTTCCGTTCATGAAGGAAGCGACCGGATATGATTGGCGTCCAATCACGCGTGACGCTCGGCTCTCACTAATAGATGCTAGGTGCGGTTTCGCGTCTAATATAGATACCAAAACAGAAAAGGAAAAATAAATTTAAAAAATATTTTTTCACAGCCCAAGAAAGTAAAAAAAATAAAATAAATAAAATGTAAACCTAGGATCAAATCATAATACAAATATTAGAATAAACGGGACCAAGAGTACATAAAGATTTAAACTTATAAGAGGTGGTATTTCTTCAGACAACTTTTAAAAATACTTCCCAACAATAAATTCCTAATATCACAAAATAATTCACTTCAATAGCATAATCAAAAAGATGCATACTTTATACAGTTTCCTTGCAGGAAATTAGTTTATGAGGGGGTGGTGTATCAAACCCTTAATGATCCCCCTGGTTTACAACCTTGATAACATACACAACAAAATCATTTTCGCCTGTAAACCTATGTACAAAACTTATTTCTATTTGGATAATTTGTGTTAATGCTGGTTATTCCTCCATACTATAATATAAAGTTTAAACTAAACGTCTGTATCCATAAGGCTGATTTCAGGGGTAAAACAATCCAAATAAAATAAAAAAATCAATGAATTCTAACAATCTACCTCGAAATTTAGACTCACCCCAACCTTCGAAATCTACCCCTTATTTCCAAGTGCAAGAGAGAAAAATACTTTTAAACCAATCTAAATTATTCCTAAACATTTTTTTTATTAATTCTGAGAATCTGAAACAAAATTTAGACCCACTCCCAACCTACGAGAGCCCCTAACCTTCGGGGGATTACCTTTTATATTTAAAAGTCAAGAAGAGAAGGACCTTAAAACTAATCTAACTTATTCTTAAACCTTTTTTATTAATTCTAAACATTTAAACAAATGCATTACTCATAAAAAATTTTGTTCTAGATAAAAGATAACTTTATTCACAAGACGTGTTCAAAATTTGAACAAAACTGGTCACATACTTTTTAACGTATTTACTCCGCGAATGTGAAAAATAAAGTTTTGAGAAAAAAAGGAAAATTGCCTCCCATCTTAAAAAACAATTTTTTTCTACATTACCTTTAATCTTCAACAGTGTTACTCTGATACGCCAGATAAATAGAGTGTGACCTCCCTCTGTCCTCACGCGTAAACCAAATATAACAAACACAATTAATCCTACTAAAATAACAAAGGGAAAAATTTCCTTATTATGATCGTTTGTTTTTTTTTTGAGATTCAAGCAAAGACTATCAATTCTATTGTTTCACAACTTTCGAAAAACGAAAGTTGAATATATTTGACGTTAATTTTGTAGAAATTCATTATTCACAATTAAATGAAACTACGTGATGTAGTATTATTTCTACTTTATTTAAGTTCTTTACCACTCTCTAGGTTTCGTTGTATTACAACATCTTCAGGTGGGCTAAATATTTGCTAAAAGCCCACCTGAAGATCTAGTATTACAACGCTAGATTTCGTGGTCGTGGTAAAGAACTTAAAGAAAGTAGAAATAATACTACATCACGTAGTCTCATTTAATTGTGAAAAAAGATAGCTTATAGTTTCCATATGTTATAATACATAACAAACTATGAGAAAAAAATTGGGAAGAAAAATTGCTGGTCTATAATACTATGTTATGGGAAAATTATAGGTCACAAAAAGTCTAATGAAAGGTCCAGGATAAAATATAGATAAATATCTTATAGATAAGTCACAGTAATTACTTTCAAGTCAAAATATTGTGCGAGACAGAATACGGTAGTTGACTCATTCTAAATTTTGATATTTTTCGTACAATGTTGTGAAATATAAGTTAATTAAAAAGCAGTCTTGAGAAAAATTCAAAAATTTATTGAAAAATAAGCCAGTTATATCCTTCTAAATTTGAAGACACGGATAGGGTTGGGTATATCCCTGTTTCTTTTCCTCTTGTAGAATATAATATGCAATATTAAAAATGACCTCACAACACAGTATTGCCGTCCTTGTCTAAAGATTAAATTTAAACTTTTATAACTCGGTCAATTTTTAAGATTATTAAATTAAAAAAAAATTTCACTCTTCATCAGCTTGTACCTTGAAATTATGATTAAGAAAATAAAAAAAATTTAGTCAAATACCCAATTGGCTATATTTAGGCCAATTTATTAATCCTCATCAAAATGCATTTCACAGTTATTTTAAGCGTTTTCGATATATACAAATTTACTCTTCACAATTTTACAATATGGATTAGTAGTTCAAGAAAGTAAAAAGGATTTTGACAGTAAATAAAAGTAGAAATGCGCATTTTACTGACGTCAGGTCGCACAAGGGTATCAGGTCACAATAAAGTCCATGACAATGTTAATAACATAAACATACACACATACGTGTACAACGTATGAAGTCTCCGTACGGGTCGTTTTGGCACCTAGGGGCAAGACACTTCACGCGGTATTTAAATAAATATTTCAGACACTACCTTTGTCTGCTCTAAAATGTAACTGTACTACGATGAGTCGCTAGTTTAAATATAAAAGTAATATAACAAATTAAATAAAAAAACAAAAAGTGATTCTCCCCGGCGGGGAATCGAACCCCGGTCTCCCGCGTGACAGGCGGGGATACTTACCACTATACTACCGAGGACCGTACCTTATTTGGCCTTGTCTGCTAACACAATATCGCGCAGTTTCGCGATTGTGATAACATTATTGCTAATAATATATTTTAGCGGACGCGTAATACTCACTTGAGTTATACATACCCTCTTATCGACAAACAGTTATAACAATATTTCAATAAAGTGATAAAAACGAATCTATTCTTTTCCATCACTACAAATGATAAAAATCTGATATTTTATTTGTGTTTCTTTCTACATTTAAAGCATTATTCTAATATAAAATGAGTAAAATAGTAATTTCCTTCAATTAACGATGTCATTTTAATTATTAATAAAATCTCCCAAATTTTTTTCGTCAATCTTCCAAAAATCGTCCATTAAAAGAAACCGACGAAAATTGACCTGGCGTTATATAAATTGAACATCATTTTTAAAAAGATGTTGTTTTAGGAAATAAAGAAAACAAATAATTCAGCGATTTACAATCAGTAAAGGGCAAAAAATTAAATTGTATTTTATATTAACCATAATACAAAACAAAAAATATATTTTCCTAAACGTGTTTAAGTATATATATCGAGAATTATTAATAAGAAAAAAAAACAATGATAATCTAGCAAAGAATATATATAATACTTATTTTAAAATGTTTACGAAAAATAATCAATATCCATTGCCGTTTTTTCAATTCGTAACCATTTCTCAAGTTAGTTATAATTAACAGTTACTGACATCGGTTAACAGTTAAGTAATGATCAGTTAACAGTTACCGACATTGACATTCGTTCTGTTGTCAAAATGAATGTCTCGTTTTACGCGGACCTTTTTCCGACGAGCCTATGGGGCCTTCGATTTCCGAGGATTAGTATTTTATATGTGCCTATGGAGAATACAACGAGAATCAATCTGTATTTTGTTTCAAAGAACAGTTCGGTAGAAATAGCATTTAATTAGGTTTTTCATATTTATACTATGAAAAATAAAATTACAAATGAAAAAAAGGGTAGGATTCTCTCAACTTTTATCTCGATTTTCATAATGATTTAGGCGTTTTCTATAGATAAAAAGATCCTTCACACTACTATGTTTCACACTACTACTATAAACCAGTTTTAGTATAAAAAAATAAATAAAAAAGGGTTTTGTAACAACTTGAACAAAAAAATAAAAAATAATCTTTAAATATGTTCTAGACGTCCGAATTATTTAAAATTTTGCACAAATATTAACAACCGATGACAATATAAGATGACAATATAGTAAATTAGGAAATAAAATTATAGTTTGAAAAAACTGAAAAAACACGTGTTTGTGGCAATATGAACTAAAAAATAAAAATATAATCTTTAAATATAAAGATTTTGGTCAAGAGTGAAAGGATGTCTCTGATGACAAAAAAATAACTTTAATGTAAAATAAGATTATAGTAAATTAGAAAGGTTTCTTAAACTATAATTTTATTTTATATTAAAGTTAATTTTTTGTCATCAGAGACATCATTTCACTCTTCACCAAAATCTTTATATTTAAAGATTATATTTTTATTTTTTAGTTCATGTTGCCACAAAAGCCTGTTTGTTAGGTTTCTTAAACTATAATTTTATTTTATATTAAAGTTAATTTTTTGTCATCAGAGACATCATTTCACTCTTCACCAAAATCTTTATATTTAAAGATTATATTTTTATTTTTTAGTTCATGTTGCCACAAAAGCCTGCTTGTTAGGTTTCTTAAACTGTAATTTTATTTTACATCCAAGTTAATTTTTTGTCATCAGAGACATCATTTCACTCTTCACCAAAATCTTAATATTTAAAGATTATATTTTTATTTTTTAGTTCATGTTGCCACAAAAGCCTGCTTGTTAGGTTTCTTAAACTGTAATTTTATTTTACATCCAAGTTAATTTTTTGTCATCAGAGATATCCTTTGCTTTTGACCAACATCTTTATATATAAAGATCGTTTTTTTATTTTTTAGTTTACATTCCAACAAAAGCCTGTTTTTTAAGTTTCTTAAACTAAAATTTTATTTTACGTTAAAGTTAATTTTTTGTCATCAGAGACATCATTTCGCTCTTGACAAAAATCTTTATATTTAAAGATTGTTTTTTTTATTTTTAGTCCATATTTCCACAAAAGTCTTGTTTTTAGGTTTCTTAAACTATAATTTTATTTTACATTAATTTTTTGTCATCAGAGACATATTTTCACCCTTGACCAAAATCTTTATATTTAAAGATTATTTTTTTATTTTTTTAATTAATACTCCCACAAAAGCGTATTTTTTGAGTTTTTTCAAATTTTCTAAATTTTTAGCTATGAAATTACTTAATTGTCATCGGTTGTTGATACTTGTGCAAAATTTTAAATAATTCGGACGTCTGGAAGCGGGTAAAAATTTAATTGAAAGGTTATCTCCGCTATTTCCGTTACATTGTTACATACACACGTACAAATGAAGTTAAAAAAGTGTGTTAAAATCAACGATGCGTTTCGAATGTTAGAATCAAGTTTATTCCAAAGTTTGGCAACATGTATAGAGGAGGAGAATTTGTATTATTCGTATTATGTTTAGGAATAAGGATAATGAGGAAGTATTCAGAACATATTCCAAGGTTATGAGCCCCGGGACTTTTTGACCCAGAATTGAGATAAAACGATCTACAAGAATTCCTCAACATATTAAAGAGAAGACATAAAATATGTTAAGTGCCGGTTACGTATTTCCGTCCAGTTATGGCGTGACTTAAATACAGAAATATGGTCATATATTCTTTGATCAAATATACAGGGAATCATTAAATTGTGAAGGTGATCTAGTTTACTTAACCAATCTTCAGTGAGACCAGGGTAGTATAATGTACATGGTAGTTGCGCGACAAGTAATGCGCAAGATATACATGTATGGCAGTATGCAACATGTAATATAAATTCCTCGAAGTTTTTTGAACTAACTCTGTTCCCTAAAGATCTTGCTTATGAATGATCAAATCATTTGTCTTAATCAGCGTTATAAGAAATCCCTGTTAGAAAGAACAAAGGGATTGGTCGTTATATAATGGAAACATCGCAGTCGGTTCAAAACTCAGTTCGATTTAGCTCACTGTCGTAAATTGTTTTTAATATAAGGTGTCAAAAATAAGTATTTTAAAATAAATACTTCGAATTAACTATAAATTCTAAGATTCAACCTAATAAAAGTTTCATCAAGTCACATTTTCAGTTCGATTAAAATCCCGCAAGCGCTATTGTTGTCCAACCGCTCGAGTCATTACAGGACTACACTTTTCCATAATCAAGCAAGACCATAATAACGTTTTGATTTTAATTTTGAGTATAATAAAATGATGAAGAGTTTGATCTTTAGAGAAAGTAATGTGCTGAAAAATCGGCGACAATCATTGTCTACTTGAGGCTTCCAACTAAGACTGAACGATTATTAACCTATTTTTTAGAATTCTCCAAAATATAATAAAATAAACCACTATCAACACTTTACAATCCCTATATAATAATATTTGACTACCATAACTTGTTGCCAATTCCCAACTTGCTAAGCGCATTGGTCCACGAGCGTTGCGATAACGCAAAGCGACCAGTGCTGTTCTTGGTATGTAATCTGCAACAGTGTATTCTTGCTTATCAGTACAGTGCTCCAGCAGCTTTTACCCACATATACTGTGCATTTTGTCATGCAAGCGTTTTCATTACTTTTTAAAGTTCCGTAGTCAAACACAAAGCTCTTATAATTTAATCACGTCCATGTTTAGATCTGTTCGCCTGTCGCATTCTCGCAATTCCTAGAGTTTTATACTTACAAGCATGAAATGTTGCAAGTATAAGCTTCAGCTGAAGGTCTCAATTATATGTAACGAAATATTTCATTTTCTTATTTTATACTTTTAAAGCTTAAGCTTTTCTTTAAATTTGTCCCATTTACGGAAGGTTAAGCTTCAAAATAGTTTGCGAGAGTGTCTCCCCCGCCATCCTATTTTTAAATAAGAGAAAATATATGGAAAACAATGCCGAAAAATAGGTTTTGGTAAGTACTTCGTAATGAAATTGTTTCAAGTAATTTAAATTCAATTTGTTCCTGAATTTTAGTGGTAATTTGACTGACGTAACCGAAGAATTATTCAGAAGACTTAGATTTGTGTTGAATAATGCTAGAGGTTACCAAAGTGTTTCTCCAATTAACATATCATATTTGACTTTAGTGCCGAGTATATTAGAAGCTGGCTCCATTCTTGAAGCCCATATAAAACTAAGTACTGCCTGATGAATGAAAAAGTCCAAACAAATTTCCTACGACATTTGTACATGAAGGTTAGGGTA
Source organism: Druceiella hillmani (assembly GCA_039881145.1). Taxonomy (NCBI): domain Eukaryota; kingdom Metazoa; phylum Arthropoda; class Insecta; order Lepidoptera; family Hepialidae; genus Druceiella; species Druceiella hillmani. The sequence goes on from JAYKKI010000033.1 coordinate 16,853,289, forward strand.
AGTAAGGCTACTTCTCTTTTCTTTTTCAACCGATTTTCTCTTCAACATGCTGGGTTACCTTAAGTTATTGCACAGAAGAGAAGTTTCCTTGGTTAAATTTATTTTCCGATAGTTAAATGGATAACTTATATATGGTCCAATTCGAAAATCTTTCGCTTTTGTACCTCAAAACTACCTGCACCCGCATAGTCATCATCTTTTTGTTACATCGGGATCTACCGTAGACCATAGATATAACTGAGTTATACCGAAAGATAGACCATAGATATAACTGAGTTATATCGAAATTTTCCACTTTCCCACAGTACGCAATTGCTCAACCACCCGACCGCGGTTGTAACAGAGCGTAACGTGATTGTGATGAGTGAGAGTAAAGTTGTTGAAGTGTGTCATCGTTAAGTGTTGTTAGTAACATTAGTTACTAAATTTATATAATTCCTTTGGCATCGCTATAGAAACGTACACTGTCACAACTGTAATGTTTCCGTAACTGTATGTAAATAAAGAAATAAATATAAATAATTATTAAGTAATTAAGAAATAAGCAGATGGAAATTACCGGACGGTCGAGCTTGCTAGTGTACTTAAGAGAAATTAATATTAAGTATTAAAATAAGTGTTGCAATATTTAATTAAAAAAAATATTATAAAAGACGAATTGCAATAACAGACCCAACTGTCAGAGTATTCAGATCCTTATTCAATTACGATAATAGACTTTAATGGACAAGTATGAATACGATATAAGAATTTAAAAAATATATATTTAGAAAATACACATATTTAGTGTATGTTCCGTTATGTACTTAATCGTTTTTTTTTAATAATGCCTTTAACATTTATGCACTAGGGAAAAGAGTGAAATGCATAAATCAAATATTATGATTACAAAGCGTAACTCTGATAAAGAAAAATCTCACAGTGGTTGAGTAACTGACGACGCGAAAGCACTTCTCATGTTTAGTTTAAACAAACCAAGAGCGGAACTGACTGCACGCTTGTTTTAAATGGTGTATGTCTTTATTGTTGTTAAATTCATTTGGCCATAAAAAATCGGAAAAACTATTATTAAATAAATGTTTATTATCGTGTAGAAGAATGGGTTAAAATGAATGTTACTATTTACGATATCTTGATGGATTACATTTGATTCCAGCTATCTGGCAGCATTGCCCGGACAAAAAAGCGACCGTGTTGCATTTTGTTTTCAAAACTGTTTATAAAATAACTAGCTGTGCCTACACGACTTCGTTCTCGTGAAATTAGGAATAAGAAAAGTTATTAGAATTTCTTTTTCTCTTCTCTCATTGCTCTTGGGTATAAACTATTACCATACCAAATTTCATCAAAATCCGTCCAGTAGATTTCGGGTGATTGACGAACAAATTAACAAAATTTGTAAAAACAGGTTTTATGGTTTTTATTATAATTTTTTACACTAAATGAATCTCTTTTTTTAAACTATTTTCCATGCACGGGTTTCATTATGTTACAATTGTGTGTGTGTGTGTATGTATGTATATATATATATATATATATGTATGTATACATATATATATATATATATATATATATTATAACTTTTTGGCGTAGTTATAACTTGGCCCTAGCGCCGAGTATACCCGAAGTCGATTCGTACGCCCATAATCGACTTAGCGCTGAGTATACCCAAAGCCCGCCCGCTTGACATGATGCGTAATCGCAAATATTTTCCCATCAAACAATTTTGGACTAAGTGAGTCAAAAAAAGGTTTTTAATTTATTGTGATTTTTTCCCAAAATAAAAAGTGAGTGGCGTTTGTACCTGCGGAAAATAATCTGAATTCATAGTCCATAACACTAAATATAATTTTGTTTTCAATTACTGAATGTAATTTGATTTCCACAACATTCTAAATTAATTCTATGCAGAAATTAAGGTTATGGTGCTTATTTTTTTTTTCTCTCTACGACAGCTATCCATTTATTTTTTTTAATAAATTTTAAACACTCCGTTGCAGATCTGCAAAACTTGCATTTACTGTTTCTTCGAGTATTTTTCACTACGCAACAGCTATCGTCACACATTTTAATTTGTTAGTTTATAAAGTTTATTCTGCTTAAAAATGTAGGAACGTATTTGAAAGAAGAGCCGTAATTGTTTCCTTTTTTAACCGCAGCGATCGCTGTCGTCGATTTGTTTTCCCCACCCTTCACCAAATACTCGACGAATAATCACGTTATACAAAAAAATGCAAGTTAACTACGACGTACGATGAATAAAGTTCTTACTGAACGTGAGTTTTTCACTCAGCCATTCCCTAACATCCGTCTCCGCTTGACCCTCATGCTTATTTCGCTGACACAAGAGGTTTTCCCTCTGAGAGAGACTTATTATCTTTCCAATCAGAGAGACTTATTATTAACCAACTTTGACAAATGGTTTAATTAGAGAATATTGGAAATTGGTAATGGCTAAGTAGTTTGACACATATATACATAAAATACGTACATATGTGTTATACGGTGTTTTATCTACCGATACTTACCCAATTACAATTACAGAGAATTATTAATAGCTAAATTTGATCGTGGCAATGAAAAATAAATGGTTTAATTTAAGAATATTGGAAATGTACATAATATACATATTTATATTCACACTGTGATCTCGAACGGTAGTAGTTATAATCGTAGCTATAGATTGTAATTAGATAAGATTATTAATAACTAGGTTTGACCATGGCTCCCTTGCGTGGAAAGGGAGAAGAGTGGCTTTATTTAAAAATATTGGAAATATCTAAGTATTTTGACACGTGTATACATATATTATACTTATTTTCACGCTGCTATCTCCACTGTTGACACTAAAATAAACTCATTTTCGTATGGTTAAAGTATATTATTTATTTAGATTTATAAAACTTACGGTTGAAAAAGGGGAGTAATGAATCTCTACTGTTAACTCTAAAATGAAGAAAGGGGAGTAATGAATCTCTACTGTTTACTCTAAATGAAAAAAGGGGGAGGAATGAATCTCTACTGTTAACTTTAAAGTTTAAAAGGGAAGTAATGAATCTCTACTGTTAATTCTAAAATAAAAAAGGAGAATAATAAATCTCTATTGTTAACACTAAAATAAACTAATTTTCGCATGGTTAAAGTACATTATTTATTTAGATTTATAAAACTTACGATTGAAAAAAGGGGAATAATGAATCTCTACTGTTAACTCTAAAGTAAAAATAGGGGAGTGATGAATATCTACTGTTAACTCTAAAATGAAAAAAGGGGAGTAATGAATCTCTACTGTTAACTCTAAAATGAAAAAGGGGGAGGAATGAATCTCTACTGTTAACTCTAAAGTGAAAAAGGGGAGTAATGAATCACTACTGTTAACTCTAAAGTGAAGAAAGGGGAGTAATGAATCTCTACTGTTCACTCTAAAATGAAAAAAGGGGGAGGAATGAATCTCTACTGTTAATTCTAAAATAAAAAAGGAGAATAATAAATCTCTATTGTTAACACTAAAATAAACTAATTTTCGCATGGTTAAAGTATATTATTTATTTAGATTTATAAAACTTACGATTGAAAAAAGGAGAATATTGAATCTCTACTGTTAACTCTAAAGTAAAAATAGGGGAGTAATAAATCTCTACTATTAACTGTAAAATGAAGAAAGGGGAGTAATGAATCTCTACTGTTAACTCTAAAGTGAAAAAGGGGAGTAATGAATCTCTACTATTAATTCTAAAATGAAGAAAGGGGAGTAATTAATCTCTACTGTTAACTCTAAAGTGAAAAAGGGGAGTAATGAATCTCTACTGTTAACTCTAAAATGAAGAAAGGGGGGTAATGAATCTCTACTATTAACTCTAAAATGAAAAAAGGGGAATAATGAATCTCTACTGTTAATTCTAAAATAAAAAAGGAGAATAATAAATCTCTATTGTTAACACTAAAATAAACTCATTTTCGCGTGGTTAAAGTATATTATTTATTTAGATTTATAAAACTTACGATTGAAAAAAGGGGAATAATGAATCTCTACTGTTAACTCTAAAGTGAAAAAGGGGAGTAATGAATATCTACTGTTAACTCTGAAATGAAAAAAGGGGAGTAATAAATCTCTATTGTTAACTCTAAAATGAAAAAGGGGGTGTAATGAATCTCTACTATTAACTCTAAAATGAAAAAAGGGGAATAATGAATATCTGTTGTTAATTCTAAAATAAAAAAGGAGAATAATAAATCTCTATTGTTAACACTAAAATAAATTCATTTTCGCATGGTTAAAGTATATTATTTATTAAGATTTATAAAACTTACGATTGAAAAAAGGGGAATAATGAATCTCTACTGTTAACTCTAAAGTGAAAAAGGGGAGTAATGAATCTATACTGTTAACTCTAAAATGAAAAAAGAGGAATAATGAATCTCTACTGTTAACTCTAAAATGAAAAAGGGGGAGTAAGGAATCTCTACTATTAACTCTAAAATTAAAAAAGGGGAATAATGAATCTCTACTGTTAACTCTAAAGTAAAAATAGGGGAGTAATGAATCTCTACTGTTAACTCTAAAATGAAGAAAGGGGAGTAATGAATCTCTACTGTTAACTCTAAAATGAAAAAGGGGGAGGAATGAATCTCTATTGTTAACACTAAAATAAACTCATTTTCGCGTGGTTAAAGTATATTATTTATTTAGATTTATAAAACTTACGATTGAAAAAAGGGGAATAATGAATCTCTACTGTTAACTCTAAAGTGAAAAAGGGGAGTAATGAATATCTACTATTAACTGTAAAATGAAGAAAGGGGAGTAATGAATCTCTACTGTTAACTCTAAAGTAAAAATAGGGGAGTAATGAATCTCTACTGTTAACTCTAAAGTGAAAAAGGGGAGTAATGAATCTCTACTATTAATTCTAAAATGAAGAAAGGGGAGTAATTAATCTCTACTGTTAACTCTAAAGTGAAAAAGGGGAGTAATGAATCTCTACTGTTAACTTTAAAATGAAGAAAGGGGGGTAATGAATCTCTACTATTAACTCTAAAATGAAAAAAGGGGAATAATGAATCTCTACTGTTAATTCTAAAATAAAAAAGGAGAATAATAAATCTCTATTGTTAACACTAAAATAAACTCATTTTCGCGTGGTTAAAGTATATTATTTATTTAGATTTATAAAACTTACGATTGAAAAAAGGGGAATAATGAATCTCTACTGTTAACTCTAAAGTGAAAAAGGGGAGTAATGAATCTATACTGTTAACTCTAAAATGAAAAAAGAGGAGTAATGAATCTCTACTGTTAACTCTAAAATGAAAAAGGGGGAGTAAGGAATCTCTACTATTAACTCTAAAATTAAAAAAGGGGAATAATGAATCTCTACTGTTAACTCTAAAGTAAAAATAGGGGTGTAATGAATCTCTACTGTTAACTCTAAAATGAAGAAAGGGGAGTAATGAATCTCTACTGTTAACTCTAAAATGAAAAAGGGGGAGGAATGAATCTCTACTGTTAACTCTAAAATGAAAAAAGGAGTATAATGAATCTCTACTGTTAACACTAAAATAAACTCATTTTCACACGGTTAAAGTATATTATTTATTCAGATTTATAAAACTTACGATTGAAAAGGGGGAATAATGAATCTAAATAAAATATTACATAAGATTTTATTGCAATTTTATTTGGGGTAGGGGAAAAATCTATCTCAAATTTATATAAATTACCTAAACGAATATAAGCCTGCATAATATGTATAATTGCAAAATATTTCGAAATGAGAAAACTACTATGCTACGATATGAATGCAAAGACAGATAGACAGATATAATGAGATTTTAAGGTTCCTAGTTTGCTACGAAACTCTAAAGAGAACAATGTCAAGTTTCCGCCAGTATAAAATTGCATTCAACAGTATTAAGCCCAACTGAATTCATCAATAAAATTATCAATAAAAGGATTAAACACTAGCGTAAAGGTCAAACAAATATTTTTGCACAAAAACTCGATAAACCATAATTTTTTAACGTATACCTTTAGTTTAAGTATAATTAGGCATATTATTCTACAAATTACTATTTAAGAAATAGTCATTTCTTTACGGTACTTTCAATAATAAGTACAAAAAGTACGGTACCAATTCTTTTCAAATCATCTGTGCAACGTGCATCTGGATTATTTTGATGGGTAGTGATATAATCAAAAACAGAACACGTTATCCTTGTTCTAAACACACTTTTTTTGACAGTATACACGGAACGGATAAATTCACAATCGCCAAAAAACAGCGAACGTAATTTTCCGCGTGACTCCATGTGCATCCTGGGTTGCAAAAAACAGTTCTGACGGTTTTTAGTTTGCCATCTCTTTCTAACATATAACATCGCTGTTATACATCATCGCTCTCTCGCTCACCTTTGTTGGTATATCTAATATAATAAGACTGTGGTCCCAAATAACTTGGTGATTTGATCTTTGCCAAGAGGCACGAACCATCTAATTACCTACAAATATGTTTACAAAATCTTAAATGACTCCATTTTCAAACACACACTTGATACCGTTAAATCAAATTCAAGCAGTTCGTTCACAGTTGCTGGTGTAGATTCTTGTATTTTTTGCAATCTTTTTATAAATTAACATTTAAGCTGTTGTATTAATTTATCTTCCTACAATTTGTCATATTGAGATTAGAATCAGAAGAACTGCCCAATTGACATATACGCCTAATGTCAATTAGATTCGTCGCCTACGCACGTGCTGCTCCCAGTTCAATGAACTATAATTGTAGCGACAAAACAGTACACAGTACACAGCAGCGTATTCAGCCGAGTGCACTTGTTCAACAAACTGATGCAACGAAGAGCACTCAGCGTAAGGGGATCAGTCTATTATGACTATAACCTATTTGCATAAGCATTCCAATTACACACACGACCGAGTTGTTGATGTTGGAAATTTCACTCCAGTTTCCACAATAAGTTATGCATTTTGTTAGGAAATTTCAAATCTAAATTTAAGACTGAAATCACGTATTATAACTGTGTCTTTCAATATTATTATGTAATCTGAAATCCCTACCGCCTTTCAAGCAACAACAAGCGAAGCTATGGTGGTGTACATTAAGAGTCAAACATAGCCGTATACATAAAGTACTACTACATTTTAATTAAATTACTTTTCTACCTATCGTGAAAGATAGGTAGAAAAGTATTGTCCAGACTTCCGTTTCAGAAGCCACTAGTTCTTCAGTAACTGGATTTTAACACCAAAAATCACTGGCCAACAAAGATTTCATAAGCCTTTGAGTATCCCTTGTGAGCCCATTTTTTTCATCCTAATTGTTTAAATAACCGAAATATTTTATTTAAGATTCAATATAACATTTTGCATTGTGCTCTAAAGCTAAATTTTCCCGATTATTCATTCAGGTTGACTAGAAAATATTGTCCAGATCCAAAATTAAAAAAAAACGAACAATGACTGTCAACTTGAAAATTGTATACTTCACAATGACATATTAACACCAGTAGAAAAGTAAAAATAAAAACAGCAAATTTGGTTTCAATGTATGAAGTTTGAAATGAGGTAGTTATATTTTTGAGTACCCGAAGAGCTGCCTGGTTAATGGATTTCGCAGCATTCATTTGAAATTTCGAGGCTTTCCTTCATTATAAGGTGAATATTCAATTACTTTCCATTTATGTGATTTAAACAACTGCGGGTATTTCGGTTATAATGGTTAACAAATACCCAGTGCCGGCTCTAACCCATGTAGCGCCCGGGTGCAATCAACACCCTGGCGCCTTCTAGCAGGCGCGCGATCAAAATTGAATACTTATAGTTACATTTTCACCAGTGTTGCAATAATAGCCTACCGTACTAGTGTAGTGCTGCAATAACAGCCTACCGTACTAATGTAGTGCTGCAATAACAGCCTACCGTACTAATATAGTACTGTAATAACAGCCTACCGTACTAATATAGTACTGCAATAACAGCCTACCGTACTAATGTAGTGCTATAATAACAGCCTATCGTACTAATGTAGTGTTGCAATAACAGCTTAACAATGAAAGATCAAGATCCGAGGCAACGGCACCTACTCTCTATAAAGAACGAGTCAGTCTTTTTTTATCGAGTATAAAGCGCTTTAACGATTACTACCAGACCAATTTGGTAATATTTCATCGAAATATTATGTTCAGTTTTCATTTTATTGTATTTGTAGCCCTATATCTTTTAATATTTTTATTCAACTATCCCAATTTTCTAACTCACACCCGGGGGACAAACACTTTAGTTATAATGTAAAAATTATTAGCCATCAACCGGGTACGGCAGATACTATCTCAAACAGACGTGGCACCACCGGAATCACTGCAGATCAGACAGGAATGTCTGCAGCTCTGGCAGGAATGGCAATCAATATTGCCCATTCTTCCGCCCGGGTTATCTCCGGGCCCTTCTTGGGACCCGTAACGACTCATCTCATACAAAGAGTCGACCTTCAAAAGTCTCCTAATAGGGTCCTGTGTCTATCATCAAACGCTTCCACCCAACAGGGTCAGAGAGTGTAGAAACGCAAAGAGCCATTCAGGGCCTCCATTTTTTAGAACGCATTTAGCGAACACTCTGGCTTGGCAATCGATATATTAAAATAGAGTCATTTGAATTAATTCCGCCAGTCAATCAGTCATCAGAGTTATCAGAGCCTCACTTGGCAATCAATATATTAAAATAGAGTCATTTGAATTAATTCCGCCAGTCAATCAGTCATCAGAGTTTCACTTGGCAATCAACATATTAAAATAGAGTCATTTGAATTAATTCCGCTAGTCAGTCATCAGAGTCTCACTTGGCAATCAATATATTAAAATAGAGTCATTTGAATTAATTTCGCTAGTCAATCAGTCATCAAAGTCATCAGAGTCTTACTTGGCAATCAATATATTAAAATAGAATCATTTGAATTAATTCCGCTAGTCAATCAGTCACCAGAGTCTCACTTGGCAATCAACATATTAAAATAGAGTAATTTAAATTAATTCCGCCAGTAAATCAGTCATCAGAGTCATCGGAGTCTCGCCTGGCAATCAATATATTAAAATAGAGTCATTTAAATTAATTCCGCCAGTCAATCAGTCATCAGAGTCATCACAGTCTCGCCTGACAATCAATATATTAAAATAGAGTCATTTGAATTAATTCCGCCAGTCAATCAGTCATCAGAGTCATCAGAGTCTCACTTGGCAATCAATATATTAAAACAGAGTCATTTGAATTAATTCCGTCAATCAATCAGTCACAAGAGTCTCACTTGGCAATCAATATATTAAAATAGAGTCATTTGAATTAATTCCGTCAATCAATCAGTCACCAGAGTCACACTTGACAATCAATATATTCAAATAGAGTCATTTGAATTAATTCCGCCTAAATATGACAGAAGGATACCAACTTCGTCTACGAAGTTATTTATTCATTATGGCGGTAAACTTTCAAGGTGAACACTTGTATTTCATGTATTATTTATTTATGTGGTTCTCAACAGTTGTCTCTAGTTTATATCTCTGTAAAGTTGAACGTGAACGGTGAAAAAGTTTGCTTGGTGAAAAAGTTTCCTTACATACTCAAGTACACAGAATAATTTAAAATTTTAAGGATACATAGTGTATCTACTTTGCTATTCGCAAATATTAATTTTATTTTTCAATATTTTATTATATATATGTAGATATATATATATATATATATATATATATATATATATATATATATATGTATATATATATATATACATATATATATATATATATATATATATATATATATAGCAAAATATAGGATACTTTTATCCGGATATTACAAATTTTAAAAAAATCGTGACTTGGTTATTATTACGATATTGGTATTGCCAACGTCATCTTTTAACGTGTTTAGTACACTTTATGCTCATAGATATATTATGATATGATACAGTCATAGCCATTTTTTAACGTTTTTAGTAAATTTTATACTCATATCTATTACGATATAATACTGCCAACGCCATCTTTGAACGTTTTTTAGTAAATTTTATGCTCATAGTTATATTACGACATGATACTGCCAACGCCATCTTTTAACGTTTTTTAGTAAATGTTATGCTCGTAAATATATTACGATATAATACTGCCAACGTCATCTACTTCATCTATTATCAACAGTTTTACTTGAAAATACAGCTAAAATTGTAAAGCTCAGTACTCACTGAAGGTATATTACATTTCCTTTTGTCATTAGATGAACACTTTAACTATAGACGAGCAGATAAGTAAATTCAAGCCAAACCTTAAAAAACGTACAAACTAACATAGCATTAGTATGGTGAGTAGCGGTGGGCGATCATAAACAACACTAACGGAATTTTTCTATTATGAAAATATCTCTATAATATCTCTAGATATTTTCATATTCGATATCTATATAAACACGCACAAATTAATAATAAATAAGACACATAAGACCAAATGATACTTTATTTTATTTTTCTGCAAAAGAACCTAAATGTTCATTACGGCCTTAGATCAAGTATCAAACTGTTGAATAAATGTCGTTTCATTAAATAAATAATCCTTGATTTGAATTTATAATGGTCTGACGAAATTAATAATAATTATTACTAATTATTCGATTACCAAGATTATTCAAGTAATAATTTCATAATCGATTATCGAAATATCTCATTAGATTATGATATTACATAAATATCTCATTACTATTCGATTATGGAAATCATTCATAATCACCCAACGCTAATACTAATCTATGGGCCGTAATTTTACGCCAAACCTGTACGGTGTTATATTGTTGTCTAATTTTAATCCAATTTAAATTGATATTAAAATCAAATAAACTTTTCCAAAATATCATCCATTAACGGAAGTATCAATGAAGCAACCTACACGTGTTTATAAATCTGGCGCAGGCGGTGAAATAGTGTAACGCTACTACGCACTAAACAAGCTCATCCGCCGGAAATTCTTAATGTAAACCGAGGGGCATAATTAGATGAACAATCGCATAGTTTAAATTAACAACAAAATACGAGCATAAAACAAAAAAAAGTGGAAACCTACGCGTTTGTAGTGAAACTTGATCATATCGAATGTAATATTAAGTTGTTTATTAACAACTCACGTTTCCATTGTTATTACGTAAGTATCACTACGCTATTCGAAATACAATTAATTCTTGTGTCATTTTTACTCTCATTCACGCATGCGCAAACGAAACAGAAGATTATTTATCCGCTCCTCGCCATCTTCATCTCCCCTCTGAGCTGTATATCTATCACTAGCATATCCAGATATTTGTACGCCGATGTTCATACCTATATAATAATTTCGTATATTAGGTTGTAATTTGTACCAAAGTTCACACTGCAAATAAGCTTTCAGAGAAAGTAGAGAAAAACAAGTCCTATCTAGAATTTCTGCCATAGTGATATATTGTACATAATATAATTTTTATGAATAAATAAATCTTTATTGCTTTTATGTTTTAAGGTAGTTGTCGCGTTGCAGTAAGATTATTTTATTGAAGAACTTTTAATTGAAATTTTAGAGAACCTTCTATTTAAATTTTTTTATTCCATTTTACGTTGACTTAATATTTTAGACAAATCGCTCGACGCGTTTTTTTAAATAAAATGAACTATGGTGAAATACTTACTTCTTCCTGTAACTACACTACAATTTTTGAAAGCGATTTTTACCAAAACTAAGCGAAAAATAATTTTTCTAGGCACTTCTTCTGAACAGTGAATGAAACTGAGCCGTCACGTTCGGGTCGGGTAGCTGAATCGGGTAAACTCGGCCCCCTTCGACAATTTTTAAATATCAAGTGAACTATTGTTTTAGGTGCACCATGCACACTTTTTTCAGATATTCAATTAAATTTGAATCTAAAGTATTTATAATATCTTTCAGTTTTCATAATCTTATTGTTTCATTCGTTTCGGGTAAACTCGGCTCCCTTCGGCATCGGCCAAGCGACTTCACTGTCTAAAACGGAGTGCGCCGTTTCAAGAATTACGTTTTATTTTTTATTAATATTTTATTTCAGTATAATTTAATATAATACGCGTATGTTATTGTATATATTCAGTGCAATATTTCAAGTGTATACAGTTATTTTTTAATATTTTAATTGAGAGTAGTTTAATATAATACGCGTATGTTACTGTATTTTTTTTTCTGATTCGCTGAACTAAAATTCATCATATAACATCAATGTAATTATTATATATATATATATATATATATATATATATATATATATATATATATATAATTTAAAATTAGAAGTTTCACTTCTCTCATGTGGTCATAAGCACACACCCGATTTTTTTTTTATGTTATCATTTGCCTGTTTGTTTAAGTTAATTTGCCACAAACTACAAATCATGTTATTTGTGTTAGAGCATCACGCTAAAACCGCTGTACTGGCTTTAATTGAACTCTCACTGAGATAATAATATTTGAGTTTGAAATTAGATTCTACTGTTATCCCTCTCGAATATTTTCCGTAACTTTCTTTTTATCTGTATCTTTCTGCTAATTTGTCTATCGATTTGTTAGAGCGTCACGCAAATATTACTCTACCAATTTCAGCGAACTTTCATTGAAATAATATTAAAAGTTCAAATTAAAACTTAGCCTCCACTTTTAACCTTATCGAATATTTTCTAACAATTTTTGTCTCTCTGCTTCTGTTAATCGTCTCTATATTTATTAGAGTGTCGAAGTAAGGATTGTTTGTCTGTCTCTTTCTCTTAATTTATCTGTCTATTTGTTAGAGCATTACGTAAGCACTATTAGAAAATATTAAGACTGTCACAGTGATTGTCACTGGTACTCTCAACTTAAAGATCATACTTGCATATTAATTACTTTTGACTCGATCGTGGTCACTTTTGAGACGTAGTTATATCTTACGACCCATAGAAGGAATACCGATATTTTCCAAAAAATATTACAATTAATCACACGAACGAATGAGAGGGTAATTGCAAGTATAACAATACAATAATTCAGGAGTGGACCATGCTAATGGAATCATTAACATGCTCCACTCCTGAATTATTGTATAACATACAATGAACAAATTACACTTTGATACAATCGCACCACGTAAATGAGCAAAGTTGATAGCTATGGTAGAATGTACCGGAGAAACTGGGTCTAGGCGACGATATGGCAAACAGATAGTGACTGCGCGAACATGTGCGAAGGAAGAATCTTATCGATAATGCTATCGTTACTCTTATCATGTGTCAATTGATAAACCCGGTCGGCGTTGAGTTGCACACCCCTCGTAATAGGGTTGCGAATGTCTCAAGTCACTCGCCCTAATGAGGGATGGGCTATAGTAGTTGGGGAAAGGGGCTGTACATTAACCCAAATAGGCGCACGTTTCCGATAGTTCGACAGCTTAAAGTGTTACGTTCGTTTCCTCGTCTTGGCCTTATTAGAGAATCGGCTTAGGGAGGGGGTTGCCAAGCAGTTAATATCTTAACCCTAATTAGGACTATTATAGTATTTTTAAAACCTATTTTTATTTTCATTACACACATCAATGTGACGTAAGACTAAAGCAACCTTCGTTAAAAATACTGTTTGGCTTATTATCAATATGCCATAACTATAGCTAATTTAAAAGAGCTGGTCGTTTCCCCCGACCATAATCTAAGCTTTAAAATAATAATTATAATATGAATTATTTTGAACATTACTTTATAATATAATAAATGTTATAATATAATATAATAATGATAATTTTATTCATACAATAGCTTTATTTACATCCCTAAAAAGTTAAAAAATATTCATACCGGTCAAACGATAATGCAATGTACAACACACATAATGCCATCTATAGTTTCTTTTCTCAAACTTTTCATGTACCATAAACTACAAATCATTAGCGTCAACGCGATTTAAAATTTTACGTAGCGTCATCTGTCATTAACAATCTGAATATAATATACGTATTTGAATTTTTTATGTGTTAGCCAATATTTTAAGTTTTTTTGACTTAAAACTTTCATTAAAATAGATAAAACATTGCTCGAACTACTAATAAATAAAAAAAAGAAGTTTGTTTGTTATTGTTCACTTCCGTATATTATGATATTTATTAATCAGAATTCTAAAATATATACTACCGATAGATACATTAAAAGTTCTCCAGTAAACCTTGAGTTTTGAGCAAGAAACAAATCATGAATGTACAAATATGTTTTTATATGTAATCTCCAATAAAAACGTAGTAAATAACTTGATTAAATAAATTAACGAGACATAGTTACCGTTCCAATTTTATTTACATTACGAAATAACTTTCTAGACCGTGACTGGTAAAATAAATAAAAAAATTGCACGCGCAACACGACGTGACGCGGCGACAACTAAACGATAATGATACAAAAATAGAACGATAATGACACAAACTAAAAACAAAATGGCCGAACCTCGCGCACAAAAGTAAGCAATTATGGTTTAGATATAAAAAACACCCTGATTTGGTGAATATTAATGCGTTTTTTTAATAACAATTTAAAAAAACACAAGAAAAATCCCAATAACTTTGCTTTTATCGAAATCAACGCAAACGAAGTCGCGTTGCTACAAGTAGTTATTTCTAATTTTAAATATAAGAAATTTGTTCAATTAACACTTTAGAAGATAGAGTGGTTAGACAAATAATTTTGCGAATTTTTTTAAAGTATGTGCTAAGTTATTATTTCCTTCCTAATTTTTTTTAAATATAAATGGGTTCATTGCACTGTCTTCTTAAATTACATTTCATAAAATTTTTTGGTTGTAGGTAAAAGAGACCCTTTTAAAACCCTATTAAATTTTAGACCCTATTAAATATTATAATATCCGAAATAGTTTTGGGTCATGAAATTCTACAACTGTACCATTTTTTTAAGTTACACGAGTTAGAATTAAGGATGTTGTGACAAAAGATTACACGGACTTGGATAAAAGAAACCTTATTTAAATATTAAAGTTGTTGTATCCAAAATGGTTTTAGGTCGTCAAATTCTACAATTATGAAGTTTCTTTATGTTACACAAGTTAGAATTTAGGAAGTTGTGACAAAAAATTGCACGAACTTGGGTAAAAGAGACCCTATTAAAATATTATAGTTGTTTTATCCGAAATGGTTTTAGGTTATTAAATTCTATAATTATACCACTTTTTAAGTTACACGAGTTAGAATTAAGGAAGTTGTGACAAAAGATTGCACAGACTTAGATAAAAAAGGCCCTATTCAAATATTACAGTTGTTTTTTTTGCGACATAGTAATTCTACAATTATGTCATTTTTAAGTTACACGAGTTAGAATTAAGGAAGTTGTGACAAAAGATTGCACAGACTTAGATAAAAGAGACCCTATTCAAATATTATAATTGTTTTTTTTGCGACATAGTAATTCTACAATCATGTCATTTTTAAGTTACACGAGTTAGAATTAAGGAAGTTGTGACAAAAGATTGCACAGACTTAGATAAAAGAGACCCTATTCAAATATTATAGTTGTTTTTTTTGCGACATAGTAATTCTACAATTATGTCATTTTTAAGTTACACGAGTTAGAATTAAGGAAGTTGTGACAAAAGATTGCACAGACTTAGATAAAAGAGACCCTATTCAAATATTATAGTTGTTTTTTTTGCGACATAGTAATTCTACAATTATGTCATTTTTAAGTTACACGAGTTTGAATTAAGGAAGTTGTGAAAAAAAATTTCACGGACGTAGATAAAAGAGACCCTATTGTTGTGACAAAAAATTGTACGGATAGAAGGTGTTTCCGCGTTCTTCGGTTTGCAGCACTAAAAAAGGAAACCTGTGACGTCGATCGGAAAGGTATAGCACGACTGTCTCGGCGTTGACCAACAACGTAGATAACATTGCCCAATATTAATTTTTCCTCGAACAATGAATCACATTAATAACTTCCAGCAACTCAACATACTCAGAATTATTTTAATGATTTACTCAGATTAATTAAATTGTTTACTCAGCTGGGTAATTAAAACGAGTCTTAGCCATTGTTTAAAATCGTTATCAATAGCCGCATGTGCCTTTTACGTAAGTACATTATACGTACGTACATATGTGCAGAATCCAGGCATGTAGTTATACTAAATTAAGGCTGCTTACATATAATCCTCGGTAGTATAGTGGTAAGTATCCCCGCCTGTCACGCGGGAGACCGGGGTTCGATTCCCCGCCGGGGAGGATTACTTTTTTTTTTTTTTAAATTCTTTTTTTACAACTTAAAACCTGGCCAATTAATAAATACTTTTGTTTTTTTCTAATAATAAAGAGCTACGATGTTAGAATTATAGCGGTGTTATCAATGTCATTTATTGGTGTTTATGTCTAAATAGATCAAATTACAGTACTTATTTTTGTTTTTTTATCCTTTTTTACAACTTAAAAACCAGCCAATTACAAACAATTTTTTTTATTTCAATAAGTAATGAAAGCATATGAGCAAGAGGTACGATGTTAGAGTTACAGCGGTGTTACTATTGTCATTTATTGCTGATTATGTCTAAATAGATCAAATTACAGTAATTATTTTTGGTTTTTTATCTTTTTTTTAAAACTTAAAAACCAGCCAATTAATAAACCATTTTTTAAAATTTTAACAAGTAATGAAAGCATATGAGCAAGTGGTATGATGTTAGAGTAACAGTGGTGTTACTATTGTCATTTATTGCTGTTCATGTGTAAATAGATCAAATTACAGTAATTATTTTTGGTTTTTTATCCTTTTTTTACAACTTAAAAACCAGCCAATTAATAAACCATTTTTTTATTTTATAAGTATTGAAAGCATATGAGTAAGAGGAACGGATGTTAGAGTTATAGCGGTGTTATTATTGTCATTTATTGTTGTTTATGTATAAAGAGATGAAATTACAGTCAACATTTTATTTTTTTTAATACATAGGTGTATTGGACTCACTGTCTGTCATACAATACAAATTTCGTTAAAGCATTAATTGAAATTAAATTGTTTTAAATGCTTTAGACTGTATATACTGAATAATTGTTTGACAACTCCAATGTTTATAATTCAAAAATATTCATAATAATATCTTTATATTACTCTATTGTTAAATTTAAAAGAAACACCCTGGTTTATTCATTACAAAAAAAATAGGAAATGGGGTATATGAATTTTTTTGTTAAGTTATGTGAGATCTATAACTTTGTCATACTCTTTTGATATACCTACCACGGGAAAATTATTGCACAATCTTGATAGCCTCTTTAATTTTCCTTTAAAGATCCTCAACAACATACAAGGAAATTATCAAAAATAAGTTTGATTACAGGTTTTTTTACTTTAAAACTAATTCAGTAAAAAACACTTTAACAGGCGCGTTTTTAATAATACAATTGAGTTGTTTTTAATATTTATAAATAGAATGCGGTTCAATGTCTATATAAATTGCAAGATTAATAAAACGTTGAATTTATTAAAATAAAGCTGATAGCAAGTGCAAGTGGCAAAGGTGAATCTCGCAGTGTTTTTATTACCCACATTGTTTATTTTATTAAGAAATAAATAACAATAAGAAACAGTTGACGTGAGACAAATATTTATATTTATATTATCTGAAAATCGAGACAAATATTTATATTTGTGAAAAGTGAGACAAATATTTATATTTATATTATCTGAAAATCGAGACAAATATTTATATTTGTGAAAAGTGAGACAAATATTTATATTTATATTATCTGAAATAAGAAACAGTTGAAGTGAGACAAATATGTATATTTATATTATCTGAAAATCGAGACAAATATTTATATTTGTGAAAAGTGAGACAAATATTTATATTTATATTATCTGAAATAAGAAACAGTTGAAGTGAGACAAATATGTATATTTATATTATCTGAAAATCGAGACAAATATTTATATT
Source organism: Druceiella hillmani (assembly GCA_039881145.1). NCBI lineage: Eukaryota > Metazoa > Arthropoda > Insecta > Lepidoptera > Hepialidae > Druceiella > Druceiella hillmani. Next base: position 16,871,289 of record JAYKKI010000033.1, read on the forward strand.
TGTGAAAAGTGAGACAAATATTTATATTTATATTATCTGAAAATCTACTTTTAAATTGGAAAATTAAAAGTAGATTTATTTTTTTTCCAATTAAAAATAAATTGGAAAAAAAATCGTAAAAGACACAAAAATAAAAATTAATTACAACGTCTGGCAGGACTTCCGATAGAAACGTGATTAGTATTTTTTTTTGTAAAATTGAAATTTTATTAAGTATTGAATATATTTGGCGTTAATTTTGTAGAAATTCATTATTCACAATTAAATGAAACTACGTGATGTATATTATTTCTACTTTCTTTGAGTTCTTTACTACGACCTATGTTTCGTTGTATTACAACATCTTTAGGTGGGTTAATAGCAAAGACATCTGTGCTAATAGTCCACCTGAAAATCTTGTAATACAACGAAACCTAGATCGTGGTAAAGAACTTAAAGAAAGTAGAAATAATACTACATCACGTAGTTTCGTTTAATTGTGTTTATATAAGTGCCTAAATGTGTATAGAACTCTCGTAGTGCGAATTCTACTCGTGTTTTAGAAATGTTTGGTTTCCAAAACACTTTTTTTTCAACACCAGTGTTTTAAAATGACTCACTCACGTCAGGTCGACACCGCATGCAGCAGTAGTAAACAAACGGCACCTGTGCACACGTTATATCAATAATACGGCATTGAAGCCCTTGTCGATATTAACCGTTTATGGGTCCAGCATACTATTTAAAAATATTTTCCTCGACGAGTAATTAGACGGTAGAAAAACTCATCAGTATTACTTTTCACAAAATTTGTAATATAATATTATACGTTTGATGTTTATATGAAGACAAAACTTTGTACCCCTTTTTAAGCATGTTGAGTGCACGGAAGAGTGTGAGTTTTGGCATAGTTAAACTTTATATAGAGAAGCAGAACAGAAAGCTAAAATGTATATATAATATGTGTTACAAATATATTCAATTATATATTACAAATACATTAAATGATTCATTGTTTACGTTATACTGTCAATGTCAAACGCATAATAATAGTCTGTGGTCAAACAGTCGCACAGCATAGCTTCATAAATACAACGAAAAATATGCAAAAAACATGTGCCCACCCCCTTATGTCCGGTGCTACTAAAAGGCTATTAACCTAAAATTATGAAAAAATAGAGTTTTTAGAAACCTATATGAAACTTTTAAGAGAACTATAGCTATTATTCTAGACCTTATAATTATTTATAAGATGCACCATATTTGAATGTATGGAAAAGATACAATAGGCAATATATTTTCTTTGTGAAAAATTAATATTTTGAAATAGTCTAACAGGAAATACTATATGGGTAGATAGTATTTTAAATGTTTATAAGTGGCTATTTATTTAGGTAATAGGTTATACATGGAAAAAAGGTTTACTAAGTGTTTTATCAAAAATAACTTAGAATAATTTTATTAGTAATATACACCGTAGCATCATTCGTATCTCAATGACGTACAGTTTTAAAAGCACACTGTCGTACTGAGATATCGATAAATTAAAAACTTTTTAAATAAAAGAAAAAAAAATTAATAAAAGCAAACAAAGCTGCAAATGTATTTTAAAGTGTAATTTTTTGAAAGTTTCTATTTTTTTACTGAAAATACAAAATACAAAAAATACTGTTTTTCAGTTCCAAGTGGCGCTCGATACTTTTTTTATAGAATAACAACGCAACTAACACATTTTTTTTCACTGAATCAACGAAATTGTTAGTTTTTCGACTTAATTCAATATTTCCTGTAACTAAACACTAAATACATAAAGCTGAATGCAGCTATGAAAGTACTAAACAGAAAATACCAGGAAACATAAAAAAAGTATAACTAAAAAACGGTTTGCGAAGACACATTTGAAATTTGGTATTTGACAACCGTTAAAGGCATTTGTCGGTAGTAAAAGTATTTTTAAATCGTTTTTCACTAACGCTATAAATATTGAAAACCTTGGTTAAACAAACTTCATTTCAGTTAAAAAAATAGCTAGTCACTTTTTACAAAAATGCACATATTCTCAAAAAAAAACTGTTAGATGACAAAATATCATATTTACTTAGTAAATGAAAAAATCAAAACGCAAAGACATAATTTTTCAATCATTAATCTGTTTTTCTATTTTCATGAGCGTAAACCACCTCAAACGATTTCTGCATTTGAATGTAATTCTAAGTTGATATATCTCTATCTTCAGAATTGTCCTTCTATTTCTGACGTAATTCTGTTTTAAAAGTAGAAAAAACAAATAAAAAATAATAAAATACTTACCAAAATATTTCATAAGTTCCTCCTTGGCCATTTATAACCTCAAGAATGTTGACAAACACAATGTGAAACACCACTGGCAAACTGTATTCCTGTATAATTCAAAATTGCACAAATCACACAATTGTCGATGTTAAGAGAGACACTGTCATTTTGTTATTTCAATTCACACTTAAATATCAATTTATTTAATCAAAGGTTAAATCGTATTTATTTAGAATTTAGCTATCGACGAGTTGACGCGACCTATTAGATTTAATTTTTTTTATTATCATATTAAAGGCTTTTCTTTTGAACGTTAATATAGCGTTTAATAAATGTAATATTTGTATATTATATGCGAATTAAAGTAAACTTTTTGTTTCTTAATTTTTGTACTCTTAATGTTTTTTCCGTAATTTTCTTTACGATCTTTTACAGATCTCCAACAAAACAGGTTTTATCATTAATTTATCGTGATTCTATAAAAAAAACCGTGTGATATGGCTAAATAAACTTTGTTTTACAGAATAACATTTTAAATGATAAACTTAAACAATTTTGATTAAATTAGATTCAGGAGTTACAAAATGGTGGTAGAATCGGAAATCATAATAATATACATTTACAAAAGAGAAAAGGTGAACAAATTAAAATCAAAATCTTGCGAAGTGGTACGATTTCAGTACTTTATATGCCGTGCTTACAGCAAAAAAAGATAATAGTATAAGATAAAAAACGTAAGAGCCAGACAGGTATTTAACTAAAACAAAATTAATTTCTTCATAAAATTGACTAAAATAACGTAACAACAGAAACGCCTTTAAAGTTTCAATTTGTTCGTAAATGAAGTTTACAAACAGTAATAGATTTCCACCAAAAATTACGTACACAACACTAAGTATTTCCGGCGACGTTCACTTAGACGATTACCTGGGAACAAAAGAGACAAACACAGCGTGAGAAATAAGTTGCGACAAGGTATACAGTGTGCACGCACGCACAATATATTTTTTAATAATAATTGTCAGTCATGTAAATGTTATGAACAAAGTGATTAACAAGACCTTATTTATAATGCCAGGGTAATTTGCAAAATGCCCAAAGTGGAAAGGCAATATAATAATAAGCATTCAAAATATTAAATTGGCCAGGCATTCTGAACAATGTCCATCATCTATTGGGCAAATTAATAAAAATGTGTGTCTTATTAAATTACTTTATAAAATCTTACCCTTAAAAATAAAAGAGAATCTTCGTTTATTTACTTTTTAAGTATAATTTCTTTAGGAGCGACTTGAGAGTAACTCAGATTTTTTTTCCGACGGAAATTACATTCAGTAAGTTTATAGTTTGCTATAGAATTTCGTGAGTGTGTTATATAAACACATATATACTTGAATTTATTTCTATTCTATTTTTATAAAGTTTAATAATAATATAATTATTTTGTTTGAAAATGTCCATCATCTATTGGGCAAATTAATAAAAATGTGTGAAAAAATAAAATAAAAATCTTACCCTTAAAAATAAAAGAGAATCTTCCTTTATTTACTTTTTAAGTATAATTTCTTTAGGAGCGACTTGAGAGTAACTCAGATTTTTTTTCCGACGGAATTGACATTCAGTAAGTTTATAGTTTGCTATAGAATTTCGTGAGTGTGTTATATAAACACATATATACTTGAATTTATTTCTATTCTATTTTTATAAAGTTTAATAATAATATAATTATTTTGTTTGAAAATGTCCATCATCTATTGGGCAAATTAATAAAAATGTGTGAAAAAATAAAATAAAAATCTTACCCTTAAAAATAAAAGAGAATCTTCCTTTATTTACTTTTTAAGTATAATTTCTTTAGGAGCGACTTGAGAGTAACTCAGATTTTTTTTCCGACGGAATTGACATTCAGTAAGTTTATAGTTTGCTATAGAATTTTGTGAGTGTGTTATATAAACACATATATACTTGAATATATTTCTATTCTATTTTTATAAAATTTAATAATAATATAATTATTTTGTTTGAAAATGTATAGTAGCGAGGTGGTCCCTTATTAATATGGTGATGATCTGATAATGAGATTCCAAAATGGAAAATGGAACTGCTTAATGGATGGCAGTAAATCAACTTGTGTATTCAAGATATTTTTATTGGTAGTTGTTACTTTGCAAAATAAAGTCACCATTGATCAGGTCAGGATCTGATTAAATTCTGGAGATGAACAATGAAACTCCTTAACGGATGATAGTAAATCAACCGTGATTGATGATATTTGCTATTGGTAGTTGTTACTTTGAGAAATAACTTTACCATCGACTAGGTCAGGGTCTGATGGTATATTCTACAGATGAACAATGGAATTCCTTAAGGGAAGATGGTAAATCAACCATGATTAAGATATTTGTTACAGGTAGTTGTTTCTTTACCATCAACCAGGTCTTGGTTTGATGAGGTTCTGGAGATGAGCAATGTAATTCCTTAACGGATAATACTAAATCAACCGTGATTCAAGATAGGTATATGCTACGGGTAGTTATTATAAAATCTAACCTAAGAGTAGATTATTATAAAATCTAACCTAATATAACCTAAACTAATCTAACCTGTTCTTATTCCTACGACACACACCGCAACACTTATCAATATTCATAATGCCCAGACAATGTTATTATAAAATCTAACCTAAGAGTAGATTATTATAAAATCTAACCTAATATAACCTAAACTAATCTAACCTGTTCTTATTCTTGCGACACACACCACAACACTTATCAATATTCATAATGCCCAGACAATGTGGATAAATAAAGAAGTTTGCATTTTTATTAATCACATTGCCCGATTCGACTTGTCATTATTCATATTGCCTGGGATTTTTTTATAATACCCTTATTCATCCATTATGCTTCATTTCGTCCATGACATAAACACCAACTCGGAAAAAATACAGGCTATAAGAAAAACAATTTATAATCTGAGCAATATTACCTGTGAAACGAAAAAGGGAAACAATTGTAGTCTAGCATAAAAATCAAAAGCATTTAGAAATTTGTCATCATAAATCATTCATTGTAAGTCATCCTGAAGTTGTAAGAAATCAAAAGCTTAGTGCACAGAACAACAATCGTAATATAATAAACGCGAAAGTGTATTTGTTTGTCTCTCCTTCACGTCGCAACGCAGCAACGGATCTACGTGAATTTTTTGCACAGCAATAGTTGGCAGGACGGAAAATGACACATATATACTTTTATCTCGAAAATATAATAAACGCGAAAGTGGATTTGTTAACTTTATTTTACGTCACAACGCATCAACAGATCTACGTGATATTTTACGCAGCGATAGTCGGCGGGCCAGAAAATGACATAGGATGGATACTTTTATCTCGAGAATGTAATAAAAGCAAAAGTGAATTTGTTTAATATTATTTTACGTCATAACACAGAAACGGATCTACGTGATTTTTTACGCAGCGATAGTTGGTGGGCCGGAACGTGCCATAAGTTACCATTTATTCTGGGAAATCTCATTTCTTTGGCGTATTTGAAACTGTAAAAGTGCACAAACAAAATATGAAGGAACGACGCAATGGCGCGACGGATCAGCGTGATTTTTGGAATCCCGGGAATATACTTGGAAAACCCGTGCTTTTCATATGGTAGGCACCATATCTTGCTATATTTCATACGTTCGCGTGCATCTAACGCCAAAAATGTCCACCACTTAGTGCTAATTGGTACAACCTACAATATCATATACAGAAGCGTCAATACCGCTCTGTTCTGTGTTTATGGTCGATATTTGTTTAATGATAAATATTCCATTCCCTATAACTTTATTACTATAATCACACGTAAGTTAGTAACTATAACCTCGCGAATAAAAGCTAATCACACATAAATATAAGCGTGTGCAGAATACGCTTATTACAAGTGAAATTTCTATTGGTAATGAAAATTATTTGATTAAATACACAAAGATAAAAAGAGTGCGAGTCCCGTAGTGGAGACGTGCTCCATTTTTTTACACTAGCTTGTTTCGCTCTACGGTGATATCAGTTTTTATGTGAGTAAATTTCTATAATTAAAAGTTAATCAAAGGTTAATAAAAAGTTTAACATACATTAAAAATAACTGATTATAATTAAACATAGATATTTTAACACAGTAATAAAATATGTGAAACATCAGAACATCGATGATATGAAATCATCAAATATCGATAATATTAGTTTACGACATAATATCGAATTAAATAAAGTAATAACCTCCTTTAATCTTAACGTCATCTATGTTTTTCGAAAACATTATAAAATTTTTATGCCAAAGGAATGACGTTTGTTTTAATGCATTGTGTGAGTCGATAAGTCGACAATTTTTTTAGGCTCCATGTCCAAGCAAGGAACCCTTATAATTTAAACATCTATTGAAATGAAATTTGGTATGAAGACAGATCCAAAATCGTAAACCAAAATCCGAAAGAAAACGACTAGGAAAAAGTTTTCCATTCCATTGACTGAAAAACTTTTACTTGCCCCATCAAGTGGGTGCAGGTGAATAGGGTAGGGTAGATTTCAAAACAGAGTAACACATTCCCTGGAGCTAAGTCATAGTTTAAGCTACGTCATAGGCATAGTTCATTAATCAGACACCACCACACCATTATCAGACACCACCACCCTCCTCTCCAAATAGTATTGTAAAAAATGCAGAAATATATCCCTTTAATGAATACTTTTAATGAAAAGTATAACGGACACTGAAGTCAATTTCAGAAAAAAATTGAAAAACATCTTCATGGCACTTTGTAAATAATAATTAAGTCTGATAAATTCGACGGAACCATATATATATATATATATATATATATATATATATATCTGTTGCGCGGCAAAATAAATATTGTATCATTGCCGACAACATCAAATAATATACACCTAACACAAGATTATCTGACCGACAACGTCAAATAATACACACCTAACACAAGGTTGTCCGACCGACGACGTCAAATAATACACACCTAACACAAGGTTGTCCGACCGACAACGTCAAATAATATACACCTAACACAAGGTTATCCGACCGACAACGTCAAATAATACACACCTAACACAAGGTTGTCCGGCCGACAACGTCAAATAATACACACCTAACACAAGGTTGTCCGGCCGACAACGTCAAATAATACACACCTAACACAAGGTTATCCGACCGACAACGTCAAATAATACACACCTAACACAAGGTTGTCCGGCCGACAACGTCAAATAATACACACCTAACACAAGGTTATCCGACCGACAACGTCAAATAATACACACCTAACACAAGGTTATCCGACCGACAACGTCAAATAATACACACCTAACACAAGGTTGTCCGACCGACAACGTCAAATAATATACACCTAACACAAGGTTATCCGACCGACAACGTCAAATAATACACACCTAACACAAGGTTGTCCGGCCGACAACGTCAAATAATACACACCTAACACAAGGTTGTCCGGCCGACAACGTCAAATAATATACACCTAACACAAGGTTATCCGACCGACAACGTCAAATAATACACACCTAACACAAGGTTGTCCGGCCGACAACGTCAAATAATACACACCTAACACAAGGTTGTCCGGCCGACAACGTCAAATAATACACACCTAACACAAGGTTATCCGACCGACAACGTCAAATAATACACACCTAACACAAGGTTATCCGACCGACAACGTCAAATAATACACACCAACAATCTTGAATTTCAGTGATTCTAAAGTAAATCTTTATATTTATATAAGTAAAGAGAAAACTTCGTACCTTTTTTAAGCACATACGCGCACGGAGGAGTGTAAGGTTTGGCAGAGTTAAAGTCTATATGCAGGAGTGAAGAAAGTTAACATTTATATGTAATATATATTACAAATATATTAAATTATGTATTACAAATACATTAAAAGATTCATTGTTTTTGTTCATACTGTGAATGTCAGACACATAATAGTCTGTGGTCAAAAAGTCGCAAGCATTTTAAAACGTCAGATTGACTGAATGAGTTCCACGTAAGCGAATAGCGTTCAAACTTAAAAACTTAAAAATTTAATGAATTACGATCGAATTATGACCAATGGGCAACCACTGGTTATTACAAAATGGCTACGAAGACTTATAATGGACGCGTTCTACAAACTTTTTATCGGTTTTTAGTCAGTTTTTTTTCTTTATTTTGCAACCCATAAACATCTATGTTTTAATTTCGATAACCATCAATTATCGATGTTTAGTTATCGATATCAACGTCGGCCATCCTTAATACAAAGTCCCATAACGATATCAGTTTAATTTTCATCCGACTGCAAAAGCTTACAAATTTACAATAATCACAAAATGGGGATTGCGACGTAGTTTGAAAACAAAATAAAGATAAAAAATATTTTTGAAATTGTCGAATAAAAACGTAACGGAAAACATCTCGGGGAAAAAAGTGCTTCCCGAGATGTTTTCCGTTAAGTCCTTCACTAATTTCCGAACTATAATGTTTTTTGTCTGTATTAAAAACGTATTATTTGAAACTAGCATCAATAGCACAAAACGCACAATAGAAAAGCCTTCACAAGCCTGATACATCAAAACCACCAATACATAATAATGATGTCCTCAATATTTAATCGTGCATCGATTACCTCGAGGAACTGAAGACATTTCGATAAACTACCCCCTCACTTTCTCACCGCATTCCAATGAATGCTCACCTTTATGATGGACGTGAACAGATTACGTGCTTGGTCTAAGCGGGTGCCTTAGACCAAGCACGTAATCAGACAATATGTGTCAAATGTTAGGTTACATTTTGATGTCTCTAAATTTTAAGGGACGATTAAGAAACAGTAACTAAAGCATATAATGAAAAAACATATTTTTTAAAATTCTTTTTTCGTTATACGATTTAGTTACTGTTTCTTGATAGCTCCTTTAAATTTGGTTACTCGTCAAAACGTAACCGAGTATATTGTAACCGAGTTTATTTTTCCAAAGTACTGTGAATATATATGTCGAGAAACGGGACCATAACGAAAAGTGAAACATGTATAACAAACCGCCAGTGCAGTAAATTATTTCAGTTTCATTCGACATTCATAATTTTTTCTTCCAGTAAAATTGTTAACTTCATTATACGACTAGGTGTATACGGTGGTTTCACCAGCGTAGAATTATCTAATCATACAGCTTCCCCCCGCCCCGAGGTTATTAAACGCTCCCGCTCCGTTCGCCAAACGACATCGATCGTCCGGTTCAAGGATAGGTATATTTTCGTAATTACATGTGATGATAGATCAATGAATAAACCAGGCAAGGCTCTCTACCTTGTACCGTTTAATTAAGCAATGTTCTCTGACTATAGTTATGTTTTCACTGCTCTACCCTTAACGATATATATATATATATATATATATATAAAGAAATACGTTATTCGCTGACTGAAAAGTAGTTGATTGTGGTTAAATTAAATTTAAACGATGCCGTTTTTCAGAAAATTGGAAACAATATCCATAATTATTTGTCATCTTTTTCCTACACACGGTACTTGCAAACATTGTTCAGCGCCGCTAGGGGGAATAAAAGGCGAACAGCTGTGAAGACATCGCCACTACGGGTAAAAACCGCACTCCGGGCAAGTATTGGGTGTGTTAAAAAGAGTTATGTGTAATATTTTTTCGTGCACCGAATTAAATGAAGGGTGTGTTTCACGTTTTATTTCAAGCCAACGAATAGCGTCTTTTTGTCCGACATCTACTCCCGGACAACGTGTATTTTACGATATATTTCTTAAAGAAACTGACAAAGAAATAGGGTGATTATTTTCACAGAAATAAACCTGTTGATAGCCTCTTTAACATGCGTATCAGCACATTCGTTGTGACTATCGACAATACATTACCTTCTTCCAAAATAAATACGTCGAGAAAGTATTTCGAAACGATACGATACGGCATCACAAACTCAATATCTAAAACGGGAACATAACAGCTGTACTATTAGAAGTAACAATTGAGACAAAAACGGCCAACAATGTTAACAGCGTGTCACAGCTGTGTTAACAATGAATTAATACTTATAATAATATGAAAAGAACTCACGATACTCGTCGATTAATTAAAATTTAATGAGGAAAACAAATGTCTTTCTTCGGATCTATGCAAAGTGCATGCATTATTTTTATATGGAAAACTGTTGAAAATCTATAAACAAAAATGTCATGATTGATACAATAGTTTAAATTATTATTAAAAGTAGTAGAAACCATTTTTAAAAATTTGGAAGATGAAGGAGGGCGAGGGATGAAAGAGAGAAATGTGTATTTGACAAAAATTTTTTTATTTCATTTATTATAATTTCAAGTTACAAGGGGATGAAGAGTGAAAATTTTTTTTAATAATCTTAAAAATTGACCCGAGTTACAAAAGTTTAAATTTAACCTACAGAGAAGGACGGCAATACTGTGTTGTGAGGTCATTTTTAATATTGCACATTATATTTTACGAGAGGAAAAGAGACAGGGATATACCCAACTCTATATCTTCAAATTTAGAAGCCTACAACTGGCTTATTTTTCAATCAATTTTTGAATTTTTTTCAAGACTGGTTTTTAATTAACTTATATTTCACAATATTGTGCGAAAAATATCAAAATTTAGAATGAGTCAACTACCGTAATGTAACAAAATTACAATTTTGAGAAAATCGTATCTAAAGGCTTTTACTTATAATAAGTAAGATATCATATCGGCTATTATACATAATATGAATTGCATTGAAATATAGGAAAAAACAAGTTTCATTTTGTTGAATACGTTTAATAAAAAACAAAAAACAAACAGTCGCCGATTGATCGATAATCCTAGACTAAACGATGTAACACGATACCCCATTTAATACCCTCTTTAAATTCTTTAACGTTTTAGGAAGGACAAGTGTACCCGGACACTGCACGCTACTTCTGCGACTTCATTATTCCATAGATCGTCGGAGCGTGCATCGGTTTATTCAACTCGACGCATCTCCGGGCAAGCGGAAGGGGACGATGGCCCAACAGTGCATCCACCCTACGAGACGGTTCTCGTCTGAGCCACAAAATATGCGGCGTCTGCACAGCAAATTGGACATAAAGTAGATTCAGTAATATAGTAAGGAGTCAAACATATATTTTCTTCCAAACCAATAGCAGAACGGACAAACACACTGCATAAGGATGTCTTAGGGACTTACGAAGCAAAGGCCCGTAAAAGGGCTGTTTCCTAAACTACTAAGTAAGTACATTTCGTTTATATTAAACCCTAGCTGTGCCCGTAAATTCGTACGCGCAGCCCATTGAAAATCGTATAGACCCCCTCCTCCCTCTCCCCACTCCCTTTTTTATGGATATATACGTTTCACTTCTGGTAACGCCCATTTCGCCAATGTATGTCCGAGTGGAAAACGTCAGTGCGTGATATAAAATATAAGTGGGGCCATCTATTGATGTATATGTGAACACTATACATTTGAGTAATTACTACGCGTCAAATAGGTAGGTACTTCTTTGTTCTTCGTTGTTGTAAATGAATTTTTGAAATATCTTCTGATTAAGGGTCCATTTTCGTAAATTCCAGAAATCATTCGTTTTACATACAATGATTATTTGCCTACTCTTTTTTGGTTTCTAATTATAATGATTACTTCGTTGCAGACGGCCGGACAGATATTTCCACTGGACAAATAATTTATCCATTTTGATTTTTATATTCGCCTTTTCTTTATTTAAAGTATAAGTAATAAAATCAACAGCAAAAACTGGTGAAAGGAGTAGAAACATCTTTGTTTAGGATGTATGAAATAATAAATATTGGTATTTTATGGATATCATTGGATAACATTGATAAATTATGGATATCTTCATAATTACATTTGATTATGGATAAATAAAAAATACAAATAAATAAAACCCTATCTTATTTTCCATATTTGTTAGTATGAAAGACATTTCTAAGCGCATCTCATTTGAGAGCAAGACCTCGCCTCGAGTAGTTGGCTCGCGTCGATTTGTTTCTCGCCTCCAATATTTCATTTTATTATCTAACTATCTTATTTGGGCAGTGCGCATTGGGAGTGAAAACGACTTTGATCATTGTCATTACTAAATATTAATGATTTTGTTTTTTTTGGTTATTTATTGTCACCTATGTTTTTTTAGTTTAGTTTTGAATTTACCTTAAATTATTTATATTCGAACCTGCTGTTAGCAAAACAAACTTTGCACAATATTATCGAAATACGTTGTACTACGATATTTTGATAGAATCAAAATCCTTCGTGATGAAAAAAAACAATTTATATTTAATTAATTTAAGTTTTATTTTATTTTGGTCTGTACGAATAATACACGTTTTTTTTATAAATGTCGAAAATACATGGGTTAGTAAAGAAACAACACGTACTATACCAAAATCTACGATTTATGCAACTAAAATTTTATCATCTAAGATATTCAGTACGTCAAAACCTCGTAGCAAAAATGTTTGCCCGTGCAATATGCAATAATTGAAGATTTTTTGAAGTTCTACTATTTTAATAAAATCATATAATTATTTTAAACCTCTATATAACGTTTACTAGAAAAAATCTTGCCATTGCGACTGACACACGTGAAAAGTGATCATTTCAGTATAAACACATTCGTTTTAAAGTAATTATTTTACGAATGTCATTATTATTGAAAAACTAAGTTCGTGTCATCAACATTCTCTCGCGTTATATAAATACTAACGTGACACTTGAACCGAGTTTTCTAAGTTTTGTACAGTCGCAACGGTTCCAAAAATATTTCTATAGTTTGTGTCGAAGAGTAAATTCCTCCATAGATATTTTTCCCTCATTCTAAATAATATAATCAATCAACAATTTTTCTAGGACTTTTGTGTCGTTTCTAGGAATTTTCTAGGATATTTGATCAAAAAATCTGTAATTTTTTACTCGTTAAGCTCTTTTGACAGGGCACTGTAAATTGGCACGTCTTTAATATAAAAAGACTAAGAAAAATTGTCTTTCATTACATTCACGTTTTACAAGAAAAGATAATTTAATGGCACCTTTGTGAGTTTAACTTTTTACATGACGTAAAAAGTTAAATTTTATTAAAATATTTATTCAAACCCTCTTTAATTTGATTTGAATATTTTAAAAACGTTAGTCAGTGTTAAATGTATGAAACATTAAGTTTGTATGTAGCACGGTTTTGAACAAATCGGTTGTGTATATAGAAATACGTAAATATATTGGCTACTATATATTTCATAGTCAAAAAACATAGTGCATATTCAAAAAATTATGATATCTTGTTTTCCTTCAACCTTTTCATGGTCTTCTAAAAAGCCATATTTTTTCATAATTTTAAATTGAGTAATTTCGGAAATGGGGGTGGGCTATTATTTAGCGTTTATTCCAGTACACCTCTGAAGATGTAACACCTAAAATTATAAAAAAAAATATTTTTGAAACACTTTGTCCTGTTAGTCGGAAGTAGACCCTTTCTGTTTAGATTCTAGTCTAATAAATTTCATTGAAAAAGATCCAGCAGCAATACAGTCCTACGTTTAAAGATACGGCACAGTTGCTACTGTTATACTTTTCGGTTTTTGGACACAATTTTTTGTTTACCATTTCTGACGGTAAGTAATTCCGAACTATAACCGTAACATTGAAAAACCCAAATCCAATGACCCCGACTAATATCGGCTTAACAGTAAGGTGGCTTCCATAAGCACGAAGTTCTATTTAGGCCGTCTTTGATCCAATCCTCTCATGTAGCCTGCCGTAGCTTTAGGAGCGACACCATACAGACAGAATGCAGTTTTTCATTTTATTTCTAGAAAGCTTTTTCCCAGTATTCTTTCACTGAGTAAATCAATATGTCGTAAACAATTCACAATTAAATGAAATTACGTGATGTAGTATTATTACTACTTTCTTTAAGTTCTTTACGGCGACCTTGTATTACAACAGCTTCACCTGAAAATGTTGTAGTACAACGAAACGTAGGTCGTGGTAAAGAACTTAAAGAAAGTAGAAATATTACTACATCGCGTAGTACATACTTAAAGAAAGTAGAAATAATACTATATCACGTAGTTTCATTTAATTGTGAATAATGAATTTCTACAAAATTAACGCCAAATATATTCAATATTCTTAAACAATTATTACAAATTTTGGAAAAATTTAAAAATGTTATGGAAATTAGGGCAAATGAAATAACTTCATTTTAAGCAATTTAAAGGCATTTTGATTTGTTTTCCTTTTTCGTTAAATATATATTAAGTCGAATAAATTTGAAACTACATTTACAGAGTAAAAAAATTCGACAGAACGGAAAACTTTCTAAAAGACAATGTTAAAAAGAATAACATCGATACTTTTAAGTCGCCACATTTTTACGCTGAAGGTACATTGACACTGCTTCCAAATAGCAGCAAGGCATAGACAAAGATGGTGTATGTATAGCTTGATTTCTTTATGAAGTTTAGATTTCAAAATATTTTTTATAAGAATGTGAAGTTTCATAGCTCAGTAGCCAGACCAATATAAACACTATAAACATCTATTTACCACTTGTTTTGTTACATTGATATAGCAAGCCAATTCTATGTGTTCCTGAGTATAAAATAAAACGATAATAATAGTAAAATTGTATTCAAACGTTACCTCAAGGGTTAAGCGTCCTGTACTGCACAGACACCGGACGCCGCGCGATTTCATCAAAGCAATATACCACGCGACACACCAAAAACCTTATTAGGCTTTGAATAATAAGCGACACGAGTATTATTTTACAGAAATAAAAACCTATTATACTCATTTCACTCATTATACATATTTTTCTCTTTAAGTTTTTTTTCGATATCGAGGAAAATAAGGAAATAATTCTCCGTATAAATGCTTAAAGCCAAAAACATGTAGTTTATTTTAGTGTTATGTTCAATTTTGTTTATTTATTCGTTTTTAACATAAAAACCGTTAAAATAATTAGTTTATGGTAATGCCGCCTCTCCTGTATAATCCGTACAGTCCATGGTGGAGATAAACTGTAACTCCGTCACTACACTTCATCTTTTATATATTCTGCTAGGTGGCATCAAGAGTTGTACTGACTATTTGTCTGGATACCTCATTAAGGAATATCTCATCCATCACCGACGTGGTTCCACCAGCACAACAATAATTCATCACAAACACACAAGGTGGAATTATCGCCATAGGAGCAATCTTTTACAATCAACCAAATCACCAAGTAAAATATATATTATGTGTTGTGGAAGACTGCAATAGATTGTCAATATAACTGCCAAAAAAACAATTAAAATAACAACAAATAACGTAGCAAGCTAACAAAACATAACGAATAACAAGTAATTAATAAAAATATATTAACAAGAATAAAGGAGATGGACAGGATTTGGGAGGGAAAACCAGGGAGGGTACAATACAGAGTTACGAAAGGGAATCACGAAAGGGAATCACAGCCGCCATTGAATGCGTGAAATGACGGCAAATCCGGATACCAAGGTCGAACTAACTCCATAGTTTGGCAGCATGAACCGTAAAGGAATATTGGTAGAAGGCGGTATCATGTTTGGGAGAAGTAAAGTAAGAAGATCGAAGATTCGAAGGGAAGTTTAAGGCCATGCGCACTTACGGCTGAGAATCTAGACCTATGGTAATCCGGGCTACGAGAATTCTTCAATACATCAAAGAGAAGGCAAAGAATGTACTGATTGCGTCCAGAGTAAATTTCCAACCAGTTACGCTACGTCTTGTATACGATATACATGGTCATGTATACGATACAAATTTTCTGAGACCAAAAATGTAGCGAACGCACAAATTTTGAAGTCGTTCTCCATAGTTATGCAAAGATGGCAGGAGTGTCTGGTAAATTTTTGAGAGGAATTTGAAAAAATATTTGCTTTACCAATAGGTATTTCCTATTGGTTGTAATTTAAATTTGGTTCGAATATCTTTTTCCAAATATTTATTAATCTGACATTATATCTAAACCATTGTTTTCCTAATTAATTACTTTTTACACAATTAAATGTAGTATTATTTCTACTTTCTTTAAGTTCTTTACCACGACCTAGGTTTCGTTGTATTACATCTTCAGGTGGGCTGTTAGCAAAGATTTTTGTAAAAATATTCATGTTAAATTTGGTTCGAATATCTTTTATCAATTCTTGTGAATCTTGTTTAATTCTTGCTGACTATAATTAATTCTTGAACTAAAACTTCTTCTAAAACTATATCTAATTCTTATGAATCTTTGCTAACATCCCACCTGAAGATGTTGTAATACAACGAAACCTTGGTCGTGGTAAAGAACTTAAAGAAAGTAGAAATAATATTACATCACGTAGTTTCATTTAATTGGGAATAATGAATTTCTACAAAATTAACGCCAAATATATTCAATAATTCCTTTATAGTTGCATAAATTAATAAATAAAAAGTGCAAATTATGCCAGGGAAATTCAAATTGCCGAAACGCAACACTATTGGTTAGAACGAAACGTGACGTCAGAATCTATATCAACAGGCTCGTATTGTTGACATTTAGTGTACTATTTGTTGTGTTTGATAAGGAAAAATAGTGTTGTTGCAATATTTTATATATCTAGCGCATTTTTAATATGCTAGTGAGATTGAGAATCGTCCAGAACGATAACTGAAATTGGTTTTGTGAAAGCACGCTCAGATAATTTGCCGAGAATAGATGCATTCATGATGACATCAAATTTTGCTTCAAATCCAAATTTTACCTCCGCTAAGTTCAAATGAGTGAAAGCTGGAAGGTAATTTTTTTAATAAACGATTTATAATCATGAGTTATGTGCGTTTTGTGCATTAATATATTCGTAAGTAGAGAACAGTAAACATAACTGATGATATTTTAAAAACGTAACTGCATATAATAAAATATAAAATAATAAATAATAAAATATAGACAGATTTTATTATTTTGTATCATTTACGTTTATTCAAGTTTATTATATTACAGTCAAGTCACTTTTTGTATATTTTGGCAATGTTACGTAGTTTTTCTTAACGTAAAACCAAAAAAAACAAAAGTTGTATTAAACTTTTGAAAACTAGTTTATGTACACAACTATCTACTGCTTGTGTGTTGATATTCAATACAAAGTTTATTTATAATTAACTGAAATTGTACTAGCTTTCTAAATAAAACATACTTACATTAATGTGACCTTTGCAACAATGCAAACAACTTATTGTATTACACCATGGTTTTTGTATTTTTGCATCGCTCGAGACAAGAAAAAAACACGTCATCAGGTGCACTTCCAATAGCATTTTCGCACCTAAGCACAATGCAATAATTATAGGCTTTCGAGCTTCTGTCATGGTTTAAACGGCTTTTATACTGAAAATATGTTTAAAGTAACGAGACACCTACAGTAAGCAAACGCTGGGCACCTGTAGACTGTGATGTCATCCAAGGCGCGCGAAAATGGCGGTGTTTAAACAGCTTAAATTTTATTTAATTTTTTTTTAATTTAATTGAAATATTTCCAACAGTATTCATATCTTTACGATGATATAACGATGTGAACATAGAATTAAAAATAAAAATAATTACACACATTTTCCTTATTAACAACCAACAACCAGTGCTATAATACTCGTAAAATTTTGAAACTGCCTAAATATGAGGCAATGGGATGAAATCACATTCACATCGTTAGCTGGGAGATATATCCTACATAGTGACATATGTAAACATAGATAATGTTACCACTCTTCAAACCTATATTTCCGGCATTTAAACAAAACAAAAAAAATCGATTTAAAATTAATCTCAGTAACTCATTCTATAAATAAATGCTCCAAATAGCCATCTCCTACTCCCTTCCAGTTCCACCTTTGTAATCACACATGTAAAAGAATAGCAAATGCTTTCTTCAAATATGAACATATGAGTCTATGGTTTACCCTTTACTGAAGCAATCTGATGGTGACAGTCAGATCAACTAATAAAACACTTAACATGACAATAATTTATACTAAATCATTAAATAAAATATATCCTTTGTTACTAATATCCACCAATGAAATATTAACTACAATGGATTTTATAAAATCATCTATTTAAAAATACTCATTTTTAAGTATATGGTGTCACAAAATCCATTAAAGTCATCTATTGATGTAGACATTTTTAAGTATATGGTGTCACAAAATCCATTAAAGTCATCTATTGATGTAGACATTTTTAAGTATATGGTGTCACAAAATCCATTAGTCATTTATTGATGCAGACATTTTTAAGTATATGGTGTCACAAAATCCATCAAATGATGTAATCTATTCATGCAGACATTTTTAAGTATATGGTGTCACAAAATCCATTAAAGTCATCTATTTATGCAGACATTTTTAAGTATATGGTGTCACAAAATCCATTAGTCATTTATTGATGCAGACATTTTTAAGTATATGGTGTCACAAAATCCATTAAATGAAGTCATCTATTCATGTAGACATTTTTAAGTATATGGTGTCACAAAATCCATTAAAGTCGTGTATTAATGCAGATATTTTTGAGTATATGGTGTCACAAAATCCATTAAAGTCATCTATTGATACAGACATTTTTGAGTACCTATACGGTGTCACAAAATCCATTAAAGTCGTGTACTGATGCAGACATTTTTAAGTATATGGCGTCACAAAATCCATTAAAGTCATCTATTGATGTAGACATTTTTCCTCGAAAAATATTTAGATCGATATTTTAATCTTATTTCGTAGTTGCGTTGCGGGACACCAAATCTATTAAAAGTAATCAAGGTCACAACTGAAGTTTATACCCTCGCACTGAATTTAAGGCCATGACTCCCAAAGACATATATCAATGGATTTCTTTCTATAATACGTCACTGGCCAGTACAAATATATTATAATATGCATGTACAAATTATTGTCAAATCCGAATAGTAAGCCAGCTTCTATGTGCTCCTGTGTACAAAGTATAACTTTTATAATCAATAACTTTCTCAGTAAGTATTTCATTCCTTTCTCAAGATATTTCTCATGATATTTCAACTCTCATGACACTTCATTCTTTCTCATGGTGCACACCGAACATCGCAAAGCGACGCAATGAACGTCTTATTTGATTATGAATGTTGAACGATAAAGTAAATTTAAATTATACTTTTGTTATACCATTAGTGACCCGATCCGTTTTGGCACGGGACGGTGGAAAGAAGAACTTTAAGATGTATGAATTGTTTCCAACTTAAGCCGTATTTATCGTCATAGTTCAGGCAATTTACACAAAACCTACATCAATTACGGAGTAGCATTAAGTATCCATGTCCGGATTGTTTGTCTAGCGTAATGAAGTAATAAGTGTGTATCGGACTGTTGCAGATAAGTAGACATGGGTAGTTCGCTCTATGTTGCGTAGAGCTTGTAGATTAGATCAAAATGCGACTAATGTAGAGTTTTTTCCTACTCTTTTTTTGTTCATAAAACAAGGTAACCATTACTATATGTTATACACAAATTTTAGTGAAGTGTGTGACGAATTATAAAATAATTATCCCAAAAGAATTAACAATCAAAAGAGGTATCTTTGCAGAAAAACCTAAAATATTTGTTTATATAAAACACACCGCCCGATTAGGTCCGCCCGATTAGGTGCAAAAACAAACATATTATGTTTTGATGTCACACGCGATAGTACGACTTAAAATTGGCCGTGTTAAAAACATTGAATACTGAGATCAATTCCAGCAACGTTTAAAGTCTAGCCCTGTTCTTTATTTATTGTCATCCCAAATGCTAGCCGCTAAAAAAATGACCGATAACACTGTCATTCAAAACAAATATGCGACCTCCAATATTCTAACGATAAAAGCAGCCCGTACCAGTCAAGTCGAAACCCACACCAGATTTACGCAGCTCATACGAGTCCTTTATTTATTGCCAATTCAAATGCTAGCCTTTCAAAAAAAATTGGCAGACAACACTGTCATTCAAAACTAATATGTAATCTCCGATATTCTTCTAACGATTTCTGCTGCCCATAAATGTCAAGCTTTAAAATGTCATGAGTTTTTTTCCGTATTTCGGCCAAATTATATAAAAGCTTTATAAATTATATACTAATAAATTATATACATAATTAATCCAAGTCAATAATCCACCACAGCCTTCCTTATGAAATGAAAACCGCATGAAAATCCATGCAGTAGTTCTTGAGATTATCGCGTTCAGACAGACAGAAAGAGACTTGGTTTTATACTATGTAGTGATTTGTTCAGTGTTTTTCCTAAAGTGTTTTTTTCATAGGGGTTCTGTTGAAGATAAAGAAATGGTTCAATGCAATTATAACTTAAATTTGTACGTGTGCATGTATGTGTGTCTAACTTACAAATCCAAATAGAAATATTTCAATATAAAAGAATAAACAATAACAAAATATAATATCGCATTTGGTAACAACTTAACTTTGTAGCAGACAATATTCTAATCACTCTTGCTAAGAATCGCTAAGTGCTTCATACTAGACATGCGCAAAATGTATCACTAAGAAGAAAAGAGCGATACGTATCTTTCTGACCTAAATATACGTATCTATCATATGTATCTTTAGTTCATTAAGTACAGTACTGACACGAATGATATGATAGATCTAACTGATGCGAGTTGTTCACGTTATGAACGACATAGGAAAACTTAATATTATGGAATAAATATACCTATTTTCTTAAGTTTACGAAAAAATAACAGCAAATGTCCAAACAAAATAACAAAAAAAACAATAAACCCCTAATTTAAATATATACAAAATTACACATTTTTTGCAAAATTAGACCAAATGTCTAGACGACGGTCATGAACGACTCAATAACGCATCATATTCCATCAGTTTTTAAACATTTTAAATGAAAATAATTTTTATGACCGATATCTGTTTAATTCAATTTTGACTTATTCGCAGCAACTAATATCAATCTACACAAACTTTGATAAAGAAAATTTTACTTTAAGTTCATAACCATAAAGTTCACTTTCGTCCGCCTTGTTCGTTGTGTCCCTTGTTTTTATTTTGTCATAATTATCTCAAAGTAAATTGTGCTTTAGGGTCATATTTAAAATTCATTTTATTGGTGCCATCAAACAAAACAGTACTTCGATTGAGTGACGTGACTCATCGTCTAGATGCGTCGCTAGATAGCGTTGATTAGATGCGTCGATCAAACAGTTTTGTCTCTCTGACAGTCGTTGAAATAACAACTAAATAAGACAGACACTGTCTCTGTCTGACAGAGTATGTACGAGCGTGTTCCGAACTAGTTCAAAATGAAGTTTGAACGTAATTATGTACTGATACATTCGGATCACACGTGAACCAAAGGTAGATAGATACAGATTGAACGAACTGGATCATTATTACATCTAGTTCGTGAACTACCCACTTCTACTTAATACTCGTACATATTTTAGCGCTCGCGTATTTACTGTTCTCGAAGCACACCGCAGATTTCAATGATTGACATTTTAAAAAAAATAAGCTAAATTTTATTTTC
Organism: Druceiella hillmani; assembly: GCA_039881145.1. Classification (NCBI taxonomy): domain Eukaryota; kingdom Metazoa; phylum Arthropoda; class Insecta; order Lepidoptera; family Hepialidae; genus Druceiella; species Druceiella hillmani. The sequence continues at coordinate 16,893,216 of JAYKKI010000033.1, forward strand.
ATTCCGGAATTACGATGTTGAACTTTCCAATTGCAGAATTTCGGTACTTCGGAATTCCGAATCTGCCACTCACAGTTAATAGTCATTTATTCGACATTATAAACACGTCATGTCTGCAATTTTATAACTAATAAGTCATCTGATATAAAACCCACCACACATACAGCATTGCATTCAAAATAAAAGTTCGCCAACAAACGCATCATATAAATCAAATGAATATTCATATCAAAATTAAAACTGTAAAATTAAAAAAAAAATTTAAAAAATTAAAAAATAATGTGTGAATTGGTCACATAAAGCATGCTACTTCATATTACCTAATTAATATTTGTTTATTGAACCACGAAAACCACGAGCAACGCCAAATACAGAGAACACGGTCTCGTCAAAACTAACACAAAATCTAAACTGTCAAACAACATAACTATAGCATAGACAACAATGCAACCGCCATCTTTCTGCTGCACGTATGCGATTTCTAAACTCTTTTGGCGCCAATGTTACCTACATTCGAGTATATGGAATTAACAAAATTTAGTTTTGAGGCCAGATCTCCAAAACTGGTTTACCGATATTAAACAAAAGCAAAAGATACAATTTATGTATCGAAACAAACAGCCTGAAAATTGTCCGGTTCGAAACCAAAGGGTTTCTCTTAAGTTTTCATGGAACATAGGTAAAAAATTAAAACATAATATTTCAAGAATAATTCGATTTTCCAATACGAAAATATCGATATAATATGTGCACGTTGCCAACCACTATAAAACAAAACAAGTCCGAAAAACCAAAATGCAACTCATTTCAAATTGTATAAGCTTATAAAAAAAATACATACTAACATGCATACATACACACGAACTGTCAAATCGCTATCGCAATATTCCATCTTTTAATATTAATGGAAATAAATAATCGATTTAAAAAGTGTATTTATATTCAGATTCAGCTCTAAAAATATCAGTCGATGACTTAAGTAAGGCTTTACATCGATTTCAGTCTGTGATTTAAGTAACTCGAAGTTACGAGAAAACGTAACTTCGAGCATCACTTTATATAAAACCAAATTCGTCACAGACAACGCCCGGTGACGACGCCTGTAGTAAATAAATGAGTAGTGAATAACACCCACGAGTATGCAGAATCCATGCATAGAACGCATCGAGACGTTGCCCCGGAAGGGCGAGCGACCGGGGCGTCTACCCCGACAGACGGCTGCCGTCCGCCGTCTAGTCGCCTCTGCAGACAACAAAGACTGGGCAACACTACGCCGTGGCCCACCTATCGTAAGCCCCGCCGCCTAATGCAACTAATTTGATTAGCGAAACATAACAAGACACGATTCCAGTGCCAAGCGGCTCTGGCCAAATGTATTTAAATCGGAGTCCCTCTAAACCATACACACAGTGTCCGGGAATAGATGTCGGACAAAGAAAGACGCTATTCGTTGGCTATAAGGGAATAAATCGTCCTTGAAATAAAACGTAAAACACGCCCTTTTTCTAAATGAGTGCAAAAAAATATTACACATAACTCTTTTTAACACACCCAATATTTGCCCGGAGTGCGGTGTTTACCCACGGTGGCGATGTCTTCACAGCTGTTCACAGGTTATTCCCACGAACGGCGCTGAACAACGAGCGCAAGTATCGTGTGTACGAAAACGATGACAAAAATTATTTTCAATTTTATGAAAAAAGTCATCTTTTAAATTTTATTTTAACGACAATCAACTATTTTTCAGTCAAGGAATAACGCCTTTCTTTGCCGAAACTTATCCACGGACACCGTGTATATGAAGAAAGAGCCCAAGTGCGAGTTTATAAGTTTCGCTGATAAAACAATGATATCTAAATGGATGCTAATATCTATTAAAGTTCCAAAAACTTGCGGGAAAATAATATTTATTTAAAAAACGAAATATTACTCGCTGACTACTATACCTCTAACTTCACACTTTTAATTTTATATATCACATATAAATTATAAATAAATGAAACACGTATATTAAAGAAAGTCATTACAAGTCTGTAGGTCAAATAGATTTTGGGTCATATGTAGGGTTACCATATGCAAATTCGCTTTTTCCGGAACATTTTTAATACAGGGTGCAGACTAAGGCAAAGTTAAAAACCTCATTGAATTAACATTGTTTATTCCTTGTTATTTATACTATACTGTAAAACATACTACAATTACTAGTCGATTAAGAAAAATAATTCGTTTTACCAATTAAAAGCTTTTTTGGGCCCAATAAAGCATTCAGATCAATCAAAATAATTAAAAAGTTGTTTTCGTAAAAAAAATAAAATTTGTTAAAAAGTAAATTTTATAACAATTTTATTAACTAAATATAACAAATTTTATTAATGATGATTTAACACAAAAACAGTAGTTAATGTTAATCACATCTATCCAAGACATTGAACGTTAATACTAATATTTGGCAAAAGAAAATTGTAAAGATTTGCTTCTCTTTCGATAATTAATCATATTCTAATTGCAATTAGGAGTTTACTTTCGTGGTTTGACCTTGATTATATTTAGTTTATTATGTTTATGTTTTGATTTAATTATTTTTATCAATTTATTGCTATCGAGATTATTTAATAGCGACTGTTAATTCAATAAGTTATACCTTGATTAGGTCCGTGATCATCTGATTCCGGTCTTTGCAATGATAAAGTAAATAAAAGGTCAGTGCGACCATGATATATACAGGTTCGCGAAAAATATCAATAAAGCCAATTTTTACATTTCTGTGACAAACTTATTACATTTCTGGACACGGAACAGCATCACAAATTCCGGGACAATCCCGGCAATCCTTGACAACTGGCAACTCTAGTCATATAGGAGTGAAAATAGCTCGAAATAGTTCGTATAAATGTATACATCGTCAGAGTTCCCCGTTTCTTCTTTCCTAGAACTGACCGACATACTGCCGTGTATTATCTAGACAAGCCAAAAAAATCCGACCCCACCGAAAGTGCGGTCCTACCGAAATACAGAACTATATTTTGGCCAGTAACCGAATGTTAAGGAGCGATCATGTATCGGCAACTAAATTGTAAAATGAAAAAAAAAGAAAAAAATAATTTTTTAACTTTTCCATACAAACTTGTTTTAATAAAACGCGGGATTGTATGGAAAAGAAAAAAATTACTTTTTTCTTTTTTTTCATTTTATGATTCAGTTGCCGAATCTAAATCGCTCCTTAAAATTTGGCTACTGACCAAAATTTATTCCTGTACAATTACCTACGTTCGATTTAAACAAACTGATCTTTCTATACTGACTCTTACCTGCGACCGATCTCAAGTGGAATAAAAAAAATTCTAGTGCGTGCTTATGACCACATGATAGAAGTGAAAACTTCCAATTTGAAAATATAATAATAATAATAATAATTACATTGATGTTATATGATGCATATCAGTTCGGCGAATCAGGAACAATGCGAGATTATTGTTTTAAAATACAATAACATACGCATAATATATTAAACTACTCTCAAATAAAATAATAATCACTAACTATACATACTTGAAATATTACACTAATTATATACAATAACATACGCGTATTATATTAAATTACACTCAAATAAAATATTAATCAAAAATAAAACCTAATTCTTGAAACGATGCACTCCGTATTAGACAGTGAGCTCGCATAGTCGATGCCGAAGGGGGCCGAGTTTACCCGAAATTAATGAAACAATAAGATTATGGAAACTGAAATATATTATAAATACTTTAGATTCCAATCTAATTAAATGTCTAAAAAAATGTGCTCATGATTCGCACATTGCTCATGCATCATATTTTAGTTTGGTTAATAGGTTGAAGGAGAAAAGCCTTATAATTTTTAAACTGTGATTTTATTATAAGAAACATTATTGTAAAGAAGTCTACAAGTTTTCGAACTTAAAAATTAATTGAACAATACAAAAAATAAATATTTGGATGTGTCGAAGCGCCATTTATGGAAGGAAAATCAGTTTTCGGATATTCCCTAAGGAGCTGCTGGATTTTAGATTTTTTAGTAATACGGTTTACAGATGTGCAAAATTTTATAAAAATCGGTTAACTAGCTGCTAATTTAAATAAAATATAAACTGATAAACATATCTTCATATTTATAATAATGAAGAAAAAAAGTAGTTTCGAGAAAATTAATGATTACAAAGACAAATGCATATGAATTATAAAAAAATTACCTCATTAATGAGGTTTTAAATATTGTAGAGCTTAGGATATTAAAAATTAATTTCACTATCACCACAATCTAACATGACACATAAAAAAATAAAGAAAAGAAATATTAGTCTACCATATATAATTTCGTAACATTGCTACGAAAAAATGTCCTTTTAAAATTTCTTATTGCGTTTTTATTTTTGTCAGGTTCAAATAATGGAAGAAATTCTTCAATAGATGGCGCTAAACGTAAGTTATCTCACCCTATCGAAAACAGTCCATTTATTAATAATTTACAGGAACGTAATCGCGAGCAAATGTTAGTATAACAACCTATATTATAAGTTACAATATGAAGAAAACGCCTTTTCCATATTTTTCAAATACCTTCGAAAAATCCGTAACTACACACAAAAGTGGTTTTATACAAAATATGAAGTTGCTTCATATTTTTTAAAGAGAACACGGAATAATTAAAAATACGCCAAAATAAAAGGAAACATAAATATTAAAAAACTATCTTATTTTAAAAAAAGTAGATTAATTATTTACGTGAATACACTTTTTTGGTAGAAAAAAAAACTAAATTCAGAAAAAACAAATTCATTTTAAAAAGACAAGATTTCTATATTCAAATATGAGCGCGCCGCACGGGACGCGGAAGACGGGAGGGGAAGATTAAACTTCCATTATTACTATAACTAGGTTAAACTTTTGTTATTACTCTAATAAAACTATACAAATCGAACAACAACATCGTGTATTCTTTTCCAAAACAAATTATTACCAATTACGCGACATTCGATTATTTAAACATGCTATGTAACCGGCACAGAATTTAAAGACACACTCACGTCAAAAGTAATTTTAAAAAATGCTAATATTAAAAGACGACAAAAAAACAGCCATCACTATTATTTTAAAAAATCTGACAATGGAGGAAGATAACAAAAAAAAATGGAAGTACGTACGTACACTCTATTTTATAGAACAGTATCTTTCTGTCACGTTTTATATGGATTTCTTGCCATGACAATACAATTTAATACTAATATTGTGAAAACATTCAAAATGGCGACGTCAATATGGCGGACAAGTATTGACATTTGTAGTCCGATTCGACTGTCAAAATTCAGAAATTGAAAATGGCGGTGCCATTATGGTGGAACCATTATGGCTATTGTGATCCAATTCGGTTAAAAATATTTCTTTTATTTTTTCTTTTCGTTTAAAAATATTCTATCGCGGGACATTGAAAGTCACATATCACGAAATTAATGTCAAAATTCAGTAATTCAAAATGGGAAAACCTATGGGATCATTTCTAAAATAATTTCTTACGACAACATTGCTAATTTTAAACGTCTCCTACAGTTACGTCCAATAAGCCTTTCACTCGTCAACGAAACGAGTAGACGTGCATAATCAACGCATGACCAATACACGCTTTCTACGACAAACCGACAAGTGGGCTTAAATTATGTGAACTCGAATGAATCACGCACGCAGTCGGGACAAAGAGACAGTATCTCGACCTTGGTGTACGCGTTGACAATAGCGGGCCCAGAGTATCCACGCCAGAGCGACCTTGGCTAAGACTGTGCTAATATGCAACAATCGCAATGCAATCACATAGCTGAATGTTATGCGATTATAAATGCATATATGTTGCAATTATGCACGTACAATACGAAAAGAACCTATTCAGAAGTTAATTAGCTGACGATAACCTTCAGACAAATGCAGACGAAGTAGAAATATTAAGAAGTTTAATAGATGCAGCAAAAAATCAATAAAAATGTTACAATCAATACTATTACTTTTAATTAATTCAGAAAAAAATATGTGCGGATCAAACTCATCTAACAAAATAATGTGTCTTTAAGAATGACACTAAAAACCGTGGTATTTTTGACCATTTTTAGTACACTTCTTTAATTGTTATAATGATATACTAATTTTAAAAAAATTAGTTGGTCATACAAGCGTTTTTTGAATTAAAACCCGTCCGCATCGTAACAATAAATAAATCACTAAACCTTCTATAGAAATGTTTTTCCGATCTATAACTTAGATACCAATTAAATTAAAACAGTCGAAAATATCTAATATGTTTATAAAAAAAATCTGTCTGAAAAAAGTAATATTTTTTAAAACGTTTATTTACACATTGAAAATGTTTCATTCAAATTTGTTACATTAAAAACAATTTTAAATTTAGAGTCACCAAGAATATTTATCTTATCTCTGAAACGATTACTCTCATATACTATGACTGGTCTTATCCCTGAAACTATTGCTCTCAAACCCTTTGACTGGTATTATCGCTGAAACTATTGCTCTCAAACACTTGGACAGGTCTTTTCTCTGAAGCTGTTGATCTAAAACACTTTGACTGGTCTTATCTCTGAAACTTTTGCTCTCAAAAACTTTAACTGGTATTATCTCTGAAACTGTTACTGTCAAACTCTTAGACTGGGCTTATCTCCGAAACTGTCCCTCCCAAATACTTTAACTGGTCTTATCTCTAAAACTATTGCTCTCCGATACTGACTGGTATTATCTCTGAAACTATTGCTCTCAAACATTTGCACTGGCCTTATCTCTGAAACTTTTGCTCTCAAAAATTTTGACTGGTTTTATCTCTGTGACTATTGCTCTCAAACATTTAGACTGGCTTTATCTTTAAAACTGTTGCTCTTAAATACTTTGACTCGTCTTATCTCTAAAACTATTGCTCTCCAACACTGACGGGTATTATCTCTACTGTCAGTGTTGGGACTATTCCTGTCACACACTTAGACTGGTGTTATCTCTAAAACTATTGTCTCAAATACTTTGACTGGTCTTATCTCTAAAACTACTGGTCTCCAACACGTATCGTTATTACCTTTGAAACTATTGAAGTTTTCAATTTCACATTTATAGTTACACACTATGTACTTTTCCACTTGTTCTAATATTTTGTGATAATAACTGATAATATGTGTAATATTTTTTTAGGTTTTCACAAATCATTTACTATTCAAATAGCAAGATTCAACTTCTTAACTCAACTAGAAGCGTGCGCAAAACATTTAAATATTGGATGCTTATAAAGATATCTAACTTTCATAATAAAGAATTAAAAAAGAGATACCCATTATCATCTTGCAGCTGAAAAACATAGTTTTGCATATAGACGAGCTTTAGGTCGCAGCTTAGTTATCTTTAATTTATTCGTTTATTTAAATGTTAGTAACAATGATCAATGGTTAACTATGATCATTCAATAAATTAATATTTTATTCTTTATTTTTTAACTTTTTACCGTCGTATTTTATATAATTTATAGAATTGTATATATATTTTATATAATTTTTTTCTTAAATCTAAGTCGTAAAAGTGAAGTTCTCATTTCAATAGGTTCAAATAGTCCTGAAATGAGCGCAAAGAAACAAACAAATATTATTCTTAATATTCTAGATGGAGACTTATTTTACTTCTAGAAACCTCACCCATAAAATATTGAATACCTCGTTAAAATAAGTTTAGTAATTTTTGCGTGATGCCCGTACAAATAAACAAACTGAGATGGAGACAATAATTTAAAAAAAAACTGGCCAAGTGCGAATACGCAAAAAGTAGCGTTCTTTCCATTGATTTAAATAATACAAATAAACTCCTGGTGTACAAAATCGGTCCAAATACTTTATCTATTTGTGACATAACTCGTTCTAAACTCAACACGTGGATAAAGATTACGTCTCCCCGCATCTCTCACATCGGAGACACGTTGTATTGCTTCTATATCTGCGTTATCGATTAATTCTAAAATTTGGTAAATAGAACCTCAAAATAATTTTGAAAGCCCTATTCAATTCTATGATGTACACAACACCATAGTAGAACAGTGCATTAAGTAAAAAAAATTCTGCGTGTACTTAAGTACGCGCATTAGAAGTTGTACATCTTTGGCATAATACAAGAATAACTTTATTTAGCACGCAAACAATTAATGGAAATATAATAATAAAATGACTGGAGCATGATGATAAATACGGTTGGTAAAATCTAAATTCAATCAAATAATACCGAAAGTTAACCTAGCTTAGAGAAATACACTTAAAATATATTTTAAAAAGCGTATGAGCACTATTTTATCCACGAATGTTCACAACTATTAAATTTCAATTATTATAAAATATTATTTAAAAGCACAGGTATAACTTATATATATATATATATATATATATATATATATATATATATATATATATATATATTGGTATGAACATAAAACATGTGTATTTACAAATATCTCAATAACCATCATGAATATAGTATCAGTCACTACACGCAAGTTTAATAAGCAACTTCATCCCGTCGATTTTTGTTGCATCGTGCGCGCGCATCGTAAATTTCACTCGTAATTTTTTTATAACGCACCTAAAGAAGTATAATTTCAAAAATATTTCAATCGAGATATACATCTGCTAGCAAAAATTCATGCACGTACAACAGAAAATAGAAGGGTGTGACTGACAGGGACAGACGGACAGGACAGAATGATCGGCTCAATAATTTTTGGAAACAATCCATTATGACAGGAAGTATAAAAATATAATGTATTTCTTAATTCATTCTATTTTTAAAGTTTTATTTTTATATTAATTACATAGTTTTCAATATTGATTGCATTTTTTTTACATTTAAATATAGGTACTCAATATGGCTGAAGTGTTGCTTGGTCGTCTAACTATACGCTATGCTACTAACTAACATTGCCGTTTTTATTTTCCAACAGAAGCTTAGTAATACAATAAAACCGAGTCTGATGAAAAAAGCAATGCTCTTTCTTTATTCATTTATATGCATACAGTTTAATTGAAAAAAAAACTTGCTTTAAAAATGTTAATTTTCTACATTTTTATGACTTCTCGTAGGTCGTAAACTAGTAATATGACAACAACTTCTTATATCAACGAGATAGCATGATCTAGATTATACGATTTTAACGAAACGGTTATAACGGAATATAACGTTTAGACAAGAATGGCAATAGAACTCGTTATCTTCTACGAGAGCGAATGAGACAGAAATATCCCCACTTTATTCCTAACTGACAACTCGCTTATTTTTTAATAAATTTTTATGTTAAAAAAAAACAAGAAGTGTCGTGGAATACCCGGTTGGAACAAAACTCCTTTCGCTTTATATTATGTATTAAACAAAAGGCACGATGAAATAAGTTAGCAACGTTTGAGAGTAATTAAATAAAAAATTGAAAGAACTAAATGAAAGAACGGTAATAAAATTGTATTTAATAATTTTTTTAAAATAAACATTTAATTTTATATTAATTATTATAAATGATAGCAAAATTTAAGTATAAAGTAATTCATCCACTTATTGCCACATTAACACTGGTATTTATCTGACTGCATCATCACCATCCTCAACTTCTACTGAATCATTTTCGCAATTCATTCTTTTTTTCTTAATAATAACACGAGTTTGAAAAAAGTGAAGAAAGATATTATGAGTATTATGGCGCACACGGATTGCTACACACATACGCTCAAACGAATACAGCTGACTCGCACGTCTATACTGTAGTAATATACCTATAAATTGACATAGGCTTGTAAACAACGCAAACGCTTATACTGTAGCAAAAGTATCGGCCGAAAGCTTACACTTTTATACTGTAGCAAAAGTGTTGGTCAAACTCTTATACTTTTTTTTGGCCTAGCTCTGATTCGCCAAGTGTGTAAAATGCGATAAGAAAGTTCGTTCCAATAAATTTATATTTTCCTGACATTTTATGAAAGTCAACAAAGTTAGGAGTAGTCAACTACCTTATAATTCGACTGAAAACAAATAAAACAAATGTCAAAGAACAAATCGCATTCAAATTTCGAACGCAAGCATGTTTCGGCTATTTTTTTTCGCCGCTATCAGCAATCAAGCGCAAGGACGCGGACTGTGTAACAGCGACCAATGTCATGATATGGTATAATAGAGTTAGTTGTTCCTACACTGGCAATTGTATGTCTCTCTGCCTCGCATTAGAGTTATTTGTTTATGTTGGCACTAAGTTATACAACATACTTTGTCAATACAAGCAATTGATAGCAATTTATAGATATTTCATTTCTTAATTAAGTTAAAATGTGAGTAATTTACAATTTAAAACTGATTTCCTAATATTTGTTAATATAGCATTGTATTCATGCAAACGCAATTGCAATTTGACGGTTGTTTCAACTATCAACCTAATATATTAATTAGTGTTAGACTTAAGGACATAAAAGGAGACCGGCAAAAGGCCGTTTCCTGAAAAGTTTTATCAAAATCGTCAATCAGACAAAAGACAAATCTTGTATTTTTTAATGGAAAATTAGGTTATTTTTCATAATAGTTTGTAAATGTTATTTCTATGGAATTCTTTGAATTAGCGAGATAAAACAAGTGCCGATTGTGTCTCGTTACATCCTCCATCCACAGATGAACTATATTAATCCGTGATGCTCACGGGCACGACAGGGTCGTCGGAAAAAGTTACGTAAACCTCGATAAGAGGTTTACGTAACTTTTCCTTTCATTTTGACAACAAAAGAACCATTGTCAATGTTTGTTAACAGTTTATTTTTAATTAATTTAGGCAATGGCTGCACGTCAAAGAAAGCAAGAGGCATTGATTATTTTTGTAACAGTTTATAAAAAATTATTAAGCATTCTGTTCAATTTTCTTTTGTTATTTTTATTTCCGGTTAACAATTATTTATATTTGAAAAATATAATATATGCGCATTTATGAAGATACCCTTTTTTGTTTCGTATTATGGTTGCAAATTGTAAATATATTGTTTTCTCTTTCCTGATTATCATATATTACTAAATTGTTTTATGTATTCTAAAAAATACCAGCTTTTTAAAAATTATGTTTCATCTCTGTAACGTCTGGGCCCATTTTTGCCAGTATTCTTTTTCAAGTAAATGCTTCTGATGAGAATTTAAATTGATTGTAAACAAATGTTAAAAGCAATTTTTTAAGTATTTTCCTGTAATGTAAGATGAGGATGAGTTTTGTCACCCCAACTTTATCGCGCACCCCATTGAGGTAATTAATCCAATAGAGTTTTCAAATTGGAATGAAGATTTCATTTATCATATTTGAGATTCCGTACCTTAAAAGGAAAACCGGAACCCTCATAAAAACGCTCATCTGTCCATCTGTTATCGTCGGTTTTCTCACAAATCACTAGAATCAAAAACATGAAATTTGGTATAGTATTAAAGCATATTAATGCGCGCATAACTCAATAGACATTCATAAATATTTATATGGACCTTTTAAGCGGGTGGGAGGGGATAAAATATTTTTTTTTTTTTAAATTCGTTTCAAAGGTGACAAAAATATTATTATTTCCTAATTTTAAATACTATATTTTTAGAATTATACTAAATATATACAATAAAAACATCCCCCTTTATTTCCGAAACTGCAAAACGTGAAATTAAGAAAAACCGGTGGAAAGCTATAATGATGATATGTGTATATATATACACGGTGTACGAGAATACATGTCAAAAAA